>OX382328.1:5559070-6759070 GCA_947507615.1 Hemithea aestivaria
GTAACTAACCTCGCTCCTGAATGCCCTATTAAGCTTCAGTATTCAGTACACAGTACACGCCGTTGAGCGTTCCAATCCTTAATCTCCATTGGTCCGAAACTTTACTTCGCCTCCTTACGAATTTCAAATAGCCAAATGTTCTACAATCTACAAGTTAGTAGTCAAGTCGTTCCCGATCAATTCTCCAGGACTTGCCAATGCGATAGGGAATAATTTACTGAGCTATAAATGTTTGATTAAATTCTCGTTCATGAACCAGATGTTAAACTGATTATTTACGAGTAGCTTCGTGCGGAAACAAATAGTGTGCTTATTTTGCTCGGGAACTTGATGGTGCTAGACTTGATGATTTATGCTTGCGCTTCCCCGTTGCAGCGACACTTAGCTAGAGAGACGACTCAAGAACTTTTACAGCATATTTTATAATGGTCTCTTGAGGGCTGTGCAATTTTCTTGAAACCAGCGCTGCTTTTATGTAAATCTTCAAAGATGCTTCAAAGATAACATTATTAAGATTATGAATGAGGAAGTACATTATTTGCTAATTATGACACACGTAAGCAACATCAACCCAAACAACAGATTGGTCGTAAAACTGCAAGCGTACAGCGGCAAGTTAGTTTTCATAAAATTAATTTTACAGGCGGTCGCAGCCTAGTTCCAGGCCAGAGGAACGCGTTCCATTAACGCTAATTAGAATTTCCCGGGTCCCCGCGCCCCTTGGCGCACACCTGAAACTTATGCCGAGGTTATTGCAGGAATATTATATCTAGGCTAGACATCTAGTCCGACCGCGATATCAATTGCTCGAATAATTGAAACGTCTGCAGTCCGCATTGTAATGATTATGATTTCCATCAACGTACTTAATTCTATATTGATACTTTTTTTAATCTTCTTTTTACTTGTATCATTATCATCATTTACCCAGCCGTCCACATGCCACTGCTGGCCTCTGGGCATAGATCTCCTTCATGTCATGACACTCAAACCTGTCCTGTGCCAATCTTGTACATGTGCGACCCTTGGGTTTTGTTCTTGTCTTTATGCAGCCTATTTTACTTTTATTTTGCCTTTAGTTAGGTAAACAATAAAGTAAAATCATCTGTCTCCTTCTATATTTTCAAGTTGATCTATCACACCATTAATGATATTCAACACGCAAATTGTCATTAAAACTCCTTTCATTTAAGATAACTACGAAGCTTTCAAGTTCTGTAAAATCGTACTATGTAGTTATGAAATGCTCGGTCCTGTAATTAATAGCATTTCTGCCGCACCTTCCAAGTTCGGACATTGTTTCTTTGAGTAAGTTTCCCCAAGACCGAAGAAATAAATCGACGACCTTTCATTAATCATGCCCTTAATTAAACTTCATTTGACGTTTTGATACTATCTTAATACTCTCTCAATATAGGTACTCTCTTATTAAATGGTAACTGATAGATAAACATCTGTACAATGAAACGTTGAAAATTCAGTGCTGATTCAAATTCAAAATTTGCAAATATTGAAACAACAAATATTGCCAATCGGCAACAAGAGATATAGTGATTGAATAATGCACGGTACGTGGAGCACGTTTCGATTTAATATTCGAAATTCCAACAGCCACTGGACCGTAGTCGGTAGCCCAATATCGGACATTCGAGGTTCAGGCGACCGCAACACCCCCGGCCCTAGATCCTGATGCGGTTCTCACTACTCACTGCGTATTATTGCAATCATTGATCAAATTAATCAAAGCTTGGATTGGCACTTCTGAGATGCATTACTAGAACAGCAATAATACGTAACATGATCGTAACTTGCATCGGCTAAAATCGTAAAACTGTCGTTTGCACAAGAAACGATCGCTTGGATGACTTGATATTGCGAGCTACTCGCACGTTGCAGCCGCTATGCCCTACTTACTGAAAACAATCCCATGCTTCGACAGGTCCATCATATTAACGTGCGGCATTGGAAATATGTCATTTGCAATAACTAACTCGTAATATTATATTTGTAAAGGTCATTTGAGCGTACCTTCTGGCAATGGCCTCATCAGCGAGACAGGCGTGAAAGTAGCTCGCGCACCGCTCGGCAGCTTCCGTTCCCTGCCACCCATTTCCTCTCAAGAATTTTCCCGACATACCTTCCACTTGAATGATTCATAATTGAAAGACATTATTGAATAAGGTGACCTTTGATGGGTACTCGAGATCAGATAAAATATTTCGTGATTTTCGTTAAACATTTCGAGTCCCTTTGAAGTTGACTGGAGAAAAGGGTTTTAACAATTTATTTTCTGAGTGCGAAGCTAAAGATTAACTTGAACCCTTCAGTTTTATAAAAAAAGGTATTTTCCTTGAGATTATTCTGAAAGAAGCCAATAACGTTTTTATGGACGTTCATAATGTTATTTTACCCTGTAGATTCCTTTCAATAAACCAGTTTACCAGTAAAGATTTGGTTGGTATCTTTTCGAGCGAACGGTTTTCAAATGCGTTTTGGAATTAGGTATGTATTGTAGAAGTTTCCAGATCTAAATACAAACATCCACATTCCAAATAGGTACATAAATATGTAGACAGAGCAAACATGTCAGCAGAAATAAATCCATGTTTGTACATGCGGCTTTTCTGAATCGCAGCAATACTCGGCCGTTCATTCTACGCGCTAGGAAATTGAATGTGAATTGTTATTGCATATGGAGATACTTAACTCTCGACATGCCCACTGTTCCCATTTTCATCTCGAATACTTCGAATGAACCTCGGATTGAATTATTATCCTATCCATTTGTATATAAACGGACGCCGCGCCGTCTGCATTTTTATGAATTGATACGATGATGATGTTTTTTTATTGGGATTTTTAGTATTTACATTTAAATGGCCATACATCAGCAAGGCATAGGGGTATCAAATATCAAACCCCTGGTTGCAGTCTCTGGGTGTTCCATAAATGGTATGAATATGTAAACTTAGGCGTTTTTCAAATTGGTTATAGAAATAGTTTTATAACGCAATGAATTTACATCAAGCAAAAAGTCCACAACAGTGCAATCGTCTGGCAAGTTGAACTGAAACTTTTTCATTTTACGTCTGCAGTGGAAGTTTCTTATTTCAACAGTGATAAAGTCTAATTTCGCTAAACCTGCCGTAGAGTAGAGTCAATATTTGAAGCTCCTTGTTCCGGGAGCATATCCAGAGAGTTTCAAGAGAATTTTACTCTCTTAAATTAAATTGCCGGCTTTAAACTGTAGTCTTTGTCCAGTCTGCAAGAAATTACTGTTGAAAACTTTGTTTGAATTATGAGTACCAAAAAAAAGCTTGCATTTAAAATATCTTTCAAGTTAAAATATCTTTAAAGGCGTCATCTAAAAGTTACTATAAAAATACAGAAAAACTTAAGATTAAAACGATACTTTCTAAACTAGTGTAACAATTGGCGAATAGTATTGATATTCTGCTTGGCTTCTTCTGCTGCTTTTCTTCTAAATCCTATTCTTTAAGATACTTTACTTCCGATGTGAATCAGGCCATTTTACCGGGGGTATACTTCCTTTGGAGGAGGTCGACTAGGTGGGGGGCACCCACCTAGTCACAGTGCCAGTTATTCTACCGCCTGAGCAGAGATGTGCAAACATTACTGTGCTTCGGTAGTAGGGCACTGTAGCTAGTGAAATTACTGGGCTGAAGAGCTTTAACATCTTATGACTCTCAACTCTCAAGTAAGAAGCGTTGGCGCAGTGCACCCAGAATTTTACCTGCTGGTTATGGGTAGAGTTGTCGCTTGCCATCACGAGAGCGTCTTTCTCGTCTTTTTACTTCGTTGTATAAAAAAAATAACTTTCTAGGTATTAGTCACTAGTATACGTACTCGTATAGGTGTTCTTGTTGTACAAGTTACCCTATTTCCATGTAAAATGTAAACACAAAGCGCGGCGATGGGCTAGTTGTGTGCGTGACACAAAAACATCGACAGCTCTTGTTTGCACGAGCATGCTGGCTCAACGAATCCTGTGCAAAGAGTAATTTAAAATTCAGGATGCTACAGTCGCGCAGCTCGTTCATTATTGTCATATTGTTGTTTTAAAAATAATTTATTCATTGTAATAAAACAAGATTTGTTTGTTCAATTTTGTCAACTACTAACGTATGCATGTGGCTCTGCTTTTCTTAGCTGATGTTAAGACTCTTCAGCACAGCAATTTCACTAGATACAGTTAACAGTGCCCTACTACCGAAGCACAGTAATGAAGTAATGTTTGCACATCACTGCTCAGGCGGCAGAATATCTGGTACTGTTGAGGTCGATTACGTGGGTACCTAATCGACCTTTTGCAAAGGAATTCTTCCCCTGGTAAACCTTATCGATGACGACGACCCTATTTTTGAATACGGGTTGAGAACAGTGTACCTTAGTACAATGTCAGAGTCAAATCACATTAAAAGGTTATGTGGCCAACCTATTCCGTTGCAGATTCCTAAAATCCCTGCAACATTATCTAACGACTGTGTCCTACATAATATCTTATAGGAAACAACTCATAGTAATGATAGTAATAAAACAAGTATCAAGATATATTTGTTTAGCTCAGCAAATTTTAACACCATTTCGCTACCATCTCACATACAGAAAAACACAATTTGAATTTATCTGTAAGAACCAACCAGCTTTGAAATAGGGATGTATACGGATAGCGCCTTGAAAAATAGCATACTTTTTAAGCGAGCATCTTAGCTAGGAGTATTTAAGCAGGCATGTTGGTATTTTTTATTCTCATATCAAAATGATTATTTCTGCTATTCCGCAGGTTCTCTTCTCCCTGTTCTAAAAATCTTGTTTTCTAAATAATCCTACTTATATTATACCTAATCGTAATAGTTTATAAGAATGGATGTATGTTTGTTACTCTTTCACGCCTAAACGGGTAAGCCGATTGAGCTGAAAAAGCGGGTAAAACAGCTGGTCGCTGCTAGTGTCTTATAAGTGAAATATCATTATTTCTTAGTAAATTATACAGGAACCTCTTTTTTTTAATGAATTCTGTAATTAATGTCAAGTATCTAATTAATTCAAGCGCGTTCCTAAAAAGCATTGCCAATATTAAGTTATGCGCGCCTCTAAATTTTATAGCTTTAATTCAGTTATCCCGTATCCCATTTATTCCCGGCAAAGGAACCGTTTCTGTAACTCGGAATTCATTTACAAAACGTAGATGGTTTATAGGCATTACGTTCCTTTTATTCCTTTTGCAGAATTATTCCAAGTTTCTCGTATACGTAACTATAAGAACTATGAGCTGGCAGCTTTGCCTTGTAAAAATCCTTCTTTAGCGGGTTTCTACATAGTCATCTACATATCTCTGTGAAAATTTCAACCTAAACCGTTGTTTGTTTTGAATTGTACGTCGGTAGGATCGTCAGTCAATCATTCAGTCACGGTATCCATTACAATGGACTTCAAACAAAGGAAGTTAACCTTTCCTCACCACGTTCACCGATTAGGTACTCGTAGAAGCCTGAATCGATATAGAAAATTCTTTTTTTTTTTTAAAGAACTTTGTTTTGCTTTAATGGTAGTGGTAGTTCCATGTTATCAAAATCAGTCGAGAGTTTTATAAGTTATGAATTAAAACGTGCGTCGCGTCCTATCTATAATCTTATTGAAAGCGAACTTTAAATCGGTTTTTAATGCATACTTATAGCCTAGTTTGAGCTTCATAAATATGTATTTGTTAAATTCCTTTGTATAATAAACAGAGAAAAAGAGCGGAATTTTTGTGGTAAACTTGTAATATACTTATCAAACTGTGAGGTGTCATTGTTCACAGAGACGCACAAAAGCTCTCTCAAGGAAGTTTGTTATTTATTGTCGGGGAAAAAATCAATTTGTTTAACTTTTTTAATATAAACGGTGGGACACCCTAATGTATCAAACCATTCAGGTTATTGATAGATCGAGACGAACTTTGGTATTTTGGATATGTACCAAACTAGCTAAGTCCCGCGGTAGTGGATGCCAAGGGATCAAAAGTATAGGTTCTTCCAGGTTTCCAGCTATCTATATGCCCAGTTTTATCTCAATCAGTGGTTTTTGTGTGAAAGTGCAACAAAAATACCCAGTCACAGTCACGTACAAACTTTCACCTTTAGTAGGATATATCAGTAGGATTGAGGAACACGTTTCTTTTGGCTTTCTCAATGTCACTTGGACATGCGCTTTATCTTCAGGTCAAGCTTTTTTCGCGTAAGCCTTTATAAACGTTGACGGCATAATGCGTTAGCGTAAAATAGCTAATACTGTTAATAATCTTCATCTAAATATATAAAAGGACAGATGACAGAGCGACTGATTGACTGACTTATCTATCAACGCATAGCCCAAACCACTGAACGGATTCGGTTGAAATTTGGAATACAAATAGGTTTTATGACGTCAACCTCCGCTAAGAAAGGATATTGTCACGAGCATAAGCTAGTCATTAATATTACTGTTAATAATCTTATCCTTTTCCAATTCCTAAAATCTGACTATTCCCGTTCCCGTTTTAAAAAGAAATCTAATCAAAAAGTAATGGCTTCTTATTTCCATATCTCAATTCTCAATATTTCACAATTTGGGTTAATGTGCTAAAATTCTAACATCAAAAGTAACAGCTTCCTCGGTAGAAAATTTTATTAGGGCCATATAACAATAGATCTTACGAAATGTTTGGTGAAAGAACCGCATAAATATATGTTAACAGTTAACCCACATTATCTCGGTATCGGGAGCGTTATGGTTTCCCTGTTTCAACAGGCTATAATTAAATGGGCCAGTGTTATCGTTAACAACTTAGGTATTTATAGCTCTTGAGTCAATTTACCGACTACAGGGCCGTAGGTTCGACCCGACATTTTGCACTAATAATTATTATTATACCTAAGACCTAAACAAGCCGCGCCCAACTGTTTTATACTAAAACAATAGCCTATTAGAGTAGTTTAGGTTCGAGTATAACACATTCTCTAAGCTACCTACTTACGCGATTGCAGCCCTATCGGTTCAGCAGTTCATCGGTCAGCTGTTGTAAAAGAGTATAAACAAACATCCATACATATAAACTTTCGCAACTGTAATATTAGTCGGTTGCAGAAGCATGGATGTGTGTATGCGCGTGTGTTTCTTACCTTTCCATGACTAAATGGCTTAACATCCACCTGATTGAGTTTAATTTGGTATGTTAGCATAAACCCTAATATGCACATATGTATAGGTTACATTTTCCTCCTAAATGTTCTTTAATTCCAATGAGATATTAAAACTTTTTGCTGCAGATAACACCGCGAGCCAAAGTTAGGTCAATACTTGTGTATCCTTAAAAATGTATTGTGCTGGAAAAAGTTGAACATGACATTGTTTGGGGTACTCGCGAGCCCTCAGCTTTCAGGTTTATTTAATGAGTTGTATTTGTTATCTCCATTTCTTTTGTGTTCTTTTTTAATTTGCAGAGTACAATGACTGATTGTGGGTATGCAATGGCATAGTCTCAATGTGACCACTTAGGTTTTTAGTATTTACCGATTTAAAAAGGAGGTTTTCAATTAAATATGTATAATGTTTGTATGTAATATTGCGAGATATTTATACAGGACGCTTCTTTAAGGCTTGTAAACAAATATACAAAACAAGTATAAAATAAAAGCTAGTAATATCAGAAATGTATTTTTGTTATATTTCTCCGAAACTACTCGCCGTATTTTAACGATGTTTTTATTTATTCCAATGGCATTTTCATTCAAAATTGTTTCATTAATTTTCAAGATATGATTGGAAATGTGTCCATCGCGTTTGTCTTTATAGGTGAGCTTAAAAATCAGTTTTATCATCGTCATCATCAGCCTTTCGTCCATTGCTCGAAATAGGGTCTTACCCAAGGCAATCTACATTTTAAAATCAGTTTTTTTTTCATTTCCGGACTGTATATATTTCGTGTTCTTTTCTAATTTGCAGAGTCCAATGACTGATTGTGTGTATCCAACGGCATATTCTAAATGTGTCCGCTTTGTTTTTAAAATATAAGATTTGCCTGTGCCACTAATAGTCCACTGAGTCGTGCGTGTGACTAATTCCCGACAGTTAGAAAGTTTTGCTCGTATAGTGAATACAGGTGGTTTGTTTGTTAGTTGCTAACATGTGTTATTTATTTTACACGTGGTGATAAAGGTATGAACTTTTTAATTGTATAAAGGATTTTTTTCCGTCAAATGTATTTGACTGGCTCGAGACAGCCTCGGTAGATAGACCATCAGCCTGATGGGTCGATGACATCTCCAGATCTTTCCTGAACAAAGTTCAGGAAAGATCTGGAGATCTGTTCAGGACAGAGATGCAAGGCAGGAGAGCAAGCCTTTGCCCAGCTTTGGGACGATATAGGCTGAAATAATAATGATCATGGTTATTTTATTGTCCATTGGAGAGAATACTCAGTGTCTCTAAGAGCATCTTGCGTGCGCTGCGAAAAAGTATAGATCGTAATAACTAAATCATTGTTTTAGCATTTTTTTTTATCGTGGCTAGTTCTATAAATCACTTTTATAAAAGAGACTGATTCACGACTGGTAGATGACTGTTTAAGTTCTTCGCGTTAACATTTGCTACAAGTAGAGTGCTGACTTTACCTGTAATGTAAAATGATAGCAATAAAGGAGACCTTTGCAATCGAAATTAAGGCTATCGGTGACAAAATACTAAAGACTAAAGTTAATTTAAAAGCCATATTTTAAATCATTATTAATTGTTAAGAAACAGCTAAAGATCTGTGCCACAAACTTTACCAATAAAATTATTTATAAGACATCAAATTCACCATTTATCCCCTTAAAACCATTATCTTGTATATCTCATTAATTTTAAATCACCGATCGCGCAGTAAATTAACTTCGCGGCAAGTAAGTGCCTCCTTAAGAGCCGTTTGAATAATTAATTTTCTATTCTCACTCTGTTATCCTTAACTTTTCCGTCATAACAATCTGTCTCTAACGGAGGATAACTCGATTCTATCGGAAAGTCTTTAAACACACACTTTTGTTATAAAAGCAGATATCGCACACGAAAAACAAAATTTTATAAAGAAAGAACAAATCTAAATAAACGTGAAAGTTTGTAAGAATTTATGGATGTATGGATGTCTGGATGTATGTTTTTTTACTCTTTCACGTCTAAACGGGTGAACCGATTAAGCTGAAATTTGGTATAGAGATAGCTTAGACCCTGGATTAACACATAGGCTACAGTACAACGGGTAAAACCGCTGGGCGCAGCTAGTATATTAATAAGGGCTTGCTCTGCTTACTGCTTACAGTCAAGACGGTTCAATTAATACTTTTGAATAGACGAAAAATCTAGATGCAAACATGTAGGTCGCACGACGAAACGCGAAAATTACGATCAGCTATTCACTTTGTGGCAGGGAAAAAAAAATCATACATTTTTGACAATTCGGTCTTCGGTTCGGTTCCCTGACTGTTAAGTGAATAGCCCTGCAGGAAAACCCCCAACAGAATTTGTTTAATACATCGAACTTGATATTTGAAGCATGTTTGTCATGTTGAAATAAGTAATAATTATAATCGATTACCCGGCTTCGGTTTTAAATTATAAGCAAGGTTTCTGCCTTTATTACAATAACCCGTGGCTGTGTTTAAAAAGTAACACAGTCTGTCTGACTGTCAACTACAGGCCTAACTCGATGTTTTATTTTCTTGCACATGCGATTGGATTTTCTGTTTCCCGTCTGCTTGTTAGAGTAGAGTTTAGTCGTTTCGTTTCTACATGGTTTTATTTATTTTCACCTGACCTGAGGGAATATTGGCTATCGAACGCTGTTATTAACCGACAAAAATAAAATGTTCTGAACGTCATAATGTTAAAATAATTTTCTTAAATTTGTCGTATAACGTGCTTGTGGATTATGCGACAAAGTTGAAAAACGCCATATTACCATAAGCGCTCTATCACGCATTAAGTGTAATAACATTTATTTTTCTCGGTTATTGGTTGTTTATCATTATTTGCGAAGTGGGGCTGGCCATTACAATAGACATCAATAAACTACAATCTAGCCTATTTAGACTAATAAGCAGTTTATTGATCTATTTTTAGAAGTATCATTCGTATTTTTTTTATAAATGCCATGCGTGAAATTTGGCATGTAAATAACTTAAAACCTTGCCTTTCAGCGTATAAAGCCGATGAGCGTACAATTGAAACTCTTTATTGAAACTCCATATGAAAACAAAAACTTAATAATATTGTTATATACCTAATAGTATAGTTACAATTTGCGGTCTTATCGCTAAAAGCTATCTCTTCCAGACAACCGTGCAGGGAAAGGAGTAACGACAATCATACTTTGTTAAGGCGCTATGGTAAGTGAAATGTATGTTTTTCAAAGCCTAATATAGCAAACTTTTAAGAAGATCTACTACTTTATATTTTAGTATGTGTAACTTCAATCTTTGAACAAGAGATCTTAATTAACAGAAACATGATAATTGTTTTTTTTCTCGATAGTTTTATTTTTTTTAAATATGCCTAATTTTCTTCCTTCCATTTAAATATTTGTAAAACTAGGACAAAAATAAACATTTAGAGTACTTTATTTGATACATAACATTCAAACGGATGGCTATATATAGGTATTTTATCGATAAGTTTATTTAATGATTTTTAATTGAATTTTAATTCCCACGGAGCATTACCGCACGCACTCAGAACGCCGGTGACCACTGTCAGCGTCGGACCTGTGCACTTCGATCTCACCTCCACTACGATTACACACGCGCGTTTGAATTATTTAGGAGTACTTACATATATTGTGAATTTCCAAATCTCAGAAGCGTGTAGGGGGTTTAATTTATTTGTAATTAGATAATAAATATTATAATCTTTATTTTGTCCTTCTAGTCGATTATTAAAAAATATAACACACACGTACTATATAAAATAAATTAGATTAAATTAATTTAAATTAAATATTATTATAAGTTAATAATTTAATTAGATTAAATTAATTTAAATTAAATATTAATATGAATTAATTATTAAATACGATTAAATTAATTCACATTAAATATTAATATAAACTAATTATTAAATTAGATTGAACTAATTTAAAATAAAATCAGATAAATTCGAAAAAAAATCAGATAAATTCTGAAAAATTCTGATAAATTCGAAATAATCAGATAAATTCGAAAAAAAATTAGAAAAATTCTGATAAATTCAGATAAATTCGAAAAAATCAGATAAATTCGAAAATTCATCAGATAAATTCTGATAAATTCAGATAAATTCGAAAAAATCAAATAAATAAAAAAAAATCAGATAAATTCTGATAAAATCAGATAAATTAGAAAAAAAATCTGATAAATTCTGATAAATTCAGATAAAATCAGATAAATTCGAAAAATCAGATAAATGCGAAAAAAAAATAGAAAAATTCTGATAAATTCAGATAAATTCGAAAAAATCAGATAAATTCGAAAATTCATCAGATAAATTCTGAAAAAATCTGATAAATTCAGATAAAATCAGGTAAATTCGAAAAAATCAAATAAATTCGAAAAAAAATTCAGATAAATTCTGAAAAATTCTGATTAAATCAGATAAATTCGAAAAAATCAGATAAATTCGAAAATTCATCAGATAAATTCTGAAAAATTCTGATAAATACGAAAAAATCAAATAAATTTAAAAAATCAGATAAATTCGAAAAAAAATCAGATAAATTCTGAAAAATCTGATAAATTCAGATTAATTCGTAAAAATCAAATAAATTCGAAAAAAATTCAGATAAATTCTGAAAAATTCTGATAAATTCAGATAAATTTGAAAAAATCAGATAAATTCGAAAATAAATCAGATAAATTCTGAAAAAATCTGGTTAATTCTGAAAATTCTGATAAAATCAGATAAATTCGAAAAAATCAGATAAATTCGAAAATAAATCAGATAAATTCTGAAAAAATCTGGTTAATTCTGATAAAATCAGATAAATTCTAATAAAATCAGATAAAAACAAAAAAATCTGATAAATTCGAAAAAAAATCAGATATATTATAAAACCCCGTCGATTTTGCGTCGGGGGTTACAATGTGCTAAAATTTTTGGACAAGATCGAAAAAATGAGACACGAGATAAATATTATAGATACACGTATTTTTTGTTGAAAAAAAAAAACAAAATTAGATTACATTTAATTGATTAGATTAGATTAATTATATTGGACCAATTAATTAAATTAAATTAAAACAATAATTCAGATAAATTCAGAAAAAATCTGATAAATTCAAATAAATTCAGATAAATTGAGAAAAATCTCATAAATTCAAATAAATTCTAAAAAAAGTCTGATAAATTCTGAAAAAATCTGGTAAATTCAGATAAATTTAAAAAAATCAGATAAATTCGAAAAAAAAATCAGATAAATTTTGAAAAAATCTGGTTGATTCTGATAAAATCAGATAAATTCGAAAAAAAATTAGAAAAATTCTGATAAATTCAGATAAATTCGAAAAAATCAGATAAATTCGAAAAAAATCTGATTAATTCTGAAAAAAATCTGGTAAATTCAGATAAATTAAAAAAAATCAAATAAATTCGAAAATAAATCAAATAAATTCTGAAAAAATCTGGTTAATTCTGATAAATTCAGATAAAATCAGATTAATTCAGATAAAATTAGATAAATTCTGAAAAATTCAGATAAAATCAGATAAATTCAGATAAAATCAGATAAATTAAAAAAATCAGATAAATTCGAAAAAAAAACAGATAAATTCGAAAATAAATCAAATAAATTCTGAAAAAATGTGGTAAATTCTGATAAATTCAGATAAAATCAGATAAATTCGAAATAAATCAGATAAATTCAGAAAAATCAGATAAATTCAGAAAAATCTGGATTCTGAATTTTTTCGAATTTATCTGTTTTTATCTGAATTTATCAGAATTTTTCAGAATTTATCTGAATTTATCTGATTTTATCTGAATTTATCAGAATTTACCACATTTTTTCAGAATTTATTTGATTTATTTTCGAATTTATCTGTTTTTTTTTTCGAATTTATCTGATTTTTTTAATTTATCTGATTTTATCTGAATTTTTCAGAATTTATCTAATTTTATCTGAATTAATCTGATTTTATCTGAATTTATCAGAATTAACCAGATTTTTTCAGAATTTATTTGATTTATTTTCGAATTTATCTGATTTTTTTTCGAATTTATCTGATTTTTTTTAATTTATCTGAATTTACCAGATTTTTTCAGAATTAATCAGATTTTTTTCGAATTTATCTGAATTTATCAGAATTTTTCTAATTTTTTTTCGAATTTATCTGATTTTATCAGAATTAACCAGATTTTTTCAAAATTTATCTGATTTTTTTTCGAATTTATCTGATTTTTTTAAATTTATCTGAATTTACCAGATTTTTTCAGAATTTATCAGACTTTTTTTAGAATTTATTTGAATTTATCAGATTTTTCTCAATTTATCTTAATTTATCAGATTTTTTCTGAATTTATCTGAATTATTGTTTTAATTTAATTTAATTAATTGGTCCAATTTAATTAATCTAATCTAATCAATTAAATGTAATCTAATTTTGTTTTTTTTTTTCAACAAAAAATACGTGTATCTATAATATTTATCTCGTGTCTCATTTTTTCGATCTTGTCCAAAAATTTTAGCACATTGTAACCCCCGACGTAAAATCGACGGGGTTTTATAAGTTTGACGTGTTTGTGAATGTGTGTGTGCTAACTACATGCAAAGAATCAATCACCAAGGGTCAATGACCGCGCACGTTTTACGATAAGCGTACGCCACACGTTTCCAACGGGCGTTCTGAGCAACTTTTGCCCGCACTAAATACCTAATCTGCTCGTAAAGCCCCGCCTTAACGTAGTTGCTTGCTAATAAAGTTTTATTCGTACAATGTAATATAATATGTATTATAAAACATGCGTAACCGCTATTGTTGAAAGGGTGTTTTTATACAGTGGATGAATTTTTAAAATGTAAATTTATTGATTTATGACATGGTTAAATAATTTTTATTTGAATTTTGGACATTTATATATTCTTATTATTTTATTTTTTAATTGAAATGAAATTATTATTGTATCTTAATTATCTCTATTTTATTTTTAAAATTTTACTATGACTTATTTTTAATTGTAATTTTAGTAATTATTTTGATTGTTTAATATTGTGTACTATTTCAAATACGATCTTGGATTGTTTATGAATAAATAAATGAAATGAAAAGTGCATATTATGTGAGTAATGTCCATCGATAAACCATTCACGGTATAACATTACAGATTTATGAATATGGATGTACAATTTAACCACAGATTACTTGACTAGATCGGCTTTCATGGGTTTGTGTATTAATGGCCTTAAATTGACATGATTTGAAATACAATTCGCAGAATTTACCTACTTTTAAAACAATTTCTTTATCAAGCTTCAGATAATATTTTTGTATTTTTATTAATAATGGCAAGAGGTCATAATTACACGTTTAAGCGGTAACTTAGAATTTGGTATCCATTGATAATACCTACTTAATATGGAAGGGTAGGCAGATTACTTCAAATTTCCGAGGGCAAACTCGTGAATGTTATTTTCTTGAAAGTTTCCGTTAATTGTGCACCTATAGAAACTTATTAACTATAGAAACATATTTTTAAAAATCAAAATATTTACTACAACAGACAATATGAGAATAACACGTAGGCTGGGTACTTCTGAGCGGGTTAAAATAGAGTACTTTTCACGAAAGGAGTCCTTTTTGCGGGGCGCACCTATCGCACATTTTATAAGTTAAAATATCTTTAACATTTGAACTCCTCATAGTTTGTCATATTTAATTTCCTAATTAAATAGGTATTTATTTTATATAACAAATAAAATTCATTTAGGATGTAAAGGCCAGTTATAATCGATAAAATTAAATTTAGTTCCGCTAAATTCCGCGGGACCTCTTTCGTGAAAAGGACTCTAGCTGGGCACAGCCAGGACAGAGTAAAAAAAATCTTCTGTGGCGTATTGAAGATAAAAATATGTTCATTCCTTGTTGTTATTTGTTCAGTGAGTTTAATTATCTAGTCACGCAATGTAAACAATGACCATATTATATATCATTATCATTCTTAGCATTTAACTAAAATAGAAAACCGAACTGCTTATACGACATATTAGTTTAATCAGCTTGATTTTAGGTTTGTTTTTATCGTTCATATAATTTTTGAAACTATTGATTTTGTAATGTCTGTTGAAATTTCATATTTCTTTACTAGTAGTATTATTAGTGTCACGCACTTTTTCAATAATGGTAAATATATATAAGCATCTAACTCTACTACAATACTACCCAGAAAAAAAAACTTACTTCCAAAAATTGAAATTATTGGTGTACAAACTGGAGGTCTTATCGTTTAAAGCAATTTCTTTCAGAGAGTGAAGGGAGAGGAAACAAACAAAACTGTAAAGTTAGTGGAAAAAAAGAAAGATAGTGGTATCACTAAGATCTAAAGAACACTATGTTTCTAGCGCTTATTATACCTACTTAATTTGTTTTAGTACACCGTGTTAGTAAAATTAAACAAAACTTTTCATTCGTCGCGACATTAGCTTTCGGTTCGTCGAACTCGAGAGAGGATTACCTATATTCACAAAATACACCCTCATTTTGTGGTTAGAAACAAGAATTTTCAGCTTCCCTTAAACCCCTAATTAACGGCTATTGTCTAAACATTGTCTATTTTTAGAGAATTCCTGACACGTGCTCCCCCGGTTATTGTTGAGCATTAAACGTTCCAGCGGATATTCTCGACGGAACAGCTGTCGGGCTATTTCCGAATCTAAGGGGACTCTCTGGAGATGATGTCCAATATTATCTCTCGCGTCTCGTTATAACCCTTTTTTTTTTTTGACCCAGGAAAAATGCGTTACGCATCATCACCCCACGCCGGGGGGCGCGGGGCGGTATGTGGGACTCCCCCGCCAAAGATGGTAGCGGCGGGGATACCCACTAAAAAACCTGGGGGTGTTCCTGCGGGACGCCATAATGCCGGGGCAACGGGTACGCCGAAGCATTCATCCGCGGCCCCGACGGCGTTTGGTCCTCACTGACAGGAGGACCCCTCCGCGGTGGGGTGAAGAGGAGTTTCACCCCACCCTCTCAAGGGGCGCGCGGAAACACCGCGCGCGCCACCTCGTGGTCTCGTTATAACCCTTCCTTAACACCAATAAACAATTTTATACGACTTGTCGGAAGATACTTATCACCTTATTGATGCTTTCCTGATTTTTGCCACGTGTTTCAGGTATTTAAACAAATAATACCTACAGAAACTAGGTTCATAAACACATCTAAGAGAGGAACTCACAATGAATTGTTTGGTACCTAAAAGAGGATCCGGCGTGGAGGAGTCGGGAGAGCCGAGCGCGCCGACCTACTACCCGCCACAACTGCCCTACAATCCTAATTTTATTGAACCACAAACTATTATAGCAGACAATATGAGGGCTGTGTATTCATGGAGCACCCGAGATAATGAGTTTTACTCCGGGAGCGGTGTTGTATGCGATGAGAACGGCGGGTGGGGGCGGCCGCGGCGCTCCCTCTACGAAGGCGTCAACTACGCGCCGCTGGCGGTGAGTGAGCCGCGAGCCGGCATCTGTGTCACTGGCATCGCACGCTGCCGATTGCGATACTTATTAACAACAAACAAACCTTCCGCTATAATGTCATTAACTTAAACTTTACTCCGTACGCATACAGAATACGGAGCGATTGGTGTACGTGATTAGTTTTTTAACCTCGAATTACCTATCACCTAGTCTTATGTGCTATTAAACCGGAGTAGGAAGGGTGTCCGGGCGGAATGCAACAGGCGCAGGGCGCATACACCGCGATCTATTTCCGGGCGCGGGCGTCGGCCTAATCGTGTAAGCTCAGCTCATTCTGTACGAAAACATGCGCGAACACAGCCGCGGGGGCTCACTCGTGGCCGCCACCATCGCGGCACTGAACCATCGCTCCGGTGGCGAAGATAAGCCGCGCCCGGTCAAATCGCGACCGTCCGCCGTGCAGAACAGAAATGTGCCGACAATAACGGAGGAAAACTTTAACGAGGAGAGATCGCGTCGCGCCTCCGCCTACAGCGAGCGTCCGCTGTCCACGGCGTCGGAGGCCTCGGAACGCGACTCTGCTTCCGTGCAGTCGAGCGAGGAGCCGCCCCCTCAGGAGAGTACGTAATTCGCGTTAGCGGACGAGTCACTGACGTAGCGTCATATTGGAACATGGCCAAACTTTAAATAGCGACACGTAGGTGACTCGTACACAGAGCTTGTCGTGCAGTGTCGCATCTGTGGAGCCTCATGTCTGACTGCGAATACTTAACGGAGCCTTTGGACGAAGAGCATCGGGAGCGAACGGCGGCGGGCTACACGCACGCCGGCGTTCGCTCCTATCTCTACTCGTCAATGGGTGAGTTCGCGAATCGCGTCGAACGCGAGGCTCCTACGTGTTTGACGTACTCTTGATCTTGATTATCTCGTAACAGGCGGTGACTCGGATAGTCCCGACGAAGCCACAGTGAAGTGCACGGCGTGGACGGACGGCGCGGTCGCTGCGAACCGAGTGAATTCTTCGGGATCCGAATCGAGTACTTCCAGTGAGGAATCCGATGAACACGAATACGATACGCGATGTGACAACACATATCGGACCCTCACTCCGAGCCGGCGTTTAGACAATTCGACCCGGCGGGACGATGACTTTCAATGGATGCCGACCGGGAACATAGTCGACGACGACGACGAGACCGCAGAACCGATGGATGTCAGGACGGAAGAGTTTTCGGCGGCGAGCCTCGACAGGCGACGGCGAGCACCGTCCGATCGCAGCGACCGCGACCGTAAGACTAGATCCTCGTTGTCGTCTAAGCCGCCGCAACACCCCGTGAGTCAACAGTCTAGCGTCCGTGCTTCGCCGCGACCTCGACGTTCTCGCAACGAGGAAACACCTCCGGAGTTGCAGAGACGTTGGAACTCTTACGAACATTTCCGGTGGCCGGAGGGTGGGTGGTGGCCGCCGATGTGCTGGTGCCACGGCCCGCCGGCGCCGCCCCCGTGCTGCATGCACGACCGCTCGTGGCCCTCGCACCCCTCGCTGCCTCCTGCGCAACCTTCTGCGCGCACTTACAAGGTACCATTCATATTCAGCTCGGGTGACACCGATCGCCAATTAAACTACACTTGACTTATCTTCGTATCATTCATCTGTAACTCTTTTTTCGTTTCGTTCGTTCTACTCGAAGTTCTAATGCGTTTCCGTGGTTTGCTATTTATTGAGTGTTTATGATCTAATGAACTACTTAGATCACCAATGACTGATGTGTTTACTAATCCATATAGGTAGTAACTGGTCGAATATTTTAAATCTTATTTAAAAATAATCGTGTATGTATTTTTTATTCGTTTATCGTTATAGCATGCTCCTATATAAGCCATTTAGGAGGCAGTCGTTAGGCTATATTACATACCTTGTGTAGATATTAATCTTGACATGAAACTGTAACGTACAGGTTAACCACAGAACCTATACTTGTGATTTGGCTCTGACAGTGCACGTAGGGTAACCTGTTCCCAATTTCCAAATATTGTAATTGTTTTAGTTGTAAATATAAATAGTCTTAATATTACAGCAACTTAAGGAAAGTTTTTGTTCTAGAACGATGCAGAAGACCGCGTACGAAGACTGGAGGCGGACAAGGAGAGCCTCCAGCTCCAAGTTCAAGTGCTGTCGGAACAGATCGCAGCACAGACTGAGAAGATGGCGGACCTTGAGCGGGCACTGCACGACACTAGGCAAAGGCTAGAGGACTCTGATCAGAGGTTACAAAAGGTAAGAAGTGAATGGTACAATACAATACTCTTTTTTGAGAACAAAAGTTCAGAATGGGGTAAGTTTGTTTGGGTATATGTTTTTGTATATTATACCTCAGTTTATTTCCTATTTTTTAAAGGGAATCCATTCCGAATTCCTTCCGATTTATTAGGTCGCCCTCTCGCCTCAAAGCTTTATTTCACTTGTTCTAAAAAACCTAGAACCAGTCTGATGCAAAATTAAAAAGCTGCTGGTTCACACCTGAATTTTCTGTAGATGTCTTCTGTAGACATGCCAGTGGTGGATCTGTGAATAGAACAAATGTTCCTTATCATTGTAGCTTGTGATGTGTAGCATAATTACTATTTTGTCAATAAAAGCTTTGGCCACAAAAAATTAAAGCTAACATTGCAAGAGAACAAACTTACCAAGACTCAAAGGTAGAATGGACATGCCTCGATTAGTGCCCAAAGTTAGTGTTCCAACGAGGTTCCTACAGAGACACTTTGTTCGTTAAAGTTAGACACTTTGAGACATCTCGAACAATTTAGTATGAAGATGTCCAGAAGCTTATCTCATTAATTACCGATAAAAAGTAGGGTTTTTTTATGGTTTAATCGGTAAAATGTGTTTTAACCGACATAAAAGAGGTGGTTATCAGTTCGATATGTATGTATGTACGAGTAATGTTGGAACTTCGTGATATTTACGCGGGAACATCCTTTAGAGATTCCAAAACAATATTATACCAAATTTCAGAAACGTATGTTCGTATTCGTATGTACAATGTACATATTTATTATGTTTATGATAAAAAATATCAAAACGATGATTATTAAATTAGGAGAACTGTTCTAAGCCTCTTACTAAGAACATTTGATTTTTCTCGGTTCATAGTCATTACCATTATGGCCTAATTTGTTGTGATATTATCGTAACTTGAATATTTATTTCACTGCCAAGTGAAGATATTAAAATACTAGATTTTTTTATAAAGTTGCCCAATTTACTGCATCGCATTCATCTTGCAGAATTAAGGTCCTGGTTAAGAGTAGGTACACTGTTTAGTATTCAGCGCATCGCTGACACCGTTGGTACCTATTGAATAGTCATGATCCCGCTATCCAGGCCCCGAGCGACCTGCCTTTGTCACTTATACGAGACGGGTGCTTAATCAAACCACCCGTGAATGAGATCTCATTATTTGTACCAGGATATTATCCCGGGGGATACGAAATTATTATCCCATATGAAAATGTTTACAAAAACAAACTTTTCGCTCAACTCTGGAAAATTTCCTAAAATTTACCGAATAAAAGTAAACACCCCCGACGCTGAAATTTATTTAATTAACATTTGTAGATAAATAAATAACTCGCACAACACAAGAAAACTAGGAAAAGAAAAAGAAAATTTACAACGACGCGAGGGTAGTTCCAAAGAAACAGATATTATTACTTAAACTACTTAAGTACATAGATACTTATTTGTATTATTGTATTAGACGAATTCTCACAAAAAATAGTCTCATATATCAGGCCTTTTCACCTTTTACGTTATTGAATCAGTTTAGTGAAGGATAAATGGGTTGATATGTAGCGTGTGATGTCCTCCAACCACAAAACCACACTTCGCAACCTCGAAAATCCTTTTAGCGGTGTGGTGAGAAGGATTCTCAACGCGAGATCCGCTTAGGAAAGGATCCATAAGTTTGCTTTTAACTTGGTACTGTTTAGTACTATCTGCGACCCGCGGTTTTACCTGTGCAACTCCTCATAATGTATGAAAATCGGGATAAAAAGTAGCCTACGTGTTCTTCCAGGTTTCATCGCAATCGGTTTTGTGGTTTTTTGTGTCAAATAGCAACAAACACACACTCACATAGTCACATACACATACAAACTTCCTCCTCAGTAAGATTCTGCGCATTTGCGTTAAGAAATAATATTTGTAGCATTCCGTGGCCCTCCATTCAGGTAGATATAGTCTTCGTAGATAAACTCTTATGAGATATTATTTGAGCCTGACTGACATTGAATTATTTTGATGTGTTCAGTTATTCCTTCAGACTCTCCCGCAAGTATTCAAGTCAGTTTTATTTAGTTTTTTATTACCAATGGTCTGGTTTCTATCCCCTTATCAGAATATTTCGGTATCTAATGGAATGCTCGAAATAATAATGATTCACGCTGGTAACTAATAAAACAGTCGGCCTATTCAATGTGTTACTTCACCTACACACATGGCTTGGTGGAGATAGTCTACAATATTCATTATGTCAGGGAGGGCGCTAGCATCTTCGTGTTATGCCGTTTTTGTATGATGGAAACTTAGTTCTATTTTTCACTGCACACATTTCATTGTAAGCTGAGTTTGTACAATTGATGTCAGGGAGAAATGTGGACAGATGTATTTTAAAATTACACCTATCAGCCAAACATAATGTTTCTAATGAATTCTATGGAAACAACATGCAATCTAAAGAAGGTCGAACTTCAGACCTCGATGTTTTACGTAGCTGAAAGTGGAACTACAAGTCTCCTCATCTAAATTATATAAAAGGAAAAAGTGACTGATTGAATGACTGATCTGTCTAAGCGCAAACCGCTAAACGGAAGAAAGCATACACATCCATACTCAATGTGCGCAAAGCCGCGAGCTAGTTTAGACTAAATAAGCTGTAAAAGCTTAAGCGATTAGATACCTACTACCGCTCGCCCTTAAATTTATATCATGGCCATATTTTTCTCTATTTTGCTAGGAATTTAAATAGCTGATTCAACAAACTAAAAGAATTATAGCACTAAACGACGTCAGACATACTTCTGATGCCAACCATTAACCGCGTACATAAATTAGAGCTTTTATCTGGTAAGCAGTGTAAATTAATGTTAAGGTTGTGAGTTTCTCAAACAATTACAAGACTCTACTAAATATTAAAAAAACATGGACTTTTGGCCTCGGTGATGGGAGTCTTTAGGTGACATTTAAAACATGGTTCAAAAACTAAAACTGAAATACAAACCGCGCGCCACATAGTTGTCCCATGTAAATATCTTGTAATTTCAACAATATTTAATACATTGTGCATATCGAATTGATAGCCTCTAAGTTTGTACAAGAAGTTACGAAATACTATAATTTTTATGCTCCCAATTCGATTAAGTAGTAGTACAAATAAATTCCATTCACGCTGCAGCTGGAACGCAAGCAAAGGCGAGAAAATAAGCATATTGTTCCAATTTCGTAGTCTATTTGCACCCAACGCGCAATGCGTACGCTACGAACTATCTGTGCCATTGATACTTACATGATTATATCGGCCTTTTGAATTGTATTTTTAACAGGCCGTTTTCACTTTAGACAAAGATAGTAAATATTGTATACCACATCCGCTCACCAGTTTTTTGTTGGCTATTAAACTTAGCCTACATAATATTAGGAGTACATGTTTGACATGAGTACAAGCTTGCTTGCTTGCTTTACTATCTTTATAACAAATTTCAGGTCAATCGGCAATTTAGCCCTGCAGCCTTTTAGGCGTGAAGAGGAAACAAACGCACATACACATCCATATTTTTGTATTTATGTAGTGAAAGACGCGCTAACGATTAAAAGCAGCGCTCACGAAGTGTGTCCGTTTCGACGTAGATTTGCTCTAACTTTTAGATTTTAGACCCTTTGAAAGCTTATCAGAGCCATTCCTTATATTCTTAGATGTGCCATACCGGCCGCGGCCATACCAGATGCGTTTTACAAACAATCAAAATAAAGATCGCTAAAGACAGACTCCATCAAACGTCGGCCTCGCGCGAGAAAGTTTTATTTTGAAATATCTGAACGGTGTTTACATAATTTGTTTGGCAATCTAAAAGCTTTTTCAGTACTACAGTACACGCTGTGATACCGTGTTTATTTAATGTTAGCTACCGATTAACGCTGGTTACGCCTCGCGGTTTGATGTGTTATTTCAGGATCACAATTATCTTACTATACTACGTTTCAGAAACAAAGATAATTTTTTAGCTAATTTGCAGGGTTCAAAGGATCAATATCTTAATAAATTGGATATATATAGGATATTTTTCATAATATATCTGATATATATCATAAGATATATCGGATGTAACAGTTTTTGTGAATATATCTATGATATTTTCAGAGATATATAACCTTCGAACCCCGCAAAAAATATCTTTGTTTTTGAAAATAAACCCCAATAATTATATTACAGGCTTCTTATATAGTCTAGACTCTAAAGAATGAGCATAGCATTTTGAAAACGGTGGTGTAAATAAATTTGTAAAATATCATAATGCCATGTTTAGAATAGGGTTTCTGTGGTATATCATGCTATGATACAAAACTATAAAAAGAAATTAATGCTATTAGATGAATATCGTAAGCCTGTCAATAATATAAATTATAATATGTTTTAAAATATATGTAACAAATTCTAAAGTTGGAGTCTTTATGTTGGCGACCTGAAATCTCCTATAGATATACTACTCTATATTATCACGAGTAACAAACCTCATTATATTGGATTTAGTGATATCTGTGGCCTGTGGATATTTAGTGTATGTTCTGTCAGAGCAGAATTCAATTCAATTCGTTAATTTCAAGCTTTGACCAATGAATGTCCAACCACAAACTAAAATCGCAGCTACGAGTAATTCCTATTATTGCGAATTGGGACATGTATGCTCGACGTTATGACAATCATTCATTCCAGTTTCAAAAATGTACGACTACATTCATTTCATCTCTCTCTGTATTGAAATCCGAGGATTCCACTCGGGTACATTCCTTTTTATGTTCCGCCTTATGCAGTTTATATCCATGGAATCCACTACGTAACTCTGGGAACTTTATGCAAACTCTTGGGTGAAGACTTAATATTATATTATCTTAGGTTTTGTAAAATAATATGGGACCTTTCTATGGAGCTACAAATGTTGTTATTGTTATATATAATGAATTAGGACATTAGTACATACTTCTGAATACAATAATGCAAAGCGTTGGAAAATAGGTTTTGTTTGTGAAGGTAGCTGTGATATTCTGTGAAGTCTATAGAAGGTCACCGAAATGTGGCATAAATTGAGGAAGAGTTCGACAAATGTTGAATTGCAAGTAGTTTTCGTATACGTCAGAATTGTTTGGCCGATAGTAATTAAAATTAGTATAACTGTGTCTTCAGGAAATGCTCCAAAGATCATCACTAGAAACACAAAAACTGGAGCTGCTGTCGAAATTGAGTGAAGTTCGCTTACGAGTAGCTGAAAGAGGGATATTGGAAAGATCGCCGCCTCCTGACGGAGTTAATTCAATGCCAATCGCAAGACCAGCACCACCCAGGGTATGTTAATAAATCATTATCTTTTCTTTATTCTCCCAGTTATCACCTAACACATGAATCCCCACAATTACCTAAAACATGGACTCAAAGGTCAATGTTTTGTATAACAAACTGCAAAATTTAAAAAAAAATCTGCCTCTATTACAAAAACAGAGCATACATGAGATGGGAAAAGAATATAAGTAGGACTGCATCACCAAGGATCCTAAAGGTAGAATTCAATTCATCATGTCAGTCCAGCAGGCCTAAGATGCGCACGTCGACATAATCTCGCGCGAAATTTGATTTAAGACAAAAGCTCGACTTTAGGACAGTCACATAAAGTGTTATTCACATTAAATAAAATTTCGCGCGAGATTATGTCTACCTGCGCATCATAGGCTTGAAGGATGACTGGCGTGTTGAATTAAACGCGTACTAGGCGACTTGAAAAGAAATGTCATTGAAACGATAAAATTGATCAACTGATAAACTGATTGATTTCAACCCAATCTCACTAAATGCAGCAATTCGTCGCCTTTAAATGAAACCCTTGAACTGTGATTGCTTGAGGCCCTCCTATCACTTTTCGTTGTTTCCAGACGCCGCCAGCGAACTACGGTCGACAGATCGAGCGCAACACTCACATGTACTCGTCGCTACCGCGGTCGTCAGTGATGACGTCAGAGAACCGCGTCGCGTTCGGTAAACCTAACAACATGGTGGTGGCGCGCGGCCGCGGACATTCCGTGCCTAATCTAGGTTGGGGGGAACCTTGAGCATGAATACATGTTGTTTTACCCTGTAGCTTGTCGACCCATGGACTTGTCCTAGCCATTGTACACACACAGTGATGACGTCACATTCCGTGCCTAATCTAGGTTGGGGGGAACCTTGAGCATGAATACATGTTGTTTTACCCTGTAGCTTGTCGACCCATGGACTTGTCCTAGCCATTGTACACACACAGTGATGACGTCACATTCCGTGCCTAATCTAGGTTGGGGGGAACCTTGAGCATGAATACATGTTGTTTTACCCTGTAGCTTGTCGACCCATGGACTTGTCCTAGCCATTGTACACAGTACACACACAGTGATGACGTCACATTCCGTGCCTAATCTAGGTTGGGGGGAACCTTGAGCATGAATACATGTTGTTTATCCTGTAGCTTGTCGACCCATGGACTTGTCCTAGCCATTGTACACATACACAGTCATGACGTCACATTCCGTGCCTAATCTAGGTTGGGGGGAACCTTGAGCATGAATACATGTTTACCCTGTAGCTTGTCGACCCATGGACTTGTCCTAGCCATTGTACACATACACAGTGATGACGTCACATTCCGTGCCTAATCTAGGTTGGGAGGAACCTTGAGCATGAATACATGTTGTTTTACCCTAATAGAATAAGCCAAGTTAGCAATGACGTTATATTTTATGTCACTAATCTAGGTTGGGGGTGGGGGGGACCTTGAGCATGTAGATATTGTTTTACCCTATAGCTTGTCGATCCATATATACTTATCTATATCATCGTCGGCGTCACATTCCGTGCCTGATCTAGGTTGGGGGGGAACCTTAAGCATGAATTCATGTTGTTTTACCCTGTAGCTTGTTAAGCCATAGCCTTATCCAATTTAGCAATGACGTCGTATTCTCTCACTAATCTAGGATTGGGGGGACCTGAACTTTGATTGTCCTTCCATAGACTTATCCTTGCCATTGTCACAGTGATGACGTCACATTCCGTACCTAATCTAGGTTATGGGGAAACCTTGAGCATGAATAGATCTTGTGTTATCCTATAGCTTGTCGTTCCATGGATTTATCCTTACCATCGTCAGCGATGACGTCACATTCCGTAACAAATAATACTGAGCACCTAGCTAGATGCTTAAACGTTGCGGTGCCCAGTCAGTGGCTAATAACGTACGGGTCCTTAAACCTCATTCAAAACTGAACTGTCCCGGCCTCTGCTTTGCTTTCTATGTTGTACTGTACATAATTGTTGTATCTTTATGAACTTCCTTTCAATACTTGAAGTTCACTTTTTGTACCATGTCTTGGAGGCTATGACCACATATACATCTATAAAAAAAATAGTATGATATTGCTATTTTAAGTATGAATTTCTCGAACCAAATGCACACGTTGCCTTACTTCTTAACGTTCCAGCCTTTAACAGTTACCTTGTTAGCCTTTCGTAGTTGTTTTCATTGCTATTTGACAATTCCAGCGGAAAAAGAAGAAGTATTAAGTCGTGGAAGTCCGTCACCATCGGCTCGGGAAACTCGAGCTCGTCTCGGCTCAGGCGGTGGCGTGAGGTTGGAGGGAGATGAATTGGCGCGGTGCTCCTTGAGGGCGTCTACTCCGAGAGTCAGGCCGGTTACTATGCCATGGTAAGTAACCTTGCAGGCAAAATAAAGCTGGTGAAGGCAGGTTATGGGCCCAGGCACACTAAATTAGAGGTAATGGTTAGTTTAACTACAGTGATTAAGGAAATTCATACACTAAAGTGGTATGTAATCTTACAGCGGACAATATAAATATGGTGAATGCAGGTTATGTATCCAGACGCGTAATTAAAGGTTCTGCTTACTTTTATTACTGTGACAAAGTAAGCTCATATAATGACGTGTGCGTTATCTTACAGCGGATAAGAGAAAGATTTATATTAGTAGATCTCACGCACACTGAATGCTCTACTTAAACAGCGAAAAAGACCATTACGGCTTCAAACTATATTATGGACACGTGGCATTGATCAAAAACACTACATAATATTTGTGTTTGTATTTACACAATCCAAGTCATCTGAACAGATTTGAAAATGTTTAATTTAATTCACTTGTGTAATCAATTACTGTCAGCCTCTCGCCAATGAAATCGAACTTAAAGTATGTTTTATATTTTTAAATACATTTATTGACTACCACATCAATGTACAGGCAAACAATAGACGTGCGGCAATGGGATTGCGAAACATCTTGCGGTTGGCTGGAGAGTCTCGGGCTAGAAACATACGTTCCCAACGCACGCACATGGCTCGGCAGCACGGAGGCCGCGGGAGTGTTAGCCGCCGCCTCCCACCAACAGATCGAGAAGGAACTGGCCATCAAACACCCCATGCACAAGAAGAAGATTGTGTTGGCACTTACGGACTTATTGGTGAGTTGGTTCATTGTGACGTCACATATTGTTGCCTGAGTCTCGGTCTAGAGACGTACGTTCCCAACGCACGCACGTGGCTCGGCAGCACGGAGGCCGCGGGTGTACTGGCCGCTGCCTCACACCAACAGATCGAGAAGGAACTGGCCATCAAACACCCCATGCACAAAAAGAAGATTGTATTGGCACTCACGGACTTATTGGTGAGTTGATTATTTTAATTGTTTTTGTCCGTCTTTCTAGCAAGACCTGATGAAATTAACAAGTTTACCTGATTTGTGGTTCATCACTGATTGAGGACGTTGGTTCTGTGATACATCATATAGCCTGCCGCCATCGTAACCTTACCATTGCATCTCTGATGCCCGAACATAACTTAGTTGAGGTTTTGATCGCTCCATTTGGTGGGTGACCGTCCACCGACCTGATTGCCTTTCGTGTCATCAACTACGATCAGCTTATCAAGGTCTTTATCCCCCCTGAAGATTACTAGCACATTTTTAATTTGGGTGTTCCGATTTCAAATGATGTTTTCAAATTATCGTTTTCTGTCGTGGTATATTCAGTACATAGTCTTTCACATTTTCAGGGTGGTCACGGCGACGCATTCCTCACAGCGGCCGGTCCCCTAGACACCGCCTGGACGCTCCGTTGGTTAGAAGACGTTGGCGTATGTGGGGCTCGGGCAGCCGCGGCCGACGCTTCATTAGACGGACGCATGTTACACCGACTGACGCATAACGAACTGAACCAACACCTGCGTGTGGCACATGCCTTGCATGCGCTCGCTGTTAGACGAGGTATAAACTGATGACGTCATATTGACTGTAGATTGTAGGGTTAGAGTAGCTTCATTAGACGGACGAATGTTACACCGACTGACGCATAACGAACTGAACCAACATCTGCGCGTGGCACATGCCTTGCATGCAGTGGCGGATTTACAGTCTAGGCCGCCCTAGGCCCCAGTCCATGTAATACCTGCACCTACGTCGTATATAACATGTCTACTCCTACTTACTCCTTAAACAGTGGCGGATCCAGAATTTTTTTCTTGTGAACAAGGTAGGTTTGTACATTTCAACGTTTACCTACAATTTGAATCTCTAAAATAGAAAATGTTATATCTCTGACAAGAACGTGTGCGTTAAACTCGTTACGAATAGAATAAAATTTTAAAAACCTTGTAATGCGCGAGCAGCTTGCTGCGAGCGCCGAGAAAATTTTACGTTTCAGACTACAAAAGATTTCTACGGCGCCGCCTAAAAAGCAATTCAAACCCATACTAAAAAGGAAAAAATTCCAGGATTTTTTTCTGGGCCGATTCCGATGGGCAAACTCATGGGCGTATCTAGAAAAAAATCCACCTTTTTAGCTTCAGCGAGTTCCGAGAAAATTTTGAATTTTTCAGCACGAATGATGTGCGTTTAGCTTGCTCCGAGCGGCAAAGAAACTAAATAAGTATTCTTATTTATAAAAGCGCGAGCAGCTCGCTGCAAGCGGCGCGAAAATTTAGATTTAATCAACACGAATGATGTGCGTTTAGCTTGCTTCGAGTGGCAAAGAAACTAAATGTCCTTATTTATAAAAACGCGAGCGCTGAGAAAATTTTGAATTTTTCAGCACGAATGATGTGCGTTAAGCTTGCTTCGAGTGGCAAAGAAAGTAAATGTTCTCATTTATAAAAGCGCGAGCAGCTCGCTGCGAGCGCTGAGAAAATTTTGAATTTTTCAGCACGAATGTTGTGCGTTTAGCTTGCTCCGAGCGGCAAAGAAACTAAATAAGTATTCTTATTTATAAAAGCGCGAGCAGCTTGCTGCGAGCGCCGAGAAAATTTAGATATTTTACAGCACGAATGATGTGCGTTTAGCTAGCTTCGAGTGGCAAAGAAACTAAATGTCCTTAGTTATAAAAGCGCGAGTAACTCGCTGCGAACGCCGAAAAAATTTGAATTTTTCAGCACGAATGATGTGCGTTTATCTTGCTTCGAATGGCAAAGAAAGTAAATTTTCTCATTTATAAAAGCGCGAGCAGCTCGCTGCGAGCGCCGAGAAAATTTTGAATTTTTCAGCACGAATGGGGCGCCACGGGCGCCCCATTATAGAGCCTGTGGCGACCCTTTTATCCGGCGCCCTGGACGGTCGCCCAACCGCGCCCCATCCTAACGCCGGTACTGTGTGCAATGAGCTCGTTCTGAGTGGTGAGCAATATACATAATATTCTATTTATAATTGCGCGAGCAGCTAGCTGCGAGTGCCGAGAAAATTTTATATTTCAGGCTACAAAAGATGTGTTCTGAGCGGTGAGAAAATAAATATTCTTATTATAGAGCAGAGCCGCCGAGAAAAACCCATGGCCCCTTGAAGCCTTTAAAATATTTACGTACTTTTAGTTATTTCTTGTCATCAGTGATTTTTTTGTCACGATTGGCCGCCCCTAATATCTGGCCGCCCTAGGCCCGGGCCTACTGGGCCTTAGGGCAAATCCGCCACTGCTTGCATGCGCTCGCTGTTAGACGAGGTATAAACTGATGACGTCATATTGACTGTAGATTGTAGGGTTAGAGTAGCTTCATTAGACGGACGAATGTTACACCGACTGACGCATAACGAACTGAACCAACATCTGCGCGTGGCACATGCCTTGCATGCGCTCGCTGTTAGACGAGGTATAAACTGATGACGTCATATTGACTGTAGATTGTAGGGTTAGAGTAGCTTCATTAGACGGACGAATGTTACACCGACTGACGCATAACGAACTGAACCAACATCTGCGCGTGGCACATGCCTTGCATGCGCTCGCTGTTAGACGAGGTATGTACTGATGACGTCATATTGACTGTAGAGATGTTGTAGAGTTAGAGCAGCTTCACTGGACGGACAGCTTAAGGACGCACGAATCAAGGACATAAATAAATGCTGTATGTTTGTTTACCTATATTTTTCATGTTCCCCAGGTATCCAAGTGCTACGCGACAACAAGTTCAACCCGGACACGATGATCCGTCGCGCGGCGGAGGACGAGGGCGCGGCGGCCGGGGTCGATGACCTCGCTCGATGGTCCTCACACAGAGTCATGCAGTGGCTGAAGGCCATCGACCTCGCTGAATATGCACCTAACTTACGAGGAGCTGGTGAGTGTGCTGTCTTTTTAACCCTTTAACCGCCAAACTTAAAATCACTTGTCGTGCCCCTAGCGCCAGGCAAGTTTTTTGAATTATAAATACCTACAATAAAAGTGATGTCTAATATTTATTCTATTTGGGAGAGAAGCATAAAACCAACTGTAAATCATAACTTTATTCACTATTTATCTAATTACGAGTATAGTTTTATAAAATACAGTGTTATGACTTAAAAAATGTAGATTTAAAGTGCAGTCGGAAAAATACGACTTGTCGGAAATATACGACTCTGGCGGTTACGTAACAGAACAGGCTTGTCGGATATATCCGACGGTGGCGGTTAAAGGGTTAAATATGGAAAACTTTGTTTAGCTCAACATTGTGACGGTCTGGGTCATAGACCTTTCTGAAGGTGCACCTAACCTACGAGGAGCTGGTGAGTTGACATCATTTTAAACATGGAACACTTTGTATAACTCAACATTGTGACGGTCTAGGTCATAGACCTTTCTGAAGGTGTACCTAACCTACGAGGAGCTGGTGAGTTGACGTCATTTTAAACAAGGAACACTTTGTATAGCTCAACATTGTGACGGTCTGGGTCATAGACCTTTCTGAAGGTGCACCTAACCTACGAGGAGCTGGTGAGTTGATATCATTTTAAACATGGAACACTTTGTATAACTCAACATTGTGACGGTCTGGGTCATAGAACTTTCTGAAGGTGCACCTAACCTACGAGGAGCTGGTGAGTTGACATCATTTTAAACATGGAAAACTTTTTATAACTCAACATTGTGACGGTCTGGGTCATAGACCTTTCTGAAGGTGCACCTAACCTACGAGGAGCTGGTGAGTTGACGTCATTTTAAACATGGAACACTTTATATAGTGTCCATGTCAATGACCTCTCTGAACGTGCACCTGATATACAAACGCATTGGTTTTTTTTTTTGCGAAGTACTCGAATTGGACAATCCTGAACGATTTGTAAAAAAAATGATTATAAGAAAACTTAAGTTCTCAGTTAATTTGATGGAATGTTGTAAAGGATAGCGAAAAACATTGGATTCTTTAAAACTCTTATTCTTATTTCAATGATGTACTTTAACGAGTTGTTTTATTACAGGTGTGCATGGCGGTCTAATGTTGTTAGAACCAAGATTCACAGCGGAGTTGCTGGCCGCGTTACTGAACATACCCGCCAACAAGACGCTGCTCAGGCGACATCTTACGCAAAGGTACATAATCTTACTAATATTATAAAGATTATAAACGTGAAAGTTTGTACGAATGGATGTCTGGATGAGTGTTTGTTACTCTTTCACGCCTAAACGGGTGGACTGATTGAGCTGAAGTTTCGTATAGAGATAGCTTAGACCCTAGAATAACACATAGGCTATAAATAGCGGGTAAAACCGCTGGGCGCAGCAAGTTATAATCTACTATATAAAAATAAGTCGGGTTTTCCTCCCTGACGCTATAACTCAAGAACGAACGAACCGATTTCCACGGTTTTGCATTCGTTGGAAAGGTCTCGGGCTCCGCGAGGTTTATAGCAAAGAAAATTCAGGAAAAATTTCAAAAGAAATGAAAAAAAAGTAAAAAAATAAGTTATTCAATTGGAAACCACGCGCGTATTGGGCAAATGTCAACAGCAGGCATTTGTCTTTAAGGTGGTAATAGCCGTGTCGGCGCGGAGGATATTGATAAGTTTTATTGCAACCTTATTTCGAATTAATACTGGCAACGTAGTAGCCAATGGCTCTCCTTGGATGAATACAAAAAAAAGCGTGTTCTTGGACAAATTTTTATTAAATTTCAACAGCAGGCATTTGTCTTTAAGGTGGTAAGTTGAATTATGTGGATCGTGAATTTGAGGTTAAATAGGGATGTTGACACATGTTACGAATTGGAAATCGTTAACTGCTTCTTTGTTTTAGCTGAAATTTGGATAGTGTATTCTTTAGGTAATGTAAGCGACCGATAAAACGGGATTTTTCGAAATTTCCACAGGCACAGGAATGATTCCCAAAAAACCTTTGAATGCAAATCCGTTACCGCTGAACTGATTGCCCTGAAATTTTGGGAAACTATTACTATACTACCACGACTACTACGATTAGTACTTGAGTTGTATTTAGGAACATAATTTTTTTAAGGAGGAGGGTGGTGTAAATCTTGGTCAAAGTTTGTATGGGAAATTTAGAAACGCTGAGCCTATTAAATTAAAATTTGATACATAGGTAGTAGATTGCGTCATAGAAAATGATATGGGATATTTTTTATTCCAGAAATCAACCTTTAAGAAGAGTGAAGGGGGGTGCGGTTTGTGTAGGATATCGGTAACCGCTTTTTTGTTTTAGCTGCTTTATGTAACGTAGGCCACCGATAATAAGGAGTTTTGTGAAATTCCCACAAGAACGGGATTTCCACCCATTTTACTGGAAGACTCACGTGACTAGACGAGCTATTAAGCTCACTCTGACTCTGACCTGACTAACTAACTTATTACTTAAAAAATAACATTTAACTTGACACTGGCGAAACACGAAAGTGGAGACCATAATTTAATATCCCGTGAACATTCACGAATTTTACTCGACACTGGCAAAATGCACATGTTGCCATATTATTAAAAAGAAAAAAAAAAACGGGATTTATTTTCGAAAAACGTTTTCATTTAAATCATTAACCGCTGGACCGATTTAGCTGATTTTTTGTTAAATGATAGTTTAAGTTCTGTTAATGAGCTGTTTTTTTATGTCAGAAATTAATTTTTAGGGTGAACCAGTATGAGGAAAGGAGGGTCAGAGTTTTATTGGGAATTCACGAACCACGGAATTGATTTGAGTCGCGGGAAAGGTTGCGGAAAGGATAGTGTGAGAAATAAGTAACAAAAAATAAAAAAAATATTATACATTACACAGACAAGTACAGATAAGTTAAAGAGTTACCGGGAAAGGACGACAAATAGTTTTAATTCCTGAAAAGAGGCGTGTAAGTTTGTGAAGGCTTTCAACAACCGCAAAACCGATTAAGTTGTAATTAACTATGGAGAGATGGATTGATTTTTACGGTAGCGAACAAAACTGCGTAGAAATACCCATCTCGATATTCTGCACTACCCAGAGTGGGAGCAATTATTATTATAGCCATAATAATATAACATGGGCTATACCTATACCTAATTTACACTTACAAAGTCGCGGGGATGGAAATACAATCGCAGTCTAAACAAACATCGCAGACTAAATGGCAGCACCAAATTTTCGCTTTATTAATTGACTGTCACGCGCTACGAAGTGCGCGCGGGTCATCTAGTGATGTTATGATTTTGATTGACATTTAATTTTTTTTTTTTGTATTTTTATTTTGATTAATAATAGTATGTACCTAATTCAAATTGACATTTTTAAGTAATTTTTATTTTTATATTTGGTTGATTTAACTTGATTAATTTAAAATTGTAATTGAATTTAATTTATATATTATTTTAATTTGAATTTTTATGTAAATTATGGGCGATGTGTCCGAAATAATTTTTTTATAATATATAGGGACGTGTTGCCAGTGCCGGCGTTAGGGTAGGGCGCGGTTGGGCGACAGCCCAGGGCGCCGGATAAAAGGGGCGCCACAGGCTCTATAATGGGGCTCCCGTGGCGCCCCATTCGTTCTGAAAAATTCAATGTTTCTCGGTGCTCGTAGCGAGCTGCTCACGCTTTTATAAGAACATTTAGTTTCTTTGCCACTCGAAGGAAGATAAACGCACATCATTCGTGCTGAAAAATTCAAAATTTTCTCGGCGCTCGCAGCGAGTTACTCGCGCTTTTATAAATAAGGACATTTAGATTCTTTGCCACTCGAAGCAAGCTAAACGCACATCATTCGTGCTGAACAAAATCTAAATTTTCTCGGCGCTCGCAGCGAGCTGCTCGCGCTTTTATAAATAAGAATTCTTATTTAGTTTCTTTGCCACTCGGAGCAAGCTAAACGCACATTCGTGCTGGATAATTCAAAATTTTCTCGGCGCTCGCAGCGAGCTGCTCGCGCTTTTATAAATGAGAACATTTACTTTCTTTGCGACTCGAAGCAAGCTTAACGCACATCATTCGTGCTGAAAAGCAAGCTACTCGAAGCAAGCTACTCGCGCTTTTATGAATAAGGACATTTAGTTTCTTTGCCACACTTAAACGCACATCATTCGTGTAAAAAATCTAAAATCTCGCAGCGAGCTGCTCGTGCTTTTATAAATAAGAATACTTATTTAGTTTTTTTGCCACTCGGCGCTAGCTAAACGCAGCTCGTGCTTCGTGCTGAAAAATTCAAAATTTTCTCGGAGCTCGCAGCTAGCTGGAAAGGTGTTTTTTACAAGCATTATTACTAAGCATATTACTTTCACCTGTCTGTTGTCTGTCTGTCTGTCTGTCTGTAATCAAATCTTGCAAGTTTGATTTGACCCACTTCCCGGTTTCCAATTGAGCTGAAAATTTGCATGCGTGTGTAAATCGGATGACAATGCAATATTATTATGACATGGAGCTGATCTGATGATGGAGCTGGAAGGTGGCTATAGGAACTCTGTCATTAAACAACGCAACCCCATCGAGTTTGGGCTCATTTGATTCGTCTTGACGAGTACTATATGATGCAACATGGCAATGATAATTAAAGCTTGTTTTTAAAAAGTATTTTTAAAATTTCACTTGTTTTTCTAGATACGCCCATGATTTCGCCCATCGGATTCGGCCCAGAAAAAAATCTTGGAATTTTTTCCTTTTTCGTTTTTAGTATGGGTTTGAAATTTTTAGGGGGCGCCGTAGAAATCTCGTCCAGGGCGCTGGTAATGTTAAAACCGGCCCTGCGTGTTGCGGCAGCGGCCAGCTAAGCGCCAAAACCACTTGTTCTTAAAGACTGTTTTATGTTGTTCACCGTACAATATCGAACAATGTACCAATTTTCCTAAAACATATATCATTATAGCTCGCGTTTTATAAACGGGCGACGCCATATTATGTATAATACAAAATCATATAATTTGACTGCGATATGTCGTAATATACAATCTCATCTCTCTTTTTAAACGGTTTTATTTAGCTTACTCTGTTTGTTTTATTCATTTTTCTTGGGTCAAATTTAGTAATTGAAATTTCACCCTCTTCCTGTCAACCGATTGACCTGAAATTTGGTATACGTCTTTGGTTCTGGTGACAATACAATTATGTATATTCAATATTATTGTAAATCCAAGATGGCCGCCGCTACAAAATGGCGGATAACGTATTTTTTTTTAATCCCATCAATATGGGTATCAAATGAAAGGGCTTGATTAGTAGATTACAGTTCACTATACATAATCAAAATCCAAGATGGCCGCCGCTACAAAATGGCGGATAACCTATTTTTTTCAATCCCAGCAATATGGGTATCAAATGAAAGGGCTTGACAAGTAGAATACATTGTACTAAAAAGCCTAAAAATAAAAAAGGTAAAAAAATGTTTTTAAGTTAAACGGTTTTATTGTAAACATGTACTAAAAGCTAAATAATAAAATCGTGAGGCACGTCAAATATCTAAATCTCTAATGAACATTTTCACTGACAATTGTAGATATTTGACGTGCCTCACGATTTTATTATTTAGCTTTTAGTACATGTTTACAATAAAACCGTTTAACTTAAAAACATTTTTTTACCTTTTTTATTGTACATGGTATCTCTACACCTAACACTTTATTGAAACACAAATAAACCAACCACAGGTTGCGCCGATTGTTTACCTCTAGTTTTAAGTTTGTCATATTGTTTGCTTAACTATTGTATTTTGGTATGCAATATAGAGTCATTCTATTCTATAATCCGTAATAGAATATTATTGTTTGTAATAGGTTTAACGATTTGCTGGGCCGCGATGTTATCCAGCAGAAGAGGAACGCGGAACAAACGCTCGGATATCAACCGCTCACAGCTACCACCAAATATAAGGTTTGATTTATTACTATTATTTTACTAAAAGTTTCTCTCCTATTAAATCTGGGACCAAGTCAAGCATCGAGTCTGTATCTGATTAATTTGACTATATTAATTTTACTCGCTCGCAATATTTGAATGTTGTCTTCTTTAAGTACAATAGCATTAAGCTCTATAATTTATGTACTTATAAATGATTTTGCGTGTAATAATGTATATAGTGTTGTCGTTTAATAAATAAATTTAGTCAATAGGGATGTCCAAAATTGGTTATGTATTTTTTCCTTTATGAATTTGTTGAAAAATGTTTGAGATACAACGCATGAAAGATGATTTGTGAGAGGTGGTAACGTCGCGTCCCTATCTGAACTCGGGTCGGTACATTTTGTGGTAGTGACCAGTGACGTAGCGTGATCCCAGCCCAAAGCTTATAAGTGTTATATTTCAGGCATTTTTTATAATGAATTACAATATTTTAAGGGTCTTCTGTGTATAATTTTAGTACCTAATAAAAATAGTAGTGGCATTCATTAATTACTTTTATGAGTAAAATACAATGGTATCTCATTTTAATTTTTTAAATTTCGGACTATTTTTAACCCCTGACGCAAAAACGACGGAGTGTTATAAGTTTGACGTGTCTGTCTGTGGCATCGTAGCTCCCGAACGGTTGAACGGATGTTGATTTAGATTCTTTTGTTCGAAAGTAGATTTAGTCGAGAGTGTTCTTAACTATGTTTGGTGGAAATCGGTCCAACATGGTCGCCGCTACAAAATGGCGGATCACTTTTTTTCTCCACGACCCCGTCAATATGGGTATCAAATGAATGGGCTTAACTAGTAGAATACAACGCATTATAATAAATTTAAAATCCAAGATGGCCGCCATCACAAAATGGCGAATTACATATTGCGTTGGGGGTTTATTCAATTTTTAATTTAAATCACTTATTGTTTGACCTCATCCCCATTGCATTATATTCCAGGTACCAAAGAAAGCGCAGTTCTCATTGAAACGCAAGAAGAGCAAAGACGACTTGGAGCTGGGCGACCTCGTGTGTCCCTTGCACGACGACGGATCAGGTGAACACGATGCTGTAAGTTATCACTAACAACACTAATCATCGCTTTGTTATACATATATACTGTTGTATTGCCAACGACCCCTTTTACTCACTTATTTTATAGCAACTTATGTATATTTCGAAGATCGGAAACATGAAAACTTAAGAGACATAAGATAAGATTTCTTTATTGTCAAAATTATTTGTAAATGTTTTACAATAGTGCTTATAAACAGAAAGTACATTTAAATGCTAAAGAATATGTTAAGCCCCAAACTAAGCTCTAGGCTTGTATCTTGAGCCTCGGGAGTGATGATCAAGTTCAGTTTGATATGTTGTAAACACACTTGAGGTTGGTTGACATGCCAATAACTTGTTTCAAAGTTTACAAACATTTAGATTTTCATAAAATCTCTGAATAATAATCTTAAAGCATTCTGAAAAAGTATAATTAAGTAACAAATTTAGGGCACCTCCGCACTAAATCAATCCGTGAATTGACGGTCCGACGTGGCCTTTGTTCGATTTCTTTCCATCATCGAACTGTTTTTGACAGACTGAAGAAGCCATAGTAGTATTTGAAATTACTATGGATGCGATAGGGGAATTCCATCCGACCCAATTACATGGAATCATGGATTGGGTTGAAATTTGGTTTGTGGTGTATCTAAGACCCTAGAACACAAACACTTTTGATCGGGTAAAGCCACTGGGCGCAGCTAGTATTATATAGAGATAAACTAATCCATAGGGGTCGTTGGAAATATATCGTTTAATGGTGATTGTTTTTTTATAGTTCTGTATTATAGTGTTCCATCAATGGAACTTTTTAATATACGCTAGAAATGTTGAGATAATAGAATTATCAAATAATTTTAAATTTTCGATTAGTAGTTTTGGTTAGATATTGTTTCCTTATTTATAAGTAGCATTTAATTTATAATTAGTTCTTATAGGAATTATTAAGAATACCAACCTAACTTACATAAACTCCTGAACCTATGTATTGGAACTTTTAATATGAAAATCTTTTACATTCACAGAATTCGTGTTTTTGTTAGGGAAGACATAAGATTATTGTTTAAAGTTTGTATTATTTTATTATTTGTTTAGAATGTACGTTTGAATTTTAGCACGTAAGTTTTTTTACCATTTTGTACAAATTGCACAGTTTTCTAAATAGCACAAGTAGATAGAACATTATTTGGTGTGTGAAGTAACAATTTTAACAATGGCTGGTTGTGGTACTATCTCTTTTCTTGGCCTTTTGGTGGAGTGAATATTTTTAAAGTATAAGGTGTGAATATTAATATAACTTTTTCTTATAAGTGTGAAACAAAATTTCATTAAAAAGTAAAGGAATAGTGTCAAAAACATATATTTTTTATAAATACGAAAAGATTTTTAATGGATTTGGAATTGTGCGGAATTTATATTCGCAATTAAGTTGTTTTTTGTTTATTGCTATAAGTAATAATTAAAAAAGTACATTAAATCATTGACTATTATTGATAATATAGATTCGACTTGTAGATTCTCATCAGCCTTCAGTTTAGTAAGACAGTTATAATTTAAATTTTCTTAGAAAATTAATAATTTCAAACGAGCCTTTGATTTCTGAATATTATAGGACAGTTATAATTCCATTTTAATAGTTTTTTTCTAAGAATGTTGATATTTTCAGACGATGAGAGTAAAATCAGCGGCCGTCGCGTCGGCTGTCTCTCCCCCGCGTGACGAAACTAGATCGCAATAATGTATTGATACAATGAAATGTAACAATATTACTCGCCTTGGACTTATATATGTGTAACTTTTAACTAAAATTTAGTTTAAATATTTTTATAAGACGAAGTAAGAAGACGAGCAAGACGCTCTCCTGATGGTAAGAGATAACGCTGCCCATAATAAGTACAATGCTACCCAGTGCACTGCGCCAACGCTTCTTACTTGAGAGTCATAAGATGTTAAGACTTTTCAGCCCAGTAATTTCACTAGCTACAGTGCCCTCCTACCGAAGCACAGTAATGTTTGAGAAAAAGTGCTGCGTTAAAAATAACTATGAAAATTAATATTTTTTTGTAAAATTAATGAATTTCGTTGCAGTTAGAAAAACATATAGACAAGTTGTGTGTGTCGATAACATCTAATATATAAAATTCTCGTGTCACAGTTTTCGTTGCCATACTCCTCCGAAACGGCTTGACCGATTTTGATGAAATTTTTTGTGCTTATCCGGTATCTATGAGAATCGACCAACATCTATTTTTCATCCCCCTAAATGTTAGGGGTAGTCCACCCCTAAATATTTTTTTTTATTTTTTAGACAAAATTTTTAATTTCTATTTTTTTATGATACAACATACAAAAATACATACAATCCTCAATTTTCACCATTCTACGATCAACCCTTATTTTTTAATAGCCATTTTAGTAATTTAATCATTTTTCCTCTCCGGTCGAAAACTGATCAATCGTCATTTAATTAGTTATCCCCGCCAGATGTCTACAGGTGTCACTTCTGACCCAGTAAACAGCACGGAGTAGGGATGAGAACGAAGCCGGTCTCCTTTCTTTCTCACTCCCTACACAGTTGTCGGCCATCATTATTGTTTATGCATCAAGTGTAGTAGTAACGTTGACAATTATTATTTTGCTATCTCAGTGTAACTCTCATATTAACTTTTAATCATTCCTATTAATTATTTATATGGCAAAACAACGTTTGCCGGGTCAGCTAGTATTACATATAAAACAGTAAAGTGGTGAGTGCAGTGATATATTTAAATTTAAAAATTCCTGCCTTTTAAAGGACAAATTATACATCCAATTTGTCTATAAGTTTATTCTATCAATGGATTTCGGATTAAATTGGTGTCTAATCATTGCTAAAATAATCGGTGCTAACCCAAAAATTGTAACATTGTGTCAAAATATCAAGAAAAAAGTCCAAGGCGATAAAGGGTTAAAAACTTAGATTAAAATTAAAAGGGAAAGATACGCTACGCGTTATCGTTGCTATAGCCAAACTTGGGCCTTCTGTGTCGATAGTGTCGTTTACGCTGACTCGACGAAGAAAAATTGTGTGCATGATCATAATTGGAGCGGTCCATTTTCGAAACGCTGTACCGTATCTTCCCTTTTTATTCTAAGGTTAATAACAATAAATTTTAATAATCGAGTCTTAACTGCCAAATGTTTGAAGTTTGTTGGTTATTGTAGATTTTAATATAAACTCTAAAAGGTTGATGTATTTAAAATATAAAATTATCATTTTGTGTAAGTAAAATATATTTTTAAAGCGTGTGTTTCGATTGAGAGAATGTCGAGTGTGAATTAATATAAGTGCAGCCATTGAATCAGATCACGAACGAACAATCATCGAAGTTATATGTACTACGTTATAGAGACGGCGTTCTTATATAAGTACCTCTAGAAAATTGCAAGGATGATTTATGTATTTATAATTTATATAATATAGTTACAAAATATTTATTAATTCATACAAAATAATGCGGTCGCGTTTCGCAGTCGCCACAATCGGACTGCAACCTGTATTTGAAAATTCAGCCCTAAACGGTTGAAATATGAATTGATCAAACTAGTCGCAAGTGAAGTTGCAGTTATGTTTTAAATGTGTAGTTGTAATAAACAACTACACATTCGCAGCCGAGTAATTTTTTTTTAATTCACTTTTTAACTTTGGAAGTGTGTTGCACAATTTGGTGAAAAATTACGTTCAGATGTCGCCTCTAGTACGTAGTACATGTAATCTCATAACAATAGACATTCCAACGATCATGTTCATTTTATATGTATTTTAAAATTCGGTGTGGTCCAAAAAGATGTTATTACACCTTTTGTACCATTTTATGTATTCATTACGCTTTGTTTTATCAACAATACATTCAGAACTCACAATAAATTACCTAATGAATTTGTTTATACAAATTTCGAAATTAATCATATAGATGCCGGAGTAAGATAGTAATAGCAGTTTCATGATTATGTTACTAGGGATATTTTTTCAATATATTACAATCTAGCCTTATTAGACTAATAAGTAATTTAGTTCTAACTTATATTGCTAAAATGAGTTTATCTAAGAAAGTGTCCAATAACACGTATTCTTACTGTCTCTATCATAGTTAAGACAGTTTGTTCTTGTGTTCTTTGACTAGAGATATGATTTTTTTTTATTACTTCGTCCAATAATTTAAGTTTCCTAAGACACATTTTGTTCACATCTAACTTACCTACTTAACTTGGTCAAACAACAGTGACTGACTAGCGACTTCGGGCTTTAGCCGTGACATATGACTCTGTTCCTAGTATGATAGTTATGAAATGATTCCTTATAACTAAGTACCAGCTCATAATCATATCCCTAGTAACATAATTATAAAATGGCTATAACTATATTTTTGCGACATAGATACAAGTAGGTGCGTTATTGGTGTATTTCATTATGTTGATAAAATCAGGCAAAAACCGTATGGTTAATTATAACATAATTGTTACAATATTAAAGTACTTACATATAACGAGTAGGTTGGTAGGTATCGACTGACTGGCGACAATATTAATCTGGTCTCATTTGTATGATATAAATTAAGCCAATAGAGAAACAATTTAAAAATGGTCGTTTTAATTATTGCCTTTCGTTGCACATTTATAATATTATGTACTGTGTACTAAAGATAGTTGTTTCTAATAAGTATTGTGACCAATGGCCTACGTTCCATTTATTTATACCAAGCATTAAAAATACTTTTATTATTCTTTCAATATGATTTGATAAAGATGGATTTACGTTTATTTTAATGAAATATTTTACCTAAAGTTACTTTTGCTTGCTTTTCTACTTTTCAACACAAGTTCAAGCCATTTTGAAATTGTTTTTTTATTGACTTGACTTATACAAATAATTTCATAATAGTATTAAGAGTTATACAATTTATATAATTATAAACATTAATCTTTAAGTGACTAACGATGTTTTAATATTTCATTGTTAGAATTTGAAAGTATTTATTAACGTTAATTATATTGAAGCGCTTGGGGGCACATTTTTACGGAGGTTGTATTGATGTTTAGATTAAACTGACCCAAAAAACCAGACATTCTAGGCAAAGGCTTGCCCTATTTCCGAGTTTTTACGTCAAAATTGTCTCACTCGCGTGTAAAACTCGACTTTAAGCGTAGGAACGCACTAGCGGGTAACCGCGGGGGCGGCTAACCGCGCGTTTTTGGTTTAATGAAACCGCCTAACCTAGGCATAAAAGGCGGTTGCATTTTATACCAGAAAAGCGCGGTTTGCCGCCCCCGCGGTTAACCGCTAGTCCGCTGGAGGAATAAGACAGCCACATAAAGTATTATTCATATTAAAAACTCTCTTTTTTGTTATGTTTTTTTTATTAAATCACATTTCACGCGAGATAAATGTCGGCTCGCGCATCATAGCCCTGCAGGACTCTCGTACTCTGTACATTTGTGCTCACAAGTATTTTTTAAAAAGTAATCAGAGCAAAGTTTCATAGACCCTAGTTCTAATTCTTCACCACTCATTTCGCACACTTAGAATTTCTTTACGCGTGTTTTATGTACATTTCATAGCGACATTTCTTTATCGACTAAAATCATCCTGCCATCTTTGCCTGCTCGCGATTTCGGTAGTACTTTTTGGAATATTCTTTCTTACCCTAACCAGTAGGGTAATTATTTCCTTTAAAATTAAAATGATCAAATCATCGGCGTTGTCTATAAGCTAATAAATCATTTAGAATGAACTCATCAATGAACTCATTTCTCACTTTTATATTGAAAATTTAAATGCGAAAGTTTGTATGGATGCATTATAGATTTCAGTGGATCGATTGAGTTGAAATTTGGTATGTAGCCAGCATTGATCCTAAATTTATCATAGGATTTTTAGAAAATAAAATCGCCTTTTCAGTGGGTAAAACTGCAGGGTGCAGCTAGTTATATAACGGCTAGATTAATTCACGATCCTGTTCCTAACACGTTGTGCCAATGTTTATAAATGTTGTACCCTATATACTACACCCTGTCTTCCATAGTTTTAACACGATCATTTGAATTAGGCTGATACCGCTTACCGTCGTAATAATATGTAAAGCATCATTAAGTATTATCCTTTGTGATTTTGCATTGAAAATTTTAAATTACGAACATTTACATGAAGTGTGGCTGGCCTATAAGTTGGCCTCGCCAAGGGAAATATTTGGCTCAGACGCTCATCTACTTGGGTTGGTGTAGTTGGTTTTATAACTGACGGTGATACAGCTCTAGCTAAGAATTAAACAATTGATACTAACGACAAAAATGTACTAAGATGACAATTACATAACCCTTTATTGTACACCAAAGTTACAAAACAAACAATATCCAACATTAAATAAATACATCACACAGTTACAGTTGTCTGTTACGACTGTCCCCAGTATTTTTTTAGAGTTAGGCACAAGCGTTTAGGGGTTTGCTACTGAGGGATAAATCATCAATTTATGAAAATAGCCTGATCCAATAAAACGTTAAATTAAAACCATCAGGTTTTTATACTATTACATTGCAACGATAAACCAAGTCAAGTAGGTAAACCGATGAGCCTATAAACGTTGTTAACGAATCAACTTACAGCGACTCTAAAATAAGTACGAAGTCATATTCTTAACTGCAATAGAATCCGCCATTGAGCAGTTCTCAAATCATAAGCGTTTTGTATCATGGCAGCGTGCTCGTTTTACAGCAAAGTACATTAACGTTTATTGTCGTTATTATTAAACAATATATAAATATCGAATAAATATCATTAAAACAACAAATCTTTGTACAATAATTGTATTGAATAATTTTTACAATACTTTGAAATAAAAATGTAAAAGTGAATAAATACTGGATGAACAGACATTGATTTTCATTTCGTTATTCCTTACTGTCAAATAACTGTTGAGATTTGGCGTAGGTCGTTTCGACTGCCTTTAGTACTTTTAAGCCCTCTGAAATAAAATAAATTAAAAAATTTGTTTATTCCTTGCAATTCAAAACCGCTTATCACCTATACAATATAATGCCAGTGTTATAATAGAATCTAAGGACAGGAGTCATCCAGGAATCAGGAATTATTGGTTTGCTAAACAAAGTCCTTTATTTCATAGATCGTGACAGAAAATAGTTTTAGTCGAAATATGAATTATAATTATCAAGGTACTTGTAAGAAATAATGGTATACTGCTATATGACAAGCACCCATTATGTCTTCATTTTGTGTGTCTGTAAAGGCAGAACGTGTTGGCCACTAAATTAATTAAGATCTATATATGCATGTGTACCCATGTTTCTATGCAAAATCAAAATCTTTATCTATGAAACGAACCTTTACCGCGTCCCTTCCGCCGTAACTCTGCTATTCTTTCGGCCTCGCTCTCGTCTTCCGCGTCTTTCTCTTTCTTTGTTAAATCTTCCTGAGCTTGTTTCAGTAAGGACTCTTCTAAGAATGTTAATTCTGAAAAAGTTCTTATATTATACTCTTTCCGATTTTAGGGAACCAGACGGTGAACTAAAATTACAGATGAATATGAATTATTGTTTAACAACAGATCCAATTATATTTGTGGTAGAGAATGATACACGAAAGATGAACTTGAGAAAGGACAAAAAAAATCTGACCAAGCGTTTTAAGTAAATTCGTGTCAACTACGAATATTTCTTTGTACACATTTTCGTGTCCAATGGTCTACTGGATTTGGTCTACAAATATGGATAGTGAGTAGGCTGATGTAAGCGGCTCACGATACAGACTAGCGAGCCTGGGGTCCATGCCGATCCAGGGTCCGGCGAATATGGTCCCGGCGGAGGGGCGCGCCTTGGCTTCCGGGTCCATCAGCTGCGTCACCTGCGCCTTGCACTCGCTGGACAACTGGTTCACCACCGTCGTGCGGAAACGCCACTTGCGCATCACCTGCGAGTGTGTACAACACGGCTTTAGTAATGGACTCTGTGACCTTGCCTCAACAGTGAGGCAAGGTTCGCTACAAGATTCGACCGGCCAGACGTCTTTAACATACCTGCTTCTCGTAGAGTTTCTTGACGGAAGTCTCGTTGAAGGGCAGCGCCTTGTTGAGCATCGTGTAGAGGATGATGCCGACGGACCACATGTCGGCCAGCTTGGGCAGGTAGGGCACGCCCTTCAGCACCTCGGGCGCGGCGTACGACAGCGAGCCGCAGTACGTCTCGCTCAGCACGTCCCGGTCTCGCTGCCGGACGATCCGCGCGAAACCGAAGTCCGTTATCTTCACGTTGTAGTTCGCCGTGATCAACACGTTCTCACACTTGAGGTCCCGGTGAGCGATGTTGAGCGTGTGCAGGTAGTGCAGCCCGGACAGGATCTGGCGCATCCACAGCCGGCACTGGTTCTCGGGGACGGCGCCGTTCTGCGTGAGGAAGTCGAGCAGGTCGCCGTTCTCGGCGAAACGGAGGAAAATGAAATATTTGGCGCGGCGCTGGAAGATGTTGGAGACGTGCACGATGTGCGGATGGTTGACGCGGATGAGCACGTCGAGCTCGCGCGGCAGGAACTTGGAGAGGTAGTCGCGCGGCGCCGCCGCCGTGTCGATCACCTTGCACGCCATCACCGCGTGCCGCGTCTCCTCCACCATGTGTGTGGCGCGGTACACCTGCAACACGCCGCGTTACTTGTCGTGCCTCGTTACCGCTGCAGTCGCCGCACACTTCTTACCTTCGCGTACGAGCCCTCGCCGATCATCTTCTCCAGAATGAAACCCTTCTCTTGCAACACGGCCACGTCGGAGTGTGTGGTGCTGAGGTCTGCCTTTTCGGTTGCACCCATTTATACCCATTTGAAATATTTCATTTTCACTCTGATCGAGAACATGCTCGCATGGTGAGCTCGGATTTATCGGGTTACATGTTTTGGTTAGGGTTTGGTTTTGTTTTATAATTTTTTTGGCCGATTTATCCTGTGTGAATGTGACGTTTCACTGTCAGCTATGAGACATTTGGGGACGTTTGACAAATTCGGTGTTTTACTTCATCGGACAAAACGTTTCTAAAGAGGTTTTATATGACGTTCACAGAGGCGTGACGCTCCCGCCGTCGACCTGCAACACGCGAGGACATTGATTGTCGGATACGACGCGTTCAAACATTAAGCAGTACATGTTACCAAGAGGTTGACGATACAGCCATATCACACGTGTTCCTGTCGACGGAACCGTTAGGTAAACATACATCCTTGTCCAACTTCACTGTATTATCTGCCACTGGGTTATCGAACATTCTCTGCAACTGAACTCTCTCGTCGCGTGCTTTTTTGTAAGCCGACGTTTCCTGTGGTGTCCATTCTAAAAGAAAATAATACGTTAAAGATGTTGATGTAAATTCGCTAAATTAACATCAATATCTTTAACAACATAGTACACACGTACTTACCTAGCAATCTAGAATCCATAGCAATCCATTCACTGTTTATTATGTTGTCTATTTTAATCCTGATCTGATGATTGGGTTCGAGCATGTGCGTGATGAGACGTTTGCAATTCTCGGATAAGCTGTCGATGTAACGTGACCGAAATTTCCAGTTTTTGTTGACTTGCGCCTGATATAGCTGCTTGATGTGTTTGTCCTCGAAGGGCATGGCGCGGTTCAACATCACGTACACCACGATACCGAGGGACCACACATCAGTCGGCTTGGGGAAATACGGCGAACCTTGCAGTATCTCCGGCGCGGTGTAAGACAGAGAACCACAGAATGTTTCACTATGTATGTCTCTAAACTTCTTATCGACGCAAATGCGCGCGAAACCGAAGTCGGACAGTTTGGCGTTCTGATTGGCTGTTAGGAGAACATTTTCGCATTTGATATCTCTATGAGCTATCTCCAACTCGTGCATATACTGTACAGCAAGCGCAAGTTGTCGCGTCCATATCCGCGCTTGGTCTTCCTGAACAGCCCCCTTCTGCAGTATGTGTTCCAACAGGTCCCCGTGCTCCATATAACGCATAAATATAAAATATTTATATCTCCTTTGAAAAATACTATGAGTGTGCACCAAATGTGGGTGATTCAGTTTGATCAGCATTTCTATTTCTCTCGGAAGAAACTTTTTCACGAAATCTTTGGGAGCCGTGTTCGTATCGATCACTTTACACGCCAATATGGATAGCTTATCGTTTTTGTTCGGGTTTCTGTATTCCGCTAGGTATACCTGAGGAATTAGGAACTTCAACATTATTTTTCAAATTTGTAAAATTTCAATAAGTATGTATATGGTAACTTTATAACCTTTGCGTATGATCCTTCGTTGACCTTCTTTATCATTTTGTACCCTCGAGTGGCGAGGGTCAATTGTTCGGACCCCGTAAGTTTCAACTCTTCCTCGATGTGATGAAACTGTAATATCTTTATTTGTTACACTAGACTACATTACCTAATTTAAATGTTAGATATTATATTAAGAATATTATTATATTAACCTTTGATTTGCCCTCCATCTACCTACTTGTTTATTAACGGTGTTGCTTAGCCGTCACATTAGCTAAAGATTTCATCATTTCACTAGCCTGAAAGAAAATATTAATCAAAATGCACGAAATTTAAATTAACATAATAGTGTTGCGGGTAAATCTGGTACCCTGTAAACAGAATCCCTCGTGGGCCCGTGTATCAAGTCTCCTTGACGTTTAGTCGGATTTCTTTGTGACTCTGCTAATTTCTTCCTTTCCTCTTTGGCACGTTTCAAGGCAGCCGCTTCCACCGCATTCAACGCTAAAGTATTAATTTATATTAACGTCTCTATCAGAGAGGATTACAAATGGGAAGCAGTTTGATATGACTCGAAAAGAAGTTTACTTACTGGTGAGTCTACTGTCCATAGCAACCCATTCAGAGTTGAGTATCTGGAGGGCGCTGTACCGCAGGCCAGGGTCGGGCTCCAGCAGATACTTGACAACAGTCTTGCACTCCAGGGAGATAGCGCTCGCGACTCGGGACCTGAAGCGGTACTTCTTGCCCATCTGCTGCTCGTACAGCTTGCGCATGCGCGTGTCGTCGAATGGCATCGACTTGTTGAGCATCACAAACATCACCACTCCCACCGACCACAGATCCGTTGGCTTCGGGTTGTAAGGCTTCCCTCGGAGGATCTCCGGGGCAGCGTACGACATAGACCCGCAGTACGTCTCGCTCAGAATGGGACTGTCAGTCTCGTCCACGCAAATTCTCGCGAATCCAAAATCCGATAGCTTCACGTTGAAATTGGCCGTGAGCAATATGTTCTCGCACTTGATATCTCGGTGAGTGATCTCCAACTCGTGGAGGTACTGCAGCCCGAGTGCGAGCTGACGCATCCACACTCGCGTCTGGTTCTCAGACACGCAGCCGCTCTTTAAAATGTAACCGAGCAAGTCCCCATTCTCGGAAAATCTCATGAAAATGTAGTACTTCGCTTTCCTTTGGAAAATACTGTGCACGTGTATCAAGTGAGGATGATTCAGGCGAATGAGGATGTCCAACTCGCGCGGGAGAAACTTCACGACGAAGTCCTTGGGGGCCTTCGATGTCTCGATAATCTTACATGCCAAACTAGTTTTATTTGAGTCCTTTGAGTATTCGGTTAAAAAAACCTGCAGAAAGAAATTACATTGACCTCATAACCAAGAAACACTGAAACCGTGTGTATCTCTTTGGAAAAAGAAGAAATTATAGCAGCAAACAAATAGATCACTCGTTGGCTTCACTGCCACCCTGAACATGAAGGAAGGGGTTCGTGGGTATTCGTAGGCGCTGTGTGGAAGACTTAGAAGAAGGCCAACACAACCAATGAGTGTGCAAAGTGAACGCTAATAATTGTCATTCATTGGCCTTGTTGGTTTGGTCTGTAGACATCATAAGCCGAACCCAAAATATGTTTAAGGTTATGAATAAACTCCACGACATCCGAGGCGAGAGTAAATTACCTTAGCGTAAGCGCCCTCACCAAGAAATTTCAACAGTTTATATCCTTTAGTAGCCAAAGTATTTTCTTCGGATGGAGTAGTTTTACAGTCGGTCATGATACCACGAACATCTGAAGACAGCCGTGGCACCACTTGCCTCCCAACGGACTCGATCGATCAGTTGGATGGCTCGCATTCTCAGGAAAAATGGCATTTTTTTGTATTTTTAATGAAAAGTTTAACTAGAATTTATTTACATCTTGACCCAATGACTAACTCCTGACAAATCACGTCGCGTTGACATCGACAGGCATTCTTCTACAATCTATTTTATCCTCTACGAAGTTTTAAATCATAATATAGAGGTGCCACTGTTTATCTATTAACCCCTTACCGCATGATTTTTTTTTTCGCCATGAAAAAAATATATTTTATAGAAAATGGGAAATAAATAGACCCGTATTTTTTTATTTTTCTCTTAATATATGAAATATCCCAGAAAATGAGGTTTTTATCGTTGGCCCATATATGGCACATTATGCCGAAATTGTGATTTTAATTACCGGTGATGAAGGAAAATCAACACTTTTATTTCTAATACTAATTATTTATTACTAGCTGACCCGCGCGCACTTCGTAGCGCGTGACAGTAAATTATTCATATATTAATGAATTTGATACAGACCATTTAATTCGATTTCCAATTCCACGGAAAAGAGGGATTCAATTCACGGGTTTTCTGCGACTTAATGGGCGTAGAATTAGTAAAGGCTGGCAAACCTTGCCAATATGTAACTACGATCGAATCACCTACTATTCAAAATGTCTATTGGACGTTTCGCCTACGTTCATAATAACTATTGGTTGAAATCAATATTGGACGATTCGCCTACGGTTAACTCAGCTACGGTCGATTGAGCTATGGTTGATTAAACTATTGGACGATTTGCCTATTTTTGACCGAACTAACGGACCGTTCACGTATTTTTAGACCACGTTTCCGGCTGCTAGTCAGGTATGACAGCTAAAAAATACTTGTTTATAGTACAGAATTCAGAAACGTGTTGTTTTTATTATGCCACTTTGCCATGATGAGGTAGATGAAAGAAGATGCCAAAATGCCTGAAGATGCCATGACACAGGATAAATAATTCAGTAATAAGAAAAATATCTGGCGCTTCGCCGGCCGCTGCCGCGGCACGCTCGCTTCGCTCGCTCGGCTCGCGCATTGTGGTCACTGTTCAAACCTAACCTAACCAACAGATTTCGGTTTGCCCTGAATACTGTACTAAAAACACGCGTAGCAAAGAATTTATAAACCGTAGGTGAGTCGTCCATAGTTGAATTAACCAATATATCAAATGAACATTGGCCGAATCGCCCATTAGTTCACATGCCCATAGTTTAATCAACCGCAGGCGAGTTGCACTGTAAGCGAGTCGTCCAATATGTGAAATGAACTTATGCGAATCGACCGTAGTTATATCGACCGTAGTTGAAACGACCGTAGGTATTATGAAACGTAACCCGTCCATGCGGGCAAAGCCATGAGAATAAGCTAGTGACTGATGTATCTGTATAACGTACAGCCTCAACCGCTAGATGGATTGGGTTGAAATTTGGAACATAGAAAGGTTTCATGACGTAGACCACTGCTAAGAAAGGATTTTGCCGTGCGGGCAAAGCCGCGAGCATAAGCTAGTAAATAATATTATGAAACATTTTTTGTGAATAATACTTAGATTTCAGAGACGTCCTGGGATAAGTCCCAGAACTATCGTTATACCTATACCACAGTACAAATTAGAACGGCAATAAATTACCACTTACACATATAGTACATCAAGATTAAATACAGTAAACAAAAATATATCAAATTATCATTTAAATCAGAAAAACTAATAAAAATACGGAATAATAACAGCTTGATTCCATACAGTTACTCTTGACTTTTTTCCGCGTCATTTAATGGTGATCTCTTTACCGTGGGTAGACTTCCTCTGCAGGAGATCGGCTAGTACCCCAACAGTGTCAGTTATTCTGCCGCCTGAACAGTGATGTGCAGACATTACTGTGCTTCGGTAGGAGGGCACTGTGGCTAGTGAAATTACTGGGCTGAAGAATCTTAACATTTTATGACTCAGCAGTGCACCCAGAATTTAACCTTCGTTAAATCCCAGCGTTATCTCTTACCATCAGGAGAGCATCTTGCTCATCTTCTTACATCGTTGTATAAAAAAAAACTAAAATGAAATTTTCTGAAATGAAACTATCATATACCTACGTACTCAAACTATTTATTATAATATATCTATCAAATTTCACCTTTCAGCTCCATCATCAGACTTCAGATCACTTCCATGTCATAAAATTATTGCATTGTCATCCGATTCCCGGTATGCAAAATTTCTGCTCAATCGGGAACTGTGACTGATAGGTAGAGTGCTTTTCACAAAAGGAGTTCTTTTTGCGGGGCGCCACTATCGCAAATTTTAAAAGTTAGCATATTAAATAACTTTAGAATCTTCGATGTATCCTTCTGCAATCTTGTTACACTTCTAGCCACCATGGCGTTTAAGAACTGTAATATCAGCGCCTGAGTCAGCTAAGAGTGTTGCTGACGTCCGCCTCAGGCAATGCCCAGTGTAAAGATGGGAGTCCGGAAGCTGAAGAAATTTAGCAATCGTTTTTGGCATATCACCGATTTTATTGATGCCTATGGGCTGTTTTTTACTTTTTCCATTATCATAATGTAAGAAAAATCTTGAAGTTTTTGTATTAGCGGGTCGTAATGCCATATACTTGTCCACCACATTCACATATTCTTCACTAATGACGAATGATCTGTCGATTTTAGTCTTTGTATTCAATAATTTTACTAATATTAATTTGTCCGAATGCTTTTCAACGTCGTTTACCTTAAGATTCAACAATTCATTTGAGCGGCACGCACCATTTATGCCAATAATTAATACAACCTGTAAAAAATAACAATAATTTAGTTTACTTATTTTTAGATAGGTACAATTAGATAGGTTTTCTTTGAAATAAATTAGCTTTTGTATCAATTTACTTACTTTTAAAGCGAGGTATTTACTGTCTGGTGCTTCATTCAGAAATTTTTCTATTTCAAGGTCACGTTTCGTTTTCAAGACAGCTTTTATCATAGAAAAAATGCTCCATAATGTACTGGATTTTCTTGTTTTAGATAGTTCCATGAAATATGATAGTATCACGGTCTCGGAATATGTTTTTGCATTTTTTGAGAGGCGCCAATTATTGAAGGATTCGTACGCCTTTACATATTTCACTTTAGATTTTTCAGGCACGAGCCGAAAGCCAAGTTTCGAATGCCGAGCTGAACTCGGCATTCGAAACTTGTTCTTTCAACTTTTTTGGCGTAAGACAACTACCTTCATCACTGGGGTCACTCATTTCTTTGTAATTAAACAGACTATTAGATCACAAATAGAAATTTGCAAAAGTTTACAACTTAAGTTGAAAATATTTAGTTGAATCTTTACCAAGAGGTTTAGAACCAAATGGAAAATGTGTTGTGAACACCACTGTCGCAAGAAAAATGACAACTATAAGTGCCATCTCACTTACCTCATACAAAAGAGAGAGACAAAGATGGCATTTATCGATGACGTCACAACGCATTCTCCATTTGACTGTAAACTCTAAACTTCTACATCCCGCCATTTTGTATTTTTTTATTTTTATTAAAAGAGTTGCGTTCGAAATTTGTGTGTGTGACATATTTATGAAAAACAAATTGTAATAATATTTAAAAAAAAAAAAACTCACTTACGACTTATTATTCTATAATAGTATTTTATTTAAAATATTATTGAAAAAATACAATTTATAAAGTTAAAATTCAATAAATAACATTAAAAATTATGTGCATCTCAGTTAAATAAAAATTGTACACAAATAAGTTTCAGAACACACCAACTTCTTCATAGCCAATAAAATTGTGTTCGAAATTCAAATCACTTTGCCTCTCTACTCTCTAGAGAGCAAAAACGGCTTTTGCTCACTGAAATCGATGACCAAAGACACTAATTTCGTGCGAGAGTGGTGAAAAATTATTTATGGCATGAAGTCCAGAATTTATCGAAAAAATGTAATTTAGTTCCGCAAAATTCCGCGGGACCTCATTCGTGAGAAGGACTCTACCACTGAGGTGTATACCTAAAATCATAGGCGGATCCAGGATTTGGTTTGGGGGGGGGGGGATCCCCCTAGATGGAGCGCCACAATCGCGTGATTTTACGTTAAAATATCTACAGATTTTTAACAATTCATAATTTCTCATATTTAATTTCTCAATTAAATAGGTACATAATATTTAATTAATCTAACAAATAAAAAATATATAATAAATGAAGTATTCACAGTAATTATAAATCTATTATTTAGTTCCGCTAGGTTACGCGGGACTTCTTTTCTAAAACTGTTTGCAGAATAAACGATATTTCTTTTTCTTAGGACATTAGTTCCATTATTTTCCGTGGCGCTAGCTTGTATGAAAAATAATTTACTTTTACAATGAACTGTAAATGAATTTTTCTATTTATCTTCAGATGATTTTACATGTTTTAGAAATTAAAAATAAGCAGCAAAAAGATATTTATTACTGATATTTACACGCATCATGCGCACATTAGATTATTTTCCGCTGGCGCTGATTCATTTGAGAAATAAGTTACATTTACTAATTTAAATGAATTCTAATTTGTTTGGCTACTATATAGCATCAAAGTACTCGTCAAGACGAATCAAATGAGCCCAAACTCGATGGGGTTTTTTCTTTTAATCACGGAGTTCCTATGGCCACCTTCCAGCTCCGTTTCGGACCCTGGTTACTATATAGTATCAAAGTACTCGTCAAGACGAATCAAATGAGCCCAAACTCGATGAGGTTTTGTCTTTTGATTACGCGGTTCCTATGACTACCTTTCTTGTTTATTAGCATTTTATATGCGAATCTTTAGATTGATATAACTCTTTTATTTATGAACCGATTTGACTAAAACCAACACTAAGGTTCAAGTAGAGAAAACTGCAACGTATTAGTGAAAATTTTATTCAAATCGGTGGTGTTGTTTAACCACACCAGTGACACAAACTATTTACAAATTTAGCCCAAATTAAACTAAAGGTCAACCACAAGTTTACAGCCACACCGATAGATGGCGTCTGTAGCGTTTTTGGCACTATTTTTTTTTGAATTGAATTTACTTTATATTCTTTTACTTTTATTTCGAATTTTTGATGTAAATTAGGGGCGATGTGTCTGATATAAATGATTATTATTTATTTTATTATTTTATTTTACGTTTCCCTAGGAAAAATTGACAAAATGTTTTACGAATTAGATCGCGCAAGCGACTTTTTCGCGTCGTTTTGTTCATATGCGTATTTTCACAGTTCACCTTAGTAAAGGATCACAATGAATGGGGAGAAATTTCCATTCTTATTATATGTATGGATATGGATGTACCTACTAACTTCCTTTCAAATTATATCGCATGAAATATTAAGAAACAACTTCTTTTTTCATTCAAACATGGTTGACATTGCATTTCTGGCATTCAACAAAGGACCTTCCACTGCAGCCTGGCACCTTACAAAGTTGTCTGGTTTTCCAGTCAGAAAGGTGGTCCATTTTGTCCAGCCGTACATCATGTAAAGGCATCACTGTAATAGATCCTTTAGTTTTCTTTATCTGGATTTGGTTCCCCAAAATATTAGGACATCCACTTTTTTCATTAGTGGGCTTATTGGCTCTACACAATGCTTCAGCCACAGACACTTTGAAGTCAGCTAAAGGCAACCAAGCTTCATTATCGTGAAATCGGTGTCTGTATAGAAGCCACGTGTTGATAGATATATTATCATACGTGTCAAGTGGAAAAATATTTATTTATTTATTATTCAGCACAGAGCTAGGACTAACTTAATGCTACAATAGCATTTTCTACCAGTTGCCCCAAGGCTGGAGAAAATGTACTAGAACTATAGGGGGGCTGACAAACAGTAGGAAAAGTGTTGTTGTTAACTTATTACTACAAATCTTAAAAATAACTAGACTACTTATAACTAGTAGTTCGCCGCGAACTGGGACCTCGCAGACCCAATTTCCCTCAAAATAGGTATACATGGGTAAAAAGTTATAAGTAGGGTAAGCAGGGGGAATGGCGCGCACTGGGTTATGGCGCTCACCTCTATATCTCTGTCAAAATGCGATGTAGCAACACGCCATGGGGCATGAAGCGCGCGGGGAGGGCTCCTCTAATAGACAGCGATGCAAACGGGCAGTCTGCTCGCGTCATGCGACCGTGAAGTGCGTTTCTTTGTTTGCGGCCGCGCTGATCTAATTTTTGGTTACGTGTTTCTTGCGGGTAAGTCCAAAACTTTAATGGTTATTTAGCTTTTGATTTTATTTTCTAATAGTAAAACTATTCAGTTTTGTGATAATGTAATCAGTTTTTAGTAAATATGCATGATATTTTTTTATTTTCCATTTAATTACCAAACGACCGTTTGGGGTTATACCGCTCAGTAGGACGCCATTACCCCGTAGTAAATTATTTTTTCATTGTTGTAGATATGCCTCGAAATCGTCAAAGAACCACCGCTAAAGCGGCTTGGACCGAAGAAGACCTTCTGTCGGCTAAAACTGCGATTGAAGGAGGTATGTCCAAAAGGAAGGCCGCAAAACAATATAAAATTCCATTTACTACCTTGAGAGATCGACTAAAAAATGAAAACATGAACAACCCAAGACTTGGTCGCAAGCCCGTTTTCACCCAACAGCAAGAAACTGAAATTGCTGAACAAATTAAGTTGATGGCTTCGCTATACTATGGACTTAATGTCGCAGATTTGCGTAAACTTCATTAAATTGAAAAAGGCTAATCGTATATACATAAGATTGATGCTAATTTGTGATTGTAGACTCTATTTTTATTGTATAAGGTTGATCTCAATAATATTTCGTATTTAAATGTATCTTACTTGTTATATTCGAAAAAAACATGTTAGAGCGTCATTACCCGGACCCTGAGCGGCATTACCCAATGCCAGGGGCAATGCCGCTCAAACGTGTTTTTTTTTAAATGTGTTCCTACTTCTAGTAAGTCAAAGATATGTGCCTATGTTGATAAATCATTGATTACTCGATAATTAAAGACTTTGTTACTTTTGTTAATTTTGATTTATATTAAATAATTAAAAAGATACACCATGTTTTCCTTAAGTGAACGCCATTCCCCCTCCTTACCCTATCTACGAAATATAATTGTATGGAAACTTTAACCTATTTTATTCGTAAAAGGAAAGGAAAATGCCAAAATTTAAAGTAATGTTAAAACTCAAAATATGTAACGGATATATATACATTAAAAAAATCTTTATCTTTATGAAAGGTTATGTGTGTATTCACTTGCAGAAAATAATAGAATAAAATAATAAATATTACTATAGTCTTTAAAAAAAATCTCAAAAAATCTTCATAGTTTGTAGCACTTGTTTACGAAGAAGTTGCCAATGCAGTGGACATTAGAATAATTGAAATTGGGAAAAAATATCTAGCTTTACTTGTGTTATACAGCAAATTTACAACAGTTATTATATTGATATTGTAGCTAATTCTATAACATTTTTGTCGTAGCAGCCGATGATGACTTAGACTTGGAGCGAGAACGCAGAGCTATGACAGTCACGCGTAACATCTAGGCTCGCAGGTTTTCAAAATGTATCTACAGCTACTGAGCAAGACAAAGTGTCCTTGTTCAAGGCATTATCAGACTTTTCATACGTGCAGCTCGTCGATCACATTTGCACTTTCCATCAGGTGGGATAATGTGATCAAACGTAGGCCTAATTATTAATTTTTTTTTTTAAACAAAAGACTTGTGGATGAACTTTACAAACTACAACTTTACAAAAAACGGATCTTTGGCGCTGTCTCGAAAGTCGAAAGTAGAAAAACTAACTTAGGAACTTTGTTTGGACTATTCAGAACATAAACATACTAAAAGTCCCCACTCATCCTTGGTGAGCCCGAGGGGAGGGGGGGGGAGGCCGAAGAAGGTTCCGTTTTTAGGTTTTTTGCTTATGCCAATTCGAGTGTAATGTGCCCAAACTCGACGGGTTTACTAATAGCCATTGAAGAGGTTCAGTAAACACCTCCTGGCTCCATCATCAGATCAGCTCAGTGGTACCAAATTATTGAACTGTCATCATATTTCTAGACATTTACAAAGTTTCATTATGGTACGACAACCAGAAGTTGGTCAAATATTACTTACTTATATAAGATTTTTTTACCGACTTTGTATGGAAAACTAATTTCAGCATCTTAAAAATAGACCATGTTTGGAAGCTCATAGCTGGACGATGAATATAGATAAAAAGTGTTAAAGCCAAAGTTGTAGGAAATTTCAAAGCTTTTATAATGTAGTACAACAAAATATCGTACTACGCCCAGTTTTTGACATTTAGGCAAAAAACCTAAAAATGGGACCTTCTTCGGCCCCCCCAACCCTCGGGATCACCTCGGAGGGGTGGGAACTTTTAGTATGTTAATCTCCTGAATAGTCCAAACAAAGTTCCTAAGTTAGATTTTTCTGCTTTCGACTTTTCGATCCACATGCCTCTTTTGGGCACTCATTGACTGGACTACTATTTGAATAAAAAATGGGTTTAAGTTTCACCCGCACGATCATTTAAATTCATAATATTTTGAGTAAGTCAACATAGCTATTTACTTATCCGTTAGGGAACCGAACCTAGGACCGAATTATCAAAAATGTATGAAATGACGTATTACGTCGTATCGATTTTTGACAATTTGGTCTTTGGTTCGGTTCCCTGACGGAAAACTGAATATCCCTGTAGTTCTCATAATATTATAATCGATAAACATTGTAATTTTGTATTCTCTATAACTCTACAACCCTTGCACCGATTTGGCTCATTTTTGGACGTGAGAATTCTTTTAGTTTGTAGGGGAAGCTGGGTAACAATGAATAACGTTTTTTCTAACGCTAAAAATTACTATACTCTTTATATCTAGGAAATTATTTTTACACAAATACTATAGATACATTATCGAAGCACAAGGAGAGCACATAATTTGGACGCTAACTTCAATAATTACGACTCAGTGAGGCATTTAACAAAAAATGGGAAATTATTCATAGTTCCCCAGGACTGGGTCACTATGAATAACTGCTCGGGTAACAATGAACCAATGGGGTACAATGAATTTTAATGGAAATATGAGGCACAAAAAGTGAAAAAAACTTGAGTTTGCCTTGGAAAATAACTTTCTTTGAATAACTGAAGATCAAATTGTATTTAACTCTTAAGGCTGTAACATAAAAACTGCATTTATTCATCAAAATTATATTTAAAAAACAATCTCTTCTCAATTGTAATTTAAATCGTAATTAAAAGTATAAAAATCACGTTTTTACAAGCTTTTAGCTACTTTCACCTATCTGTTGTCTGTCTGCCTGTAATCAAATCTTTCAAGTTAAATGCAATTTCAAGTAAAAAGAAGTGGGTATACCACTTCCCGCTTTCGATTGAGCTGAAATTTTGCGTGCAAATCGGATGACAATGCAATATTATTATGACATGGAGCTGATCTGATGATGGAGCTAGAAGGCTGGATCTGATGATGGCTATACGAACTCCGTAATTAATCGATGTAACCCCATCGAGTTTGGGCTCATTTGATTCGAACGACAATTTCTTGAAGAAAGTACATAGAATGGTTCTAGAATTATAAAAGCTTGTTTTTTAAGTTTTTTTTATTTTTATTTCACTTGTATACATCCTATGTCTAATAAATATATGGAAGGAATGCCTGACAGAGTATTGATTGACTGATCTATTAAATCAAAGCCCAAACCGCGGAACTGATTGGGTTGAAATTTGAAGATGTTGAACATATCGACATTGTGTCGATATATGCCGTTGTCCGGCATCCCGAGGCTGACTCAAACTTCATTTATTCAAATAGGCTACAATAGAGTACATTTGCAAGTCAATTTTTTATTTTTTTCAAATTTCAATGTATCCATTTCCAATTCATCTATTTGGCTACATTTTAAAATTTTATCAGAGATAGAGCGTTGCGCAGCTTTGGATGTCTTCCGAATGTAGTTACGTGCCATTTTATATACCTTAATAATAAAGGATAAGATTCAAAAGTAAATAAGAACGAGGTAATTTTCATTGTACCCCATGCTTGTGTGGTATGGGGAACAATGAATAACCTATTCATTGTTACCCAGCGGCTGATTATTCATTGTTACCCAACGACCGTTTGACCAAACTAATTAAAAAAAATAATATTCTATCACGAGTATCAAAGTTGTAAAACAGAAAACACAAAATTAAAACATTACTGATCCCAAATTACCTATCAGAAAAATAAAAATTGAATCCAGAACTACGTGAAACACTTTTCAAAAAGTAGTGAAAATTTACTTTTGTTAATCATTGTTCCCCAATTTTCGGCAGCGGGTCTACCTCCAACCACAGCTCAGTGTGGACTGGATTGAACGATTGGTATCACCCACGGCTCATTTCAGTTCATTCGGTGTGAGTGAATAACTAAAGCACAGATACTTATTGGAACTTATTCACTGTTCCCCATTATCCATTGTTACCCAGTTTCCCCTACTACCTGTTTAAAAATTTTTATCAAGACTGGATCATCGGTTTCATTGTAATAAAGCAATCTCTTTAACTCTTGAACCCTTCGACCGATTTGGCTCATGTTCGAACTTAAAAATTCTATGGATTTATATTACGCGTTTGCAAAGTTTCATGCAGATTGGACCATTGGTTTTCCAGTTATCGCGTAACAAACATACATACAAACATAAACTTTGGCTAATATATTTGTGTCGCTTATAAAAAATGTGTATATGTTAGAAAAAAAATTATCAGCGGTCCAGTTTTGAAATAATCGTCAGACCTATCGTAAAGACTTTAAGTCACCTATATCTCTGCAACCCTGTAACCTATTTAGCTAATTTTTTCACTTAAATTATCCAATTAACCTTTTTAACTTGTGTGTAAAATTTCATTTAATTTGGATTAACCGTTTTCAAGTAAACATCGACCAAACTTGAGCATCAGAGGTCAAGCGTTAAACTGGTCCAATCGCAGGCATTTCGCGGCTTTCGACTCTAAGACCTCGCTTCGCTCGGTCGATAATTATAATATATCTAATACATGAAAATGTAATATATATAAATAAATACATACATAAATAACATTTACTACTACAAATCTTAAAAATAAATAGACTACTTATAATAATTATAATATATAAAAATGTAATATATACCTAAATACATACATAAATAACTTATGTGTATACATACCTAGTCAGGTCATAAGTATTGTCACACAGTAAAAACTTTTCTTTTAGAATGCTGGCCACAAAAAAGTTTATTGAATTCGAATTTCGAATTGTTCATGAAAATAAAAATGTATACTTTTTAGAATTTTACTCATTTTTAAATATGGAGTGGACGCTTAAAGAAGACCGTGTTGCAGTTATTGCGTTGCATCGTTGCGGTTACGCGCCAATTCAAATTTTTGACATACTGAAAAATTTGAATATAACCAAAAGATTCGTTTATCGTACCATCAAACGATACAATGAAGACTCTAGTGTAGATGACAGGTCAAGAAGTGGTCGCCCTCGGTCTGTTAGGACTCCAGCTGATAAAAGCTGTGAAGGCGCGAATTCAAAGAAATCCCAAACGTAAGCAGAAACTGTTGGCCCTTCAGATGGGGTTAAGCAGAACCACGGTGAAAAGGGTGTTAAATGAAGACTTAGGGCTTCGGGCATATCAAAGAAAAACAGGACATCGTTTAAATGCTCGTCTAATGGACCTGAGACTGAAGAGATGCCGCGCTTTGTTGAAGCGGTACGCGAGAAAAAAATATCGAGAAATTCTTTTTTCGGATGAAAAAAATTTTACCGTAGAAGAGAGCTACAACAAACAAAATGATAAGGTGTACGCACACAGTAGTGAAGAAGCGAGCAACCGTATTCCGCGTGTCCAACGAGGTCATTTTCCATCCTCGCTCATGGTATGGTTGGGAGTTTCTTATTGGAGCTTAACAGAGGTACATTTTTGTGAGAAAGGTGTAAAAACGAATGCAGTTGTGTATCAAAATACAGTCCTGACGAACCTTGTGGAACCTGTTTCTCATACCATGTTCAATAACAGGCACTGGGTATTCCAACAAGATTCGGCGCCAGCTCATAGAGCGAAGAGCACACAAGACTGGCTAGCGGCGCGTGAAATCGACTTCATCCGGCACGAAGACTGGCCCTCCTCCAGTCCAGATTTGAGTCCGTTAGATTACAAGATATGGCAACACTTGGAGGAAAAGGCGTGCTCAAAGCCTCATCCCAATTTGGAGTCACTCAAGACATCCTTGATTAAGGCAGCAGCCGATATTGACATGGACCTCGTTCGTGCTGCGATAGACGACTGGCCGCGCAGATTGAAGGCCTGTATTCAAAATCACGGAGGTCATTTTGAATAAACTTTATTGTCATAAGAATCTATGTTTTGTTAAGTTCATTTTGGTATATAAATGGTTACATAATAAATAAACTTGTTCCAATAATTTTATATTAAACATGTGACAGAATTTATGACCTGACTAGGTATATATAATTAAATACAATGAACTGAAAATTTCGTGAAATTACATTATTTTGTGATTTTTTTCAATAAGTGGTCGCGAATTTTTCTTTTAAAAATCTCCTTGGATGTCGCACTTTGTATCTGCAATGGAAGCTCATTCCAGAGTCTGACTGCCTTAACCATAAAAGAATTATCGGCAAAACTGGTACTATGCGGAGGCATGTAAAGGAGATGTTCATTACAAGACCGTTGTTGCCGATCACTCTTATCCTTGAAGAACTGGAACCTGTCCTTGAGATATACCGGAGTGTTGGGGTCGTACAAGATGGAGTAAAGGAGACAGAGTACACGGGCATCCCTCCGTTCGCGGATAGGGAGCCACTTAAGCTTAGCGCGGTGCTCGGATACGTGATCAAATTTTCTGAGACCAAAGATAAATCGTATACAAGTGTTAAGTAGCCGATCAAGTTTGTTTAAAAGTTCCGAATTTAAATCAAGGAAGCATACATCTGCATAATCAATGATAGGGAGAAGTAAGGAATTTACAAGACAAAGTTTAGTTTTAGTGGGAAGAAAATTTTTGAGACGTACAATAGAGTGAAAGGAAGAATAGAATTTACGTGAGATCTCTTTGATATGTTCCGACCAGCCAAGGTTAGAGTCAATAACAACACCCAAATCTTTGACAGTAGGAGAAAAGGGGATTAAGTCACTTCCGTAAAATAGGTTAGGGAGATTGGGAATATCAAGTTTGGCTACTTGGCGAGAGCTGCCAATAAGGATCGCTTGACACTTGTTCGGGTTTACTGAGATCCCAAAAGCCTCAGACCAGGAAAGAAGTCGGGCCAAATTGTCATTTAAAGAAGCGATGGCACTGTCAAGTTCGCCTATAGGAGCCGCAGTATATAGCTGTAAATCGTCAGCATACATATGGTAACTACACGTTATGTTGTCGGAGAGAAGGTTAATAAAGAGGGAAAACAGAAGGGGTGAAAGAATGCCACCCTGCGGGACTCCTATTTCTGCGTCATGCCAGTTGGAGAACAGTTCCCCATTACGAATAATTTGACATCGCTTATTTAGATAAGAAGAAAACCAGGCGATAGAAGAAGAGGAGAAATTTAGTCGAGGAAGAATAGCAAGAAGAAGGTCATGGTCAACGGCATTAAAGGCGTTGCTGAAGTCGATAAGGACAAGCACAGTAACCAGCGTTTTCTCCATATTCATACGTACGTCTTCCGTGACTTTTAAAAGAGCCGTTGTAGTACTGTGACCCGTCCTGAAACCCGACTGGAAAGGATTATTGAGGTTGCTTTTACCTAAGTAATCTGAGACTTGTCTGTGTACTTCAGCCTCAATAATCTTAGAAATGAAGGGAAGAATGGAAATAGGACGGAAATTATTAGGAAGAACAGGATTAGCTATTTTAGGAAGCGGAATTATAAAAGCCTTACGCCATTGATCTGGGAAATCGCCATTACGAAAAGAAAAATTGATGATGTGGGTAATGGCAGGGATAATATGATTGGCAATATGCATCACCATTGTACGCCCGATACCATCGTTTCCAATCGCCTTCGTTCTTAGGGACCCTAATATCTTCTTAATGCGATCTTGGCTTACGGGAGAGAATGTAAGGGGATCGTTATGAGGTGGTGAAATCGATGCAATTTGATGGAGAGTGGCTTGTTTGACATCCGGTGAAATTCTGTTACCTGCTATGAAATGCCTGTTGAGGATATTAAGATCCACAGTAACATCGCAGTTGTCACGTTTGGATTTGCTCAGGCCTAGCGACCGAAGAAAGTTCCAGAGCCCTGCAGGAGTGGCTAGCTCTATTTCTTTCGCGATGTGGCGGCGTTTTGCATTACGTACAAGTTTATTGCAAATGTTGCGTAGCTTTTTATAGGCACACCAATTGTCATCTGACCTGTCACGCTTAAATCTTCTAAACGCACGATCTCTCCTACCCATTGCTCTTTTAATGAGATCATTAAACCAAGGAGCAGGTGGTCGCTTGACTTTGACTTTCCTGATTGGTGCATGTTCATCAAAGAGTGCTAGCATATTCCGGTTAAGAAAAGTTACCTTATCGTCGAGTAGCTCTATAGATTCGATTTCGGACCAATTGATTGAAGCTGCATCAAAATCTAGTTTTTCGACATCGAGCCTTGAGAAATTACGTAAATTGAGGATAACCGGTTTTGGTTTAGGAGTTCGAATTTTAAAAGATGTGTAGATAAGATCATGGTGAGAAAAAGCGGGAGCTGAAAGTTGGCCATGAACGGCTACCAGATCGGTGTGAGAAGTTACGATGAGATCAAGAAGTGTGTCCGAAGAAGTTGTGTGATGGGTAGGGTCGAGGTCTAATAAAGTGAGATTGACCGAATCTAGTAGATCACGAAGTTTTTGTGAGCGAGAGTTAAAGCGTAAAAGACAGGTATTAAAGTCACCCATGATTAAAAAATTAGTATAATTTGACATTAGTGATTCCAGGACATTCTCTAAACTGGCGAAATAGTTTATATTGGGTGGACAATAAATGACACCCAATATAAGTTTTGTACCAAAATCCACCTCAAGGAACAAATATTCTGCAGACGCACTGTAAGGAGAAGGAGATTGAGCAACAATTTTAAACTTAAGGTGACTTCTAATATAAATAGCCACCCCACCCCCCTGCTTCCCTGTACGATCATTACGAGTGAGAAGGAAACCTGGAAGAGGATAAGAAATCGAGGGAAGAGTAGGCTTCAGCCAACTTTCAGAGACGAGGACAGCATGAATAAGAGAAGAGTCAAAAGTTTCGTGAAGTTCTAAGAAATGAGAGGGTATGCTTTGCGCATTGATGTGACACACATTAAAGTTCTTTTTATAGTTTAAAAAGTTGTTGTTGAGGATTTGCCCAAGTGTATAAGTTTCACCATCGTCAATGCTCTCATATGAGTTGCTGGATTCAGCAGTTACAAAAGAGTCATTGTCACTTTCGTCAGAGTTCATTGAATACAATGTAATATATTAAATAATAATATATGTATAATATAAAAATATATTTGAAATAAAATAAATACTTATATAACTTAATAATAACACCTTAATATAATTTACAGTACCTACTTTAAACTTAAAAACAAAAAAAAAATTTCACCTGCCGGATATCTCAGTGATTAATATCATATAAACAATGCCACTTATTATAAAAATAGATGCCATACTATTATATATTATTAATAGGTTAACTAGATGAATATACCTAATAATAAATTATATAAAGCTAACACCACACTCCCTTTGTTTTCGGGGATCCCATGCAGCAGTAAAATTTTGCGCCGACTATACATCTCAAGATTATCAGTCTCCCGGGCAACAAGTTCTAACTGCTTTTGGAGGGCCCGAAGAGCAGTGAGAGTGAATGTTTTAAATGCGGCAAACTCTGCTGCTAAACTTGACGCACCTGAGGCTGAGGGGGAGAGAAGTGTTTGCTGCCGTTCTTCAAAATCTGCCAGCTTTTCATGGAACATTTGGCTCATTTGTGCGACAGAATCCCTTATGGCATCCATATTAGTAAAGTGAGGTTAGGTTACCAAATGTGAAGTGCAGAGATAATTGTAATGGTGAGAGAGAGATGGAGAGAGTAAAATATGCGGTGGTAAAACTTTTTCGATCTTATCTGTATCCTGTAATATCTGAGACAAGCATCGAGAAGATCCACTCCCCCCATGTGTTGGCTGTATGTTTTACTGCATGGGGCAAGAGACAAGGGAAGGGGCTGACTGGTATGATTCCCCTTTTTTCTTATAACGTCTTCCCTCTGTCATAGGTTTGCTACTAACGTACATAGACGCCCAACCCTGACCCTGACGATTTACAACCCTGTTACCTTACCACAAATTGTTCTAAATCTTGTTCAGTCACGTTCATCGGCTTCTCAGGACGCTTTTCCTCGAAATTCCTAACGGTCTCCTGAACTAGATGGATCTATGTGATCCAAATCCAACAAATACTTGAAAAATTAAAAGGTGTTTGGAAATCCATTACCTATCGGAGTAGGTAAAGATAAATCACCAGAAAACTCAATTTCTCTAGTAAGTACCTTTTTTAGAAAACCATAATATATCCATCAAGGTTTTTGCAGCATCCAGGTCTGTTTCAGGGATCACCACTGACGGTCTATTGCGAGCTGGTCTCGCATAAGTGTCGTCATTGGAAAGATCTTTATCAGTACTGCTATCATCGAGAATATTGTGTAATGGTGTGAATACCACCATAAAATCGATTGCAATCCATCATAGGTCTAGAGTGCTACGTAGTAAGCTACGATAATCTACTTTTTTATAAAATATTTCTTTAAAAAAATAAATAAATATGTATTCAAAATTTATAACATTACAGCATGATGTGCCAAATATGAACCTAAGATATAAATGGTCAAAAGAATATTCCTGCATAACGGTTCATATCAGATCCACACAGATAAATAAATTTATTCGCTACTTAGAAACAAAAAAAAACATACATTTATCTTTTTCATGGAGGAGAATGTATCTCCAACACGTTCTATTTTTTTCAAGAGGTTTTGATAGTATTTTCTAATCCCATCAAAAACATAAATGTGAAAAGAGAGCCAAGTTCAATATTACGATGTATGTACTCATAGTTACCTATGATTTGGTAGTTGACTTCAACGACAAAAGAAGTGAGATCTAAATGGGTGCCAAGTTCAATGGTCAGTCCTGAAAAATATTTACAAAATAAAATATTTTATTACAACTTAAAAGATTATTTCTTCCTATCACTTAGAATTAATATTATTTTGAAGCCTAAAGACTGACTTGGCCAGTTCTCATAATATACTAGGTAGGTACTCTCTTAACTTTAGCTTGATCACTATTAAACGCACTTAATGCTAATTAGTGCGCCACCGTCTTTTATCGTGTAAATTAGTCCCCTCTATCCATTGGTTGTCTGGAAGAAATCGCTCTTTAACGATAAGACCGCCACTTGTAAGTTGTAATTTTTTATTTTAATTATGTACTTATGTATTTTCTGTAACATTATGTGGTGTACAATAAAGTATCTATTGTCTTATCTTAATGATACTTCGTCGTATGGTACCCATGAGAACTAGCCAAGTCAAACTTTGGGCTTCAAAATAATATTAATTCTAAGTGATAAGAATAAATAATCTTTTAAGTTGTAATAAAATATTTTATTTTGTAAATATTTTTCAGGACTGACCATTGAACTTGGCACCCATTTAGATCTCACTTCTTTTGTCGTTGAAGTCAACTACCAAATCATAGGTAACTATGAGTACATACATCGTAATATTGAACTTGGCTCTCTTTTCACATTTATGTTTTTGATGGGATATCATTGCTTTTTGTACAGTACTTTTTAGTATGTAATAGGTTTAAGACACCCAGTCATTATAAGATTAATACCAAATGATTATTTTATTGCACCTCCCCCCACCCCACTGCTCCATGGCACGGCCGTCGCACCGCGCACCGCGGCCCATGAGCCTCGCCGTGCTTCGATATACCTATACCTATAATTAATTTAGTACTTATTTATATATAGCATTTATGTGCACTATTGATTTGAATATTGTACCTAATCAATTGATTTTTAAACAATACTAGTTACTGATAAATTTATCTATATTCACCCAGCTATCTTATACCTACCGCCTACCTGGATGGAAATTTAACTTTTTAGATCATCTGGAACTGGATTAGAATTTCGATCAAAAGAAACCTAAGCCGACAAGACTTGTAATGACGACGACTTGGCGGGGGCACTGCCGTGCCCCCAGATACCGCCACATACCTATAATATTATGACTATACGTTACAGTAGGTAGGTATCTAAAATGTTTACACCAACTAGCACCTAAGGCGATATACATACATTATTTTTATTGTAAACAATGTTAATATTATTACCTCTATGTTACTGAGCCGCCTTGTGCTGGTGAGTCGATATATTGATAGGTATTTACATAGGATATACAATTGTTACGTAGGTACCAGGAACCTATTTTTATTAGTGACTAGCTATGCCTAGCTGTTTTACCCGCTATACAGTTTGGTACAGTAGTGTATATTATGTTATTCCAGGGGTCTAAGCTATATTTTTTATTATACCAAATTTAAAGTCAATCGGCCCACCCGTTTAGGCGTGAAAAAGTAAGAAACATATATCCATACGTACAGTAGGTATAAAGTTTGTATTTATATTTATAATTATATTAGTAGGAATAGTGGACTCGCGCGCACCTCGTAGTATCTAACAGAAAATAGCCGCCTACACAAAAATTATAGCAACATGCAACATGTATTGCTTTATGCGTTCCTAGGCGTCCCAAACCTTAATATCATACATTTTTTAAAAATTAATAGTAATTTAAAATGATAAAATAATACTAGTTTCTGATTTTTCCCTTTGTAACTACGACATTACCTATCGAGATGCCAAATTTCAGCTTTCTAGGTCATCTGGAACTGGGATATTACTTTTGATCTATCCCTCAGTATGTATTAACTTCACCAAATACTGGATGTTTATATCTAAATAACCGTTTGAGCTGTGTTATTGGAATTTGGAACAGAAATATAGTTCGTATATTTAAGTATATGTGCCAAATTTGACTTGTCTATGTGTAATAGTTTTTGTATAACGAGGGTGTAAAAAGTCGTCAAAACGCGCTTTGGACGGTTCGTGTAATATAACACACGGCGCGGTCGCCAGTTCCTTTGCTTGAACTTGGCTTGACTCGCTGCCGCGTGTCTAGATTATTTACAATTTTTCAAATCTTAGTTCCGCGCTTAACCTGTCGTAACCTGTACACTGAACTTTCAACTACAATTTTGTTTGTGTAACTCCTCATAGATGGCGGTGTTTTGAATTCTTTATGAAGAGTATGTTTCAAATATGCAACATTAAGCAGAAAACTTTGAAAAATACTCCGGTCTTTCATTTTATGAGGCGATTTGTGGTTTGGTTCATTTATGGTACAAAATGCGGTAAGGGGTTAAGGTTGGTAGAGTAGTGCACATCTTTTAGAATGGTCTTAAATTTATAAGCAACTGCCCTTGCGCAGTCAAACAGCTAACTTCCCATCATTCAAAAGGATTTGCGCGACTTATAAAAACTATAGTTAAAGTCTAAAACAACATATTATATTATAGAAACTCAATTTATTCAACAACTTATAAAATATAACATAACTTAGTTAAATAATTAAGTATCTCACTATTTTCTTCAAGTTTTCTTTTTTTATTTACAATAATAAGGAAAAGTCTATCATTTTTTTTAAGTTACTTTTATGTGTGCTCAACGTTTACCCAAAGGCGCTTGAACCGATAGGGTTTATATGATAGGGTAAATTTTACAGGTGGACCGAGTTAAATTTCATCAAAAGCGGTCAAAAGATTACATGACTAAAGCAACGCGAGTCAGTCTATTGCAATTTACATTTCCAATTGATGTTTATTTAAAAATTCGCCAGCTAACGATATCCTTTGTAAAAACGAGGGCGCTGGAGTCAGTAACAGTTCATATTTATGTGCGTCCGGATGATCAGGGTACCTATTTTCTTTACGAATTCTCTCCAACATTCCTTGAGGCTCACATTTAGGTTTCGACTTCCAATCACTGTTCAAAAAGTCCTGAATAACTTTAGGTAGCATTTTAAAAGCGTCTTTACTCTTGGAAGTACTAGGTAGCTGCAATTCTTCAGATGTTTGTGGAACTATTATGTCATCTACATCAACTTTAGCTGGTTTTTCGTCTTTAGGACTTTCAAGCTCAACTGTTCCAGTGCCATTGTAATAATTGTTTATACGTTCTTTGACTATTTCCTTGAGTACAGATTCATTATTGACTTTCTCTCGTTCAGTGCCGTCTATGTTAACGTATCCAGTTCTAGTTTCTGTTTTGATTTCGACTTGATCTTTGGATTCTGTTTCTGTTGGAATGTTGGTGGTATTTTCAGTCTTATTACCTGTGTCATTGGGTTCGTTTTTCTGTGTGGCGTCTATCATTGTCATGAATTTAATGTTGTCTTCCTCTTCTAATATTTGGTACACCCTGTGTACTTCACTTATGTTGATTCTGTAAGGTTAATACAAAACACGGTTATTTTCTTAAATATGTTTATTTTTTTAAAACAACTTTTTATTATTTGTTAACAAAAATAACTAAATTTGAAACTAGTCAATACAAATCGTACGATTCTAAAATAGACGTGGTTGCGTCGTTTAACTACCGAGTTCCTATGGCCACCTTCCGGTTCCATTATCAGTTCAGCTCCATATAATAATTTTGCATTGTCACTATATTTATACATTCAAAATTTCAATCAGTAACCGCAGGAAGTGGATAAAAATGAACTTGCAAGATTTATTACAAACATCGGGACGGGCATAAATAAAAATAAGGTTCTAAAACAACTTACCCCTGTCTAGCTTCGTGGCAACAATACAACATGTTTGGGTCGATGGGGTGAGCTTCAGTATTAAAGATGTAACCTCCCATATCAACGATGCATTCTCCATTGGGCGTATCAATGATTTTCCCTTCTACCCCCGGGTTGTGTATAAAGTTGTCCGGGTCAAACAGCAGGTATAGGTACTTTGTGGTTTCGGCTAAGAAGAACGATTCCATTCGGTCTTCTTTGCGATGGTCGCGGACGTCTTTTATCTGTACATAAAAAAGTTTTTTTAGTAGTGTCTCCTAATCTCTCAACACCCCTAAAAAATAAATATCTGTGAAGAAGGATGGGCCAATGGGCACCTTACAAAATGTGCTTTACTGCAACAGCTATAAACAAAGCTCATTCATTGTCTAAAATAGACAGATTGCCTTGGAAATAGAAGAGTAAAAAAAAAAATAGTATAAGCCTATGCTGCAGAGACTGAGGAAATACCATATAATGCAAGCACTGTGCTGTATGCTCCACAGCAGTTCCCCATCTGCAGCAGGATGGGGTCGCGCGTGTCCCTATAGAATGGGGTCGCACGTGTCCCTATTCCCCATTACAAGTAAATGTACATACCGTAGCATATCCACAAGGGGTCCGAGCGCTGTGCTGTATGCTCCTCAGTATATCCTCGCCCATCTGCAGCAAGATGGGGTCGCGCGTGTCCCTAGATTAGATTACATTTTAAAATAATACTTTATTATACACCACACAAAACAGATATACATAACATACAGACAGTTTTGTTAATTTATAAATAAACAAGCGACAGTCGCTAAAAGCAATAAGACTGTCTTATTTCCTCCAGTCAACCAATTAATGGAGAGGCATTAATGGAATATAGTCTGATAAACATGGTGGTTCAATGTTAAAGATTAATAGGTACTTTAAAAGTGGGAAATAGAAAAAATAGTGACAACATCCTTTATCCCTCATTATCGATAAATATGTGATGAGTGTATCTATACATCACAGCTAAAGCCCGAAGTGCGGCCAACCCTAGGTTTAACAGGCTAAACCTAAGTCTAAGTGGGTACCCCAACAGTGCCAGTTATTCTACCGCCTGAGCAGTGTACTGCAAACATTACTGTGCTCCGGTAGGAGGGCACTGTAGCTAGTAAAATTACTGGGCTAAAGAGTCTTAACATCTTATGACTCTTGAGTAAGAAGCGTTGGTGCAGTGCTCCTAGAATTTCACATAATTGCGAAATCCTAGGTAACACTGTACTGATTATGGGCAGCCGTTATCTCTTAACATCAGGAGAGCGTCTTGCTCGTCTTCTACTTCATCACATAAAAAAAAAAAAAACTTTGGGCTTTAGCCGTGACATCTTACTATTATTATAAATGTGAAAGTTTGTAAGAATGGACGTCAGGATGTTTGTTACTATTTCACGCCTAAACGGGTGGACCGATTGAGCTGTAATTTTATATAGAGATTACGTAATATATATTATGCTTATTAAAATAAAACATAGCCTATATCAATCTCTGATAATGTAGCTATCTATGAGTGAAAATTTTTTTAAAATCGGATTAGTAGTTTTGGAGATTAAGAAGTACATGGTCACACACCCACACACAACGGTACAAACATTACCTCTTTATAATATTAGTATAGATAGCTTAGATCCTGGAATAACACATAGACTACATAAGTACTGCGGGTAAAATCACTCACAACACACACAACTTATCACAACTTATGACTCTTGAGTGAGAAGCGTTGGTGCAGTGCTCCTAGAATTTCACATCATTGCGAAATCCTGGGTACACTGTACTGATTATGGGCAGCGTTATCTCTTAACATCAGGAGAGCGTCTTGCTCGTCTTCTACTTCATCACATAAAAAAAAAAAAAAAAAAAATCGCTGGGCGCAGCTAATATGTTATAAGATAGATAGATAATGTGGTGTACGGGGACTAAACTCCATCCATAAGTCCCAAGCCAACCTCACCTGCTCGTGGTACATCCTGCTGACTAACGAACGAGGCTCTGGCGACCGGCAGATGGCGGTATAACCATCCGAATAAGCGTAGGTAAATCACCTAGGTCGGTGGTGGGCAGCAGCGCCACCGATACGAGACCCTACGCTCTGCGATTGCCAACACGCATGCCCAGCGCGGCAATTATGGGCAAATCCCAACATGGCAAGTCACATAAATCAAGGGCCCCTAGTTCCTGGCAGCCCTACTATTCCTAGCCAAGGCGGCGGCTATGGTAACGGTAGGGCGAGGGGTGCTAAGAATCTCCGGGTTACGGTAGGCCGCCGATGTGAACGACTGACCCTGGCTACCTATAATGGACGCACGATGAGATTAGATGAGCACGTACACCAGCTCGAGGAAGAACTGAAACACATAAGATGGCACGTACTGGGATTATCCGAAGTCCGAAGAGAGGGAGAGGATACGGTTACCTTAGAGTCGGGCCACCTTATGTATTTCAGAGAAGGAGACCAACCATCCCAGGGCGGTATAGGGTTCCTGATTAATAAAGCCATCCGAGACAACGTTGTTGAAATCTCCAGTGTGTCCGCGAGGGTTGCATACCTTGTGTTGAGGATAACAGAAAGGTATGACCTAAAGGTTATCCAAGTGTATGCACCAACGTCGACATACTCGGATGAGGATGTAGAGGATATGTACGAGGACATATCCAAAGCCTTGCACAACACCACAAAGGCACACTTCAATGTTGTCATGGGTGATTTCAACGCTAAAGTGGGAGTACAGACTTGCGGCGAATCGGTAGTAGGACCACATGGTATAGGAAGCAGAAATCATAGGGGGCAAATGCTCGTTGACTTCCTGGAGAGAGAGGGGCTATTCTTAATGAACACGTTCTTTGGGAAACAGCCCCGGCGGAAGTGGACGTGGCAAAGCCCAGACTCTGTGACCAAAAATGAGATAGACTTCATCATATCGGACAAAAAGCGCATATTCAGGGATGTCTCAGTGATCAACAGGTTTAACACCGGAAGTGATCACAGACTTGTCCGAGGCATCCTGGATATCAATTGCAAGCTTGAACGCGTTCGATTGATGAAGTCCGCGCTCCGACCTCATGTGCTTCAAACTGTTGCTGGATCCGAAGCATTCCAGATCAAACTGGAGAACCGATTTGCAGCCTTGGAAACCACAATTGACGATGACGTAGATCAGGACCTCAACAGAGTGGTGGAAATCTTGCAGGAAGAAGGCGCTAAATTGAGCGAGAAAAAACGCACAGGCAGTAAGTCCAAGCTTTCTCAGGAATCCTTGCAGCTGATGAAGGAGAGACGGGAAGACCCACCGTCATCTTCGTCGGAGAGACGAGCTCTCAACAAAACAATCTCCAAGGCAGTAAGACGTGACCTCCGGAGCTCCAATACACGCGCCATACAGGAAGCGATCGAGCAGAACCGGGGGACAAAGGTCTTTGTGCAGAAATTGGGGAGGAGCCATCTGACGAAGTTGACTACATTAGGTGGAAACGTCATTACCTCTCAGTCAGAGATTCTTGCAGAAGTGGAAGATTTTTATGGCCAGCTGTATGCCTCGCACGCGCCTCAGTCTGATACCCGCAATGATGATTCAAGAGCCACTCTGACACGTCACTATACCGAAGACCTCCCGGATATCAGCGTAGACGAGGTGGCGATGGCCCTTGGACAGCTCAAAAATGGAAAAGCCCCTGGTGAGGATGGAATTACCTCGGAGCTCTTGAAGGCTGCAGGTGTACCTGTATTGAGAGAGCTCCAGCGAATATTCAATTCCGTCCTCTTCACAGGGAGAACTCCAAAGGCGTGGAGCAAAAGCGTAGTAGTGATGTTTTTCAAAAAAGGAGACAAAACTCTTTTGAAAAACTACAGACCTATTTCGCTTTTGAGCCACGTCTATAAGCTTTTCTCAAGAGTTATCACAAATCGTCTCGCACGTAGATTCGACGAGTTCCAGCCACCGGAACAGGCCGGGTTCCGATCAGGTTATGGCACCATAGACCACATCCACACAGTGCGGCAGATTATACAGAAGACCGAAGAGTATAATCAGCCCCTGTGTCTAGCTTTTGTGGACTATGAGAAGGCCTTTGACTCCATCGAAACCTGGTCTGTTTTGGAGTCTCTGCAGCGATGTCAAGTCGATTGGCGATATATCCAAGTGCTGAAAAGTCTGTACGATGCCGCCACAATGACTGTGCAAGTCCAGAACCAGCAGACTAAACATATCCCTTTGAAACGAGGTGTGAGGCAAGGGGACGTTATTTCCCCCAAATTGTTCTCCAACGCTTTAGAGGATGTGTTTAAGACACTGGACTGGACAAGACATGGCATTAATATCAATGGCGAGTACATTTCTCACTTGAGATTTGCGGACGACATCGTCATCATGGCGGAAACGCTGCAAGACTTACAGCAAATGCTAACCAGCCTAGCTGACTCTTCCCAACGAGTCGGACTCCGGATGAACATAGACAAGACCAAAGTGATGTTCAATGATCGGGTCGTTCCGGAACCGATTCTCGTAAATGGACTACCTCTCGAAGTTGTTCAGGAGTATGTATACCTTGGGCAAACAGTGCAGTTGGGTAGAAACAACTTTGAGAGGGAGGCCAATCGGAGGATTCAGTTGGGATGGGCTGCATTTGGTAAACTTCGTCGAATCTTTTCGTCACCCATACCGCAGTGTTTGAAGACTAAAGTCTTCAACCAATGCGTCCTACCTGTCATGACGTACGGCGCAGAAACGTGGACACTTACGGTGAGACTAGTCCATAAGTTCAAAGTTGCTCAGCGAGCTATGGAGCGGGCTATGCTCGGTGTCTCTCTGAAGGATCGCATCAGAAATGAGGTGATCCGACAGAGAACCAGAGTTACCGACATAGCAGAAAGGATTAGCAAACTGAAGTGGCAATGGGCTGGTCACATTTGCCGTAGAACCGATAACCGTTGGGGTAGACGAGTTCTCGAGTGGAGACCACGTCTCGGTAAACGTAATGTAGGGCGCCCATGGGCGAGATGGGGCGATGATATCCGGAGGGTCGCTGGGGGTGGGTGGAGAAGAAAGACGGAGGACCGAGTTGAGTGGCGTGCCATGGGGGAGGCCTATGTCCAGCAGTGGACGAACATAGGCTGTTGATGATGAGATAGATAAACAGATAAAGCTAAGTAAGTACATACCTATACAAATACATGATGCTTTCGATGAGCTCCGGTCGCAGAGGATAACTCTCACGAGCGGCGGACGCTTCGCCCGTGCCAAGGTTGTACACTTCAGGAGTGAACCCGTACTGTCTCCACACGCTGTGGTAGTTCAGGAGGATACGCATCGCCGTGTCACTCTCACCTGCCGTTCAAAATAAAACAAGTGACATTATAACAAGTTAATATTTCAAGTCAAATATTCAAGAGATTGAAACAACACGATTTCTGGGACTTACAATTGACAGCCAGCTTAACTGGAAGTCTCACACAAAAACAATATGTAAAAGGCTTTATCAATTCTCATATGCTCTATGTAAACTAAGTAAGATATCAGACCTTTCTACATTATTGACATCTTATAATGGACATGTCGCATCAATTTTACGCTATGGAGTGATATTTTGGGGCAATTCCATCAACTGATTAAAAGTGTTTAGAGCGCAAAAAAGATGCATCAGGGCAATATGTGGTATAAGACAAATAGTGTCGTGTACAGAATATTTAAAAAAAAAACACCTTTTATATGTACCTTTTTCACAGATCAATAAATCATTGTATCATTGAATTAAAATAAAAATTTAAAAAACCCCCAACGCAATGTTTTCAAAATATGTAATTCGCGGTTTTGTGGTGGCGGCCATCTTGGATTTTAAATTTGTTATAGTGCGTTATATTCTACTAGTCAAGCCCTTTTATTTGATACCCATATTGATGGGGTCGTGGAAAAAAAAGTTATCCGCCATTTTGTAGTGACAGCCATCTTGGACCGATTTCCACCAAACATGGCTAAGAACACTCTCGACTAACTCTACTTTCAAACAAAAAATACTAAATCAAAATCTGTTCATCCGTTCGGGAGCTACGATGCCACAGACAGACACATCAAACGTAATTACGTAATTACCTTGTTTAATTACGAAGTTCCTATGTCCACCTTCCAACTCTATCATCAGATCAGCTCCATGCTATAATAGTATTGCATTGGCAATTGGCATCTGATTTGTACATGCATGCAAAATTTCAGCTCTATCAGAAACCAGGAAGTAAACTTGTACGATTTGATTACAGACAGAGAGACAACAGACAAGTGAAAGTAAATAAAAGCTTGTAAAAAATGAGTTTACTTTTACGCCGATTCGATGTCCTATATGGGGTCCAGAGGCCCAAGTATTAGTACGGGCCACCGGATTTGATGCGTAAGCCAAGATATAGGCAAGAGGCAGGACTATGAGTAGGGGGTTTCCTGAAAAACTCCTATACTGGCTTCGGCCGTGGCTAGTTACCACCAACTGGACAAAACCGTGTAGCCAAGCGGTCATTACATCATATTATAATCATGGCCGTGTTCCGACATGATGCTTAGTAAAGCCAATGAAGGGATTTATACCGCCTTCTAGGTTAAGTCAGCTACCATCTACGGCCGCATCGTCACATGTGTAGGATCGCATACATTTGGACAGGTTTTCTTAGAGAAAAATGACATGTCACGCTATAAATTTCACACACATATAGGTTTTATGACTTAGACCACTTACCACCACCTTTCTTAGGCCACTAAGAAAGGATTGTAACGGGATCCTCTAATGTAAGCTTGTCTTACCTATAAGTGTAAGCTATTCTTACCTATAGACTTAAGTACGACTACGACGACCGTCCGACCTCCGGTTTGGAGTACGCTGTCCCAAGGAGGCTCAAGCTTCATTCATAAGCCTTACCAATAAGTGAAAGCAATCCCGGCCAGTAAGAGTCCAGCGACTGGAAGACAGGCAGGGTGACGTGACCGCGCAACATGGTCGCCCACACGAACCAGTCGTCCTTCTTGAGGTACTTCTCTATGGGTTGTCGCGCCTCTATGAACATCGACATCAGCTCTGGACGCTCGAGCAGTAGGGCACCTGGATAATAAAAATAAAAAATAAAATAAAAGCTTTTATTTAGGAAAGGTATTACATATTTTGTATATAGGCTATATTTCTATAGTCTCTGCATAGTACCTAATTAGAATCTTATGACAACAATCATGATAATTTGACCTGCTAAAAGAGCGTAAGCCGTCCATCCCCGAACTAAGTATTGACTTGTATCTCGGGAGATAGACGTCCCACTATATACAGCGTGTACAATCTATACATGTATGATAATATTGGATGCTATGAAGATAACAGGATGGAGAATGAAAGGATTTTTTTAGGGAAAGTTTTAGAAATAGTGATTAAATTGTTTGTGTTGGTTGCCCTCTATTGCAGAGGCTGCTTGGGGAAGTATAAGATCTTTGAAGGTAGTTTTTCTGACAGTAATGGGCAGACATTATAATATAATTATAACCTGGTTAAAAGTCACTGGTTAATTACAAGTGACTTCTGTGCCCACTTTAGAATTGTTGTAGTCTAGAATAATTATATAAATAATATTACTTAAAATAACATTTAATTTATTGCTGTGTTCCAGTGAAGGTCAATGTTCTTAGCAAAATTACTTAGCATAACATACAGGGCAAATCGACGCAGTGCAATGCCGCGTAGGATTTTGACTTTTAAAAGTGAGGGGCTATTGGCTAATTCTCACCCACTACGATTGATGGCAACTTCAATGTACATTGCTGCTTTTGTTACTCTACTCATATTAATGAGGAGGTTTAAGCACGTAATGTACGCAATTTTGTCTATGGATTCTAGTTTTACATGTCGTTTTGTGATAGCCCCTGGGTGGCATTGTGTCTGATACGGGCAATCATGGTGCTTACCCTCAGGCAACCGATTTACTCTTCTTGTCACTTAAAAGTCATACCTTTGACTAAGTATTCATAGTAAGAGTCGACGCCCCCTCCAATGCCGGCGTCCTGAGCGGTCCATCGTCCCGACATCACGTCTATATGGTTCCCGAGCAGGCCTATAGGCGACCGGTGGTTATAGAGAGCTTTGAGGGCATTGTATGCTACCTGGAAACATAGGCGGATTTAGGGGGGGGCCAGGGGGCCAAGGCCCCCCCCCCAGAAGCATTGTGGAGTTACGAATTTTGAACATATTTAACTTTCTAACTGTTCAGAGCGAGCTAAACACACACTTTTTGGAGTAAAAATTATAATATTTTTGCCCGTCTGCATCTTGCCCCCCCCCCCCCCCCCCAGAACCAAATCCTGGATCCGCCAGTGCCTGGAAATATCATCCTTTGTTATTTTCTGTAGATGTAAGCAGATTAAACATAGAAGACGGAATTTTCTTAAGTTTGTGTGTGTTTGTTGGTTACTATTTCACTGAATTTGTTAAACGAAATTTGGCTAGTATGTAGCTAGCTAGATGGTAGGTTAGATTCTTCAACAACACATAATGCTACTTTTAGAATAGGTGAAACCACAGATGCTAGTTTCGAAATAAGTGTGTAAGACAATTAAGTTTCATCAGTAGCAAAGAATCAGTAGTATCAGTACTATTCTTTAAATGTCTCTTGGTTCACAGTTTGTCAAAATAAAACTAATAATAGTAATATTACTAATGGAATAGATCCAACGGAAATGTGGTGCCTCAAATAAAAAAGATGAAATGATGAATGAGGCATATGGAGGGATTTGGGGGAGGTCTTTGCCCAGCAGTAGCAGTAGGACAGAATTAAAGACTAAAAAAAAATACCTACCAATATTATGATTTACCTACCTCTTCATACAAAGGATCGCCAGTAAGCCTGCTCAGAGTGCCAAACTCAATAATAAAGGTCCCAACGCCTGCAGTGCAAGTGACACTGGTCTCTCCGGGAGGGACTCCTGACCTCAAGTTAATGGTGCCGTAGGGCATGCCAGTGGTAGTGTCGAATGATGCCAGTAACCTCTGTGCCACGTCTTCAGCTAGGCGTAGAAGAGGACCATTGCACGGCCAGCCTGGCTCTAATTCTATTCCTGTCCTGGGAAATAATATTTGGTATAAGCTAATGTGCAAAACCTTCTTTGAATGGACTGTGCTGAAGATGTTTATTAGGCAGAAAGATAACTAATATGAGCCTAAAGTTGGTTTGATGTTAAGAGATGGCACTTGGCCATAACATCAAAGTGTTACCTGCACAAAGGCACAAAGTCCCAACCAAAACAACAACCAAGTGATATAATAAGATGTAAAGTATCCTTAGTTCAGAAGTTTCAAGGCCAAAATTAGATCTTTAGTCTAGTCTTTCAAGAAATGTGTTCTTCTTTCACTATTTGATTTGTAAGAACTTTGAAGATTTTATTTTAGAGTCTACTCAGAGATTATTTTGTTTTTAGTATCTTATTATAATAATACAATTTATTGGGAATTACTTAGTTCTTTTTTTTCTTTGTTGACTTACCTATGTGACATTAAATGTGCACTGAGCAATCCACCAATAATTCTTATATTGGTCTCAAATACAGACACATTAATATCTGCATCAAAATTCTTCTTCTGTAGTACAATATCTACGACTCGGTTGAACTCCGTATAGTTTCCCATAATAGCTAATGTGTCTAATGCATCTATTAGAGTAAGGGAGTAACTGCCCCATGTATCTACTCCGTCGCAACTCAATGGTCGAAGCTCATCGTAAGGATATGCATACCGCAGGTAACTATCATACGCATGCTGAAACATTTCTTTCACTTCCTCTCTAAAACAATTCCAGGAACGTAAATATAAAAAATACTCATAGATGTTATAAAAGCGATTAAATTACTATTTTTATATGAAAAACAATTTGTTTAAGCTAGTAAATTATAACAATTTATTTAAAAATTTAATTCGCGTAAGATAATACAAGAATTTACAATTAAAATTACCTTAATTTCAAGATATCGGCCTTTTTGTACACTCTTACAGCGAAACATGAATTACAGCTGTAAACTAGGAAAACAGCACTTATAGGAATGATAAGTTTATACATTTTAATGGAGTTATGCGATAGTGGCGATAGAGTGATAAATAATAACTTTTATTATTTTCTAATTCATGAGATCTCTTCAATTTTTCATTTGTTTTTATTTCCAAAATAGTACGGCCGACAGCCAACTCAGATGTTTTTGAAGTTGACAGTAACATTACAACAATCATGACAGTTGACAGTATTAATTCGATGAAAAAAAAAACTCAATTTTGCAATTTTTTTGGTTAAAGCCGTGTCTCCAGCTCCTTTTTTGGTCTACACTCTCAACAAAAACACGTCAACACACAGCAAAATTCCCGTACAAAAAAAAAATAATAATGTCTATGCTTCAAGCTTCAACAAATGTTTTTGCTTTGTTTATTCATTTATTTATTTACTAGCTGAGCCCGGCGGTAAGCTTCTAAAAATGTTTTTGCTTTCCATAGCCGATGGAAAGCAAAAACATTTGTTGAAGCTTGAAGCATAGACATTATTATTTTTTTGTGTATGGGAATTTTGTTGTGCGTTGGCATGTTTTTGTTGAGAGTGTAGACCAAAAAAGCAGCTGGAGACGCGGCTTCAAAGCTCAGCACAATGTCAGCAAAACTATAATTTATTTGCTCTTTTGAACATCATATTGAATACGACTTGTGTTTAATACAACTAAGTTAACTGTAAAGTGATTTTAAACGAAGTTTTAATGGAATTTATATGTTTTTGTAACTAACAAATAATTAAATTGTGTGATTATAATAAAAAAAAGTAATAGATTAAAGACTTTTAAAATAACATCTGGCTAGCGTGCTATTGGTCAATTTTAAAATTATCATAGACAGTAGAGTAACGTAAACTACAACAGCTGAAAAATAATAAAATGTCTGTTGTCCGTTGAAGCTACAAAAGCGTTTGGGGGTGAATTTAGATAAAATCACCATATTTTATAAAACTACTCCCAATATAATCATAAAATGTGTATTCAGAGCATTTGATAACGTAAAATTCAACTTCGGTTGCCATATTGCAAACGCGTGGCCCGCGCTTTTTGCTGATCTGGTTTTAACATTTTGTTGTTTACGGAAGAAGCGGGACAATGGCATTCAGAATACACGAAGATCAAGAAAACACTGCCCTGGCGCTGAGGAAGGATGGATCAGACATATTTTCGGCGAACCAACGTCGTGCACTCGGTGACCTCAGCCAGTTCGCGTGCAATCAGAACCGGAATAGTAAACTGGTAAGATGTCTTTTTTGTCATTGCATTTCTATTTTACACGATATAAACATCTTATTAATGTTCTAGCCTGGATTGACGAATGGAACTTGCAAAGTTCAAGATGAAAATAGGACGGTTAGGCAGATAAAAAACGAGAAGAACATAGTACCTCCCGTGGCGCAGTTTCGCGCCTTCAGCGTGTATGAAGACAAGCCGTGCCAGGAGGCAGAGGTGAAGAAACGCGAGCCCACGTTTATAACGAAGCCTTTTGTGGCTAAAGAAATCAGGAAAGACAGTATCTTTGTCAGTAATGTGGAAAATGCTAAGGCATTGTGTGTCAAGGCTGAGAAGCAGCCAGATCGGCAGAAAGAAGCACCTCCTCCTAGGTAAGTATAACCTTCAAATACTTAAGAGATAACCTCCAATTATAAAAAAAAAACACTGAATGATCTTACCAAAAACATGTTAAAAAAACCTTGTAACATTGTTTCATATCTGAGTATTAAAACAAAATCATGTTCTCAGACAACCTCTACAAGAGAAGAAAGATGTGGTAGAGTCACCGATGTCAGTGGGAGACTCGAGTGTCCTCTCAATGTCAATATCAAAGAACGAGAGTCAAATAATAGATGAGGATGATGACACTACCACTGCTCAGACTGATCGGGAGATGTTCTTCCATGTGGTGGAGTACAGGCAGGATATATACCAGTACATGAGGGAAATAGAGGTATATTTATTTATATTTCTAGCATTTGCAAATTTATTTTTTGTCATCTACCTACATGTGTTGTATATACCTGTTGCCTAATGTCTAGTTTTTATTTATCCAAGAGCTGCACAGTATAAATTCTGCATTGATGCACTCAGAAAAATACCATAATATACATACTCCATATCATCATAATACACAGAAACAACATTAACCTTTTGACCGCCAAAGTCACCTATACTTGAAAAGCACTTGCGGGTCCTGTACGCCAACGACGTCTATAGACGACAAAAAACCCAGTCTTAATAAAGTGATATAAAAATATTTATCGACTCTTGACAACACTAGTTCTTTCGTAGGTATTTTTTTTTTATTGTGCCTTGGTGCACATGGCACGAAAATGCGTTTGTGCCGTGGCGTTCAAAAGGTTAATTAATCAACATCTGAAAAATCCCTACTTAAGCAAAAACTTGAAGAGCAATTTGACATTTGACTTGCATACATTTTGCAATGATATTGTATTAATACATAATGTGTATTCCATAAATTAGGAATTTAATTTTTCAGAAGTAATTTCGTTCTATGGATAAGTTATATATTTTTCTAGAGGTTGAGCTAATGAAATGTATAACTTTAATTGAGCCAGCATATTATGCCATTTCTTTAGCTAGCTTTATGTTGTGTCAAGTGGAGATTAAAACTCTTCCAAAATTGTAGGTAAAAAACCGCGCCAATCCCCGCTACATGCGCAAGCAGCCCGACATCACACACCTGATGAGATCCATCCTCGTTGACTGGCTGGTTGAAGTGTGTGACGAATACGGCCAGCAAAGTGAGACCCTGCACCTGGCCGTGTCATATGTGGACCGTTTCCTGTCCTACATGAGTGTAGTACGCACTAAACTCCAACTGGTTGGCACCGCTGCTACGTATATTGCTGCGTAAGTATAGATAGTATACTAGTGTGTATATTTAATTTACAGTAGTCAATCTTAGGAGATACGAGTATATGACAAAATTTAAGAAACATCCCAACCCAGGCAAGCACTTTTTACCAAACTGTGTCACGTATCAGCTCACAGAGCTGCTTGTGCATTATTACATATCTACATATTGGTTCGTTAATGGTAGTGTTCTAAGATGCCAAGAACATTTGATATGAGACTTCAGTGCACCTTGGACCCCTGATGGATAAGTGAATAGCCCTGCAGGTCTGAGTTGGCAACCCTATTGGGCTGCTGAGATTGTGGTAAAATAGCTTACTACTAGAATATGTATATTTTTTGGTGTGCCTGATGGTGAGAGTCAAGTAAGCAGAATAAATCCCTTACATTCTGATTAATGTAGAATATGCAGTAGTGGAGACTAATTTCTAGCTTCCTAGTTTGCCATAGCAACAGTTTATTGTAAACTGCACAACAAAAAATGTTTGTATTTGCAAATAAATGTTTGTATTTGTAAAAAATTTACTTTCTTTTGAGGTCATGAGTCATAATTCATCATGACCTCAATAATTTGTTACTTTAATTGATAACACACAAATTGTTATTTCTTACAAAACATAAGCATTATAGTGGCATCATAAATATGGCAGTTATTTAGATAAACTTGGTACTATAGTAGATAGTAATGTAACAGGCGGGGATTCTACCAACTCTTAAGACATTTAACCATGTTACATAAAGTAACACTTAGTTAAACTACTAGACATAATATTATGAAGATATAAAATACGATAGGTGGGACCAAGGGATAACCGCGAAGTCGAATTCGCGGAAGTCGGGGTACAACTGTGCATATAAAAATATACATTAAATTTGTGTAATCGGGACTTGTTATTTTGTCTCATAGGTTTATTCAGATGTGCAAATGATTAAATTCTACAAAAAAAATGTACATCTTGTCGTAAATCGTACACGCCGATGCAATGATTCATTGCTTACTGTTCTAATAACATTTATTTCCCTTCAGCAAATATGAAGAGGTGTACCCACCAGAAGTGTCAGAGTTTGTGTATATCACAGATGACACCTACACCAAACGTGAGGTCCTCCGTATGGAGCACCTGATCCTGAAGGTGCTGTCGTTTGACCTCTCCACGCCCACCTCTCTGGCTTTCCTCTCACACTACTGCATCAGCAACGGATTGTCTAAAAGGACGTACCATTTGGCTGCTGTGAGTATACATACATTTATATTAAATAAAATTGCTGAACAGTATCTAGCCGAGTTATGCCCGTACCTGCAGTACTCTGCCTCGGTACTAGCCTAATTTACATCAGTCACAATCGTTTGGAGTTAGTCTAAACCTGCTGTTTGTATTCCCACAGTACCTAGCCGAGCTGTGCCTGCTAGAAGCGGACCCGTACCTGCAGTACTCTGCGTCTGTACTAGCAGCGGGTGCCCTGGCGACGGCGCGACACTGCCTCCTGTGTAGCGCGCCCCGCTGCGAGCCCGCGCGCTGTAAGGACCTCGCCTGGCCGCAACCGCTCGCTGAATGCTCCGGTACTTACACCTACACCTACTTTTTTTATAGCAGACTAAACAAGCGTTTGACCGCAATTGGGGTTTGGGGGGGGTTTTATTCTCCAACAGAACATGTTACCCTACTTACACTGTCAGGGTCAAATCACAATTTATAGGTTGTGTGGCCAACCTATATGTTGCAGTTTCAGGTCGCCGAGATTACTACAACATGACCTAACGACTGCCTCCTACATATCTTATAGGAAACAGCTGGGACCCACAGTTTTGCGTGCCTTCCGACACGGTAGCGGCTAGGCGAACTTTTGGGCACACACAGATTTGAACCCAGGGTTTTCGTATAAAAGCTGGACGTATGACCACTGGGCCACGGACGCTACACCTGTTGGTACACAATCACACCTACACGCAATCTCACCTGTTGGTAAGTGACGATGCAGTCGAAGTTGTAGCACACTTGTTCAGTAAGAACCTATTCACTCTTGATTTGAACAAACCAACGTTATAGCATTCGAGAAACACTGAGAGTGGTAGCGAGTTCCATAACTTCGCCGTTCTCATAATGAAAGACGAAGCGAATCGCTTAGTCCGAGCTGCTGGTATACTCACCAGATATTGGTGGCGCAGTGCCGTTTGCCTGGACGTTCGGTAGTAAAAGGGTTATTATATCTGTACCATAGATTACATACCGTTAGCTTTACCTACCTTTTTGATTACCTACTGTTGGTTTAAACTTTTATGTATGTAAATTTTCCTTAATTATGTACCAATAAAGAGTTATTAACTTTGATAGGGAGATGCGGTACTGACGTTTCTAACACGGTCCGCTTCCAATTAGGCCCAGGGCACAATTTCACTTCGGCGCGGCAACCGACACTTTCCGATCTTAAAAGCCCAAGTTTGGCATAGCAACGATAGCGCATCTTCAATTTTTTTTAATCAATATCTGAACTATATATTATATTATAAAGAGAGAATTTGATTGACTGATCGTCATATAGACGAAACCCGTGAGCCTAAATTTTAGTAGGAACAAACGATCATAGAAAGAACTAGTTCCTTTAGGCAGTTCCTTCAAAGAAACTAATTGGACTTCACATTAATTCAAAAAAGTCCCATTATTATGTGGGACGACCCTACTTAATGTGGAAATAGTCCAGGAAGTAGAAGATAACATTGCTTTGCAGAACACAGTAATGCCTGCACATTACTGATTGGCAGATGAATTAATAGAAAAGGCGTGGCGTGGTTTCCCTAGATCTCTGCGATAGAGCCCTACCACCACAACCTTTTTTTTATCCCAGGAAAAATGCATACCGCATCGTCACCCTTCGCCGGGGGGGCGCAGGGTGGTATGTGGGACTCCCCCGCCGAAGATGGGCGCGGCGGGGATACCCACTATAAAACCTGGGGGTGTTCCTTCGGGACGCCATAATGCCGGGGCAACGGGTACGCCGAAGCACTCGTCCGCGGCCCTACCACTACAACCTAACTTAACGTCATTGTTATTGTTTCAGGATATACATTCAGTGACCTAGAGCCGGTGATGAAGGAGCTGGCGCGGACGCACTCGCACGTCTCACAACAACCACATCAGGCCATACCTGACAAATACAAGAACAACAAGTAAGTTTTATACTACTTTACTTATCTAGATTATTATGTACTATCATGTTATGGTCTTCATTGTTTTGTTTTTATTATTTTTTGGGGCCGTATTCATGCCCATCATTTCCTAATAAAAAAGAGATCACAAGTCTGTAATGAGTAGTAAAAAGTAACAAGAAACTTTTACAAGTCGTTCTGTTTGACATACATGTTTTTTTTTACTCGCTATAGAGCTAGCCTTTGACCACGATCTCGCGTGATTACCTTACTTTTGTGTGCATCTGCACTGAGTGTCTTTTTTTTGAAGTATCAGTAAAAAATCTGAAATTTACAGGGGAGTTAGTAAAAATATAGTAAAAAATAATGCACAGGGTCTCGAATTTCTAAAACTTGAATTGAACGAGATATGACCAAAAGATTAGGACACTCAATCCTGATGCGCCGCTAAATACGAATATTTTCAAAAGTATTGACCCTAGGATTATAATTTTTAGTTCTGGAGTTAGTAAAAAATTTCTAAAAACTTTTGGGAAATTTTCAAATCAATAGAATGTACCGTTACAGATTTATAACGGTTTAACTAGGACACTCAGTTCTTACGCCGTAAGGATTGAGTGTCCTGCTAAATATGGGTTTATTGGAATAAATACATAAAAATAACATTACCATCTTGTAGTCTGACCCTCAAAACAATTTCTAAAAGAGAAACTATGTCGAAAAAGCTTACCCTTTTAAAATAAATGAAAGATTTCATTTTTACGAAACGTCTGTACTGAGTGTCTTTTATTTTTGAAAAAAAAGGGTCAAATAGTAGTTTTAGAAATTTGGCACTTGGTGCAAAAGTTTTTACTAATTGAATACTAAAACATGATATATAATTTGTTTTTCTAAATTGTATATTTTTAGAGTAAATCCACTTTTTGCGGTTTTCTGTGAGTGTCTTTTTTTTTTCGAGGTTGAGCAAAATTAATGAAATTAACAGGGGAGTTAGTAAAAAATTAGTAAAAACTTTTGTAGTAAGTGGCGAATTTCTAAAACTTAAATTGAATTTTTTATGAGCAAATTACTAGGACACTCAATCCTTACGTTTTAAAAAAGTGAAAAACCTCGATATCTCGGTAAGTATTAACTTTTTTTTCAGATTTTTTTTTCCAGTAGTTAGTAATGAATTTCTAAAAACTTTTACAAAAAAAACCAACAGGCTAACATGTGTTGTTACTGATTTATAGCGAATAATTAGTTTCACTGAGCGTAAGAACTGAGTGTCCTAGTTAAACGGCTCTACAGACAAAATTAAACCTCGTAGATAAAAACAACTTAGATCCACGAGTTTTACTAATTTTTTACTAACTCTGGATATAAAATTCATTTTTGTAAGTTTTATATTTTTTGAGAAAAAACACATTTTCATGTTTTTCACTGAGTGTCTCATTTTTTTCAAAATTTCAAAATGATTTTTTCAGGAGAGTTAGTAAAACATTAGTTACAACGTTTGCACTAGGTGTCGAATTTCTAAAACTAAAATTATTCTTTTTATGATCAAATAACTACAGTCCAGACGCTCGAAAAACATGAAAAACCTCGATATCTCGATAGATATCAACTTTTTTCTTAGGATTTTTTTTTCAGTAGTTAGTAACGAATTTCTAAAAACTTTTACAAAAAAAACCAACAGGCTAACATGTGTTGTTACTGATTTATAGCGGTTAATTAATTCTGTTTTACGGAGCGAGCTAAATGAATAAAGCCGTGAGTTGTTCTCACCATGAATAATTCTTATACCTAGGCACTATTATTCAACTGACCACTATTTAATTTGTTGGCAATACTTTCTCTCTGATAACATACACGTTCAAACACTTGGCTGCCTCCCGACTCCCGGTGCCCAACTTTTACGAGGCTGCTGACTTTGGGAAGATCAACTTTTGCACACAGAATTAACACACACACGCACATACACACACACACACACACACACTAACACACATAATACACCTAGGGACCTGTTTAATTGAATAAGAAGGAGGGCGCCGGCAACTGCAACATAGTTTTATAAACTATCGCAATTTCCAACGTTCATGGCGTTTAAGATTAACGTGTATTTTAAGCGCAAATAAAGATTTATTATTTATATTAAGGGGTACGATTTTGCAAATTTACGCTAGGGCGTATTACAAGACGGATGTCGCAAAATTTAACAAAATTTATAAGAAACCAGTTGTTTAAGGATTTGAAATTTTAAAATTGGCGCCAAATGTATTTTTATTTATGTTATTGGCAAATGCTTCAGATGTACAGAAAGCAAATTAGAAAAAATTGATGTCAAATATTAACCTGTCAAAATTTTCAATTATATCTGTGCATTTTTGTCATTCAATCTTCTCTCAATAGCGCTTCACGGTTCTGCTCGTAATTTTGTATCAATTAATTTTTAAGGAAATAAAAGCCTTCCAAGTTATTTTTTGTTGTATAACTGTACACTGTACACTGTACACCCCGTACACCAGTTAAAGCAATTTCAACCATAATCATAGCCAAAACAAGTTCTCAAATAAATAGTAGTGATTACGACTTTACTAATTAAGCAAAGGAGCGATGCAAGTCCATTAGTTATTTTAAACAGGGATTTTAGGCCATTCGATTGTAGTTGACATGACCGTAGGTATACGTAACCTACAAGACGGACGTTGCAAAATTTTACCTTTAACCAATAGTAAGTGGCACGTTCTTATTAATAATAAGGAGTATTTCTACTCTAAGAGTAGAAATACTCTTTATTATGTCCAATGTAAAAAAAGGTACTTAACTTACTATGACAATATTATAACACATTGGCTCACAATGGGCGGCCTTATCGCTTAAAGCGACCTCTTCCAGGCAACCAACTTTTGGATGAATACATTATCTAATGAAGAGTAGGGTTTATGTGGAAAATGTTAGGTATTTTAAAAACTTGTAATAATAGGCATAATATAATATGTTCTACCATACCATACGTAAAGGGGCTAGGGGTGTGCATGATAAATCTGCATTAACCTATAATTAAATAAATAAATAAATAAATATTTCAGGACATTTCACACAGCGCCACCTAACCCCAAACTAAGCAACTTAATGCTTGTGTTATGGTGGTTAGGATAACGGATATAATACTTATATGCTTTTCGTTTTTAAATACATACTTATAATACATATTGAAAACCACCCAGACCAGAAACAAATACCTGTGGATCACACAAACATTTGTCCCATGCGGGAATCGAACCCGCAACCTTTTGCGTTGCAGGCGGGTATAAGCCCACCGCGCCACAGAGGTTGTTAAATCTCAACCTGAGCCTATGCTCAGGCAGTATAATGATTTACTTACCGTTGTGCAGGTTTGCAACCAAGCTTGCCTTGAGATCGCTATTAGCGATAAGACCGCCAATTATAACACTTCTTTCTGTGTAATCTTAGTTCTAAGTTTATATTTTTGTATTTGTGTGAACAATAAAGAGTTTTCTATTCTATTCTTGCCTGACACGTGTTACTGTAAGTATATGCGAGCCCGTCTTACTTACGCGGGAATGAGGTACTGCAGCGCTAATATACACCACTCGTGCGTATTTGTATGAGTGACCTATTCACTATGAGCTCCTTTTGCTAGCTGCGAATGGATTAGCACTACGCCCGTACGTAAACTTGCAAAATCATAACAATATAAATAAAAGCCAATAACATATATAAAAATACATTTGGCGCCAATTTTAAAATTTCAAATCCTTAAACAACTGGTTTCTTATAAATTTTGTTAAATTTTGCGACATCCGTCTTGTAATACGCCCTAGCGTAAATTTGCAAAATCGTACCCCTTAATATAAATAATAAATCTTTATTTGCGCTTAAAATACACGTTAATCTTAAACGCCATGAACGTTGGAAATTGCGATAGTTTATAAAACTATGTTGCAGTTGCCGGCGCCCTCCTTCTTATTCAATTAAACAGGTCCCTAGGTGTATTATGTGTGTTAGTGTGTGTGTGTGTGTGTATGTGCGTGTGTGTGTTAATTCTGTGTGCAAAAGTTGATCTTCCCAAAGTCAGCAGCCTCGTAAAAGTTGGGCACCGGGAGTCGGGAGGCAGCCAAGTGTTTGAACGTGTATGTTATCAGAGAGAAAGTATTGCCAACAAATTAAATAGTGGTCAGTTGAATAATAGTGCCTAGGTATAAGAATTATTCATGGTGAGAACAACTCACGGCTTTATTCATTTAGCTCGCTCCGTAAAACAGACTTAATTAACCGCTATAAATCAGTAACAACACATGTTAGCCTGTTGGTTTTTTTTGTAAAAGTTTTTAGAAATTCGTTACTAACTACTGAAAAAAAAATCCTAAGAAAAAAGTTGATATCTATCGAGATATCGAGGTTTTTCATGTTTTTCGAGCGTCTGGACTGTAGTTATTTGATCATAAAAAGAATAATTTTAGTTTTAGAAATTCGACACCTAGTGCAAACGTTGTAACTAATGTTTTACTAACTCTCCTGAAAAAATCATTTTGAAATTTTGAAAAAAATGAGACACTCAGTGAAAAACATGAAAATGTGTTTTTTCTCAAAAAATATAAAACGTACAAAAATGAATTTTATATCCAGAGTTAGTAAAAAATTAGTAAAACTCGTGGATCTAAGTTGTTTTTATCTACGAGGTTTAATTTTGTCTGTAGAGCCGTTTAACTAGGACACTCAGTTCTTACGCTCAGTGAAACTAATTATTCGCTATAAATCAGTAACAACACATGTTAGCCTGTTGGTTTTTTTTGTAAAAGTTTTTAGAAATTCATTACTAACTACTGGAAAAAAAATTCTGAAAAAAAAGTTAATACTTACCGAGATATCGAGGTTTTTCACTTTTTTAAAACGTAAGGATTGAGTGTCCTAGTTTTTTGATTATAAAAAATTTGATTTCAGTTTTAGAAATTTGGCACCTAGTGCAAAAGATTTTACTAATTTTTTACTAACTACTGAAAAAAAAAATCCTAGGAAAAAAGTTAATATTTATCGAGATATCGAGGTTTTTCATGTTTTTCGGGCGTCTGGACTGTAGTTATTTGATCATAAAAAGAATAATTTTAGTTTAAGAAATTCGACACCTAGTGCAAACGATGTAACTAATGTTTTACTAACTCTCCTGAAAAAATCATTTTGATATTTTGAAAAAAATGGGACACTCAGTGAAAAACATGAAAATGTGGATTTTCTCAAAAAATATAAAACTTACAAAAATGAATTTTATATCCAGAGTTAGTAAAAAATTAGTAAAACTCGTGGATATAAGTTGTTTTTATCTACGAGGTTTAGTTTTATCTGTAGAGCCGTTTAACTAGGACACTCAGTTCTTACGCTCAGTGAAACTAATTAAACCGCTATAACTCAGTAACACCACGTGTTAGCCTGTATATTTTTTTTTTACAAAGTTTTTAGAAATTCTTTACTAACTCTAGAAAAAAAAATCCTGAAAAAAAAGTTAATACTTACCGAGATATCGAGGTTTTTCACTTTTTTAAAACGTAAGGATTGAGTGTCCTAGTATTTTGCTCATAAAAAATTCAATTTAAGTTTTAGAAATTCGCCACTTACTACAAAAGTTTTTACTAATTTTTTACTAACTCCCCTGTTAATTTCATTAATTTTGCTCAACCTCGAAAAAAAAAAGACACTCACAGAAAACCGCAAAAAGTGGATTTACTCTAAAAATATACAATTTAGAAAAACAAATTATATATCATGTTTTAGTATTCAATTAGTAAAAACTTTTGCACCAAGTGCCAAATTTCTAAAACTACTATTTGACCCTTTTTTTTCAAAAATAAAAGACACTCAGTACAGACGTTTCGTAAAAATGAAATCTTTCATTTATTTTAAAAGGGTAAGCTTTTTCGACATAGTTTCTCTTTTAGAAATTGTTTTGAGGGTCAGACTACAAGATGGTAATGTTATTTTTATGTATTTATTCCAATAAACCCATATTTAGCAGGACACTCAATCCTTACGGCGTAAGAACTGAGTGTCCTAGTTAAACCGTTATAAATCTGTAACGGTACATTCTATTGATTTGAAAATTACCCAAAAGTTTTTAGAAATTTTTTACTAACTCCAGAACTAAAAATTATAATCCTAGGGTCAATACTTTTGAAAATATTCGTATTTAGCGGCGCATCAGGATTGAGTGTCCTAATCTTTTGGTCATATCTCGTTCAATTCAAGTTTTAGAAATTCGAGACCCTGTGCATTATTTTTTACTATATTTTTACTAACTCCCCTGTAAATTTCAGATTTTTTACTGATACTTCAAAAAAAAGACACTCAGTGCAGATGCACACCTTACTTTTCGTTTTGTGGCTATGGAAAGGCGTTTCCTTCAGTACAGTATCCTTAATGTAATTTTTTATTGCAGATACGACGCAGTTTCATCGATCGAGCCTCGTCCAATGTTCCCGGTGCCCAAGTACCAAGCGCCGCCCAACAACGCGCGTCCCACGCCTGACAACTCGCGCGCCGCGTAATAACAACTAACACTGTGACCTGACTATAATGTACTGAAGGATGCATCCCACCTTCTTATAGTGCACCTCTGTATTACTGTGACCTGACTATAATGTACTGAAGGATGCATACCGCCTTCTAATAGAGCACCACTGTACAGTCAACTACAAAGAGATGTATCCATGTTAGTCTTACAAAATGAAGGAACTTTTAGTATGCAAAAATTATTTACCCTTCTTGACATTTTCAGTATCCACCAAATGTTATACTATATTCGATTCATTTTAAATGCTATTATTATGTATCACCTAAGGAAAAGTAGTGGGATACATCATTGTTGCATATTAAACGAGTCGATGATAATATAAAGTTTGATTGCTACTAGAAATGTCACGAACCAAGGGTAGTTCATTGTGGCAAATGAAAATTTACTTCATTTTGTAAGCCTAACATGGATACATCTCTTTGTAGTTGACTGTACCACCGTGACCTGACAATCTATCTTTAACGGGGGCTGGCAAATGAACCAGCAACACGTCGACCCATTGGTATCTTTTGTGTTTTCCCCTACCTTATCGTTTCCTACTCATGGAAGAAGTGGGTTATTAAGGCGGTGGTCCCACTTAGAGGAAGAAACCTATACTCCGGTTTGGGAAATGCAATCCCATGTGCTTCATGCGTTTCGTAGCTAATACGTAACCTGACAATAATGAACTAAGGAAGGAAGAAGGATGTATCTCGCTTTCTAAGGTCCTAAAGTACTCACCTTCTGTCGCCCAAAGGCTAACCTACATAAAAAAAAAAATGTGTCATAGTCTACATATTGGGCAAACTGATTGGATTAGTCAATTTTGTACTATAAAAATGACTGCATTGAGTTGAATGTTTGATAATGGATACCAAAAATATTAAAAAGTACAATAATAGCCAAGGTTAGTTTTGATACAGGATCGTAAACGTTCTCATTACTTTAATAGAATTTCAAAGTGAAATTGAGTGCCTTTGTGAATGACAATTAAGATGTAAGAATCAGAATTCTTTCTGCACTATACAAGTAGCCAAATAGATTTCAGATTAGATTATTGATCTCTTTCATGATATATTTTTACACTAAAGAATCTCCAATTTTGCCTTCCTAAAATAAAATCTGGTAATGGCCGATTTTCATAGCATAAGGGAAATGAGCGGGAAATAGAGCACAAACGAGTTTGATATGACAAATGGTTTTTGCCTTCCATTAAGAGATTTGAAACGTGAAAATTTCGCTAACCTTGTATATGACTATTTTAACTCTATCTCCTCACCTCAAAAAATCATCGTTACAAATTTCCTAGGCAAGTAATGAGTCGCCAGCAATGTAAAGCTTAATTTTACGAAATTAATGCATTTTTTTTGCTCATTACTAATTTTAGACCCCGTTAGGTGGTACTTAAGGTCTTACGCACTGAAGAAATGTTATCATTAACATAATTAAAATTTCATTTAAAATCATAAAGAAACTGCATTTATATAAATAAAAATCCGAATTGAACGCTTAAAATGTGTGATTGTGTTAGTTATAGAGTTAACAGTTTCCTATGGAAATATAATAAATGTTTTCTGTACTTTGTAAGCATGACTGTTAACTTTGGGTGAGCAAAATATAAACAATACAATTTTGTGCTATAAAAAGTTTTGATTTTCATCATACTTTTCAAACACTTTTAATTTTGATAAGTCTTTATGTAAAAAAACTTACCAACATTCAATTTCCTGATTTTAATGTGGTTCAAGCAAAATACTGCCTTTAATCAAACATTTGAGGACCCCTTGCAAAAACTTTTCTCTTCACTACCAACATTTAGTATTATTACTATACTAGAAGAGATTCAGTTGTCAATCCACACATTTCTTTTAACGAATAATTCAGAACATGCCTTGATTCAAATAATCTTTTTAGCAAAATGACAGTTTTATAAGGGTTGGTATTTATTTATTAATTTAAAAAAACTTACCACTTGAACCTAAAATCTAATAAACCTATGGTGGAGGGATAAACATAATATGGTAGCCAGAATGCTATCGGCATTGCCTCGCTGAATACAAATACTTATTATGTACTAAGGTAGTTTGGCAAACTCTGAACATCGACAATAAAATATAAACCCAAAGTTACAGTCATGTATTTAGGTTACTTTAATATAATAGTGTTCGACCAAATGCATTATCTTGCTGATCTGTACAGGTATACAATGTAACCATATAAGTATTATGTATTTTATTTATATAACACCATGTGTTCATGAGTGGAAGTTTTATTTCATGTCTAATTACACTGACCCTGCTTTGGACTTTTGTATGTACCTAATATTGTAAGGTTTCCACAGAAATTTAATATACTGAGAGAGTTGACAAGGTTTGAATTGATGCGTTGCCAAATTCCATTCATACTCAAAATGTCTAGGTATGTCTAGGCAGGACAATGTTCTCATGAAATATTTGTCCTATTTTTATTTTTTTGCTAATTTTCTGTAGATATTATTACGAACATGATTCTTTTTGTTTCACGTTCTGCAGTTCTTATCGATGATAAATATTATGGCGTCTTTTAATAATAAAAAGTCTACTCGACAATGTGAAATTTTTTGAGGCATTTAATGAATTTGTTGTAATGGTGATTGTAGGTAGGTACATTAAATTTTTTTATTCTAAAAACATACATTTTAAAAACTTGTCATATTGATATACTTAGTAGATATTGTAACTAAGCGGTAGGTTACATCCTTTAAGCGTAAGTCAACTCTATTAATTATATTGAATATCTGTGGTTTCACTATTATAAGAATTATTTCTAAGTAGATAATTTCGGGACCAATTTCTAATGTTCAAAATAATTTAAGGTATAGTGATACTAAATTAGAACGTTCGTTAATTAAAAATCTACCTCTGGAACGAATCAAATAAATAAATAACAAATACACTTGAACACAATGGGATCAATCTTATTTCTTGTTAGTAACTAGTGGACGAATTTTGTTCACGCACATTCTGTTTGTTAGTAAATTATTATTTTTGAGATATAAGGTATGTTTTTAATGTTGCTAAGTAGTTTTTAATGTAATTTAATATAATATAATTGATATTTTCTCCTGTTTTGTAAGGAGCTAAGTATATGACCTTTATCGGTAATATAGATAATTGGTAAATAATGAGATCTTTTATTTTGTACAAGGGGTGACAAATATACAAACTAAAATTCTATAACTTAGATGCGTGACTTAAACGCTACTTAGAGCTTCTTTGCGTTCTCGCTCGCACGATAATATTTCGAACTAGCTGACCCGCGCGCACTTCGTTGCGCGTGACAGTCAATAAAGCGAAAGTTTGGTGCTGCCATTTAGGATTGTATTTCCATCTCCGCGATTTTGTGAGCGTAAAATAGTTTTAACCCAGTGGGTAGTGAATAATATCGGACTGGGTATATCTATGAAGTTTTGTTTTGCTATCGCAGGAACCAGTCCTGTGTCCTTTCCCGGAGGTCAAACTATCTCGGTTTAACGGTTGTTGATTGTCTTCACAAATTTTCACGCCTCTTTTCAGGAATTAGAACTATTTGTGGTCCTTTCCCGGTAACCCTTAAACTTATCTCTACTGTAATGTACCTAAACCTAAGTTAAATTATAATTATTGGTTACCAATTTCTCACACTATCTTTCTCACGACTCAAATCAATTCTGTGATTCCTGAATTCCCATTAAAACTCTGACTCTCCTTCCTCCTGCCTGTAATACTGATTCTCCCTAATAGTTAATTTCTGACATAAAAACTATTCAATAACTTTCCATGCAAACGTTTTTCGGAAATAATTCCCGTTCTCCTGGGAATTTCACAAAATCCCTCCTTATTGGTCGCCTACGTTATATTAAGAATACGTTGACCAAATTTTAGCTAAAACGAAGAAGCGGCTACCGATTTCCTACACAAACTGCATCCCCCCCTTTCCTCCCCTTAAAGGTTGATTTCTGGGATAAAAAGTGTCTCGTATCATTTTTTATGACTCAAACTAAAGGTTGTATCAAATTTTAGCGTAATAGATAGAGTCAACGGTTCTAAATTTCATTTTGTTGCAGCTATTTCGAAATTGATTTGATTTCCATCCCCGCGGCGTTGAATTAGTATACATAGTTATATTTCCTCCCGCTCTGGATAGCGAAGAAAATCGAGCCAAGTATTTCTATGCAGTTTTTTTTCGCTACCACAGGAAACAATCCTGTGTTACTTTCCTGGAATTCAAAATATTTTAATACAAAATTACAGCTAAATCAATTTAGCGGCTATTGATTCCTTTTTCCAGAATTCCTTATTCCATAAAACTATTTGTTTTCCTTTTAACTATCTATATTGGGAATTTAAGCTAAATCGGTTCCTCATGCCTCATACTATCATTCCCGAGACTCAAATCGATTCCGTGGTTCCTGTAGGTATGCCCATAAAACTCTGACCTTAAAAGTGAGGGAAGGTGAAAGGCCCTTTCACCTATATGCATTGTTGACTTAAGGAACTAAGACTAAGGGACTATCTCAATTATGTCCTTTCTTTTGGCTCAAGCTGTATCTATTTCGAATTTCTGCAAAATTAGAGCTGCGGGTACTAATTTCCCATAAAAACACCGATCCCCCTTTCTCCCTTTAAGCTTGGTTTCTGTAATAAAAGCTATTCCAGGCCTTTTAAGAGTCTCCAATTAACAACAAAATCACAAAAAGTAAAGAACAATTTTATTTTCTACAATTTTCAGTTTAAATGTTCATATTAGGGATTTAGAATTTAGATATTTAACGTGCCTCACGATTTTATTTTTCAGCTTTTTAGTACACTGTATTCAACATGTCAACCCCATTCATTTGATACCCATATTGATGAGATTAAAAAAATTGGTTATCCGCCATTTTGTAGCGAGTGCCATCTTTGATTTTTATTTTGTATAGTGCACTGTATTCTAGTTATCAAGTCCTTTCATTTGATACCCATATTGATTGGAAAAAAAATGTAATCCGCTTTTTTGTAGCGGCGGCCATCTTGGATTTAAAATAATTTTAAATATACGTAATTATATTGTCACCAGAACCAAAGGCGTACACCAAATTTCATTTGAATCGGTTGACAGGAAGAGGGCGAAATTTCAAATTTGCGATTTTTTTTTACTAAATTTGACCCAAGAATAAAAAATAATAAAACAAACGGAGTGAGCTAAATAAAACCGTTTAAAATAATAAAAAATGATATTAGAAACCTCAATAATTGAAGACCTATCCGTAATCCGTAGATACCTCAAAAGTATGGGTTTGATGAATAAAATGAGTTTTAGTTCTATGGGGAGCCCAAAAAATATTTTTTTTCTATTTTTGTGTGAAAAACTTAATGCGGTTCACCGAATACATCTACTTACCAAGTTTCAATCGTATAGTTCTAATAGTTTCGGAAAAAAGTGGCTGTGACACATGGACGGATGGACGGACGGACAGACATGACGAATCCATAAGGGTTCCGTTTTTGCCATTTGGCTACGGAACCCTAAAAACCACCTCAACAAAAAAAATAACTTTAGAACTTCCGAAGACTTTTATTAAATAAGGCATGCAAACGAATTTACTCACATAAAGTTAATAAAATAATAATAATTCAATTAGACAAACTCAACATAAAATTAAGGACAATGATTTTTCTGATTATGTGATGGAACTTTAAAGTGAATATATATAATATATCTAATATATAAAATTCTCGTGTCACAGTTTTCGTTGCCATACTCCTCCGAAACGGCTTGACCGATTTTGATGAAATTTTTTGTGCTTATCCGGTATCTGTGAGAATCGGATTTATAATAAAATTATATATTTATAATAAAACAATTATTATTTTGCTATCTCAGTGTAACTCTCATATTAACTTTTAATCATTCCTATTAATTATTTATATGGCAAAACAACGTTTGCCGGGTCAGCTAGTTATTTATAAAATTATTCAACAAATATGGTATATGGTATGTAATAAAATAATTAATATCAGGTATTTTAAAGTTACATTAATTTTATAGTAATTATTAAGTGTTAAATTTTTGACTCGCAGTCTGTAAAACTCTAGGATTCAGGAATAACGACATGGATTGTTGACCGCCCTTTGGCATAATTTATTTATTTAAGGACATCCAACGCAGGAAACACATTACAATTAAAAGTCTTAAGGCTATTATGTCTTTAGTCTGTGTGATCCTACAATTATAGGATGCCACAGCATGCACAACTAAACATAATACTAATAAATAATACTTCATAATAGCAAAAAGGTTTGGTTTCATAAGTCGTTTAAAAAGGTACTCATGTCCAACAAATCGCTTGCGAGTTTTAACGACGAACAGCGCCATCTAGTTTCATAATGGGTAAAATAGTGGCACATCGGAAAAGAGTTTGTATTTTGTATGTGTTCTTTATAAAATATGTTTTTGAGCGTTAAAAACTATTCAAAATCAATAAATAAATGTCCTTTTTGGAGTCTAACTACATACATCCATATCAAATAGGGCTAGCGGTTACTGATTTCCTATACAAAATTTGACTTCCACTCTAAGGCCAATTTCAGGGTTAAAAACTGTCCCATATCCTTTTTAGAGGCTCAAGCTATATCTAAACCAAATTTTAGCTTAATGGGGTCATTAGTTACTGATTTTTCATTCAAACTTTGACCTCCTTTATCCCGCCTTAGAGGTTGATTTCTGGAATAAAAAGTATCCCATATCATTTTTTACAACTCAAACTACCTTTGTGCCAAATTTTAGCTCAATAGGATCAGCGGTTCTAAATTTCCCATACAAACTTCGACCCCCCCTTTACCCCCCTTAAAAGTAAATTTCTGACATAAAAAGTATTCAAAGTTTCTAATCACAATCCCAACAATCATTTCACGAAATTTCAGCTCAATCGGTTCAGCGGTTACGGATTTGCATACAAACGTTTTTCGGGAATAATTCCCGTTCCCGGGGGAATTTCGCAAAATCGCTTCTTATTGCACGATGAAGTTTTCCAAAAAATACGCTGTCCAAATTTCAGCTCGATCCGTCCAGCCGTTTGGGCTGTGCGTTGATAGCACGAAAGTGTACGAACGATTTTATATAATAAGATAAGTAAATCTTTAGATTGATATAACTCTTTTATTTAAAAACCGATTTGACTAAAACCAACACTAAGGTTCAAGTAGAGAAAACTGCAACGTATTAGTGAAAATTTTATTCAAATCGGTGGTGTTGTTTCACCTCACCAGTGACACAAACTATTTACAAATTTAGCCCAAATTAAACTAAAGGTCTACTTTCGTTTACAGGCATATCGATAGATGGCGTATTTTTAGTTTGTCGCACTTTTTGCTTTTTGATTTTTTTGAATTGAATTTACTTTATATTCTATTACTTTTACTTCAAAATTTTGATGTAAATTAGGGGCGATGTGTCCGATATAAATGATTATTATTTATTTTATTATTTTATTTTACGTTTCCCTAGGAAAAATTGACAAAATGTTTTACGATCTAGATCGCGCAAGCGACTTTTTCGCGTCGTTTTGTTCATATGCGTATTTTCACAGTTCACCTTAGTAAAGGATCACAATGAATGGGGAGAAATTTCCATTCTTATTATATGTATGGATATGGATGGATATGGATATGGATGGATATGGATATGGATATGGATGTATGGATGGATGTGGATATGGATTTTGAATTATAAGTTCTTTTTTATTATTAAAAAAAACAGATAAAAGAGTCGTACACATGGAAAAAGTAAAAAAAAAAAATTATAGTCACATACACTGTTTTAATCGGTATGTTAATCAACTCTGGTATTTGAGTGAACCAGGTGCAAGTAAAGGGGTGACGTTGAGGAATAGTTTCCTTCCTCGCGGCCGATTGCATCTCATTTCTTGATTTCATTTATGAATCTTACGCGTGTCATAATAGAGTTGTTTATGCAACAGTTGTTTGAAGCTAGACGAGCTACGGTCGAATCTATTTTGAGTGAGGCGCGCGTCACTCGTCTCGCCCCAGAATGTACGCTCGCATTAAATTCTCACTTACGCTCGTTCAGCGAGTCTAAAGCGAACAATCTGACGGAATCCAGATCCAGATTTTCTTTCAAAAAGATCCAGCTAAAAAAGAGTTAAAAGCACTTTGTATAGTTAGTAAGCTTTGTGTCTCTTTAAGTCTTTAGTTAGGTCGTTTGTACCTCTACATAAACCTAAGCATGCATCTGCCTGCTGTGTGAAATTCTTCGACAATATACTATTTTACGCTATTTTTGACTTTACCCATGTTAGATGAAGTGCTTTTGAGAATGTCAGGTGTAATTCGTCACAAAGACTTACCCTTAGCAGAATGCGTGAGGGATTCTGGCAGCGCGCTCGTCTTAGGTTTATTTGTTTAGAAATTCCTAAAATATGTTTACAAGGAAAAGATCAAAACTCAGATTTGTGTAATGAAAAATATATTTTAGATTTTCCTTATTACATTAGTGCGAGGTTAATAATGTTGATTTGTACTGGATTTGCTCTGCGATGCTATGACGGATGCTTTTCTTGTGTGTATACGTTGCCACCTTTTTTGTCTGACGTTGGACCTGCAACAAAAAAAATGTCTATAATTGCAATCTACGTAACTATGTAAAAAGTTAGTCAGCAACAAAAACCTAAATAGACCAGACAACAGGTTTGGATAGAATGAGGCTAGCATAGAATAGACCCTATATACCCTTAGAATATTGTTTTGATTGACGCGTAGTGTAGAAGAGATGGCAAGAATTGACCAATCACAGCACCTGATTTCTTCCGCCATATCAATCCCTGGCTTCATTGGTCAATTCAAGTCCTCGTCAGTAAAGACGCACTTTATACCCGTAATTTTGCTTTAACTTTAGTAGCTACAGCAGCTACTAAAGCGCAAAAAGCCTGACTGGTAATACACTTATTTACTAATACGTTTACCCAAGGGCGGATCCAGGATTTGGTATATAATAATTTTTATTACGAAAAGTGTGTGTTTAGCTCGCTCCGAACAGTTAGAAAGTTAAAATATGCTTAATAAAAAGTGAAAAGTGAGTACTGAGATAAAAATTATAATCTTGATCATGAAATATGTGCAAAATTTGGAACTCTACAATGCTTCTGGGGGGGGCCTTGGCCCCCTGCCCCCCCCCCCCCCCCCCTAAATCCGCCTACCAGTACCAGAGTTTACCTCCTGTGCCTTTCAATAGTCTATTTTAATTGCGGTTTGTAGTCGCCATATTTGAATTTACGGCTAGTGCGTATGCGCATTGAATTCTAAACTACCGCCAGATGCAACGTTCAAATGTCCCTAGACTAGCTGTCTGTATTGTGGATAATAAATCTGTTCTTTAATGAAAGGCTGCCTAATTTGGCAATAGGAAGGTATTTTGTAGACAAGACGGCGTTGCTGCAGTGATTTTGCTAATTACCCGTGCAAACACGAATAATTTTCAAAAGGATTTAACTATCTAACACACAAAATAATGTTTAAGAGGACGCAATTTTTTTTGCTACTTAGAATAAACAAGTACTATTTTCCTCAAAAAATATTGATTAGAAAATTAGAACAGAGTCAAGGGGGCGAGGATTCGTCTTAAAATACGTGTGTAAGTTCTCTTCTACGGAGAAAGTAAATCATTTCCGGGACCAAAACGGACTTACACTTATGGCGGCAGAGGAAGTAGGAAGTGAAGGGAAAACTGAGTTACCTACGGTACATCCTTAATGTTAAGAGTTCGTCCTGTCTTAAAGTACCCGCACCTCCATAATCGTTACAATTTGTTTGACCCACAGGTGCACATTAAAACTGGTCAAATTCGACATTCAGGAAAGTAAATATTATTCTTATAATATCCAAGCCGAAGCCTAGCTAAACCAGAAACATCGTTGGATCACGTACATTTCCATGGTAGAATAATTTTAGAGTTTAGAACATAAACAGTGTGTTTGAAAACGCGCGGGCGTCTGTTTCATTCGCTTCCAGGAAGCTAGTAATATTACAAGTCTACAATCTTAATAAAAATGGGCTATTGAGGGCGCTAGCGGCAGTGTGCTAAAGTGATTTTCGTCGGATTGTACATCAGATTTCAGATATATACTTATTAGTTCCAGTTTTCACCACACTCATTGTAATCCTAGATCCTGAACTAAGATTAATAAAAAATACTATTGGACTGAGCAAACTGAAGTAAAAGTGACTTGTCCTTATTAAAAGAGTTCTGAATTCGTCATTCAGGAATTAATAAAACTTTAATGATGCCCTACAATAACAATTAAACCAACAACATCATCATCAGCCTATGTTCGTCCACTGCTAGACATAGGCCTCCCCCATGGCCCATGGCACGCCACTCAACATCATCTTTCTCCTCCAACCACTCCCAGCAACCCTCCGGATATCATCGCCTCATCTCGCCCAAGGACGCCCTACACTACGTTGAACAACCAACAACATGATGACAATTATTTGCCTCATGATTAGTAGACGGGCGAGGCCGTATGTGTTATTTCATACGATTTATCTGCGTCATACCTACTTATTATAGTAAGCTCAAAAGCTTGAAAGCACACACTACCGTTCACCTTAATAATGAGAAAGTATGTTTGTGTAAATGCGTGTATGAATACAAACGAGAGGTCATACTATTGGTGCTTCATATCTGTTCATATCTCATACCAGTAATATTTGTAATCTTCGTCGTAGACAAAAAATTGAGATTTAACCTTCAAACGGTAGCCAATTTGCCAATCTCAGTCCGTCTGGATACGAGACTCCGAGACGAGACAATTTATCTTATTTGCGAGCTGCGATTTGAAGAGGCCGATGCGTAAACACAATAAATCATTCAAGCTGCAGCCGCGCGATGATACATTTGCGACTCGATAAGGGCTGCACTCTGCACATAAAATGCAAAAGACATCTGTGAGGGTTTTTGTTAGTCTTTTTTGTGTCGTATCTTTGGAGAATATTATGTAAATTAGCAATTGAATACAGCTACAGCTGTGATGTTGACGAAGAAGTGATGGTAAGGATTCAATACCGTTACCATCGCCATCAACAACTCCTTACCTACCTACCTAAGTACTTATTTTGATTTTTTAAAGACTGTTTATATACCCTCTCTAAATAACCTCCTAAGTAACGTAATAGGATCTTCTCGTCACTGCAATCGTTCGTGATTCGATTATTAATGAATGCGTTTAGAATGCATTAAGATAGGGAGTTCAACCAGTTTTAAACTGCACCTGGCAGTCAAACAAAATGTTCCTGACGTGAACTGGACAGATGTGCAATTTGATAGCGATCGAATCGACTCCACTTTTGATGTTGGACGTCGAGCTCACATGCTCCTTATAGGAATGATCTATGATTATTCTGAGCTAAGTTTAGTAGTCTTCATATACATATATACCTATCATACCTAGTGTTTTTGCAATAGATATGACTGAAGCAGTCGATTATGCAGCGATTTTTATTTTGCCTAGGCTAAGTATCTTCCTGAATTTCTACTAGGTCCTATTCTACCACATGTCATTTAATTAGCCAAAATCAAGTCAAGATTTACGATCTTGCCTTGAAAGTAAAGCACAACCAAAAACAACTCTATAACTCTACGCGTTTTAGAGTTATAGTATTCTTCTGATCTGAGGTCTTGAGTCTTGCCAGACAGACAGACGTACAATAATTGATCCTATAAGGGTTTCGTTTTTTCCTTTAGAGGTATGAAACCCTAAAAAAGATCTGTAACGAATAATATTATTATAATGTTCAGATATCTTACGCTTGAGACAAAACTGACGTAACCCAAAATATAAAGTTTTCCAGTAGCTATAGCGAATGATTTTTTTTGAATATTCTACCTTGTAGGAGCCATCGAGCGAAAAAAATATGCATGTTTTATTTATTTTTTAAACATAAAATATAAACGTAGTATATCAATTTACTATATCCGCGATCATTATTCGCAATGTCTTTTGGCAAAATTAAATGCAATATGCATTTAATTTTGCCAAAAGTCTACAAACCAATTTTTGTCATTTTTAAAAGTGACAGCTGTGACAAGTGTTTCAGAACGTATTTTTAATTTTTATATCATAGGGGGCGTTCATAAAATACCTAGTCAGGTCATAAGTATTGTCACACAGTAAAAACTTTTCTTTTAGAATGCTGGCCACAAAAAAAATTATTGAATTCGAATTTCGAATTGTTCATGAAAATAAAAATGTATACTTTTTAGAATTTTACTCATTTTTAAATATGGAGTGGACGCTTAAAGAAGACCATGTTGCAGTTATTGCGTTGCATCGTTGCGGTTACGCGCCAATTCAAATTTTTGACATACTGAAAAATTTGAATATAACCAAAAGATTCGTTTATCGTACCATCAAACGATACAATGAAGACTCTAGTGTAGATGACAGGTCAAGAAGTGGTCGCCCTCGGTCTGTTAGGACTCCAGCAGTGATAAAAGCTGTGAAGGCGCGAATTCAAAGAAATCCCAAACGTAAGCAGAAACTGTTGGCCCTTCAGATGGGGTTAAGCAGAACCACGGTGAAAAGGGTGTTAAATGAAGACTTAGGGCTTCGGGCATATCGAAGAAAAACAGGACATCGTTTAAATGCTCGTCTAATGGACCTGAGACTGAAGAGATGCCGCGCTTTGTTGAAGCGGTACGCGAGAAAAAAATATCGAGAAATTCTTTTTTCGGATGAAAAAATTTTTACCGTAGAAGAGAGCTACAACAAACAAAATGATAAGGTGTACGCACACAGTAGTGAAGAAGCGAGCAACCGTATTCCGCGTGTCCAACGAGGTCATTTTCCATCCTCGCTCATGGTATGGTTGGGAGTTTCTTATTGGGGCTTAACAGAGGTACATTTTTGTGAGAAAGGTGTAAAAACGAATGCAGTTGTGTATCAAAATACAGTCCTGACGAACCTTGTGGAACCTGTTTCTCATACCATGTTCAATAACAGGCACTGGGTATTCCAACAAGATTCGGCGCCAGCTCATAGAGCGAAGAGCACACAAGACTGGCTGGCGGCGCGTGAAATCGACTTCATCCGGCACGAAGACTGGCCCTCCTCCAGTCCAGATTTGAGTCCGTTAGATTACAAGATATGGCAACACTTGGAGGAAAAGGCGTGCTCAAAGCCTCATCCCAATTTGGAGTCACTCAAGACATCCTTGATTAAGGCAGCAGCCGATATTGACATGGACCTCGTTCGTGCTGCGATAGACGACTGGCCGCGCAGATTGAAGGCCTGTATTCAAAATCACGGAGGTCATTTTGAATAAACTTTATTGTCATAAGAATCTATGTTTTGTTAAGTTCATTTTGGTATATAAATGGTTACATAATAAATAAACTTGTTCCAATAATTTTATATTAAACATGTGACAGAATTTATGACCTGACTAGGTACGTGAGATGTTTAAGGGGGGGAGGGGGTCGATTCAAATCTCATCTAATCTTACGTTGGAGAGAGGGGGGGTCTCGGCAAATATCACGCAATTTTTTTTCAGATTGAAACAAAAAAAATTATATTATTTTGGTCCATTTAATTCAGATTGTACATGCTTAAGATTTAATCTTAAGCGTTATCGTAATACGATTAAGATCATTCACTAATTCGTTCGAAAGAAAAAAAATTCATTCATACTTCGTACGTAAGAAACCCACATTTTGAAAAATCTCACGTGAGATTGGGGGATGGGGGCCCTCCCCCATTGAATTGGGTCCCCGGTTTGATAAAATCTCACAACATCTCACCAGGGGGGGAGGGAGGGACAGAAAATTAAAAAAAACACCTCACGTAATTTATGGACGCCCCCATAGCTAATATCATAATGAAAAAAAAAACGTGTAAGAGGGTCTTCAGAAAATAAAATTAAGTTAGTTTTTAATTAATTAATTATATAGTTTTTAGATTTTTTTAATTATTTTTCCCTTTATCTGTGACTCAAAACCTACGAGGAAATATTTATTTCATAATTAAATAAAAAATCATGCATTTAAGGGTTAAATTATTTATGTTAACTGGCCAATATTATCTTTGACGACATAATGACAGAAAAAAACACAGTACCGATATTGTAAATTAGGATATCTCTATAGAAAATAGAAAGTATTCGCGAAATTTAGTAGCCACAAAAAGTTTCGCTTGTTGCTTGTAGAGTTGTATAATCTACTAGTTTAAACTAAAAATCAAGTTAATCAATGTCCAAGGAATGTTCTATGGTTATTCCCGTTCCTTTAGGATACAAATGTAATTGACATTAGCTTTGCATGCAAAAGCATGCGCCTATAAAGTCCCATCGAAGCTACTTCCGGAGCCCAAAATGGAAAGGAAATTCACAGTCGTTTGCCATTCCACGCACAGATGTCATATTGTCTGACAGAGGTGTTCCCAGGCAACATAATGAAAACATATTTTGCTTATCAAATTCAGCGAAAAAATATGCTTTGGTCGTCGATTGTTCAGATATTTACATCAAGTTTTCAGCATATTAGAAACTAATCTATGTCAAAACGTGTGCGTGATTGATTTTTTGACCCAGGAAAAATGCGTTAAGAATCGTTAAAAACTATTCGCAAATTGTGTCAATTTGTTGAATGATTTTGGTCAACATTATGCCCAAGCCTGGTGACTAGACTCATACTCGATTCGAATAATCGAACTCCACTTCTAAGTTCTAAGACAAATAGGTAGGTACTTAAATTTCTAGGGATCATAATCAAGAATGCGTGATGTGATATAATACCTACTATCTTTTTTGTATATGATGAGATGCAGGAGACGTGCTTTGAATTTTTGCTTCAAACGCGGTTCAAAATATTAGATAGACTTTTTAATACCAACGAAAAGTTAAAATAGTTGCTCTATAATGAAAGTAGCGAGACTTTCAACTCCCGTAAAGAGCTTGGCCCAAAATAAACAACTCAGTGGAATCGACAGACGTCATCGATCGCTCTCATACTCGTATTTATGATCGATAACTCAAACATGGATGGAGTCTATTATTGACTCGCGAACACGAACTCAAAGATTGCCCTGTTTCCTGTAACGGAGAAATGGGGCCGGTAGTTGTGACGCACGTTTTTACCTTCATCCGTGTTTAATTAGATCGTAGCTTCCTTCGACTTTCGACTGTTATTAATATACACTTAGTAGCAGTGCTCAGTGGTTTTGTTCAAATTCAAAATAGGGATGCTGACAACGGCAAAACATTTAAAAAATAATTTGTAAAAAATATTGAATCTAATTAAAAAGATATTACATATAATGCTTATAAGTCGCTTATTTCTAATAGAATTTTCCTGCTGTCGAGTCGGTTGTTTATTCATGAACCGCAGTGAACCGTATCTAAATCTGTCTGGTTTAGATTTACGGGTTATTAGATTTACATAGATAGGTATATATTTCTGCAAAATTACTTTTCATGTTGGTACACCTACATGTTTTAAAATTGGAACAAGAAAGTTGTAGCGGACTTGTGGTGTACTAACATTATTTTTGAATTTTATGATTTATTTTATAAAGATTTTTTTCTAGAAAGTAGGTACTTTAGTTAAAAACGTGGAAAAATAGGTGCAACATTGTCGTATTGTCTAATTTATTACGTGTATAATAAGAAACAATCGCTTTCATGTTCACCTCGCGTTGGTGATAGAATTGATTAAGACATCAAAAGTGATGAGGCGTGATCACGACTTTAATAACGTGGCACGATGTGTTATTGAAATTCATATCGATCGTTTCATGCAATAACGGCTAATGCCAGAAAAATGACTTTTCGTGTAAACGTTGTTTTTTGACATTATTTTATTTAGCACTTGTATTTGTGGCTAAGCTTGTTGATGAATAAAATGTAGGTATATTATGTTATTACATTTCGGAGAATGTCATCTACAAACGAACTAACATACTTACATACAAAACCTGCATGAGTTAAAGAACTGTATTGATATCTGCGACACAGTTCTTTAACTCATGCGGGTATCATCGATTCTTCTATGTACTCTGTATACCTGTTTAATTGTTCCTAATAAAGATTATTTTATTTATTTTTATTTTATAATATTATGATGTAATATTTAATGTTGCCTTTTCAGTCGTTGTAATTAGGTAAACTGATCATCAATAATTATTTTATTTGACTTCTATCGGTTCTAAGTTTTAGACAGAGATTAGACTATAGTAATAACTTATAGATATTATAGTAACTAACTATTTAAGACTCATAAAATTTTATTAGATACCAAAGTTTATTGTAATACGTGCATATTTCATGCAACATATGGGATGGAAATTTTATTGAAGATCATAAAATCTGTTTATGGAAACGTCAGTGGCCAGTTCTGTTTGCTTAGCGCATGGGCTTTTAGCTGGAAAACAGAATTGTTGATCCCACGTGCGCTTGACCAGAATAATAAACGAGTTCAATGCACAAAAATAAAACGCCATGCAGGACCTTACATTGTGTTTGAAGGCCACGTAAAGTATGCCCGTTATAGATTTTTTAGAGATCTCTCAAAACAAGTAAATAATTATGACACCATTGATTTATTTCACTGACGAATGCAGTCTTTAGGGTGTAAAGTGTTTTTCTCGCAAGTATTAAGGGTGAAAGAGTAACAAACATACATCCGGAAATCCATACTTACAAACTTTCACGTTTATAATATTAGTAAGATTTTAGCGTTTGGCGCCATTTTTAGTTGGGTGTCAACAGGAAGCTCCTGGAAGTGGACATTAAACTGAGTAATATGTACCTATTAATTTTAACAATATTTTGTGAAACATACATAAAAATCAGCCGTAAAAAATTGGCAGTGAGCCCAAGCTAGCAGGCACGTTCGTAAAATACATATATACATGTATTTGGCGCTAGATAGTAATTAAACCCAGTCTTGATAGACTGGGTCTCATATATATTTTGCTAATCAATCTGAATATTATATCAATACCCCGGATGAATACCAATGTTCTCCTCACTGTACACTGCACGGTAGTCTGGAGGAGATCGCTATTAGCGATAAATCCGCCAATTGTAATAGATTATTATATGTTTTTTGTATTTTATCTTCTTGGCAATTTTTCTATAAATCTTGGTATAGGATATAAGGACTTGGAATCAATGCAGTTCAATGCACTCAGTGTATATTGACTTCAGTTCAACACCCGTATAAATCAAAGATCGACGTGTTCATTTATTTGATAATTAAATATGATTGTCAAAAATCGGTGCGAGCAGGAAGTGGAAACCTTCCCGGCGGCTTGAGTGAAGCCCTGAGGGCGGAAGCGTGGCGGTCCTCGGCCGCGACGGTCTTGCATTACAAATAGCTCAATAATCAACACACGTGTGATGTCCCCACACTACGCTCCTAGTTGCGATGGGTCGATTACCTGACTAGCTAACTCTGGGATTATCCAGTTCAATCGTCCGTTAATCGAACTACCGATGGATGTTTCTCGGCATATTCTTAATAACTTTTCGTAATAGGTATACCTCGAGCATACTGTGTAAGTAATTTATGAGGTTGAGAATCGATGAGTTGCAGAATTATTATTTTTTTAATTCCCAAAACACTAAGAAAAGTGTTAAAGCTCGCATAGGATCAGCTTACAAGTTTCGAACCTAAGCTGCTCAGCGAGTTTGTGTTGCAATTTGGAAAGCGTTCGTTGCGACACACATTCTTGGTGGCGTATCGACAGGAATAAATATACAATGTCGTCAGAACCATTAAAATTTGATCGACAACTAGCACGCGTACGCGAAGGCATCCCATAGCCTCGATATTAATGCATCTTTATCTATGAAACAATAGAAAAGATACTATATAAAGTGCACACCTCTGCTAAGAGCCAAGGTATCTGAAGCTTCTACAAAAAAGGCTCTAAAATCGGTTCTAAAAGCTTCTACTTGTACCTCATAATACTGGAAAGTGCAATTTTATGTTCTACGTATGTCGTATGTATGTGTGCACATTGCGCTAAAATCTTTTTTGGAAGAAGATATGATATAAAGCTGTTTATCAAAGTTTATCAACAATCCAGTGACCTAGAGGACGATTCGATCAAAAATAAATACCCGGCGCCGACCGGCGACCGTTGCCAGACAGCAGATCACACAAGCCAGACAGCGCAATACTGTCACGCCTACACAATACATGAACTGATGCTAAGAGTCATTTAATTATACTCCCGACGGCTGCAGGCCATGGCGTGGCGCCAAACAGGGACGCTACTCTTTACCACACACTAATGAGAGTATGACCGTCCTCGTAAGTCGTAAAACTTTCCTTTTTTGGAATTGTTTTTGTTATTTGTAGTATGTGGTTGAAATAGCTTCGCATTTCTTTTACTTATTGCAGGTGCGAGTACGATCGTGAACGATACTTTCGCTACTTAAGCCAGCTGAGTCTAGAAATAAGTAAGGCAAGCCGGTACACTTATTTTTACTTCTATGTACTAAATAATATGTGTAATTCCGAGGCTATTTTTGCTTTAGCTCAATCGGTCCAGCTGTTTAGACTTACATACATACACAAAAACACAAAACATCACGCAAAAAAGTCTTCCGTCTTTCTTATATTTTATTGTGGTAATATTGGATCTTAGATATATTTACCAAGTAAAGCTTCTTTGCCAACGTGTATGTTGCAGTAAATGTGATGGTCGGTAGGCACGACGGGCTCTGCAGGTGTCTCTCCGCCTGCTTCCATTAACTTCAGCTTAGCAGTCAGGTCTTGAACATCTGCGAATCAACAATAGAATCATTGTAACGTGGGATACACTGCAGATGAACTTTCTCAAAAGTGGAATAAATATTTTTGGTGAATATAACAAATGGCAAGCGCATAGCATTTTATAGATTAGAGAAGCTACGCTTTGGCAATACAGATACCACTGGTGTTGCACAGGTTGCACTTTCAGTTTGTTCTAGTTCCCAAGTTACAATGTTGAGGATTGATCATTTTTATATTCTATCAGCAATCAACAGCATAGTTTGATTGAAAACCAGTGCTCTCAATTTGGGATCGTTCGAATATAGGAGAGAACCGTTATCCATTGTTACCGGGCGGTCCACTACTCGCTACCCGCAGTCCGCAGGTCAGATTTAGTAGCGCACATGTACAAACAAACTCGCATTGTTTACGCGGCTCGGTCGAGCACCGGCCAATGTTTTGAGGCTTGCTCCTATAAATACATGTATATAGTAGGTACATCTATGCTTGCTCCAGACGGTAATTATAGGCGCATGTTTGTTTTCATTCGGCACCTATGGTGTACTTTGGGTAATAAATAGCTGCTGAATGCTGAAACGAAATCGGCGCAGGTTTATAATGAACATTTATATGATATTAATTTATTTACCCAAGTCAAACAAGACATTTGGATTTAGGATAAAAGACGATTCAATATTATGACAAGATATTTTTCAAATAATAATAACTATAATCCACTGTATAATATGCATATAGTAAATCGTGAGTAGTCAAGAGTTTTACCATTGACTAATGATTATGATAATATATAAATAATATGACTAATGTAAGTCAAAATTACGAACATCTAATAAATCCTTCCTCTAATCTAAATATATAAAAGGAAAGAGTGACTGATTGACTGACTGACTGATCTATCAACGCACTGCTCAAACCGCTGAACGAATTCGCTTGAAATTTGGAATATACCTAGTACCTAGATAAGTTTTATAACGCACACCTCCGCTAAGAAAGAATTAAGCCACGCGGGCAAAGCCGCGAGCATAAGCTAGTAGCTAATATAACAAAACAACACAACAAACATAACGTAACAAATATTAACAAAACATGTAATGTTGGCAGAAATACCAATTGTAGGTATGTACCTAATACCTATAGTCGTCATTTTGACTAATTTTGGTTTTAATGTATTATTATTACAGATTTAAATAAATAATGTAATATAATAAGTACCTAACAGTGATATCACAGTTGTATATTGGTTGTTCCGTTAAAACCTATACTCATTATCAAGGTTCACCTTCTATACGTTTCCACGATTCCCATATATTCTCAGATAACGTTATTATTCCTCAAACGTAAGTTCGTAAGCACAGTGAGGATAATAAAAACGTTGGAGGTCGCATGATCTGACGTTTCGTCCTGAATAAATAAACCATAATTTATGCGCGTTCCGACGACATGTTTACACAACGACAATATTACTTCTACTTCTGTTACGTTAGTTTTTTGCAATTGATTAATTTATTATTTGTGTCCTTTATTATGGTAATGACATTATTTCCTCGAAAGCATAAAATACTTTACAAAGTAGAAAATTTTACCAAAATATGTTGTTTGTAACTTTGGCGGATATTTTCTGAGGGTTGATCCTTGTCATTGACATTATCAATCGTTATGGTTTTATTTTTGTCAGCCTACGCTAGATTTATAAAACCAAGATTTTATAAAAAAAAGTTGGTTAAGTTAGTTTCAATTCAAACATTCGCTACATATTTAGTGACTGTCTAGAAAAGTCGTTAAAATCGAGATATGTGTATTTGTCAACGTGGCGGCGAAACCCACACTTACCCATTCGATTTTTATATAATTACCTATTTTTTGTTCCATCGTGGGAAATAGAGTTTTCCGTAACGATTTTATTATAAGAAATAGTTCTACAATTACATTACAATATGATTAATAGCAATAAAATGATCCATATAAGGAGTTAATGACTACAATAAAAATGATAAAAAATTACCTGACTGTAGCGCTTTCTTGAGAACCTTCCACTGTTTCGCATGATACAACGACAGGACTAACACCACAACAAAAAACACAACACAACCACTAGCGGCGAGCGTCAGGCTCGACGTCTCGAGAGTCCACGCGTCATCATCATCATCATCATCCGTCACTTCACTGTCGTAGTCCACGTACTCGTAATACTCGAGTTCGTCCTTTGGTGTGTTAAAGGGAAAGATGCGGACATCGTAGAGTGATTGGCAGACGGTGTCTCGGTGTAACTCGCAAGGGAGTAGGACTGCGAGTCGTTTGGTGGGGTCGCACCGGGTGCAAGGCAGGCAGGTGCTCCGGTCCCGGTCCCAGTAGGTGACGCCGCGGGAGCACAGCGCTTCGCCCCCTGCGCTGCTGACCGCCACCAAGGCCACGCACACGTACAGCCAGGGTATGTCTCCGACCATCACCTGGATAGAACATCGGCCTTGTACCTTCTTTTATATTGCCCTACTAAGCACAGAAGCGGTATCTCAAAACTAGTCACTATGAATATCATAGATAGATTTTTATGTCATGAGCTTAAAAAATACAATCTTACTATCTACGGCATTATCGTCGCTTAACATCACTTGTAACAAAATCCTATTTTAATGAATTTATTTGGATTTGAGCTTTGCCTAGAGGTTTTACTCTCTAAAAAGTAGCTTGTACCTATTAGCCCTCCTATATATTATATCGTCGGCTTAGAGTGTAAAGTGTAAACCTGCTAAGTTTTTTTTGCTATTATTTTTTTATATCATTTGGAAGCGTTTACACTTTTATAAGAATTCGAAACGGACTTAGCAGGTTTACACTCATAGCCGACGATATACAAAATAGGTACATAATTTAATCGTTTTCTTTGATTTCCATAGATCTTGAAAGCAGGCAGGTTAGATTAAAATATTTCTAGATAGCTTTTCATTTCTAGATGATTCTAAAAATGACTACTGTGCCCAAATCTCAAACTAGTTCAGGATAATTAATGGAACTAGGCGTTACTTTGCGGAAATCCATCACAACAATTATTAGTTAACTTGTTGTAACTACTAGTTCAGGAGCTATGGAGTAGCAAAAAAATATCTTATTTCTAATTAACAAATAACATTAAGCATGGAATAGAATTCGTTATCTATATCTGTATACAGTAGGTACCTATTACCTATACACCAGTTTAATAAATAATAATTTATTCAATTTGAAGGTAGTTGAAAAAATATTAACCAACCTTACTTAACTTCATGTAGATAGTCTAAGTATTGACTAAGGACCTCATCTCAATAGCGTTCCATTAGAAAGGCACTTTCACTCATTTCACGTTAGTAATCCAAGCATTTTTCACAAACCAATCGTTATCGTTCGGTAAATCCATTTATTTCGTTTATAACTGCACTTGCGACGCGTGTTAATCTTAATAATTAAAAAAAGAATTCGATGGAAACCGCCGTAATTATTTCACAGTAAGATTGGCCACGGGCGCTGCGGTCTACACGAGACTCTTTACTAAAGCCAAAGCGATGCGATGTCCCGTCCCTCCTGCCCACGCAGGAAGTGCGCTCGCATTTGGCGCTTACGACTTCATCCAAGCAGAAATACACTCGTCTACTATAAATAAACATGCGGGAAAAAAGGGAACTAATGTACCACGTAGTCACGGGTATTCAAACGGCATAGAACATAGAACGTGGACACACAAGCGTCCTCATAGATATTCGTTAGGTCGTAATCACAAACGGTTTTACCGTTTTGTTTGACGCCGGCAGCCGGCCGGTTGGCCGTCGGACGGTCGAGTCGGTCTCTTCTTACATGCTCTTTGGGATGGCTGCGGAGAAACTTTCTTGTTCTAAGATTTTAACAAATAAGTAACCACTCCCAAAGTAAATATATTAAATTTAAGTTTGTTTAATGTGCTTATTAAATTGGTTTTAAAGGAACCTATTGAAAAATACTAGTGCATGGTGTTTGAACTTGAACCACGTATTTTGTGGGTCATTCATTCACTGCACCATGCCGCTTGCTGCTTGCTATACATTATTTAGTAGGCGTCAACTATCATGAAAACAATTTATATATCTCGATGGAAAACAATAAATATTTGTCTAAAGTTTATAGTAAATAGGTGTTATAAACTCATTTTTTATATCAGCAAGTTGTAGTAGTAATTTTGCAGAACTTTATGAATAATAAATATTCACAAATGAATCCTATAATAGTTTACTATGTGATCGTGCGTTACCTGTGTACGTTACCATAAAAAGAAAATCACCGATTGTCAATAATTGTCAACTGTCAATAATTGTCATTGTCAATGTCACAACGACAAAAAAATTGTGAAAAAAATTCGTGAAATGCTGAATTTCAATTCCGTACCAAAATTTGTTAAAAAATAGTTTTTTTAATTTTATGTGCATTTTCTTTTAAAATATTTTTTTATTTGTAATATTAACGTAAGTGTAATGATACCTTGTGTCATTAGATTGCGTGTATTATACATAAAAGTGTAATTCATAGTTTACCACAATAGGTTACTTACATTAAATTATTCAGCGCAAAACAAAGGATGACTTCACGAGTAGAAAAGGTCCAAGGTGATGTTCAAGATCCTTCTGTGTCCTCTACAGTCCGGCGATCCAACATAAAACAGAGAACAAGCACTATCAGACATGACTATTATTATGTTGGACTTGACTATCCCATCCTAAGTACCCATTCCTTTTATCCTATGACTATCCTTCTAACCAATAATTTCGTGTAATATTTTGCTTATTATTGCTATTTTTCACGCTAGCTTGTGCTGTCTTTCATATTTTTTATTATATTAACTTTGTTTTTTGTTTGCAGATGTAAAAACGGTACCAAAAAATGATGATGGAAGTTTATCAACATCTAATGCATTAATTCTTGTAGGAATAATATTTGTTTCCTCACTCGTAGCTCTGGGATTATTATACAAGCAGTTCCCTGATTTAGAGGAGTAAGTTGGAAAAAGAAATTTAAATTCTAGTAAATTAGTTGTAATTTAAAAAGATACAATTAAATACAGGTTTCCTTATTTCAATAAGACATAAAAATGTGAAGACTTTGTTTTCAAGGTGAACATGTCAATAGATTAATTACATTATGTAGGTATTTAATTGTACATACAAAATTTCCTTGTTTTGTTGTGTCATGATAAAACATGTTTTTTTTTTTCAGACATGAAAAACAGTATTTGCGTTTGCCATGGGACTTAGAAGATGCCAAACAATTGGGTTTGGTGCTAGATCGGTACAAAGACAAGTATTTCTATGAAGTAATGTGTGGAGTATTTTTAATTTATATATTGTATCCTTTTATAAACAAACCTATTTAAGACATTGGCTGCCACATCGTTTTATAGAACTATCCCAGGGGCCCAAAATTAATTTTGTATGGAAAAATCCTTTGACAAAACACAATGTTTGTGTTTTCCAGCACTCGCGTTCTGACCTCAAATACACAGCTGTTGTGTTTTCAGCAGTCAACGTGTTAAGAAAATAGATTTTTCTAGTTATATAACTAAATCTCAGTAAATCAAACTAATCTCGGTCTTAGATCTTAAATAAAATTGCAAATTTTTATGAATATTTAACAGAACTGTTCAGTATTTTTGGTTTGAGTTAAAAATCCTACTATGTGCCTATTATAATTGTGTCAGTTGCTATGAATTTGTTACTTTGTCATGCTTGGATTTAGATGGTTGGACTGATTGAGCTGAAATTTAGTATATATAGGTAGCCGCTGTGTGTTATTAGGGCTATTTACATGGCCTAGTATGTAAATAGCCCTAATAACATACAGGCTACTTTATAATGGTTAAAACCCATATTTTAGTGGGAAAGATGATAAAATTGATATTATTGTTTTTACTTATAAACATGTTATAATTTCCTTGACAAACAAATCACAGCTTGCAAACATTTGCAATACCCGGATCCATATTCCTAAGTATCCTCTCAGGATTTCTATTTCCATTTTATTTAGCTCTATTACTGGTCTGCTGCTGTTCAGCAATTGGAGCCAGTCTCTGCTTCTTCCTTTCCAACCTTCTCGGGAAAAAGTTGGTGAAAAGATTCTTTCCGGAGCGGGCCGCACAATGGTCAGTGGCTGTTGAAAAGCACAAGGGGAACCTGCTCAACTATATTATATTTTTGAGGGTGACTCCATTTTTACCAAACTGGTTCATAAATATGTCTGCACCGGTGATCGGTGTACCACTAATGCCTTTTGCTCTGGGAACATTTATTGGTAAGTTATTCTAATGATCTATATTATGGCTTGGAACACAAAATGAGTTGTACCTTTTTTATACACCTGAGTACCTACTGCCCATTATAAGATGCAAAGTTCAATTCTCTTCAATCCAATAGTTTGAGGTCAAAGATAGTAAATAAATAAATAAATATTTCAGGATGTTTAACACAGCGCCACCTAACCCCAAACTAAGCAACTTAATGCTAAATGTTACCTATTAAAGAGCCTGTAACGGACCCAAGAGCAAATATGTGATGTTCAAACATGGATTATTTTGAAAATACTTATTTAAGAACGGTATTTTTACTCACAACTTTTAAAAGAACTTGTATTCTAATCATTTTCTACAGAAAAACCTTTTTAGTTTTGACCGTTTTTAAATTACGTCAAGGTAAATGGATAAAGGTTTTATAGATTTACTTCTGAAGCAATGTTTGGACATGGGTATATCCAAATATATGTCTTTATTAGAATCTAAAAAATTACTATTACTGGAAAGATCCTAAACTAGTATACTTGTTAAGGAAAAGTTTGAATTATAGGTATTTCTTATTAAAATAAAATCATAAAGATGTGAAATTATCACGAAATTACTGTTTACAAAACATTTTTTTTTATACATGACTGTTTTATATTTACTCAAAATAATTACTTACCATTAAATTTTTTTTTTTTTTTTGTGTTGCGTTCTTATCTGCAATCAGTCTCTAACTATAAGCGGATTTGTTGGAGGTATTGGGCATTTCAGGGAATTAATCCAGCGATCATTTCCCTGCTTTGATTTCAATCACTTGTCGAGCTCCATGATGTGCTGTCTCTTTAGCCTCTTCGGATAGTTTATGGATGTTAGCCGTGTAGCCAGATGATTTGGGTGATTAAGTAAGCGCTCTCTGTATCTGGTGGAAAACTGTTTCACTTCCTCGCTTACTGTGTTGATATCTAATTCACTATGTAGTTCCTCCATCTTTAAGAACCATGGTGCATTCGAGAGGCTTTTTAAGATGCCGTTTTGTGCCCTTTGAATGATAGCCGCATTAGTTTTACAAGTTGATCCCCAGAGCTGTATTCCATAAGTCCATATGGGCTTTAAGACCACTTTGTAGACTAGGAGCTTGTTCTCTAGACTCAGTACTGAGTATCTGCCTAGCAGCCATTGTAAGCTTCGGTATCGAAGATTTACTTCATCCCTTTTTTTCCGCAAGTGAGTCCTCCAGGTTAACCTGCGGTCTAAGTGCATCCCGAGGTATTTTACTGTCTCGTGGTGTGGTAGAGTTTGTTCTCCCAGGCTAACCGGAGGGCAATCACCCTTGCGGAGCGCGAATGTTGCGTGGATCGACTTTGATGCGCTGGCTTTGATCATCCATCTCGTTAGCCATCGCTCGATATTGTCTAATCCGATCTGGAGGGATTTTGATGCCTCTTCCGGATTCTTGTGGCTAGCAAGTATGGCGGTATCATCCGCAAATGTGGCTGTTGTTACCCCTGGAGTTTCGGGGAGGTCTGATGTAAATATATTATACAGGACAGGTCCCAACACCGACCCTTGCGGCACACCTGCCTGCAGGTCAAAAAATGACGAAGTGTATTCGCCGTCTTTCACTTGGAATATTCTGCCTGATAAGTATGAATCGATAAGCGGGAAGAATGTGTGTGGTAACGTCTTCTTAATTTTTGAAAGAAGTCCCCGATGCCAGACCTTGTCGAAAGCTTGTTGGATGTCAAGGAATGCAGCTGAACAATACTTACCATTAAATAATAACATTTTTTTGATCCAATCGTATTTTGAAATTTACTTAAAATGTAATATTTATATTTTTTCCGAATTTTTCAAAATCACTATAAAACGAGGCCCGCGTCGGTTCTCGCTTCACTTGGCCCTGAGCCCTCTCAGAGAGTGGACGTATCGCTCTGCGTTCCAAATTATTCTCGTCGCTAACCCACACATATAGTGCGATTATAGTTGGACCGCAAAAATTGATACTCTATATTATAATAATAACGGAATTTTTTTTTTGGTCACATAATGTTATAGTACTATTTTGCTGATATTAAAGTCCGTTTTATTACAAGCTTTTATTTACTTTCACCTGTCTGTTGTCTGTCTGTCCGTCTGTCTGTCTGTAATCAAATTTTGCAACTTTAATTTGACCCACTTCCCGGTGTCCGATTAAGCTGAAATTTTGTATGCATGTATAAATCAAATGACAATGCAATATTTTGACATGGAGCTGATCTGATGATGGAACTGGAAGATGGCCATAGGATCTCCGTAATTAATGACGCAACCCCATCGAGTTTGGGCTCAAACGATTCGCCTTGACAAGTACTTTATGATGCTGGGTAGTAATAATAATAAAAGCTTGTTTATAAAAAGTTTTATTTAAAATTTCACTTGTTTTACTTACATCTGTCTGTTGTCTGTCTGTCTATAATCAAATCTTGCAAGTTCAATTTGATCCACTTCCCGGATTCTGATTGAGCTGAAATTTTGCATGCATATTTGAATCGGATGACAATGCAATATTATTATGATATGGAGCTGATCTGATGATGGAGCTGAAAGGTGGACATAGGAATTCCGTAATTAAACGACGCAATTACATCGAGTTTGGGCTCATTTGATTCGTATTGACGAGTACTTTGATACTATATAATAACCTAGACACAGAGACAGACAGACAGACACGTCAAACTTATAACACCTTGTCGTTTTTGCGTCGGGGGTTAAACAAGTGTTTGACGCAAAAACGACGGGGTGTTATAAGTATAACACCCCGTCGTTTTTGCGTCGGGGGTTAAAAACTTATAACACCCCGTCGTTTTTGCGTCGGGGGTTAAAAAATTATAACCCCCCGTCATTTTTGCGTCGGGGGTTAAACACTTATAACACCCCGTCGTTTGGATCATTCCCACTAGTTCCCCTTTTAGTTCCCTAGTGGATCTAGTAGGAACTTTTTTCTCAGTAGTTCCCCTTTTTTGAAAAGGGGATCTAGTGGGAATGATCACTTCTCAGTAGTTCCCCCTTTTTGGAACGAAGTTCCTTATCGCGCGTTATGAGGGGGAGAAGGGAGGGGGAGGGTGAAGGGGAGGGGAAGGGGGAGAAAGGAGGTTAGGGGGAGAAGGGAGGGGGAGGGGGAAAGTGGAGGGGGAAGGGGTAAGGGAAGGGAAGGGGGGAAGGGGAGGGGGAAAGGGAGGGGGAGGGGCGAAGGGGGAAGTGGAGGGGGAAGGGAGAGGGAGGGGTGGGTATAGGGGGAGGGGAGGGGGGAAGGGGAGGGGGTAGGGGGAGAAGGGAGGGGTGGGGGAGAAGGGAAGGGGGAGGGGAGGGGGAAGGTGGAAGGGGAGAAGGGGAGGGGTGAGGGGGGAGAAGTGTCGGGGGAGGGGGAGAAGGGTCGGAGGGAGGGGGAGAAGGGTCGGGGGGAGGGGGAGGACTCTTCCATGACAGCGTACTTATCATGTACTTATCTTCGCAATCGACCCTACTTGGCAAAAATCTTCGCCGTTATCACACTTGGCCAAAATTTACGCCATAACCCCACTTGGCCAAAATTATTATAATCAAGTCTTATCGGCAATAACTGTTCCGCGGGTAACAGCGCGGGTCGCAGCTAGTATAATAATAAAAAACTTGAGAGGTGTCAAGAGACACCTGGATGGAACGAAGTTCCCACGATTTACACGATTTATTATTTACAAAAAACCTGTATACACTCAAAATAATCGTCGCGACACCACACTGTTCAATGCGAAATAGAAATGAAAATATCTGGCTTGCTTGCTATAAGAGAGAGAGAGAGACAGAGAAACATGCGCACGCCGCACAGCTAGCTTACTATAGCAACAAGTTAATTAAATAAAAAATTTAAAAACAACCCCCAACGCAGCGCTTTCAAAATATGTAATTAGCGGTTTTTTGGTGGCGGCCATCTTAAATTTTAAATTTATCATAGTGCGTTGTATTCTACTAGTTAAGCCCCCCCATCCCTCATTCCCCTCCCCCTCACATCCCCCCCATCATCCCCCATCCGCCCTCATCCCTCCTATTCCCCCCTTCATCCCCATCCCCCTCCCCTTCCCTCATCCCTCCCTTTTCCCATCCCCTTACCCTCCCCACCCCTTCTCCCCTCCCATTCCCTCCCATCCCCTCCCCTTCACCCTCCAATTCCCCCTCTTCCTTCCCCCTCACCATCCCTCCTCCCCTCTCCCTTTCCTCTTCCCCCTCCCTCTTCCCCTCTTCCCCCTCCCACTTTCCCCCTCCCCAACCTTCCCCCTGCCCCCCCTCCCTCCCCCTACCCCCCTCACCCCTCCCCCTCTTCCCCCTGCCCCCTCCCCTCCCCCCTCCCCTCTTTTCAAAAAAGGGGAACTACTGAGAAAAGAAGTTCCCACTAGATCCACTAGGGAACTAAAAGGGAATGATCCGTCGTTTTTGCGTCGGGGGTTAAAAACTTATAACACCCCGTCGTTTTTGCGTCGGGGGTTAAACACTTATAACACCCCGTCGTTTTTGCGTCGGGGGTTAAACACTTATAACACCCCGTCGTTTTTGCGTCGGGGGTTAAAAACTTATAACTTCCCGTAATTTTTGCGTCGGGGGTTAAAAACTTATAACACCCCGTCGTTTTTGCGTCGGGGGTTAAAAACTTATAACACTCCGTCGTTTTTGCGTCGGGGGTTAAAACTTTAATACCTACATATTGACTTAATGATTTCAACAAATAACTTGCATTGCATAGGATCAAGACATTTTATTCCAAGCGACTACATGTTATATTACTCGGCCGCGTAAGTGATGCATTGGTGTGCGTCGCGCTCAGCTAATATACCTAAACTTGAGCGGGCTTCCCTCACTATAAATCCTCTTAAAGGATATTGAATTTAAAAAATCCAAAAAAAAATTAATTGATTGATTTGATTGAATTTGAATTTCAGTTGTAGGTATAGTGGATAAAAATATATCCAATTGTTTTATTCACTATAATTGCTGTCATAGGAGTAATAGTGGAATTGACCGATTCTGTGCGGAGGTCTTTTTAGCAATCTTTAGTGCCTGGCGTCAAACAAATATTCCGTGATGCCTCTCAGGCACCATACGCTATACGCAATAGATTTACATGGTGCCTGTGCGGCATCACCCGCACGGAATCGGTTAAACAATATGAAATTGTAATTTTCAGTAAATTTTAATGCCACCTTACCTTTGGTCTATTTATCTCAATTTGTTATGTGCATTAAAAGTAGGACTCTTTCCTATCCTAACAGAACTCTTGTTTTTCAGGTGTGGCTCCACCATCATTTGTGGCTATCCAAGCGGGACAAACTCTCCACACCCTGACTTCAACCAGTGATGCCTGGTCGTGGACATCAGTGACAGTTCTCAGCATATTTGCTCTTTTGTCTCTTATACCTGTGTTCTTGAAGGACAAACTCAAAGAGAAGTTTGAATGAAGTGTAGCTAGAGTCGGCGCAAGGAAAGAGTTGTGGCAAAGGTGAATTAGATACGTGCCATCTCACCGAAAACTAATCTGTGCCATCATGTGTGTCAAAATTCAGTTTTTATTTATTCCTAAGGCCACTTTTCAGACATACTAGTAACAGTGCATGCTAACTCGTATGAAAGTCAGCAGTTAAATTCACACTGACCACAAATTGCCGTCAGTATTATCTGTAAACATAGATTAAAATAAAAAAGGAAGATACGGTACAGACGTCTCGCAAATGGACCGCTCCGATTAAGTTCATGTACACAATTTTTCACTTCAGCGCGACGTTAGTGTACTGTACCCTTTTCATTTTAATCTAAGTCAGTAAACCACAGCTACACTATTCAATCATAACCATAGATCAACCACGTTTTGTCACATAAGTGTGGTGTGCCTTTGGTATATCTGTGAAACAAGCCTTACAAATAAATGTCAAAAATTAAATACATAAATTTACAGTAAATGATCACATGGACGCCTTAAATTGCCACATCTTTTCTCGTATTGCACAGACTCTACTTTCTAGTTGATTTTTAGTTAATTTTATTTATTTTGTTATGTAATAAATTTTTTAAACATTCCATTTCAATGTTTTATTTACAGATTGTACATTAGGAAAATGGTCTTGGCATAATATTTATAAAGTACCTAATCATTAACAGTATGAGCCCACATGTCCTATAAATGTTGAATTTCCATTTGAGGGTTGAATCACAGGTCGCCAATACCACCAGTTGTACCACACTGAAAAAAAAAACAATAATTTTTTCATACAAAAGGAGAATTTTTAAAATAGCAATTCACACTTAACTTTAGAGTTGACAAAGTTTTGAAATCTACTTTATCTAACCCAAGTTAACATGTTTTAAAAATGATTTTATCAAAAAGTATGCCATGATAACATTTAAATTGTTTTTAACTAAAACTTCGTATTATGTACTCAATAGTCAACAATAACACAAAGACACAATAGATTAAACTTTATAAATAGATCAATGGAACTAATCATTAATCATATAAATGAAATTCAGTTCAAATTAGGTTAATTGAAATTCTAAATAGAAATTGCCTAAGTGGTAACCCCAATAAAAATATATTATAAAAGCTTGAAATAAAGTTGAGAATTACATAAATAGGTTTCTTGCAACTCCACTTTCACAGTCTTGCACTGATGTTGACATTCTTCAGCAGGTCTCAAAAGAACTGTTCTATCTCCGCTCAGAGCCAAGAGAAATGAAAAGCTGCATTCGGTATCTGGAATCTTGAAAGCTTCTTGGCTAGTGTCCACAATCACAAATCTCTCGGTGCTCTGTCCAAACTTTGGTACCACTTTAGGTCTTGGTATCAATTGACGTAGTTGTTTTGCTGCGTACATGTTGTTAAATTTCCTGAAAAAAAACATACTATTGAAATTTTAGAAAAATAATTGAAATAATTATGTAGTGGCATCCAACAACTTTTGGCCTGTGAAAAGTGTACTAGGTGTTATTCTGAGGTCTAAGCTACAAATTTTCAGTTTCATCCATTTAGGTGTGAAGAATAAGAAACATACACTTTTATATTACTATTGTACTTTCTAAAGTGACAAGAAGTAATTAAACATGTTGGACCTTACCAAGTATAAAAGTTTTTTTCTCCAGCTTCATATTCTTGGAACATCTCACTGGGATGAATGTAGGTTTTTGTACTAGTTAATATCTTTGATGCTTCCTTATCAAATAAATTCTTATTGCTCAGGTAAAAACTCTTCAAACTGTCCATGTTGATTATGCTTTGGTCTGTCTGAAAAATAATGTCCAGGTTACAGACAAGCATAAAAATTTAATAATTTTGCTAAAAATAGTCAATAGGTTACAGGTGATAAGTTGATCAATAGGATAATTTAATCGTCAACTCTGTAATATATCCACTTGAAAATACTTAGGCTTTTTCCAACCAAGAATAGAATAGAATGCACGCCAAAACACTCTTTTGCCTCTTAAGGATATAGGACTCCCCCAAGGCACACCACTTTGTACAAATATTAACATAGTATATGATGCTCTTGGGTGAGATGGGGCAACAATAGTAGTAGTAATATAATAGTTGAAGATAGAAGAGCTGAGTGGTGTATTATTAATGATAGATTAAAATAATAAATATTGCAGGACACAGTCACACAGCATCATCTAACCCTAAGCTAGTAACTTAATGCTTGTGTTATGGTGGCTAGATAATAAAAATATTAACTCCTCAGCTACTAGTGCTTAAATTGCTTTTTAGCAGGGGTGGATTGAATTAAGTTCTAGCATTCTTAAATTCTTCTTCTTTTTTTCGAGTTGAAATGGCTTTATTTTTTTTTCTATAGCTGCTTGGACCAGAGCTATAGCTCTGTCATTGGCCTCAACGAGATCCTGCTTCGTACATATGACAGGCCAGCTGGGACATTGGAGAAGGTGGTCCATAGATTGGATAGCTCCACAGTCACACTTATCGTTTGAAGAGAAACCCCACCTTACCCGGTTTTCTTGTGACCTTCCAACACCAGCACGGAGTCTATTTAAATTAAAGCTTAAATTCAAATGGGGTGGTTGCAGTCTGATTGAGCCGCTCAGGGGTTGAAGGGGTTAAGTCAATATGGTAAATTAATATTTTTATACCTGATAAATAAATGGTGCATTATGCTGATCACTGACAGGCTGTGGGTCAAATATTTCTCTGATGTCATTAACATTGCTGCACGGCCAACAATCCATGTCCACTACAGTGAAGAATGGATTCTGTATCAGGCATGTTTCATGGTACAATGCTAGAACAATAAAAAAATGAACACTTAGTTCATTATTTATTCACCAAAAGAAAATCAGATTTTTATTATTTCAAGAAGCTATGTATTATAAAATTCTTTTTTATGATTATGTAGTGCAAGAAACTTACCAGTTAAAGATGGAAATAATGATATAATTGGTATAGTTAACTTTCTTAGCCATCTCAGACCAGGATAAATAAAATCTTGTAATTTACATGCTATACAACTATACAAACTTTTATAATTTACGACTGCTATAACTAACAATACACATAAGAATACAACAGTTGCAGGTTTTTTAAACCGACTACAACTAGAATTGGGTAAGTTCTGTGGTTTTTCAAGGGATTTTAAAGATTCAAAGTATAGTTTCTTGAACTCTTCGTCAGTCATTCCTGCATCCTCGCACTGTTTCTTTAATCTTCTTATAGCTGTCGAGTACTCTTCTAGTATTTCTTCATTTACCATTTTATATTAGGTTTTAATTATTAGTAATTTTTTAATAAATAAAAATAAAATCGCAGATCAAAACAACACATTTTGCCTTTAAATGTCAGTCAACTGTCACAAATGACAACTTCTTCTTCTTTTTAATAATATGGCAACATGTGCATTTTGCCAGTGTCGAGTAAAATTCGTGAATGTTCACGGGATATTAAATTATGGTCTCCACTTTCGTGTTTTGCCAGTGTCAAGTTAAATGTTATTTTTTAAGTAATAAGTTGAGACGTGTAGGAGTTTTTGGCGGCAAGCCTTGATCATATCATTAGCTCCACGTCTTTTGCTTAATAATCGTGTAGAATTTGATTGTTAGCGTGTAATAATGGTGGAATATTGCGTGTTAAGTGTTTTTGAATGTGCACAGATGTAGGCAAGTGATATGGTGCTGAAATATGAATTTTGGTGCCCCCTCCAAAACTCCTCCGAACTTTCAGTAAAATTCCACCCATTTTACTGGAAGACTCACGTGACTAGACGAGCTATTAAGCTCACTCTGACTCTGACCTGACTAACTAACTTATTACTTAAAAAATAACATTTAACTTGACACTGGCAAAACACGAAAGTGGAGACCATAATTTAATATCCCGTGAACATTCACGAATTTTACTCGACACTGGCAAAATGCACATGTTGCCATATTATTAAAAAGAAAAAAAAAAAAAAAAAAAAGTAATAAGTTAGTTAGTCAGGTCAGAGTCAGAGTGAGCTTAATAGCTCGTCTAGTCACGTGAGTCTTCCAGTAAAATGGGTGGAATTTTACTGAAAGTTCGGAGGAGTTTTGGAGGGGGCACCAAAATTCATATTTCAGCACCATATCACTTGCCTACATCTGTGCACATTCAAAAACACTTAACACGCAATATTCCACCATTATTACACGCTAACAATCAAATTCTACACGATTATTAAGCAAAAGACGTGGAGCTAATGATATGATCAAGGCTTGCCGCCAAAAAACCCAACGTTAATTGTCAGGTGACGTTAGATGTCTAAAAAGCTTTTTTTATTTCCTAAAGCGTTGCACTAGTTAAATAGTTGCTAATAAAATCGGAAAATTTTAAAATTGCCAATTTTCGAAACTGCCGGAAAATTTTCCAAGCAGAACTACCAAATGACTGTACTTATAGTATTTTTTAAATTTAAAATTGCTCCTATTGTTTCTTTGCTTAGATATTATATTCTTAATAGTAGGTATGAACGTTATGTATTTATTAGCTTTGTCATTGTTCCACCTATTACTTATTATTATGGTATTTTTGCGACCTTCAGGAAGTTGCAATGGACCATGGAGCGTGCACAGTGCACCATGGATATGCGGGCGCCTATCGGGTTTTACGTCTTATCTTCAATATCAGTGGAAACTTTTATCTAGGTATTTAGGCAGACGACATCTAGATACGTACCTATTATTACCTGGTTATATTACGTAGCTATTTTAAAATTTTCCACTTCCCATAAACTTATGAAAATGTAGAGCTTATTTCAAAATATAGAGCTTTTCTCAGCATTTAAATGCATGGCTTTACTGTTAATTAGTTGTATTTTAGCGATAAGACGTTTTGCTCGAAAGACCAAATTGCGATCACGAATATTTTTACTGTTCGTCCCTTCATTTCATTTCCTTGTTTATACTTAGAAACTACCATAAGGTTTCTAAGCACTAAGCACAGTAACTAATCTAGCTTAAAAGAGTCCCTACGTACGTCTGCAAGAGACAGCTTTGCACTGATCAATGCTTTAAACTTTAAATTAACATCTATTATTAATTATTATGTAGGTACACCAACTCACCTTAATATCAAAACTTTTTTTTTCCTAAATCTAAATTTAATAGGTACCTACTAAGGTGGAGGGAGGTGGTAAATTCTTCTGATTCAGCCTAATCAATAACCTACACTGGTGTCCTAACAGAGGCGTCTCTAGGCCATGTAGAGCGTTTCTATATGTAACCTAGCGTCCTTTAGGTTGTAGTAACCGTAACCTCCAGGTTGAAATTGAATGGGTACAATAAACGTAGGTAGATCAAGTTACTACAAACCAGAGGCGGTTCCTGATTCCCGACTCCCGACTAAGATTTCAGTCGTTGGTGCCTGGTTTCTTTTGGGGTTAGTGGCGCATGGAGTGCCCTAGGGCCGTGCGCTCGTGCTCACCCTGCACTTTACACTATAGTTAACGTCTAAAGTCGCTCCTGGTCGGTAATAAGTAGGAAGCAGGAAGTATCTCCGATTAGCGCGAGCATAACTTAGTATAAAACATTATCTACGTTTTTATTATCCATCAGGTGGTACGTAATCTTGCAAACCCATATCATTCAAGAACATTGCCGCTAATGACAATGACTTAGTTATTCAAGAGGTAACCATTACTTTCAAGAAGAAACCACTATTGTAAGAGCTGTTTACAAAGTGATCATATTTCTAAATCATGGTAGCAATAACATCAATTAGAGCTATGTATCGAGTTTCTTTCTCTGGCGATAAGATAAGACGAGTATCCTACGTGTTGGCTTGCGATAACGGCGTCGATCGGACCTGTCAATACGACATGTTGTCTTACAAATAGGATCCTTTTTTGTGCAAATTTAACGCAATATGTTAGTGAGTGCGTGACGTGGGGAACTTGTGACAATGACTGGGAAATCGAGGAAGAAAAACACTTAGATGGACGTCGAGGTGCGAGCACAAGGCGCGTCTTGGCGCTGGCCGCTTCTCGTTTCTGTCGTTATACTAAACGTATGTACATAATGAATAATTTAAAGTGTAATACGCATGAGCGAATGTAGAGCTCAGCTGGTAGATTTGTTATTGAATTTAGAATGTACACTGATCGAGCTTTTTTTGTTTTCTGGATTCTTGAGTGATCAAAACACTCCTTGTGTTATATAAAAAATATCAGATTTGTAAATATTTTCGCTTATTCAGAGACCGATCGCTGTGCTGCCTTGATTTTTTTATTTGATCATCTAGTAAAAGTATAATATGAGCCATAGGATTTAAACTGCCATACGCAGTAATCAACTAGGGTCTCAGCCCTCAGCTGAGGTGCGTCGGTGCGTCATAAATTTGGTGACTGCACCCTCAAACGTATTGTCTCCTATAAGTCTCCTTGAACCTTTGTAGATCGCTTTCATTTTCGCTAGTTTTTTTTATGGACACAATAAGTTTTTGTGTTATCTCTGAGAAATGTCGATAGATGAAGGTGCTTATCATTTCTCGCCGATCCTAAATCCTGACGCATGGGAAGAAGCATTGAACAATCATGATTCTTGATTGCTAGAGAAAAATATTTAACGTTGCCGTGTACAATATGTATAACAGATTTTACTAATTATTATAATCAATACATAAATGAAATTGCAGGGCTTAGGCCTAAGTGTAAATTACGAGAAAGTGTTAAACCACTTTCTAAGCTAAAAGTTAGATAATTATTGTCTGTCGCAATGTAATCAGCATCTTGTTATGAAGTGCAGTGAGCTAAGAGATCAGAGTTCTGTATCAGAGCGGTGCTGTGACGTAGGTTCAAACATTATTGCGACAAAACAAATATTTTTTATCTAATACTCGAGAATAATGATATACTCGTACAAGCATAAGTTATACATTGTGAATGAAATATATATTTTAGATAGGTAGGTACGTTTATTCGTTACAAATTTAATAGTAAAAATATTATTCTCCTTCGTAAAATTTCGTGCAGACATAGGTAGGGGAGACCGGGGACAAACGTAACGGCGGGTAGAAAGTAACAAACGCCCTGTAGGTATATCCAATCACCAAAACATCACGTCACTGCAGTCACGTGATACTCGGGTACACCCTCCTCCCTTGCAAACAGTTGCTGTGCACGCCACGCGCTGTTCATTCGTACGAGAGGACAATATGTGAATTTACAACTCCAAAGTAAGTTTTTTGACATTTACGTAATTTATGTTTACGTATAGTTAAAATAATGATTTCAAAATGAATATTTGCATATAGTTTCTTGATAAAATTGATCGTTGAGTGTTTTAATTCGTTTTTGTCTAGCACGTTTCGTTTTAAGGTTATATTTCATATTTTAACAAAAATGAGGTAGGGTACAAAAGTAACATAGCTATATGGGTACACAAGTAACATGTTACTTTTGTGCCCGTTTGGATTTATTAACTCAAATTATTTTTGAATATCGTTACTTCTATAGAATGCCGCGACAACGCATAAGAACCAACCACCACACGAGGGACTACTGACAAAGAAGTGTATCGAAAAGCTGCAAAAGAAATAAAAACAAGAAGAAAGTTTTACCACCTGACAATGGTCACAGGACAAGAAAAAAACGAAAGGAAAGGGAAAACGAAAATAAAAAACAAAGTAGACAGATGAAGAGAAGTAAAATAAGTCATACGACGAGGATTTCTTCTGTCTTGTTTGCTTAGAAAGTTTTGGCAATAGTTGACTAAATGAGCAATGGATAAAAAAGTCACATGCTAAATGCATCAATGACGAGAGAAATTATGTGCGTCATAATAATTATGAGTAATTGTGTATAAGAGACTGAAATTGCATAGTCCTATTATCCCGGATCATTAAAAGATCAACCAAAGTACAAGTAAAAAGTAAAGTAGTAGTAGTAGAACTAAAGTCACCGTCATAGCCCAGCGGATTAGCAAGTTGAAGTGGAAATGGGCAGGCCACATAGCATGCAGAGCAGATGTCCAATGGGATCGAAAAGTTCTCGAGTAGGACTAGCAAACGAAGCGTAGGACGTCCACCCACAAGGTGGACAGACGACTTTATAAAGATCGCCGGAAGACGCTAGATGCAGGTCGCTTCCAACCGGTACATATGGAAGTCCAAAAGGGAGGCCTATGTTCAGCAGTAGACGTCCTATGGCTGAGATGATGATGATTTTTTAATCATCATCAGATCAGATCAGATCTCATTAGATACATAAAATAAAAATAGTTAGAAAGCGACTTTAATAATGTTGGTTTGTTTTGTTAAACGTAAGTGATGTGCATTTGTAATACAAATGTTAACTTTTTGCTATTAATGTAGTCCCTAATAAATATTTTTTATATATATTATGTTTTTTATTAATTAAATTAGAGGCCCACCATGTCCTGTTACTTTCGACCCACGCCGTGTTACTTCCGACCTGCCAACGTGGGCGAAAGTAACAAGAGACGATTTTTTTTCAAGTCCCTAATTTTCATTTAAAAAATTCAATATAAAGTTAAATTAAGTTGATAATGTAAAGAGCATGAACCAAATTTACATATATTTATATTCATTATGTTATAAGTATAACACCTAGCTAGAAACAATGGTCAATGTACAAAATGTTACGTTTGTCCCCGGTCTCCCCTAGATAATGACTACTTATTACATTAGCTGGTAAAATAAGGAAGGTGCTTTTTACAAACTTCATTAGCTAGAGGCTGGTGTCCGGCTCTATGTGTTAAAATCGAGTCACTTCGGGTGACCAATGTGAAAAGCAATAAAATTTTCATTGAAAAGTGTCGTGCCACGACATTTTTCAACGAAAAGAGCTCTTAGTTCTTTTTGACGCGATGATGACCATTTTTCAACCATTTTATATATCAGGTACAACCAGGTACAACGAACTATAACTTTACTTCGTTGATCAGGTATATAAAAATTCTGCCGATATCTTGGGTTTACGACAAAAATAAATAGTCAAGTTAGTAATGAGTCATGAGATTACATAGAAAAAAATATTTTCATGGAGGAAATAAACAAAATTAACCAGAGACTAAATCAAATCTAGATGCGCTGAAATCATGGCTTACGGATTACGCATAGCTGCGCAAGAGTCACATGCTTTAATTTATCGAATGCTATTTATTTATATCTGCAAATCTCTCAAATCTGTTAATATAGATATGATTAAGTAAAATCTGTCATGATATTCGATATTGACGTACATTACGTGTGTTCCTGGACACATTGTTTATGACGATAAGCGAAGGAGACGTGCTGGAGGTTCGCATCATATTAAAGTAGTTGGTGGACGACAGTTTTACAGGATTTTAAAATTTAAAAAAATAACCGACTTTAACTTGAAACTGAAACCTTGTATCATCGATAGTATCGTAAACAATAGGATTTACTTAATGCTAATTTAGCAGATGTGGGTATTTTCAGATCTGCCTGCCCAGCCTGGTGCTGTCTTATGGGGTGCTGCTAGTTCATCTAGTCGAATACGATGTGCCGATATGGCTCGGCTTGTCGACACCGACTGTTATGATATTGACCTACGGCCTCACACGTAAGGTTCATTTCAGTTTCCTCCTTAACATAATGTTTTGTCTTATCTCATCCTATCAGCATAATATTATAATAACCACTGCGTTTTTACACCGGTCACCGGTTTGTCTCGATCCCTATGTTCCCTGCGTTGATTTTTAAAGCATAAATAAAATTAAGACATATACAATAATTGTGGAGACTTTGATAAATCATATGCAATACTAAAATTCCTCCTCATTCTGAGAAATAATCATTTAAAATGTCCTGTAAATTCCTTAGTACAAAACTACTTAGTGAAATACCTACTGTACCTATTTCTTATAACAAAACCCAGAGGTATATCCTGCTGAATCACAAAATCTTGGCACATTACAGAATGTTGGTGCAGAGAAGCGGCAGATTCCTGGGGCGGGCCGGTGGGATACCGCGTCATGGCGACCATCGGCCTGATGGCGGTCGTTGTCAGCCTGTTCCTGTGCGCCATTCTGCCCTACCATTGGCAGCCGTACATCTTTGGTATTCTTGGAGGTAAGATTTTGTACTTTTTAAATGAGGAAAAAGGAGAGCAATAATTCGAAAAGACAGCGTTGAATCTACAAATTTAAAACTCCATTGCTAAGGGAAACAAATAAATACTATAATGTTATGAGTTTTCTCGAAAACATATATAAGAGATATCGACTATAAGAGAACTGGTAGTTAAACTTATGGTCTAGTCTTAACCTTTAAGTATGGACGTGGAGCCTCACATGCTACTCGATGTTCCGTTTTCTTAGTTTCGCCTATTTCCCCTCATTTTTCGTGATTGAGCGGCTCAGTAGCTTTTGTTTTAGTTGTAAAACCACTAAAAAGAGAGGCGGTAGCATCATCCAATGAATATCACGTAAGTTATGACCATCAAAATATTGACCGGAGCCTGTCAGGCTACACGTCCATAGTTGCCCTACAATGTATTTTGTAGGGGCGATTATATTTATTTAAGAGTTTGTAGGACAAATTGTCAAAAAACAATAAAGCAGGTGGTTCTAATTTTTAATTCCAGTACGTGTTCTGTTCAGGGCCCTGGAGGATAAACATTTAGTCCAGGATATCCATCTTTCGAAAATTCATTTCAAATTTTCCATTTTAATAATTCTTTAGTGAGTGAGATTTTGTAAGCTTCGGTTTAGTCTCACAATAAAGAGAATATAGAATTTTTTGTTTTAGAATAGCAAGTATAATCTGTCCCGTAAAAAAACAAGGATGACTGGCCCTGTTTGTGTCAGGTGCAACAAACCTGTGTGTGTCCAAAGTTTTGGATATTTGTGCACTAACTGCTAATAAATTTACGTGATTAGACTGTTGTCAAATTTTTTTATATTTGTTACCTGAAGTAGGTGTTATGTTTTTTTTTAGTTTTTTATATATTATATTTTGAGAAAATAAGACTCATTTTGTTATAAGAATAACTGTGGCTGTTTTAATACCTAAAAATGTAACCTAAGTAAATTTAGACTGAAAAGTGCCATAATTTAAGATTTTTAAAATTTCTATATTTAAAAATATAAAAGTTGATTGTATAAGCACGTTATTTTATTGTTAAATCCCATAACTTTAATATTAAATCAGTTTTAAAGCGATTTTAGTTCAAAATCCCCAAATAAAAGTGGGTTCATATAGGAGCCTGTGAGGCTCCACGTCCATAGCAGTGTTAAGAAAAAGTCACGTCCATACTTAAAGGTTAACTTATAGTCTACCAAAATTTATGAGTAATAGAATGTTCTGACCTTTTGCAGGTTTCGGGTCCTCACTGATATCGGCTCAAGTAGACGCAGTTGTCTTCGATACATATGACACCAGACTTGGTTTAGTTCGAGGACTCTGCTTCGCTGGACAAGCCATTGGACAGTCACTGTTCCCTCACATACTGACAGCCTTAATAGAGTACTTTGATTACTCTTATTTTTATATAGTTTTCAGCGGAATGATGCTTCAAACATTACCGTTTATTTTATTACTAAGAGTAGAAGACACTATAATAAGACCTATATCGTTTTCGAGATACAGCGATTTGGCCAAAACCTACGCAATATTTAGCAACGAGGCCGTTGACACAAACTACTATTCGACAGAATTGCAACTTCATGATATGAGCAAGAAATGTTGGAAAAGTCCTTCAGATGACAATTTACACAGAGAACATGATAATAAAGATAAAGACAATGAAGCAGCGTACGACAATGATATTAGCACTACAATTACACCACCTCCCAGCCCCGAGGAGAAGAGAAGAAATATCTTCGGAGTAGAGATATTGCCAGAAATTCCAGAAGAGAGCGAGGAAAGCGAAGATGAAGACGACTATTCCGCTGCTGATAAAAGCAAGAATAACAACAAGAAGAGGTTTAGCGTCGCTATCAAAAGACTGAGTACTTTAGGGGATAATATTGACGATTGCATATCTAATCAATCTAGAAGGGATTCACAGAGCGATCGAGGCAGTGAGAATAGAGAATATTCAGAAGTGGAAGTAACCTATGATAATATATCGCCAGTGACAGATGTTCAAAGGGAGAAAATATTCAACTCTTTCAGCTTCAGGTGTCAGTCGGCTTATGCAAGTATGAAACGAAAAATGTGGATGCCTTCGTATAGAGTTTATAGAATGAAAAGAAGGCTAGTGTACACAATGTACAATTTCAACGATACAATTATCAAGCCTTTGACAAGATCACTATCCTATTGGAGATTTTATCCTTGTCTTCTGTTGGCATTCACGAAGCTAATTCTTACTGCGGTGTCATTACCTTTACTTCCGTTGATAGCTTCACAAATGCACCCGAAAATTTCAACCACAGAATCAAACTTCTTGTTGTCTTTGTACGCATTCACTTGGATATGCTTTTTGTTATGCACGCCGTGGTTAACGCAAACAAAGAAGAGGAATTTCAAGTATATAGCTGCTATTGGACTTCTTATTTCGACTGCTGCATGTTTTCGTAAGTGTCCATAAATTACTAGATAGATATGACCATAACTGTACTGGCCCTCGAAGATGGGGCCATAACTGTCAACATTTCCACAACAACCCTATTTTAGGGCAAATCTTAGTGGAATGTTAAAACCCATGTTGATCGCTATAAACGCTACATAAGTCTAGATTCTAGATGATAATATACAGCACCAATACAATATACATTAATAAATCATTCCGTAAAATTATTTAACAACCTAATCAGACTCTAACACACGTTCTCTTGTTTCAGTTCTAGCAGATGCTGATAATCACGATAAGTTTTCAATAGGAGTCGTCGTAGCTGGTTTCGGTTACGGAGCCATATCATCATGTTGGGAGACGACCGTTCAAGAATTCGTTGGCGCCAGGAAATGGCCAAAAATCCACAGTACACTGGAAACTCTCTCCGGCTGTTCTTTAGCAGCTTTCGTTATAGGAATATCATTCGTAATCGGCCAAGAAGGGGGGTTGCAAATAGTAATGTTTATTATGGGGATAATATTGTCCTGCATTGCGATTGTTTGGAGTGTTCTAGTGGCCATATCAATTTACTTAACTAAATTAAAGACATTGCGGTTGGGAGGCCGTTTCCTACCATAAGAATAAAACTGGTCAAGGAGTATTGTAATTCAGATGTGATTCTAGATCACCGAATTGAAATCCCGGCCACTAGCTATTCCTAGTTATGTGCGGGATTTCCACTCGCTATACTGGTTGAAAGCTTCAGCCGTGAACCGTTAACCATCCGCTAGACAAAACCGTGTCGTTAAGCGGTCATTATGGCCGTATTTCGGTATGATATTCAGAGAAGCCAGATATGGAGGGGTTAATCCCGCCTACTTGACCGACAAAACGTCGGCAATGACCGACATTGCATTGGCAACACCACTTATGTTGTAAACTTCTATAGACGATACCAGTGACTTATTTTAAGCAATATTATATCTAATAATTTATTTGTTGATTTATAATTTTATATGCGTAAATTATTGTGTAAAAATGTAAATACTTGCTATATTGTTGTATCACTAATATAATGACTCATAATAAAGTTTTATACGTAACAATTTTTCTTTAAATTTTTATCAAAAATCAAACGCGAGTGCTTCCGGTTTTTAAATTCTAGAGCGTGGTAGTAATATTGCGTTTACTGCAATATATTATGTGTTTGTTCGCTTTTTGATAAGATATTATACATTTATTACTATTTCCGTTGACTAAAAACTTATCTATTACGTAGGAACACCCCGTGAAACAAGTCACAAAATTATAAAAGTAGGTAGGTCCTGATATACCTATAGACTGTCGTTTAAATCAGAGTTCCTATGATACAAAAATACTATCATCTTCAAATATACAAGCATTCGATTTAAAATAATCTGAAATAAAAAATATATGTGAATGGGTCACTTGCCACTTGCCTCCACCATAGTTAATCAAATCTATAAAAAAATATAGCTTGGATTGATGTTCGCAGTATAAGGCCCATCCAACATAGGGTGACGAAAGTTGTCAGAGAGCAACCCGAGTCGCTGTAACCCAGTGTGGGGGCGGCTTAAGCATGCGTATGAACTATGTATCTTTTCCCGCTCGATGCTGCGTTTTGTATATATATATTTCTTTCCGTATTATTTATTTTGTCACGACGTAATTAGTAACTTATTGTTAATTTTATTAATGCGGTCTTTTCGCGTAATAATTTCCCTGTATATGTTAGTTATAGTATATAAAAAATCATAGTTTTAAAAAATCATTATAAAAGCAGACCGTGTGTGTCTGCTCGTGACCACGGTGCATGTAACTGTGCAGAAACGTCAAGGTTGATTTTATAATGATTTTGTAATACTAACAATATTACGCAAAAAGACCCAATTAATAAAGTTAACATGAGTTTAGATCGCGAAAGTTTAAAGTGGTATAACCCACCTATTTGTGGAAAACATCATAAAATTTAATGTTTGTTTGAGTTTCATATCACGTATCTGTATGCTCTCTGTCATTGAGATTGCAGTGAAATTGCACTTTCAAAATAACAAACAATAGAACAAATCTAAGGTTCTTAGTATTTTATTAAGGCTGGGAGGTAGCAAACAAACCAATACTCAATACCTAGGCATCTATGTACCTACATACATCACGAGTTTGTTGACAAGGTTCGAGAGATAAAAAAATTATAACACATATGCATAAGACTGTAGGAGTCAATCATCCAACAAATATTACGCCATTAGATAAAAATGCGTAATTAAAAGATAACTCAATAATAATGAATATCAAAGAAAAAAAGCGTGCGTTACGTTTGTGTAGCGTCAAGTGCCCATAATAGCCTGGTAATCGTACGTCCCATCCGGGTTGTAAATCACAATCAGATGATCGATTCAAATCTCAAGTCGCAGTAGCAAGAGTCCAGAGGGCCTGTTAGCTATCGCAAAACTACATGTAAAACACTAGAATCCATAGACAAAATCGCGTATATTACTTGCTTAAACCTCCTTATTAATATGAGTAAAGTAACAAAAGCAGCAATGTACATTGAAGTTGCCATCAATCGTAGTAGGTGAGAATTAGCCAATAGCCCCTCTGAATAAAAGTACGAGAGGCATTAAAAGCGAGAACTGGAATGAATGGTATAATAGTAAAGGCCTCCGCCCAAAATAAAGGAGGCAGGGCGATAAGGAGTAAATTATTATCAAAGCTTATAATTTACGACGTTATTTTTACTTTATCAACTGCACATTACAAAACAAGAGCTAAACAGTTCACAGGTAAACATAATAAGGCCGCAGGAAATAAGGTGTCAACATTATTTGTACAACGTCGACCTAATCTACTGTTTGATATAACTGACTAGTCTTATACTAACAATGGTTCATATCTATCATTAAAATTAGTTGTAAATGCACAGAAACACCATTCGAATGAAAACTACGCGAGATAAACGACAAACACGGCGAAAGTGTTCAAACGACTGAAAGTTAGATATGTGAAGATGGCTTTCATGACGAGAGATTTTATCGACCTTAGAGGAATATTGATTTTGGTAAGTAAGATTAATCCAGATTCCTTTTGAATTGCCCAAGACAGTGAAAAGTGGAAGGAAAACAAAGGCTAGCAAAAGGCTATCAAAGCAAACAATAAACATTTGTGGAGACACTGTGCTTTGATTTCGCTATAAACTTTCCAATCTCCAATCAACATCTTTGTGTAAATGGAAATTTTGGCAACAGATTTTCAGGATAACATTGTTTACATTTTATGTAAGATAATAATTTTCCATTGTTGTTTCAGACGCTGGTTATTTTACCAATAACAGCAACGAACATCGACTGCAATGGAAAGGCTTTTCGTTGCGTTAACTCGACCCACTTCATGATCTGCGTGGATCTTGGGACAGGGATATCGACTACAATAGATGACTTTGTTATGCGGTGTCCGCTCACGACTGTTTGCAGACCAACTAATCGCTTTGAGTGTGAATTTGGGGCTCCGATTCAAGTAACTGAAGTTCCTACAACAATACTTTCAACTGTGACAGCAGAACCTTTGATCACGGAGGCGATTGTTGCTACAGAAGCGGCTGTTACTACAGAAGTGCCTATAACCACAGAAGTGCCTGTCATTCCAGAAGCAACTGTAACTACGATAGCGCCAAAAATCACAGAAGTGCATATAACCACAGAAGTGCCTGTCACTACAGAAGCAACTGGTACTACGATAGCGCCAATAATCACAGAAGTGCCTATAACCACAGAAGTGCCTGTCACTACAGAAGCAACTGTAACTACGAAAGCGCCTATTACAATAGAAGTGCCTATTACCACAGTAGTGCCTCTGACTACGGAAGCGCTTATAATCACGGTAGTGCCTGTAACCACACAAGCGCCTTTAATCACAGAAGTGCCTGTAACTACACAAGCGCCTATAATTACAGAAGTGCCGGTAACCACACAAGAGCCTATAATTACAGAAGTGCCGGTAACCACACAAGCGCCTATAATTACAGAAGTGCCTGTAACTACACAAGCGCCTATAATAACACAAGTGCCTGTAACTACACAAGCGCCTTTAATCACAGAAGTGCCTGTAACTACACAAGCGCCAATAATCACAGAAGTGCCTGTAACCACAGAAGTGCCAGTCACAACTGAATCACCTGTGATTACTGAAGCAACTATAACTACGAAAGCACCCATAATTACAGAAGTACCCGTAACAATAGAAGTGCCTATAACCACAGAAGTGCCAATAATTACAGGAGTGCCTGTAATCACAGAAGCGACTGTATCGACGAAAATGCCGATAACAGCAGTGCCTGTAACTACTGAAGCAATTGCTACGACCGATAATAATGAAGCTACTTTCGGTCCTGTAGTAACAGTTTCAATTCCTTTTGAAGAATATTACAATACGATTAGTACTACAACTTTATCTGGATTTGAAGTGAGTACGGAAAAGACTACGAATAACGATATTAACAACAATGCACCGAACCCGAATACAACAATTTTATATATTTCAACGACTGATTCTATACTGCCAATGACTACTGAAGATACTAGTTTAATTGATAATAGTAATGTAGAAAATAATTTAAACGTTATTCCACAAAATGCTACTAAAGTAAATAATCAAGATTTAGCTACAACTATATCCGGAGCAGATATTACTGATATGCCAGGCGTAAGTACCACCGGTACATTTAGAAATGCATCATCGAATGATAATAATATTTTGGTGACGACGGGGTCAGCGGTTACTGAAGACAATGACTTAAAGGTTATACCATATTATAACACTACCAATATTAATAACGAAGCTACAGCTACAGATGTTGTTTCAAGTACAGATATAACATATACACCTACGGTAAGTGAAAGCACCAGTAATAGTACAAATGAATCATCTTCTAATAATGCTGTTACAACCCAGAAAACAGTCACAGAATCAATATACTTCGAAAATGCAACTGTGATTTTAGATTCTACTTTAGGACTAGATAATAGCGCCACTTTGGAAACAATCACACCTTTAAATGAATCAGTAACAGCACTAGACTCAAAACCAGACGTAAATGTAATTAATGAGTCTAATTCATCGACAACGACTAATACTGTAATTACAGTTCCCGATACTAATAACACTATTTTCGAAACTGTCAATCAAAACGAAAACGACGTTACAACTGCTAACAACTTAGTGATTAAAATAGATACAACAGAATCTTCTTTGTTAAATTCAACTAACAGTCAAGCGATTGAGGCCGCACCTAATGCTATAACCGAGCCAACGACTGGAGACTTTTTTACTACTATTAAAACTACTGAAATCCAATCTGAGAATTCCTCTACAGATAATGCCACGGAGCAAATTATGGCTACTGAGCCTGTACCGATAATAACTATTGTACCTCTACAACCAAATAAATCAAATATATCAGAAACTGCGCAACTTAGCTCTACAGCAAGTGAATCTCCTTTACCTACTAGCAGTATATCGAATGACGTATATAGCACTACAAATTATATTCTTACCACTATTAATGACACGACAGTAACAGATGTAAAACTGGAATCGAACACAACCGAATCACTTAATTTAAATACGGGTGATAGTAATTTACAATCTACAACATCATCTTATGAGGCTAGTAAGGTTACTGAAAAAATACCCAATGAAGGGTCACCGCAACCTATAACCGTGCCTGATACATTAAATAGTCCTAATACTAAGATTGCCGAGATCAACGTTGGTAAAGAAGATACAATATCTACAACAGCGTCTCAAATAATTTCCGATATAACAGCAACCAATATTTCTAACTCAATACCCTATGAAAAGACTGTATCTGCTACTGAAAGTCCCCATTATGAAGTATCTACTAATAACATGGACAGTCCGACAGAAGAAATTTCTACAGTGTCAAGTACTAATACTGAAGCAATAATTGAGAGATTTTCTACAACAGAAGGAAGCACATTTTCATATCATGTAACTACAGAAGCTACGTCTTATATTATCAGTAGTACCAACTCTGTACCAGAATTTGATGTCACAAATTCGAACTCAGACACATATATTTCATCAAGTACAATAACGGCAGCAGTTACAACTGATAGAGTTTTTACAACGAAAGATACTAAAATTGTCGTGACCAATTTAAATTCAACTTCAACTACTGAAAGTAACGTAAATCTACTGAACAAGGATGCAGAAGAGATCAATAATGATTTTAACGACAGCGATAGTCCAGGGCAAAATGAAAAGGTTTTGTCGACTGATTATGTTAACGATAACGGAGTAATAAGTGCATATACTACAACTAAACCAGCCACGACAAATTCATTTGTAGTAAGCACTGAAGCAATGACAGTTGGGAAAGATTTATCTGGAAATCCTCAAACATCAGCATTTGTACCTATAACTACAACTCCAAGTGTCACAGCCGCCTCTTCAATAGAATGGAATACGGCACCAACTTTGAAAGAGACTTCTATGCGTGAAGCTTCTACAGCAAATACTGAAAGTAGCTTAACGAAAAGCGAGTTGAATGTTGTTAGTACACTCTCTTCACAAGATAGAATCACGGAAAACATTTCTAATTTAGAAGAGCATACAGATTCTTCGCTACCAGTGAGTCAAGCAGTTACCAACACTGTAACTACGGATACGACTCCACAGTCCACTAAAGCAGGTGGAATTGATACAACTCATGTTTACAAGGAGGAAAGTAATTTGCCTTCCGATTTAAATACTCTCACAACTTCGATAAACAACGAAATAGATAAGAAAACGACAGATGAATTTATTACAATTAAAGATAACAATACAAACGTGGAAAATTTGGCGGTGACAGTTTTTGTAAACAATGAATCAGATAAAATAACAAGCGAATTAACAAGTATTATTGAAAACATTACGACAGAAAAGTCGGCACAAAGCAATATTTCTAATAATATAACCACTTCAGTTACACTCAATAAAGACAAAGATTCAGAAGGTATCAATCAGTCAACTTACACAGCCACTACTGAACTTTCAATAGACGTTGCTGGCACGGTAGAGCACGGTGATTTAAATCTTAATGCAGCAACTGGCGATACGGTACAAAATACTGAAACCAAGCAAACTGGGGTCACGTCTTCCAATATTAACGACATAAAAACAAGCCCGATTTCCACAAGTTTATCTGAAGAAAACAATAGCATACAACGTTCTGGCTTGGGAGAAGCAACGGCTACTACACACAATCAGTATGACCCTGCATTGGCCCAAACTAATATTGACCTTGGGATTAAAGGTGACGTCATTTCAACAACTGCATCACTTTCTGTAAGCCAGTTAAGTACTAATAACGATCAGAACCTAAGCGCGAATGTTGGCATTGCTGGAACAGAACATATCGATAATGCGAAGTCAAATACAGGGACAACAAATATAATATCCGATGCTGTAACTCAAGACGTTCAATCATTAGCATCACATACTAGCGATATTGAAATTGCGCCAATAAACACAAATACTCATACTTCTGCAGTAAATGATAACATTGGTGATATTTCTACAACCACTCATTTTTCTGAAAGTGCGTCCAATCCTTTAGAAAATTTATTGCTGAACGGCCCTAGAAAAGATGGAGAAAATGAATATAGCACACAATCAGATACTGTTGATAACGATGCAATGCAATCTGCAGCTTCTATTAAAAATAATGATAAACAATTGACAACAAATTCCGAGAGTGGTTTGATAAAAGATCAACCAGTAAGTACACTTTCTATTCCAACTTCATCTGTATTATTTAGTACTTTGCCAACGAATACTGATTCTCCCATTCAAAATGATAAGGTATCGACTATAAGAGTAGAGGGTGTTATATCGCAAGATAAGAATAAAAATCAAACAACATTAACGCCTATAATTGAATCTCAAGCAAATACTGCAACTAAAGATTACGATACTCATATTACAAAAGATGAAATACTTAATACGCAAGAATCGAGCCAAAATTTCAAGGAAACCACAAGCTCAGCACTACAGGGGCATATTAATTCAAAAAATTTAAGTCTACAATCACAAGTTACCGATAGTTCAATTGTTATAAATGTCGTGACTACGTCTAGCAGTTTGGATGCATCATCAAACATCTTCACTCAATCTGTTGGATCGTCAAACCAAGTAACAGAAGGAAATGCGACACCAACTAGCAAAGGCACTGATGGCATGCAAACTTCTCAAATAGAGAATGTTCCAGTAAGTACAGAAAACGTTACATTTAATACAGATTCTGAAAGCATTACAGACACAAACTTGGATGTACCTACTATAGCCGTACCCACTGAGAAATCTATTAATGAATTTGTTACTAAGCCCTCGAAAACTACTACGCAACCTACTGGAACTCAAGCGGAAATTGTTAATGGCGTGGAAAATGAAACTAATTTAGGATCTCTGAGTGCGATATCAGATTCTGGAGTAACGACTTCCACACCAACACAAGCTAGTAACGATATTAAAGATATCGTGCAAAGTAGCACAACAGAAAAATCTCCCAATGAGGCTACTGATATAGTATCAGTTGCAGATATAATAATAGACAAAATACCAGTAGAAATTACACATTCTGGAATATTGTCCGAATTACAAAAACAGCACAAGAAAAAAGGAGATAATGAAAACGATAAAGAAGATAATAAACAAACACATACTGAACTCGAAGGACTGAATAATTATAGTCCTACTCCCGACGTTAAAGGGGGATCGGTAACAGAAAACAATTCACCATCAAATCCTATTGAGAATACACAAAATAGTAATAAGGAGGAACTGTTGCCCCAACATAATGAGAGTCCTAATGGAGCTAAAACACCAACCACTGGTAATGGTCAAATAGAAAATATCACACATAAAATGAATGAACAAGGTCCAACTCCTGAAACATTCACCTCAAAGGGTCAATCAAAAGGAACAACACAAAGTGAAATCGGAGGACTTAATAATGATGCAACTCGTAATATAACAGAGGAATCAATTTCACGTAATAATTCGCCACAAATTTCAACCCAAACTGAGAATCAAAAGGGCGACAAAGAAGAACCGCTGACACAAAATAATAAGAATAATGGAGCCAATACACCAGAAATTAGCAATGATCAAACTGAGACAACGCATCCAATCGCAATCAGTACATCAAAAGATCAAAATTATCATCAAGCACAGAGCACAGAACGTAATACAAATATACTAACTACAAGCACTTATTCCCCACAATCAACAAAATCAAAGGCTGAAATTACAACTAATGGTCATGGCCTACAATTGACTACACCTACCCCAGTAACCTACGATTGTAAAAACAAACGCGGTAGATACGCAGACCAAAAAGACTGCAGAAAGTTCTACATTTGCTTAGGAAATGGCCACGTTATCGCCGGAACGTGTCCGGTTAACACCGTTTTCAGTGAAATTAGAAAGCAATGTACTAACAATTTGTCGCATTGCATAAGAAATAATCAATTCCAATGCTCAATGGGAGGGCGGTTCAGTGATTATTTAGTAGATAATGTCTATTACGTGTGCGTTAGAAAGAATGTAAGTTCCATTATTAGATTTAAATTCCAGTGCCTTAATGGGTACCACCTCAATAAAACTTCCGTTCGGTGTGCTATGAATACTGATTCGAGTCAATCGGATTCTATTTCTCAAAGTAAATCGACAAGTAATTCTGATATAAGCGAGTCTACTCCTTCTATGTCTCAAAGCGAATCGACAAGTAATTCTGATTTAAGCGAGTCTACTCCATCAAAACAGGAAGAAAAGGAAAAGCCTGAAACGCCAGAAACACCAGAAGTACCAGAAAAGAAAGAGAAATTCAAGTGTAAAAAAGAAGGCAAATTTCCAGATGTGACCAATCCTAGAAGATATTTCGAGTGCAAAAAAGACAATGATGAATTACGGCAGAAGAGGAAAAAATGTAGGAACCACAAAATCTTCGATAGGAAAAAGAAATCATGTGTAAACGACGACAGTGACAATGCGAGTAACGAAAGTGGGTGAATAATAAGACCTAGCTGATAAATAATCCTAGAACTTTTCCAAGTAATGCATTGTATAACATTATGAATGCCATATTAACCTGTATAGATAAACTGATAAGTTTTACGATGTAAATAGTAGAATAAAGAACTGCGAATCTTAATCTAATTATTATTATCGACCGAGCGAAGCGAGGTCTTAGAGTCGAAAGCCGCGAAATGCCTGCGTTTGGACCAGTTTAACGCTTGACCTCTGATGCTCAAGTTTGGTCGATGTTTACTTGAAAACGGTTAATCCAAATTAAATGAAATTTTACACACAAGTTAAGAAGGTTAATTGGATAATTTAAGTGAAAAAATTAGCTAAATAGGTTACAGGGTTGCAGAGATATAGGTGACTTAAAGTCTTTACGATAGGTCTGACGATTATTTCAAAACTGGACAGCTGATAATTTTTTTTCTAACATATACACATTTTTTATAAGCGACACAAATATATTAGCCAAAGTTTATGTTTGTATGTATGTTTGTTACGCGATAACTGGAAAACCAATGGTCCAATCTGCATGAAACTTTGCAAACGCGTAATATAAATCCATAGAATTTTTAAGTTCGAACATGAGCCAAATCGGTCGAAGGGTTCAAGAGTTAAAGAGATTGCTTTATTACAATGAAACCGATGATCCAGTCTTGATAAAAATTTTTAAACAGGTAGTACAAACTAAAAGAATTCTCACGTCCAAAAATGAGCCAAATCGGTGCAAGGGTTGTAGAGTTATAGAGAATACAAAATTACAATGTTTATCGATTATAATATTATGAGAACTACAGGGATATTCAGTTTTCCGTCAGGGAACCGAACCAAAGACCAAATTGTCAAAAATCGATACGACGTAATACGTCATTTCATACATTTTTGATAATTCGGTCCTAGGTTCGGTTCCCTAACGGATAAGTAAATAGCTATGTTGACTTACTCAAAATATTATGAATTTAAATGATCGTGCGGGTGAAACTTAAACCCATTTTTTATTCAAATAGTAGTCCAGTCAATGAGTGCCCAAAAGAGGCATGTGGATCGAAAAGTCGAAAGCAGAAAAATCTAACTTAGGAACTTTGTTTGGACTATTCAGGAGATTAACATACTAAAAGTTCCCACCCCTCCGAGGTGATCCCGAGGGGTGGGGGGGCCGAAGAAGGTCCCATTTTTAGGTTTTTTGCCTAAATGTCAAAAACTGGGCGTAGTACGATATTTTGTTGTACTACATTATAAAAGCTTTGAAATTTCCTACAACTTTGGCTTTAACACTTTTTATCTATATCCATCGTCCAGCTATGAGCTTCCAAACATGGTCTATTTTTAAGATGCTGAAATTAGTTTTCCATACAAAGTCGGTAAAAAAATCTTATATAAGTAAGTAATATTTGACCAACTTCTGGTTGTCGTACCATAATGAAACTTTGTAAATGTCTAGAAATATGATGACAGTTCAATAATTTGGTACCACTGAGCTGATCTGATGATGGAGCCAGGAGGTGTTTACTGAACCTCTTCAATGGCTATTAGTAAACCCGTCGAGTTTGGGCACATTACACTCGAATTGGCATAAGCAAAAAACCTAAAAATGGAACCTTCTTCGGCCTCCCCCCCCTCCCCTCGGGCTCACCAAGGATGAGTGGGGACTTTTAGTATGTTTATGTTCTGAATAGTCCAAACAAAGTTCCTAAGTTAGTTTTTCTACTTTCGACTTTCGAGACAGCGCCAAAGATCCGTTTTTTGTAAAGTTGTAGTTTGTAAAGTTCATCCACAAGTCTTTTGTTTAAAAAAATAATTAATAATTAGGCCTACGTTTGATCACATTATCCCACCTGATGGAAAGTGCAAATGTGATCGACGAGCTGCACGTATAAAAAGTCTGATAATGCCTTGAACAAGGACACTTTGTCTTGCTCAGTAGCTGTAGATACATCTTGAAAACCTGCGAGCCTAGATGTTACGCGTGACTGTCATAGCTCTGCGTTCTCGCTCCAAGTCTAAGTCATCATCGGCTGCTACGACAAAAATGTTATAGAATTAGCTACAATATCAATATAATAACTGTTGTAAATTTGCTGTATAACACAAGTAAAGCTAGATATTTTTTCCCAATTTCAATTATTCTAATGTCCACTGCATTGGCAACTTCTTCGTAAACAAGTGCTACAAACTATGAAGATTTTTTGAGATTTTTTTTAAAGACTATAGTAATATTTATTATTTTATTCTATTATTTTCTGCAAGTGAATACACACATAACCTTTCATAAAGATAAAGATTTTTTTAATGTATATCCGTTACGTATTTTGAGTTTTAACATTACTTTCAATTTTGGCATTTTCCTTTCCTTTTACGAATATAATAGGTTAAAGTTTCCATACAATTATATTTCGTAGATACTTATAACTTTTTACCCATGTATACCTATTATGAGGGAAATTGGGTCTGCGAGGTCCCAGTTCGCGGCGAACTACTAGTTATCCTAGTTTTGTACAATGTCATTTTAATACAGAGACACATAAGATACCTATTATAAGTTACTTAAATAGCATATTGAAATGTGTGTCTCTATGTTACGAGTTACGTTGTTATAACTTTCGTAAATAAAAATGTAAACTATTACCGAAATTGTTTTATTATTATTATAATTCTACGACTAAACTTTGTTATTTTAATAAATAGGGCATAATAAATCAGTCTTTATTAATTTCGATATCATTAATTTTCACATGCGAGGTCTCCGGAAAGCAGCAGAATTTTCCTGAACAAATTGGTCTTCTTCATCTTTCTCAAGCGTAACGCAGAATTGGTTAGAAAATATCGTGCAGGTGATAGAATTTTGTCCACGGGCTGGTCTACGAGGGCAAAAGTACGTAGCTTTTGCGGGCGTTTGATCCTGTGTCACAGTAAACTTGTAATTTTTGCAATCAATCGTGCTACGGTCTGCGTTCCCTGAAGTTACTTTGACTCGGTCATTGTCCATTCTTCTGTAATCATTGTCGAACAGATCTACATTAGATTTAGTATTGTTTGAGATTGGACACTTGTATTTATCAGGGGCTGAACAAGTTCTGGAGTAGCCGTTAAAGACTGTGTTGCCTGAGCACTTGAATTTGATCCCTTGGAAGCGATTTTTATTAGGAATGCAGAGAATGTAGCCTTTACATCCTGGTACATTAGGGTCAGCTATTCTTTCGTTCCTGTGGCATCGGATAGTCCTAGTGAAAGTTGAGTCGATGTAATTGACGATATTTTCGCAGACGTCGCTGGAATCTTCATTGCATACAGTGTTAGGTGGACATAGGAAAGCTGGGCCGAAGAGATTGTCGCCTTCGCAGAGACGGATTTTGTTGTTCCTCTCGCAGATAAATCCGTACGGACCGCAGTCGAAGTTTCTCGAACTGTATCCGATTGCTGAGACTTTGTTGATTACAACCTGATTAGAACAAAATCGGAAATTATAGATTTAACGTACCAACTGGTTATATCAATGACACTACAAATAGAAATAATTAGGTCCGAAAGAGGACCTCTTTCACTTTGAGGGTCGAACGGCTAGAATCTCGACACAAAACGAATTTTAATTCCTTCGTGGTGAGGGTTCCGACCAGCCGTCTGCCGACCTTCAAGAAGGAGGACTTCTGGCCGCAGGGAGTCGTGTTTCGGAAATTTCGAGGTCGACTTCCTGCTGACTCTGCGCGCAACACGTCGCCGGCGCCTAGTGTCACCTAGTTTTTAAGTTTATAAAATTTTTATGTATGTTAGTCTGTAAGGTATATATGATATGGGCCTCTGGTACACTGCGTCTGTGGCAGTGTACTATTGCCTGAAATAAATGATTTATTATTATTATTATTATAAACATATCTTTCACTGCACCCTTTTAGTTAGACTATCTCAAGGTATTTTACTATAATCACGTAACAGAACTCATCATTGCATATTGCGTGAAAAGCATTCGTATGGTGTGATGACTGCTGTAATTACCCTTAATGATTCTTGCCAATACTTTTAACTCTTCATTTTAAGATTTAGATTTGATTTTGTCATAGAACACGTAGTAGAGTATGCTTTTTGAAGCAGCATCGCTACTAATTCTGGCGTATGACGTATCTAATAGTTTAAAATGTTATTGTATTGAGGAACTTACCGTGATTAATATCAGCTTACAAAAAAGCGGCAACATTTTCCAAATTTTTCCTTGGTTTAAGAGACCTCTAGACACAATCTGAAACTAGGTTTCAAGACTCAGGAACCTCGAAAATATATTTGAAACTTTAAGATTTCAGTAAAGTTCACTGTAAAGTGTTTCTAAAGAAGTCTAATACACGACTAACGGAGACGAATAGCTTTCTTCAAAGCATCCATTTGAACAATTATAGTTTTTAACACCTCGATGACAATATGGAGAAATGAGAGCATAAGAGGTCAGGCTTGTAGACCAAGGAATAACTGTACATCACTCAAAATATGATGTGTTTCTTAAGCGGAAACTAAGATTTATTTTAGTTTTCCTTGAAACGAAGACTGATTAATGTGAGAAAGTTTGGATGTTTTTCCAACCGAAAAAGGCGTCAATTTAGTCTCTGGATGAGTAAAAATAATATGATTCAGTAAGTGAAACTGGATGTGGACAAATACTAGGTCCCGGCTATCTCCTAATTACATACCTACGTATATAGGAGGTAATCGTTAGGTCATGTTGTAGGTTTTTATCGTTTATACTTAGATTGGCCACTGGTCACAAAACCATAAATATTTGTGATTTGACTCTACAGTGTAAGTTGAGTAATCTGTTTCTAGGTAAGCGGGTAGTGTAGAAATTATTCAATTCTACAGTAAAATTATTTGCTAGTAGTTTTTGTGTTTAAAATCGTACCCTCTCCTTTGTAAGTTAGTCAATAGTTAATGAAGCATGCCTAGCTACTAGGTCACGTAAAGGGAACGTTCTAACAAATTATGCGGGTCAACGAAAGGGAAATTGGGCGTATAGTAGAGGTATGTTTAGACTCGTATATCTGTATATCTATTTTAAGTGAGTCACGTTCACGCACGTTTCTATATAGTCACGAATATTTAAAAAATAAATAAATAATATGTATCAGTTTGTTTGTTATACGATTTTGTTTTATTCATAGATACAGATTCATTTATTTATCATAACTATTAGCAAATTGTTGGCATGTGATTTAATATGGTTTAAAAATATTTATCTAAAAATAGAAAATTCACAAAACTAAAAACTTAAAAAAAAAAACATTTTTTTAAATCTAAAACACATCCTGTTTCAGGTTTCCACCTAAATTGTTATAAGTTGCGTCGTCTACAAACATTCATACAAAAAATTGTTGAAATATTTGTATGCCCACCCAATCCAAAATTAGCATTACAAGATTTTTATCTTTTTTGCATTGTTTTTACAATGAAACGTTTTCGTTAAATCTTTGTTGCCAAAAAAGCTAAACAATATAAACTGCAGTACACGCGTGCCAAATCGGTCAAACGGCGCACGAAATACCAGCACAATATTATTTGTTCATTGTTTCACACATACTGGGTACATTGAACTTTTAAAGGTTTTACTTTGAGCATCTCACAAATCATGAATTTAACATCCGTAGTATTTTAGTCAATCATTTTCGAGAAAAAGTAGTAAGAAAACAAGTGAACTTTAAAAAAACTTTTTAAAAACAAGCTTTTATTATTATTACCATCTAGCACCATAAAGTACTCGTCAAGACGAATCAAATGAGCCCAAACTCGATGGGGTTGCGTCGTTTAATAACGTAGTTCCTATGGCCACCTTCCAGCTCCCATCATCAGATCAGCTCGATGTCATAAAAATATTGCATTGTCATCCGATTTATACAGGCATGCAAAATTTCAGCTTAATCTGACACCGGGAAGTGGATCAAATTAAACTTGCAAGATTTGACTACAGACAGACAGACAGACAACATACAGGTGAAAGCTTGTAAAAAGAGTCTTGCAGCGACTTTTTAACTGAGAATTCTAAGTTAAAAAAGTCGCCGCAAGACGCTTTCTTGTAAGAGATAACGTTGTCCATAATCACTGCAGTGTTACCCAGGATTTCACAATGGTGATTATTCTAGGTGCACTGCACCAACGTTTTTCACTCAAGGGTCATAAGATGTTAGGACTCTTCAGCCCAGTAATTTCACTAGCTACAGTGCCCTTCTACCGAAGCAATGTTTGCACATCGCTCAGGCAGTAGAATAACTGGCACTGTTGGGGTACTCATCTAGTCGACCTGCAAAGGAAGTCTACTCCCGGTATTCTTGTGTATGTACTTCACTCCATGCTAAGCTGTTTGCTTGGAAGAGATCGCTCTAAGCGATAAGGCCGCCCATTGTAGAACTTTATATTATACTAGCTGCGCCCAGCGGTTTTACCCGCAGTACTTATGTAGCCTATGTGTTATTCCAGGGTCTAAGCTATCTCTATACAAATTCAGCTCAATCGGTCCACCCGTTTAGGCGTGAAAGAGTAACAAACATCCATCCAGACATCCATATATAAGCATATTGTATTGTACTTACTTATATCTTTTTTATTTACGAGTATTAAAGAAAACTACAAAAATAAATCTAAATGCACATTATATTAAATTAGCCTATGTAACAATAAACAATACTAGAGGTATTATAATTACTCATCATCAGAAGAGGTTTCCGAGTCGCTCTCGGAACTGGTGGAGGATTCTGAACTTGACAAGTGACGCACTGGACTACCGTTCTTGGCCCTGTTCAATGAAAAAATATCATATTAGGTAGGATAATAACTAATTAATTTAAGGCAATAAGGGTTAAATTCGCTAATAAGGAAGATGCATAGATGAATAGATGAGTATTACTCGTACATATTAAAATAGTTTTTGTGAAGTAACTACAATAGTTAGATATATGGTAACGGGGACGTTTATTAGATAATAATGTGTGCTTTAATATTGTAGAACATTATTTGGTTCTATTCTACCATTCATAGTTTCCGCAGCGCAATCGATGAAAGACATTTTCCGACAAAAAATTCTTTTGATTTACATTATTAAAGTTGACGACCTCTGTGGCGCGGTTGGCTAATACCCGCCTGCAACGCAGAAGGTTGCGGGTTCGATTCCCGCATGGGACAAATGTTTGTGTGATCCACAGACATTTGTTTCTGGTCTGGGTGGTTTCAATATCTATTATAAGTATGTATTTACAAAAGTATATAAGTATTATATCCGTTACCCTAACCACCATAATACAAGCATTAAGCTGCTTAGTATGGGGTTAGATGGCGCTGTGTGAAATGTCCTGAAATATTTTTTTTATTTTTTATTATTAAAGTTTTAACAGGGATCCCTAATTTTTTCGAGTCAAAAACATAGCCTTTGTTACTCGGGGATAATGTGTGATTGTAATGGTAAAAGAATTATCTAAATCCGTGCAGTAGTTTTTGAGTTTATTCGTTGCAAACATACAAAAATACAAATATTTCCTTTTTATAATATTAGTGTAGATAAATAATAATAATAAAATGCGTTTATTTTTTCAAAAACATCTTACAATAATAAAGTAGGTACAGCAAATACTTAGGTACAGCGCTGTAGTCCCAACCACACCTGAAAGAAAGAAACCCTCGCTCCCTGAACTAAGTAAACAACTTGTATCTCAGGTAATAAGATGTAGATAGTGAAGATGTAGATAGTGAAGATGTAGATAGTGAAGATGTAGATAGTGAAGATGTAGATAGTGAAGATGTAGATTAGTGTAGAAGCAGGCCCATGACACTCAGTACGATTGTCGGAGAATAATTACCTACTACTACTACATTGAACACGTAACGTGCGTATACTCATCATAGTGTGTGTAAACTACGTAGGGTTGATACGAAACTCACTTTGCAGCAAGTGGTACATTTTGTAACGACTAGATGGCGCTTTTTGCAATATCCGACAGGGCCCATAAATTATAATTATTAGGTACGTAATGTTATTTTTAGTTTTGAAATATTTTTATTGTGGAAAATTAAAATGTGAAAAATACATTTAGGACCTATTTGAATACATTTAGGGCTGTTAATACATTTAGGACCCATTTAGAATCTAAAACACTTCAGATTCATGTTGGAATAACTGATTCGTAATCAATTATACACCGAACGATAACACCCAATTTATAATGTTATGTTATATCTAAAAATTCAAAATTATTATATACGCGCTATTGATTACTGCCAACTGCCAACCCTGTGCATGTAGCCAACTCGAAGACCATTTGGCGGGGAGGAAAAAAATTTGGCGGGGGGAGGTGAGTGTCGCTTCTTTACGTAGTAATAGTTTCTATTCTTTGGTAGAAGTGAAGATATAGATATACTCACACATGATAAGCTAGGGCTACAGCGAGCGCGGCCGGGTGGAGCGAGCCAGCAACAGTAGCGGTGTCCTTGTCTAGCACGGCTTGTATCTCCTCAGGCGGTCGGTTCAACATCACGCCTAGCACTTGTTGGCTCGCCGTTATTGTATCACTAGTCACTCTTTACTTATAATATATATAGATATACTCACACATGATAAGCTAGGGCTACAGCGAGCGCGGCCGGGTGGAGCGAGCCAGCAACAGTAGCGGTGTCCTTGTCTAGCACGGCTTGTATCTCCTCAGGCGGTCGGTTCAACATCACGCCTAGCACTTGTTGGCTCGCCGTTATTGTATCACTAGTCACTCTTTACTTATAATATATATAGATATACTCACACATGATAAGCTAGGGCTACAGCGAGCGCGGCCGGGTGGAGCGAGCCAGCAACAGTAGCGGTGTCCTTGTCTAGCACGGCTTGTATCTCCTCAGGCGGTCGGTTCAACATCACGCCTAGCACTTGTTGGCTCGCCGTTATTGTATCACTAGTCACTCTTTACTTATAATATATATAGATATACTCACACATGATAAGCTAGGGCTACAGCGAGCGCGGCCGGGTGGAGCGAGCCAGCAACAGTAGCGGTGTCCTTGTCTAGCACGGCTTGTATCTCCTCAGGCGGTCGGTTCAACATCACGCCTAGCACTTGTTGGCTCGCCGTTATTGTATCACTAGTCACTCTTTACTTATAATATATATAGATATACTCACACATGATAAGCTAGGGCTACAGCGAGCGCGGCCGGGTGGAGCGAGCCAGCAACAGTAGCGGTGTCCTTGTCTAGCACGGCTTGTATCTCCTCAGGCGGTCGGTTCAACATCACGCCTAGCACTTGTTGGCTCGCCGTTATTGCCTCCTCGAAGCCGAACTCGGCTAGGTAGGATACTGCAGTCTGTTAGAAAAAAAATGAAATAAATTAAGTTACAAGTGAAATAAAAAAAAAATCTTCTAGTGAGTCTGAAGGGAATTGACCTGCTAACTTACGTCAAGATGGTTTGCTCAATTTCTTATTTATTTAGTGATTAGTGCTTTGAATCATAGATTTTTATGTTAAGCTTTTCGAGGATACTCTAAGAAAACTTTTAGTTAAGAATTTCCATCGGCTTCAAGTTTGACTTTTTTACTTGACCGGGTGAGTTGTAAAACTTACTCTGACTGTGACTCAACTAGAATATTACCTATTACATTATATATTATAACAATGAAAAAAGTGTATCTTGGTTGTCTGCAAAAGAGCTTTCAGCGATGGGACTGCCAATTGGAACTCTTATTAATATCAAATGTATTAAATAGGGATGTTGCATTTCATACACGAATATTATATTTTTATGCAAAATTATGTGAAATTTCAATATTAATATACCTTAACATACATGTGTGACGTCACACCACTGTCTTGAATTACGTTTTCTATGAAATGTTGCTGATTTCGACACATTTTAATTCATGAGAGTGACGTCACGCGCTCTGATTGGCGTTCGCATTCGCGTGATAATATGTAAATATTAATGAAATTAAAATTAGTTTTATTCAATTTTGGCTTGTAAATAGATTCTTAAAATGTGTTTTTTGGTTTTTAAATACTGTCTTTTATCTGAAAACCATAATTTTAGATAAATTCGTAACAGGTGTCAACATCCCTTTTAAATCTAATCTGTTATTTAATCTTACCGCAGCGATCCCCTGTTTGCCAATAGTAACAGCTTTCTGCGCAGCATTCACGATAGTCTGTGGTTTGGGCACGCCGGCCGCTTCCTCATTCTTAAGCTTGAGTATGGCTGTCTCTACGGTTTCCCAAGCTGTGTCTGACTTGTCCTTGCTATCTGAGCATATTTCTATTATATTCGATAATGCGGCCGCTGATAACCTTAAAAAAAATTCAATAAATTCGTGATTTTTTTCCTTTATTTTGTTTTAACCTCAACACAGAACGGCAGACACGATTTACACTTTTAGAGTAACGTAATAATCATAAAATAAGAAAATACAAAACAAACTGTTTAACTGACGACAGAGAGACGGGACGGGTCATAATTTTGTTCCTGCCTGCGTTCTCTTTATAAGTGACAACGTACAAATTTAAACATTACAAAAAATCTGTCCCTCACCGCGAACGCCTTCCGCCTGTGTGTGGCATCACCTTTATAAGTAACATGGTAACAAATGATGTAAAACCAATATAAAAATAAAGCTAAATATTTATGAACACAAAATCCTAATAACAAGTGAATTAAATTAAAAATTTAAAAAACCCCCAACGCAATATGTAATTCAACATTTTGTGGTGGCTGCCATCTTGGATTTTAAATTTATTATAGTGCGTTGTATTCTACTAGTTAAACCCTTTCATTGATACCCATATTGAGGGGGCCGTGGAGAAAAAAAGTAATCAGCCATTTTGTGGCGGCGGCCATCTTGGACCGATTTCCACCAAACATGGCTATGAACACTCTCGACTTACCAATCCGTTCGGGAGCTACGATGCCACAGACAAACACAAGCACTTCTATGCTACTTTTCAGCGGCTAGTATGTAGTGAAATTTAATATACAAGTTTAGTAGGTAGGTACATACTTCTGTGTGTTAGGCGTCCTCATATCCTTGTTCTCCTCTTCCCCTTCAGCGATTTGTCCAAACTTTAGTATGTCTGAGGCGGCCGCACGCATTTTCTCTTGCACTTCAGCTTCTACACATTATGGAGATAAAAGCCTCATATTACATGACTAATATATTACTCTTCTACTGTTACTAGTCTAGTCTAGAGACTAGCTTTAAGCTCACGGCTTTGCATGCGTGGACTAATCCTTTCTAAGATGGCTATGTCATAAAATCTATATGTGTGACAAATTTCAACCCATACAATACAATACTCTTTATTGCAGTTAAAAGATAACAAAAAAGACTTAAAACTAAACTATATAAAGGTCTACAATAGGCGGCCTTATCGCTTAGAGCGATAATAACCAGCTTTGCATGGATTGTTTTCAAACTCAAAACTCAAACTCAAAATTCATTTATTCAAATAGGCTACAATGGAGCACTTTTGCAAGTCAATTTTACATTTTATTTTAATATTCTACCGCTCATTCGCAAGGCACCTCTATGAGAAGAATGAGCAAGAAACTCATAGGGATTGCTTTTTTAAATATGTGTTTACAATTATTATCTTGGTTTGAGCCTAAAGAGTAGGGTGTGATTTTGTAGAGGAGTCAGTATAACCAATCATATACATTATAATTGCAATAAATATATTACATTATACCCATTCATCTATTTTCTTCTTAATTCACTTTAAACTTAAGAGGGCTTATTACGATGGACATTCTACCGCTCGCACTATTTGAGACATTTTGAAATATAAATTCATAGAAATACCTTTTTGAAAATTCCTCAAGAGAATATCTGTACAATATAATTGCACACATTTTAAAAGTATTTTCAGTTTGATATATCAAACTACGGAATACAGAACCCTAAAAGTGGCATGAGACCTATATAAAACATAAAAATAAACCTCTCCAAGCCATTTCTACGTGTTACAATCGGCGGTCTTATCGTTTTACCTTGTAATTGATAACAGTTGACCATAGCGTCGAGCAGTTTCTCAACAAGCCTGTTCTTCTTGGCATGTCCGAATATTACTATCTGTGACCACGCTTGCGCTAAACGATCGCCCGTGCCGTTCAGTTCTAACGCCTTTATTATCTGTGGAAATAAAAATTGGATTATAACACATACATTACTGTGCTCCGGTAGGAGGGCACTGTAGCTAGTGTAATTACTGGGCTAAAGAGTCTTAACATCTTATGACTCTTGAGTAAGAAGCGTTGGTGCAGTGCTCCTAGATTTTCACATAATTGTGAAATCCTAGGTAACACTGTACTGATTATGGGCAGCCGTTATCTCTTAACATCAGGAGAGCGTCTTGCTCGTCTTCTACTTCATCACATAAACATAAACAACACATCATCGTGACCACCTATGAGACAAAAAACAGCTTACGGATTTTCATTATTTTATCAAAATACGCGATATATTGATATTTTGGGTATATAAACTAGTTGAATAACATTGTATTGTCTCAAATTGCTTTAAAATTTTGGAAAAAACGAAACATTGGTATTATTGTCACAGTGAAGTAGTTGGACAGAGTTTGACAAACAACGTAAACCGGCCACGCCGAAAGGGACGGAAAATAAGTTCTCCTTTTTCTTCACATAGAATTTTTCCTATTGCCATCACACTCACACATAAAATGGGTACTTCTAGTTGTATTACTTCTGTGGATTATAACATCTTAATAGTTATTTGTTATACAAGAGTGCAAAGTTGCTTTTTTACCGCGTGCTCAGTTTGTATGACCGAGCTAGCGAGGGATTCTAAAATTAAATCACGAGCGTAGCGAGTGATTTATTAATTAGAATCCTGAGCGTTAGCGAGGGAATCAAAAGAGCACAAGGTCAAAAATCTTTGCACTCGAGTGTGACACATAATTTTTCATCCCCCCTCAGCGAGGAAATAACTCAATGCTAAAAGTTTTTTTTTAATTATTCTCACCATGGATGCGCACAGTGTTGCCAGTGCACTATCTTCAAAAATAATCAGTATTCAATTTTAATTTACGTAGGTACGCTTACTTAGAGTCCTTTTCACGAAAGAGGTCCCGCGGAATTTAGCGGAACTAATTTTTTATTCTATTATATATTATTGGACTTCATATTTTAAATCATTTTTATTTGTTACATAAAATAAATACCTTTTTGATAAGGAATGAAATATGAGCAATTATGAGGCGTTAAAAAGTTAAAGGTATTTTTAACTTTTAAAATGTGCAATAGTGGCGTCCCGCAAAAAGGTCTCCTTTCGTGAAAAGCACTTTACCTATTCGTTTTAGTGATTATTTTCTCATTTTCAGTTTATTACAGTGAGAAATCGTTAATAAAAAAGTTACTAAAAAGTAATACTTAGAAAAAATCTTGCTACTAACTAGATAAAGTTATAAAAAATTTGCTTATTCTATTAACTCTGCTAAATTAACTCAACTATTATTTACTATTACAGTACTATATAATTCATTTAAAACATTATTGCTTCGAAATGTAATTTATATCTAAACAACTAACGTAAATATAGTTCAAAAGAAACGTAATATGTTATAAAAGTAACTTACTGGCAAGGCTGATGGTGCGCCTAAAGCAAATTAAAAAAAAAAAGTTTACTAAAGAGGTTCTTACTCCGAGTTTTTAACAAATTTAAAAAAGTTGTACGCTTATTTCGGTACCATAGAGGTGGAAGTAAATAGGTTTAATTATGTTTTTGTCTCTAGAGGGTAAAGTAAGTTTGAATTTCTCTAGAGGAAAATATAGACTTTTCCAGTCAGATATCGATGAGTAAAACTCACAGATCATAAAGCTAGAGATGGAAGCTAAAATGAGGTAACAGTCGCCAAGTCATATGCCTGAATCAACATAAGCTCGTAGCTCCGCCTCTTTTTCGTGTTCATTCCACGGCCGACATTGACAGCGTGACATTCACATACTTAATGAAAAATAATTAATAAAAATGCCGTATTGTTCAATAAAAAGGCGCGGAAAGACTAGCGCTACATTCAGTTACGCAAAAGACGAAATCTTATTACACAGGCAAGTTATTATTCCGATAATAATCATTAAAAATGTTTAACATAAAATGCAATATAAAAATGGCCAAGTTTCTTTTCGTCTCATTCTTTCTTGGTAAATTTGTATAACATTATCTCGTTCTCTCTTACGCCCGGATAAACTAGTGATAAGACACAAATTTAAATTTACACCACAAATTTTATCGACAAAAATGTTATTGAAATTTTTGAAGTAGGTAGGTATTAGGTATATTAAGGTACCAAAATTATCGGGGTTTAATATTATACAGGGTTACTGGTATTTAATTCATGAATGGTTATTATGAAGCTTATAATAAGAGAAGTGTAACGAAGCTTTTAAAATACATAATGTTAAATTTGTCACTAATTTAAAAACAAATAATTCGCTATCTAACATTTATTGTTTATTCTTATAGGGTGCGTATTCGCACGCATAATTTTTTTAAAATTAGGACTATAAATTTTATGCGAGCGATGGACCTATTTATATTTTAGTGAAACCATATAAAATGTTTATTCGGGTACTTTGGGAGGTAATAGAGATGAGAAAACATTTAAGCTATAATAAAACAATAATTGAAGTTATATTAAAATATCTCTCGTATACAATACAACGAACTTTCTCATTAAACTTAAGAATAACAGTAACTTATATTTTCTTATCGATACGATATAGCGACTTTACCACATCACTAGAAAGTCATGTTATGCCTCTAACTATTACCTAATCTGTGGCGTAACTGTGACGTCACCTTGAACGAGCCAATCAAATCTAGCCACCCATCCCCCGCACACCACCATGTTTTGGTGACTTTGTTTTCATACAAAACATGACCTAAGCGCGGTATATATCTCTCTTGTATATGGTAAAACTACACTTTCCGAGATAGTGGGATGAAAAAGATTTTTATTAATACAAGGGCAGGCTTTATAAAGCTTAGCTTCCAACCAGGTTGTTTGAAAGAGATTGCTTTTTGCGATAAGACCGCCGATTGTTTACCTCTAGTTTTAAGTTTGTTATTCATAATATTATGTTCATAACTATTTCATGTATTTTGGTATGCAATTAAGAGTCATTCTAATTAATTCTTTGCTCGGCTTTGGCAGCATTAATAAAATTCTTATTTAGCGGATGTCTAATGTCTATGTAACAGTGTATTATCCTGTGCCAAATTTCAACTCAATCCGTTCAGCGCAGTGGTTTGATTTATGCGCTGATACATCAGTTCTTTGTCTGAATTTCTTGTTTAACAATTTATTTTTACGAAGGTAGATTTTGATCAGCCTTAGCGATCTTTAAGAGACGTGCACGCTTAAAGATCAGGGACATTTTGTTTTGTGAAAAGGCGAAGTTTTAAAGTGTCCCAGTTTAGAAGAGTTATAATTTTATTATTATTATAAAATACGAACCTCTTCCATAACTGAGGGTTCTGGTACATACACATTTGGTATTAACATGTCCAAAAGTTCTGTTGTCCTTTCGAAAGGTGCATGTCTGCAAATAGAAAAAAGAAATCAATGGGACACATTCTCCAATGTGCATACACAATTCTACAAGAAGTAGAACTACCCTGGTCATAATTAGAACATCAGAACTATAGTTAGAGGTTTTTTTTTTTTATGTGATGAAGTAGAAGACGAGCAAGACGCTCTCCTGATGTTAAGAGATAACGGCTGCCCAAAATCAGTACAGTGTTACCTAGGATTTCACAATTATGTGAAATTCTAGGAGCAATGCACCAACGCTTCTTACTCAAGAGTCATGAGATGTTAAGACTCTTTAGCCCAGTAATTTCACTAGCTATAGTGCCCTCCTACCGGAGCACAGTGATGTTTGCACATCACTGCTCAGGCGGTAGAATAACTGGCACTGTTGGGGTACCCACCTAGACGACCTCCTGCAAAGGAAGTCTACCCCCGGTTCGAGATTAGGAATTTGTTTTGAATGGCATTATTTGCCTGTATGAATGGGACCATTTAAATATATCGTTATTAATCGTGAGGTCGAATGTTTTTCAAATTGTGACTCTAATTATGCTTCTTTCCCTCTTCAAATTAGCTCAAATTAGGTTTATTTTTTCTTAATTCACTTGTTAGATAGATACCTGCAAGCAACAGTAATGAGATGTCTATAATAGATGCTCTCTTTATAGGCATCCCCGGCTAGCTTATAGTTGTCGCCTTTCATTAGCAACGCGTGGACACGCTCCGCCATTTTTATATCCTGAAATAGTAGATAGTTATTTTAGTGCGGCTCCTTAGCTCGATTTTGTATGGGGGTTAACAGGACATAAAAGTGGGGGGGGGGGGAGGGGAGGAGGTGGAAACATTGTCGAGGGGGGGGGGGGGGGTGTTTCTACTAAAATTTCTTCTTATGAACGGTAAAGCTATACGCATGCCAAGTTTCATGCTTTCTACCGCTCGGGGTCATACATGGAGTGTTTGTAGCAGATGCTAAAACAGATGCATCTCAAGAAGTTACGTGATCACTTTGACAATAGAGGATCGGACAAAAATTTTTTTTTTCCATAATGGTGATTATTAATTGGACACGTATTTTTTTATTTGTAATTTTAATAAAAAACGTGTGAATTACAACACACTTAAGTTACATGGAAAGGGTCGTGACGTCGTGTGTGCTCCAGTCGATACAAATTGCACACACATATAACGGCACGCGTCATCACCGAAAAACTTATAAGCGGTATATCTCAGCTATTTTTTATTTTATTCTCAAAAAAATATATACGCATCGAATATTTTTTATTATAAAAATTAAGGACTAATTATATTTAAATGTTTTTGACCTTCTCCGATCCCTTATTACTTTGTCACATATGAGGCATTTCACGTGAAGCGGACAACGAAAAAAAAAGCGAGATACTGAAATTCGTTCACATTGGGCATATTTGTCTAAAAGTACAATAAATATGCCCAATGTGATCGAATTTCAGGAATATGAACGTTCAAAGTTCAAAGTTTTTCTACGTAATATACTAATTTTTTACCTGCAAATGGTCACTACAAACTCCCATAGCTGTGATGAAAAAGTTAGTATCGGCCGCTTCTTTAGGGACCAAATTGGCACGACTCTCCAGATCAGTTAGAATCGATGATAGAATATCTATGCGAGGACCTCCTGAAATGTTAAACACAATGATAAATCTTACTTAATATTATAAACGTGAAAGTTTGTAAGAATGGATGTCTGGATGTGTGTTTGTTACGCTTTCACGCCTAAACGGGTAGACCGATTGAGCTGAAATTTGGTATACAGATAGCTTAGACCCTCGAATAACACATAGGCGGAGAAGCGGGTAAAACCGCTGGGCGCAGCTAGTACATTATATTTTTTTTAGGCCTGAACTGATGCCTAAGTCTCGTGATTGTCTCTTTTTCAATTTTAAGTCTCGTGTTTTGTCTCTTTATGTCATAAAATACAATTTTAAGTCTTGTAATAGTATCTTGTTATCATAAAATACTCACTCTCTTTACAAAACAGACATAGAATATAGTAATAAGCGGACAGGCCGGGTTGAATGCCCAAATGTTTGAATTCAGCGAGTACAGCCAGTGCTAAGTCTTGTAATTGTTTGCCTCCACCCCAAACTGATATAGATTTGAGGCATGAGTTTAGTGTTTCTTCGTTAGGTGATAAGCCCTGAAAGTTAACAAAAGTGTTTAAAAATAGTAAGTAGATAGATTGACCACGACACAGGGTATCCTAGTGTGGGGCTAGTAGGCACCATAGGTAATCTGTTATTTAGTAAAGCAAACTTTGTTTTTTTATTTTTTAATGTTACCATGTATCTTACCATTACTTGAATATATACTTGAACTTGATATATAGATAGGTAACACATTATTGAAACAAAAATATACAAGAGAAACTTAAAAATAAAATACAATATTAAATAATAATCTTAGTGATAGTATTGGCGGTCTTGGTAAGTAGGTAATTTTTTTGCGTAATTATCGTAAGTCAGGGGAGTTATTATGTAAGTAGCGATAGCAATGCGATAGCCAAAACTACCCTGCAGCGTTCATATCCGACTTTTAGACTCTCCGTCAATTTTGAATTTCATATTCCACCTTGTTACTCACATGATAGAAAATACACAAATTTATTATCTCTTTTACATTTTTCTCTTCCTGCCTATTAAGTACACTGCAGGGCAGAAAAGTCATGCAATAATACCACATTCGAACTATGGAGTATGTGGCCAACTATTTAAATTAAAATCATTCATTCAAATAGTTTAATGGAGCTCTTTGGCAAGTCTATTTTTACAAGCTTTTATTTACTTTCACCTGTCTGTTGTCTGTTATAAATCGAATCAATACAATAATAATCGAGATCAATGTATAATCGTATAAATGACAATGCAATATTATTATGACATCAAACTGATCTGATGATGGAGCTGGAAGGTGGCCATAGGAACTCCATAATTAAACAACGCAACTCCATCGAGTTTGGGCTAATTTGATTCGTCTTGACGAGTACTTTGGTGCTAGATGGTAATAATTAATAAAAGCTTGTTTTTAAAAAGGTGTTTATTTTTTTATTTCATCAGTGTGCATAATATGAAATTACCTGTTCATTCATATCAAGTAATAGTTTCTTCAGAGCCTCAGTGCGTAATGCGGTCCCTTCCTTCAAGTATCCGACGCAAGCTATCAAAGAGTTGTACACACTTGTTGACAACTTGTGACCTTGTTCTAACGCTTCTTGTGCTAAGTAGTGCGCTCTTTCTGCCTAGAAATTAATAAATATATCATAAATTTATTCTACAGTCTGGTCAGCTAGCAACGAGATGTGATTGGGAAGTCTGCTCAGAAGTGGTACAGTAAGTACAGACTAACAGAAACAAGTGAATTAAATTAAAAATTAAAAAAAAAAACCCCAACGCAATACGTAAATCACCATTTTGTGGTGGCGGCCATCTTGGATTTTAAATTTTATATTATAGGTTGCATTCTACTGGTTAAGCCCTTTTATTTGATACCCATATTGAGGGGGTCGTGGAAGAAAAAAGTAATCCGCCATATTGTAGCGGCGGCCATCTTGGACCAATTTCCACCAAACATGGCTAAGAACACTTTCGACTAACGGACTAACTCTACTTTCAAACAAAAAAAAACTAAATCAAATCCGTTCATCCGTGCGGGAGCTACGATGCCACAGACAGACACACACACAGACAGACACGTCAAACTTATAACACCCCGTCGTTTTTGCGTCGGGGGTTAAAAAGAGGATCAAGTAAGTGCTCTTTAAATATTATGTTCAGAAAATACCTGATAATATTTCGCCATGCCTTGTATGATGGCACAATATGCTTCTGATGTTTTGGGTTCCAATGATGTGAAGATTTTATCAGCTAGACCTCCTAACCTGTAAAAAGTAGAGTTTAAACCACATCACACACAGGGGGGCCACATCCGCGTGGCCACGGATGAGATTACGGATTTTCATTATTTTATGAAATACGCGATATATTGATATTTTAGGTCATAAACTAGTTTAATATCATTTTATTGTCTCAAATTGCTTTAAAATTTTGGATAAAAACGAAACACATAGGTATTATTGTCAAAGTAAAGCAGTTTGACAGAGTTTGACAAACAGCATAAACCGGTCACGCTGAAAGGGACGGAAAAAAGTAGGTTCTAATTTTTCTTCACACAGAATTTTCCCTATTGCCATCACACTCACACACAATGGCTACTTCTATTTGTATTACTTCTGTGGTTTAAACACAACAAATAAACAAGGTGTCACAGCAAAGGATACCTTCTTAAAAAGCTGGATACAATCAAACAGAATGACTTGTAAAAAAAAAAAAAAGAGTTTATCCTGCAATACAAGAGGTACACACAACTTAGTGTTAGTTATTCAGGTCTCCAAGATTTCTACAAGGCCTGCAACATGACTTAATTGCCTTCTATGTAACTTATAGGAAACAGCCGGGACTTAGTGACATAGAGTGCTTTCTAAAACATTACAGAATCTTACTAATATTATAAACGTGAAAGTTTGTAAGAATGGATGTCTGGATGGATGTTTATTACTCTTTCAGGCCTAAACGGGTGGACCGATTGATCTGAAATTTGGTATAGATATAGCTTAGAGCCTGGAACAACACATAGGCTACATAAGTACTGAAGGTAAAACCGCTGGGCGCAGCTAGTATAATATAACCAGTTCCTTTGCTTGAACTTGGCTTGACTCGCTGCCGCGTGTCTAGATTATATTATGTATTGTAATTGTAGGTTTTTCTCAGTAGATTTCATATTTAATGTTCCTTATTTTTTATATCTATTTGATTTTAATTGGTACTTTGTATTTTATTCAATACGTACTTATGATTGAATACCTACCTCTATATTAATACTTAAACATTAAACATAGAATAGAAAACTCTTTATTGTTCACACAAATACAATAATATAGCTTAGAACTAAGATTACACAGAAATAAGTGTTACAATTGGCGGTCTTATCGCTAATAGCGATCTCTTCCGGACAACCAAGTAGGGAAAGGAAATACACAAAATAGAGTGATGGTGGTTTTATATAGATATATAAGGACACTTAAGTACATATTTTTAATCATAGCTAATTAAACACACACATAGTAAACTTACTTGTTACTGCAGATATGACGGATCATCATCATCATCTCAGCCATTGGACGTCCACTGCTGAACATAGGCCTCCCCTTTGGACTTCCATATGTACCGGTTGGAAGCGACCCGTCATTGTAAGGGGTGTTTTGCCATACGCGCCACGCTTGGGAGGCGGGTTGGCGCGCGCAGTTTTTTCTTTAGTTGGTAAGAAGCCGGGATATGCTGCTGCCCATCTCCCGGTATATTCCCTTAGCAGGCTTTTACTGCAACCACGGGACGATATGATGGGGGACTATTCTAAGGCCGGTCACCCACGGCAAATATGACGGATGATAGAGCAGAATTGAGGAGAAAAACGTGTTGTGCCGACCCTACCTAGTGTGGGATAAGGGCAGGAAGAAGACATAGTAAACTTACTTCCAAGTAGCTCCTTGTCTTTCCCTAGTGGTAGCAGCAAACCACCTCTCCTCCAGCCACTCCAAAGAGTCTGGTTCCTTCTCATTATAGAAGCACAATAACTGAAGGAACTGCAGCTTTAGTTCCTCGTTCACATTTTCCACGCCTCCAAGCAGTTGGAACACTTTTATTGAGTCTTCTATTAGTGCATTGTTTATTGTGTATTTTAGGTCTTCTTCTGTTACCTGGGGTATAAAGATTAATATATATCTGGATTCTGGATATATAAACGGAACAAAGCATGACAGGTCTATCTGCACACTGAATTGACAGCTAGACATCTCCTAAAATATATGATTGCAAAGCTGTGAGTATAAGCCAGTATTTTATAATATAGGTATGAGAGGCAAAAGATTAATACTACATAAAATATTAACAGCTTGCTGCCTTTCTTAAGTGAATCCTGTGTTTAGATTAAAAATAAAAACAAATACCAATCAAATTGGTAGCAGCCACAAACACTTATTCTTAGGCATTAGTTTTCTTTGAATGATGTATTAGGTATAGTAGTTGTACTTAATTCAATCATACTAATCACATAGTATGTCAGAATTCCAAAAAACAAAATACATGAATAGGTCAAATAAACCTGAAGTAACAAATACAAAGTAATTTCACTCCGTAGGTATAATAAATATTAAATAAAAAAATAAAAAACTTTAAAAACAAGCATTCTTTATTATTACCATCTAGCACCAAAGTACTCATCAAGACGAATCCTATGAGCCCAAACTCGATGGGGTTGCATCGTTTAAATACAAAGTTGTTATGGCCAACTTCCTGCTCCATCATCAGAGCAGCTTCATGTCACAATAATATTGCATTGTCATTCCATTTATACATGCATGCCAAATTTCAGCTCAATCAAAAAATTGAGAAGTGGATCAAATTTAACTGCCAAGATTTGATTACAGACAGACAGACCGACAGACAACGGACAGGTGAAAGTAAAGAGCTTGTAAAAAGGTAAAAGTTATTATCACATACCTGACTTTCATCAGTATAAATAGGCTTAGGTTTATAAGCATCTATGTGCGGGTCAGCATTGAAATGAGGTGTTTTCTTCTTGCCAGGTGGATCCCACTCTCTAGTAGTGAACCATTCCGCATGCTCGTCCCGGACCCAGGCGGCTGCCTTCCTACCAGCTTCTGCTGATAGTGCATAGGCTCGCTTGCGGAAGTTTGATAGAGGTATGAGAAATGGATCGTCATGGTATCTGAGGAGTTTGTCATAGATTTTATTCTTTATTTTAGAGTGTATAAATAAGAGGCGTTTAAAATTATTTAATTTTACCCTTTGAATAGTTTGGTTAAAGTTTATATTATGAGAGAACAGCAATTAAGGCACAGAAATGATTATAAATATTGCTTAAAATCCCCAAAGATCATTAGATTCTCCAAATGAAGGTCCTTAGTATAACTGATTTAAATGTATTAAAACATCATCTTTGGGCAGAATATAGCATACCGATTAATTTTTATGTGATTTTGTTTGTTGGATATTTGTTCATTAATCAATATTTCCACGTAAGACACTGCTTATAAATTATGCTAATAAATAAGCACTAAAATAATATATTTACTTGTAGTGAGCAGCAGTAGGGTCTGGCCCAACGGTAGCAGCTAAAGCTTGCAAGATATCAGTGGGTCCTCTCGGTATCCTAGGTGGAGGCGATATTCCATCAATAGAAGTAGAACTCTGCGGCAAAGTCTGACCTTCAATCATGGCTAATTTCCGGCATAAACACCTCAGTTTATGCCACTGCCTGTATTAAAAATAATCAAATTATATTTGGTTTCTTCGACCAAAACATAACCTATATGGTCGAAATATTTTGGATTTTACCTTAAATTTACAATGTTGGAATACATTTTTCACGCACTAAATGTAGTTTAATTTCTTCCACATACAAAGCGTAAAGTTCTTAATTCAGGTTTTTGATAAAAATAGGTTAAATAATATTATATTTTCCAAATTCTAACCCTAAAATAATGTATTTTGATTTGACATTAACAATTACTATTAAAAAATATAAAAGTCAACGTCAAAGTCAAATTATTTGTATTGTGAAGCCCATTACACACGTCGCTATATAGCGCTATAAAGCATCTTATAGCGCGGCATAGCTTCAGTACAAATCGGCATCCGTCACACACGTAGCTATAAATGACATATAGCGCTATATCGCGCTATATTTTACAGTTGATGTGTGGAATCCGCCATTTTCCATTTTGACTAGGTGATAAAATGACTAAGCCGTTTTGTATTACCAAGCCAAAAGAAACAAAGTCTTAATACCAACGCGATATATTACACTAAATAGTATCAAATGTTTATTCTGCTATGTAACAAAATAGCAAAAGATATTTTCTACTTTTATTAAATATTTTGTTGTGTTTACAGATCTTTGTGTTAGTATTTCGAAACAAAGTAATATAATTTGTATTTTAAATTTCACCTCCTATTTACTTGTAATAGGAGCTCTTTTTATGCATAATGATTATTTGTCCGAATAACTTAGACCTTTGAATACCTTGCAGTAGACTTTCGCTTAACCGGCTAAGTCATGTTACAAAATGGCTACGTATTTTTTTTTAATCTAGTTCATATGGGATTTGCCAAATTGTATGGTTTTACAGCAACATGTCTGTTGACAATGTCAATTTTGAGTCTTATACAGGATGTGTAAAAAATTCATGATTTTATTCTCAAATTTTTAAAAAATACATACCAGGAGTTTGCCATGGTTTTTTTTTACAAAAGTGATTGTCAGTTAAATCTGTAATAATGCAAACACATTGTTTCAAGGGTTTTGTAGGTACCTCTAAAGAGAAAAAAAAACAAATCATTATTTTATAGTTTGTCTAGACATTTTTACTAGGAAACTGAACGTTTGGAGTTCTTCTTGTCCTTGTCATATTGCCTATTACTGGGAGTCATGGCCCCTCCTTTGGAGGATTTGATATCTGATGATAGATCGCTATCTGGGTTGGTTGGATGCGATTTTCATAGCCAGGAGCCAAAAGACAACAGGACAACAGCAACTTCAAGGGTGGTGCGGATCTGATCTGACCAACGCATCGGACTACGACCTGAGTCCGCTTTCCTTTGATTTTCCGGATGACAATGAGCTTCTCTACCTATGGTATTTGGCCGATGTAGTCGAGAATCCTCTGATAAAGTCGGTCAAATCCAACATGAATTAAACTTATTTGATTAACGTAAGTCATACTTTTAGTATACGATGTTAATTTAGAATAAAATTTTCTGGATTTTTTGACGAATTTTGAAACGTCATTTTTTTTAAGTTTACCAGGAGCAGATTTGAAGGAAACCAAAATCTAGGAAAAAAAGAAACACCCTTTATGTAGAAAACATTGTCAAATTCATTTGTTTAAGTAGTGTTGGGGAATCATTGGAACTATATGCAATCAAAGTGATTGAATCTCCGTTCCTACTCCTGGTACTCCTGGTACCTACTTCCTAAAAATATTAACAAGTAACTAGCTTTTAAATGATGAAAAGTGGTATGTACCTTTAACGAGTGTGCATGTATGAAAGTGCATAGGAAGGAGAAATAAAATAGAACCCGTTGTCGTGATTTTCTGTTTAGCAACAAAATCTCCAAAACCTGACGGTTGGTTAGTTTTGATTGGCTTGTTTATAAAAAAAAACTCTTTTTTAAGACCAAACCACCTTAAAATCAAGAGAGAAGAGAGAAATAAAGCGAAAAATAGCGTTTTCTTTTAAGAATTCTCGGATGCTGGTTGCTAGCGCAAGCATAAACAATACAGTCCAATTTCTCGGATATAAAGATGTACAGTATAAGTCCTGCACAGATGCAATGATATAAATAGCAGATAACCACATGAAATAAATACGTCTAGTGAAGCAAACGTATGAATTTGATTTGATTTCGAACAGGAGAAATGATTTGGATACGCAAACTCGATCACTTGCTCGCATTAAGAACCACTTTGAATTTCTTCCAGTTAGACTGCGTTCGTTTTCTGCTTAGATAGGATATGTGAGTCACTTGCATGCCTATGTACGTAAACACACATGCGCCTATGTACATGCAATAACGCTCATCCGAAATCCTGATAAAGTTTTACACAGTCACCGTAAAATAAATCGGTGGTAATATAAATAACAACATTATCATTTTATAGGTTTTGATATTAAAATATTCGACTTATTAGTGCCTATTACTATTAAATATGTACAAAAAATTAAGATAATAAGATTTCAGATTATTTCTCTAATTAATTTCGATTAGATAAAAATAAGTTGGTTAGTTTTATCACTAATTTATGTCGATTTTTAAAAGCAGTTTAATTATTGTATATATTAACACTTGTATTTCTTTTAAACAACGGTTTTCAACTTATATCATTCATCGCAGGAGGCACAAAGTGGAAATTGTGCATACACTTATTAGGTAAGTAAGACTGGTGATAATGCTATATTTTGGTAACATTGAATTGATCCGATAATGAAGCCGTAAAGTAGCAACTGGAACTCCGTGAAGGTTATAGAACAGTTGAAGTATAGCTAAAATATATTAAAAAACTATCTACATAACATGAAAATAAGTATATAATAATTATTTTATTAGTAATTTTCACTTTACATTAATGAAACTTTAATAATTATCATTATTGTGTGGGATAAAAGAACAGATACCTAAACTATTAAAATACGTATTTATTCGTAATATATTATGTTAATAACATTTTTCCACACAAGTATATGGCAACTCCAAATTGCACTTGTCCGTTTTTATTTTTAAATAATATAATTTTTTTATATTTTTGTATTATACCTATTCGAAACGCTCTCAAAGAAATTGTTGACAAGTTATTCCAAATATTTGAGTACGTTTGTAAATATGAAAAAGTAATGTTAATAAAGTCACTTGATTTGATTTCAATGATCGACTCAAGATTCAATCACAAAGAATGAACTATTAAAAAATATAGTTCCGATCAGTAACCTGGCCATCACTAAAAATAATATAGCAAGGCATAGCGAGGTATAGCAAGGCCTTGCTATGCGATGCTATATGGTACCAGGAGTCATATAGCAAGATATAGTATAGCGTCGTGTGTAATGGGCTTCACTGTCTTAAATCTTTTTTTTTTAATTTAATTTAAGGACACACAATAATATGTTATTATACTTAATAATTTAAGTGTTCAAAAGGTTACCCTACTCACACTGTCAGACTCAAATCACAATTGTTAAATTAATAAAATATTTTTATTTTCACTTTTACTTATTGTTTTCACTTTATTCATTACTCGGGTTTCGTTGAGTAGGATCGTGGTATAAAACAGGTAATAATGTTAAATGTAGATAACCGGCGGATTAGACGATTATCCGATGCGTCTATAATCTTAAACGAAGGACTTATTAATGAGATGCTAATTTGCTTATTAAGGTCAAACCTACAAAGATTTGGTTCATCAGGTATTGCAGTTAATAGTTGTTTAGTGCGCTTTCATACCCACGACTCACGACTCACGACGGCGGTCGTACGTACCTACAGCGCAGCGTCTTCCGAGGGTTTGCTACTTAGGTAATTTTTGTGAGCTCAAGATCGCCTAAAACTAGAATTCCATACAAACACTTTTTATTGAGACTATTTAATAGAATGTTTAAATACCAAATAACTTAGAGCTAAATAAAATTAAGTAGGTATGTACAGTGTAATCTCACTAATCCGGCAGTATTCTAAACCAGATTGTGCCGGATTCCGGATTAATGGAATGTTCGGATTACTGGATAATGAATAAAATCATAATAATGTTATGTGTTTGTACGCTTTTCTGACCCAGATTTCATTGTATTCACGTAGTCACAGATAAAAGAATACGTAGTATAGGCTAAGAAAAATAAGCAAAAGATGCTTATTACAAGCTTTATATTACTTTCACCTGTCTGTTGTCTGTCTGTCTGTCTGTCTGTCTGTCTGTCTGTAATCAAATCTTGCACGTTTAATTTGACCCACTTCCCGGTTTCCAATTGAGCTGAAAATTTGCATGCGTGTGTAAATCGGATGACAATGCAATATTTTTATGACATCAAGCTGATCTGATGATGGAGCTAGAAGGTGGCCATAGGAACTCCGTCATAAAACAACGCAACCCCATCGAGTTTGGGCTCATTTGATTCGTCTTGACGAGTACTTTATGATACAAGACGATAATAATAATTAAAGCTTGTTTTTAAAAAGTATTTTTAAAATTTCACTTGTTTTTCTTATGATCTGCACATCCAACTATATATTCTTTTGCAAATTTGCACGTTTATATTGGATGTTTCGGTATATTGAAGTGCCGGATTAGTGAGATTATATTGTACCTACTCGTAATGTCTGAAACATGCATCAAGAAGAATCGAGAAGCCATTCGAATAGATAACACCGTGAGATTGCGCTTTGCCGTAAGTGTGAAAGTGCATTTATTGCCGAACATTATTCGATCATAAAATTTACTGCCCTATGACGTTATCTTCGAATTCACTTTTGGTATAAAAACTTTAACGAATTCCCTAGTTTTATGCACAAGCATCTTCAAGATTCGACAATGGAGGATAATACGAGCAAGATAGTCTTTGCCGTTTTTCTTGTAAGTACCTACGTACCTACCTATCTCTCCATCTATCATTTTAATTTTTATAAACTCTCCATGACTAGCCAAGCGGAAGCGCAATGGCTCGTTTCCACCAGAGAGAAAGAGAGTTTGGACGCCCTTTTCCCCAGGAGAAATATGTTACGCATACCATCATGCGCAATCGCAAGTTACCTACAGATTGCAAGGGTGGCCATGTGGGACTGTGTGTGTGCCCCCCTAGGAAGACCGGAGGAAGTATCCACTAAAAGCTAAAATCCCAGGGTGTAATTCAAGTTGTTCTGAGTGTACGGCAGAGGTATGCTCTCGTATTCGTCTCTATTTTCCTGACGGAATTTCCGTCCTGTCCCGTCTAACAAAGACTTCAGAACCCTATAGAGACGTGACGAGACTGTGCAGCGCGACGAGGCCTTATGGCTGCAATTCTTTCTTTAGTCCATACTCTACAAGTACATGTTCTAACTTTACAAACTCTACACCTGAGCAAAATAGGTGGCTTTGAATCTAACATAAAAAAAGTTTTCGCCCCTACCTTAATGCTTCCTACTCTTAAAAGAAGTGGTTTATTAAAGTGGTGATCCCACTGTGACGAAGAAACCTCCTCCGGTTTGGGATACGCAGTGCCAAGTAGGCTCATGCGTTTCATAGCCAACCTAAACGTAAAAAAACTGTTGAGTATACTTTTTAATGATGATAATACTTATTCCTTAATTCCCCAGGTGCTCTGCATCGCATGGCAGGTCCACACGCAAGTGAACTGCACATTGCAAGGCGCCGGCCGACACCCTGACTTTATCGACACTACCTGCCAGAATTACACGCTTTGCGTCTACGTAACTTCTAACAACACATACTTGGCTTACAACTACTCTTGCCCTACCACCTCGGTGTTCAATCCTAATTCTGCTTTGTGTACCACTAACTATACTTGTACCACTGCTACTGGCTAATTTTTAAATGGTGTGACTTGCATACTGGCCCTATAGAATTTTAAATAAGTATAATGGAGAAAGAGACGCATCACTAAATCCTACCCACATTGAGCGACAGCGATTTCGAGCGGGCAAAAAAAAAGTCGGAGAGTCGAGACGACAACGTAGTTTATGCATTTCGCAGCGACCTTACGGCAACAATCGCCAGTCGCTGGAAAGCCGCCGGAGAGTCGCAGCATCTAGGTTAAAGTTGTCGCGGCGATGTTCTCACGACTCGCAGTCGCCTAATGTTACTATGCTGCCTAAGTCAGATACCTGTGTATTACTACATTTTACGGTACCAATTTATCAACTAGGTTTACCAATAAATACTTTGTATTTGTATATTTATTAGTATTTGAGATTAAATAATGGTAAATTATGCAATTTAGCTTTTAGTTATAGATAGATACTTGTATTATACGTGATGTGTCTCGAGCGTTCATCCGTGTTTCTCGAGCGATACAATTTGGGAATATTCAAGGCAGAAGTGAAGGGTGCCTTTCTAGGCATCTTACGTGATTCGACGTCGACTGCATTTTACATTTTCCTGGTCAAACCTAGACCTATTTAGTATTTTATAAAATGTAGAGTATAAGAGATACAGTGTAATCTTTGCTAAAATAAATGATAATAAAAGCATGTATAAATACAATTAAAAACGTTTTATTTGCTTAACCAATGTTTAAATAACATGCGAATATCACTAATACCAATATAAACAAACTAAAATTACACCAACGAAAAACAACAGGCGAGCGGCACACACTTTAATTGCACCATTTACTGATGCTGAAACTTCGACCGCTGCATCTAGAGGTAGGACTGTAGAATTAACCACTAAATTAGATAAATCATCAACAATACACATATATTCTGTGCTATTAGTGCAATATCCTTCGTTAGGATCGAAAATGTTGCCAATCGGGCAATCTATTCTCCTTGCTGTGACAATTCCGTTGATACCATCGACGCATGCCACGAAAGACGTGCAATTTGAAGTGAAAGGGTTCTCAAAAGTCCCTGTTGTGTTGCAAACGTAGTCAGGCTGGCATTTATAGGTAGTTGAATTAGTGCATTGTTGCTCTAAGTGTGTGTAAACGAAGCCAACTGGGCAGGTGATATTGTACTGCATGAATCCTCCTGGTCCAGCGAAAAGGCACATAGTGTATCCTCGACATTCAGGGTCTTCATTCGGGAATCTTCCTCTAGTCGTGCATTCCAAAGCCTTGCTGGCGCTGTGGCATAAGCCCTGTAATAAAGAAATTTAATTACTGCAGTTTGCACGTCGTGTTTCTTAATCTAAATTGGATGGTTTTAGTGTATTTGATGATTAATTTCTTGTAATGCAAAGATTAGGAAGGACTAAATGGAGATTAGGTGGGTTTTCCCGCTGTAATTAAGAATGTCAATGTTTTTGGCTTGGATTTAGATAGCTAATAATGTGAGGACTATGTACCTATACTATTTAGATAGCTAATAATTTGAGGACTATGTACTATAGAGATCAAGAGGGCACCTTCTGATTTATTGATGATTATTATTTTAAAGTAATAATTATACCCAAGAATTACATAAAGTGTAGTAAGTTAGTAGTATTCCACAATTGAGTCTGAAGATAATGCTTAATTTACACTGGTGCGTGGTAATCATGTTCGTATATATTTGTTCATGTTATTTTCGTCTTTAACTTTGCTCTACTTATCATTTTCGAGGGTAAAAGGTATTCTGAGTTCCAAAATATGGTCAAGAAGACGCCACATTTCCATTTATCCTGGATAAATGTTGAGTAGAATAAATAATATTGTTCTATATACAAAACAACACAACCGCTGACGACCGCTGTGGCGCGGTGGGCTAATACCCGATTGCGACGCTGAAGGTTGCGGGTTCGATTCCCGCATGTGACAACTGTTTGTGTAATTCACAGGTATTTGTTGCTGGTCTGGGTTTCCATATCTATTATAAGTATGTATTTACGAAAGAAAAGTATATAAGTATCTAATTATATACGAGTACGTTATCCTAACCACCATAACACAAGCATTAAGTTTCTTAGCTTAGGGTTAAGTGGCGCTGTGTGAAATGTCCTGAAATATTTATTTATTTATTTTATAATATAATATGTAGAGTAGATGATAGAACATGGGGTAAAATCCCTAGCAGGCTTGACAGAACACCTTGCAGAAATAACATCATAAAGAAGGAGTCCACGTTGAGCATTCCTTCAGTCTTGTAAAATTACAATGCTTAGTCTGTCCATGTCCCATGTCTATTGTCACTTCTTGACCATGTCTCATATCTATTATAATCAGCCCTGGATTTACACTAGGGGCATTCGGGGCGAGTGTCCAGGACGGCAAATTTTTGGGGGGGCCGCAAATTTTCAGAGGGCGGCATATTAACTTAACTGGGGGCGGCAAATTCTCGGCAATTTCTAATCGAATCTAATCTAATCACCTTAAATACATTTATAAATATTCATAATTACGTATGTATATGTATATTGCAAGAACTCGACAAAATTCTTAGTAAAAAGCCGATGACAGCAGCGGAGAGGGCGGCATTTTCACACTGCCCAGGGCGGCATTTTGGCTAAATCCGGGCCTGATTATAATCAAAAGGCTGTTAATAACAAGGTCATTAAAAATGCTATGTAAGTTTAAACTTAAGGAGGCTGAAAAGTAGGAGTACTTACAGCAATAAATAATACCCAACACACTCGTTTCATCGTCACGAAATCACAACTAAATATTTTTTTGTAAAAATGAACCGATGTACGCGCTGTGGCTTTAATATTTTAAGTATTTTATTGCTTCTCGTATCTCAACGAGATAAAAGCGGAAACTGAGAGATGCCTTGCCTTTGTAACATTTAAATTAGAGATGGAATAAGTACGGTGTAGTTAATTAAGCATTAATTTAATTACATCTACTATCTAATTTTATGATTAATTCAATTTCAAAAAGAAATTAATAGCACGGTAGGGATGGCAAGGAAAGGGGTAAGAGTGTTGAATTGTACTTAAACAAATTTACTATAGGTTCATGCTAGCGGTTAACTTCCCCTATACACCAGTGGTATTGTCGTTGTCACGGTAAAAAGGTAGGCATAATCTTTACCGTGCCGTCCCGCATCGGCAAAAACTATGCTACGGTAAAAACAGAAAAAAATATATCTTTAGCCGATGCGATGTCAATCATTGCCGACGTGTGGTCAGTCAAGTAGACGGGGTAAATAGCTACTACACATTTAAGACAGCTACTACAGAACACGTGTATAAACCACAGATCGGCCACAATCCAATCTACAGAATAGCCAATAAATGTTCCAAACTTAAGAACATTTATTCTAATATTTCAGTATGGAGAAAGGGCACAGGTCACTGGGGTAACAAAAAAAACCATAAGAAGAAATCCTAGAACTAATTTATTTCAAAAGTCATAAGTCACAACTCTATCTTTGCTCAAGATAAAGAGATAATATTGTTTGAACCTAGATATACATATCTATGCCAGGTACGTTATTTCTTTGAACTCAAAAAACAATATTGTTATGATTCAGACATTCTTTTAATTTTTATGTTACTGATATCATAAAAATTCCAATGTCGTAGTGGGTAATTCTATATCAATAAACAGCAGATTCTTATTGAAAAGGCCAAAATCTACGCCGTAGACTCTCGTAGACCTTCTACACTGATAAAAAAATATAAAAGATAAATGTTCGTTTTTATTGTACTTTCTATGGTTTTTCTAAAATAGTACGAAAATTTATAATAGAATTTAATTAATTCTACATAGTTACAATGACATAAATGTATCTCAAAATTGATTTTATGAAATCACTTGGGAAAATTTTAACAAAAAATATATTTTTTTAAAATCAATTAGCCATTAAGTTTTGGCGCTTGGCTAAAAAAGTAGATCAGATGTTTTCGCATACTTAAGTATAAAAAAATCCCACGAACTGTGAACCTCTTCTCTATTTTGAAGGAGGTTAATAAGCTTAGTTATATGCTATCATTTGACGTTATATGTTTTATTTCTGTATTCTATTTTAACTCTGTAGTTATCTACGTCTTTCATCATAATTTCAAACTTCGTTTTTATTTCTCGTGTTTTTTCTGAGGCGGGCAGGATCTGGTAGCGATGAAGCATCGTGGCCACATTAGTTTTCAATGACAGCATTGCATATTGTAACCCTGAAAGAATAATTATAATCATAGAAATATAATCATATCTTATATCTAAATATCACCATATCCATATTCTTCTTCTTCTATATCTTATTATAATAGAAATTGCCTTGTGCGATAAGACCGCCGATTGTTAACCTAGCATTCAATATATGTAGCTCGGTAAGTTTAAATGTACATAATTATTTAGTATGCAATAAAGCATTAGATTTACGCCTGGACGCTAACGTGTTTCGAAAGGCACGTAAAACTGTAGGTCCCTGCTGTTTCCTATAAGATATGTAGGATGCAGTCGTTAAGTCATGTTGCAGGCCTTGTAGGATCTCGCGAACTGAAACTGCAACATATAGGCTAGCCACACAACCTATAAATTGTGATTTGACTCTGAAAGGTAACCTGTTCTGTTGGAGTATAAACCCCAATTTTTATTATAATTACAATATATTATGTTGTTATGTATACAACGAATTAGGGAAATAATATGTATAGCATAATATTGACTCACCAACACACCCCCTCATTCCATGACTGAATGATGCGAAGGCAGCTGAAAGCTTTAGAGGAGCTTCGAGGAACCGTTCAGGTCGGAACACGTCTGCATCAGGGCCCCAGTATTCAGGGTTGCGGTTATTCGCCCAGATGTTGATCAGCGCTGCACATCCTTCTACCAAGGTCAGGCCTGACGCTGTCAATGTACAAACAATTTATTGTAAATTAGTAATTAATAGTATTGAATATAAAAATATAACTTTACGTAGTGGTATGTAGGTCTCTACTGCAGAGGCAGCTAGTGAAAATGATACATCGTTTTCATTTATTGATTCCAAGTAATATGCGTGCATTTACTGTGTTTCGGACTGAACGGCATTGCTACCAGTGAAATTACTGGGCATGATGAGATTCAACTACTCATATCTTAGGGTAGCAGGCGCAGAGCAGTGCCACGAGAATTTCTAATTTAAAATCACTAGGTGGACCTGTATATATGATAAGGACAATATGATGCAATCAGGCACCTGATTTAATCGTCATGTAACTCTTTGTTATAAAAAAGCTGAAATATGAAAGCTTGCTTGACTTCAACATGTAAAACCGCTGAACAGAGCTATTTATCTATACATCATCATCATCTTTTTGCCCTTATCCTAAACTATGTGGGGTTGACAGAATACTTTTTTCTCCTTCATTTTACTCTATCATCCGTCATAATATCTTCTTCCGCTTCCCTAGCACGCATATCTTTTTGACACCGTTTTCAAACCTTTTCGGACGCCCTCCTCCCGGATTACCACAAATACATACGTAAAGGAATATCCCTTTCAATTTGCCTGACAATCACAGGTACAGGTGGATACAGCCGTAGACTCTCCTTGATGACAGCTTCAAGGTACTTGAGATGAAGCAGGTCCTGATACGTCACTTGCCGTTCAGTTTTACCAAGTACCTCGTCCAATCTGTCAATAAATAAGTTTTTTTTTGATATTTAATATCTTAGTTGAGTAAGACGGATATTGTTATATATACGTGGGGGGTATTGTACATTGATGACTATTGACTATTATCTTCGATAGGGTATATATCGACGCTCACAGTTAACCGACTAAACTGAAATTTTCTTAGACTCATAAAGTTGAACTTTAGCAAAGTTCAAAAGCGATTCCTAATTATTTTGTCGTGTAACGTGCAATTTTACGCGACAAAGTTAAAAATTTACCTCGACGAGTCAAGAAACTTATATTTTTCTCCATTTAATTGTGTAAGTTTTACCAGTGCATGATGACCAATAGGCTCTCAGGCCACATCATTAGGGGCTCTTATTTCACTTATTATATTATAACTTACTCTTTATGAACTTTATCCTGTACATCAGGATGTTTAGAGAGCAGTAGGACAGTAAATGCTGCACCAACACCACTAGTATCATGACCAGCGACCATTAGCGTTATGATTTCTTCTATCAGTGTTTTATCGTTAGGACAATCGTCTCTTTGAAGGACGCGGTCGAGATATGAGCTCTTTTCTGTAAATAAGAGATTAAGCAATTTTAAAATGCACTGCGATTGGTTTAGTTAGTACCTACGTACACATTTACGAATGTATTGTTTACCATTTTGAGATGGGAGATCTCTGTTGCGCAAGAGTGACGCTCTTTTCTCTTGAATAATCTGTAAAAGTGAAATGGTATAAATAACAATGTGTAATGAATTTCTTTTAATGAGTAACCTCTTTACGAAGATGTTCAAATTTACAAGAGTAGGTACGATTACCTTGATAGCGAAATCCCATATAATGGTTTTGAGCATATTTGCCCTTTTGTAATCAGGCAGCCATCTATGTATAAATTCATACTGGAGCCATGGTTTACACATTACTTTGGCCCCTAGTTCACACATCTGTTCGATAGCACGCAGTAACTCTTCTGTGCTACTGTTCTCTTGTGAATTTATTGTAATGCCAAGCGATGTTTCTAAAAAGATTTTCATGTTTTTTAATTAAGAATTGCCTAGGTAATAGAAAATGAGCCCACGGTAAGTATCTAGTACACAAATATGGATAGCATTAAAAATATAAATGGTGAACATGTACAACCAAAACATAGTCACACGATACGCTAGCTGAATGCAGCGGGTTACCAACTGAAAAGTACTATGTTTTATTACTCCAAGACTTCAAACTCCAAGATAACCACATCCAAAAAATTCACTCTTATTTAGAAGTTAAGGAGTGAAGAGTTAGTACACGACATTTACGCATGCAAACACACAAAGTTAAGTCGGTAGGCACAACACATTTACGCCGGGGATTTTTAATCTATGTTCTTGCATAAGTAAAAAGAACCTACCACAAACAGCATCCAGAGTATAAGGAGCAATATAATCCCAGAAAGAGAAAGGTCCCTTTCCAACTTCCTTTTTCAAGAGATCTGCCATAATGAAGCTTTTGTTGGAGAATATCTCGGTGTATAAAATGAGATTCTTCATGCTGAATGATGCAGCTACCAATTTACGACGAGGACGCCATACTGGAACTGTTCTTAGAATTTATATTTTATTACTTGTATAAATATAATGATCTAATGATTCACGAAAGTTGAGAGTTCAGACTAGTTTTCATTTCTAAACAAGTGAAATTTAAAAAATACTTTTTAAAAACAAGCTTTAATTATTGTTATCATCTTGCATCATAAAGCACTCGTCAAGACGAATCAAATGAGCCCAAACTCGATGGGGTTGCGTTGTTTTATGACAGAGTTCCTTTGGCCACCTTCCAGCTCCATCATCAGATCAGCTCGATGTCATAAAAATATTGCATTGTCATCCGATTTACACACGAATGCAAATTTTAAGCTCAATTGGAAACCGGGAAGTGGGTCAAATTAAACTTGCAAGATTTGATTACAGACAGACAGACAGACAGACAGACAGACAGACAACAGACAGGTGAAAGTAATATAAAGCTTGTAAAAGGAGAAGAAAGAGAGAGAAAAAAGAAGTTCATATTTTATAATTTCGAAAATTTGGCTTGTCAGTAGAAAGCAGCAACTAGTAATTGAGGGCTCTTCCATAACAGTTATAGGTAAGTTAATAATAATAATTCGTATTTTACCTCTATATTATAGAGGTAGTATAATCTCACTAATCCGGCACTATAATAAACCAAATGGTGCCGGATTATTGTAATGTCCTGATTACTGGATAATGAATAAAATTATATTGATGTTTTGTATTTATGCGCTTTTTTGACCCAGATTCCATCGTCTTCACGTGGTACTTATAGGCTAAGAAAAAATAGCAAAAGAATGCTTTTGCTTATTTTTCTTAAAATCTGCACGTCCTACGCCTTATTTTGTTTTGCCTGTTTCATGTAGAGGGGTGAGGGAGGAGTTGGCGGCGGGTGCAGAATTATTGGACGTGCCGGTATATTGATGTGAGTGAGGTTAGTGAGGTCTTACTATATTATAATATAGATACGAACTAGCCAAGTAAGGCCTTAAACTTCAATGTACTTACATATATATTTATACTAAGTTATAAGAAGAAATAATATTTTAAGTTGCAATTAAATATTTTATGTTGTTTCAAACATACATATTACGGGGCTGACCACTGAACTTTGCCACCCAATTCAGATCTCACTTCTTTTGACGTTAATATCAGCACCAAGGTTAAGTACCCTAACATTATTATCTAAATAGTTAACATCTCACCGCTCACCTGGGGCAAAAATGCTTGCATCTCCAATAAGGAATCGCGTAATTGATAAAATATATTCATGCTTTTCTAAACAAGTATTCGCAATAGTATCTACTACAGCGGGATCTGCAATGCCTGAAATAAATTACATAATGTTTTATAGCCGAGTTTAAACTTAAATTTGGACTATGACGTCCACCCACAAGGTAGACAGACGACCTAATAAAAGTTACCGGAAGGCGCTGGATGCAGGTCGCTTCCAACCGGTACATATAGAAGTCCAAAGTGTTAAGCAGTAGACGTCCTATGACTGAAATGATGTTGATGATGATGAATAGAATATTGGGTAAGCGCGTGGTAAATTAAAGAGGAGGGATCGCATTTTCAGATATTTTGTCTTTAAAAACTTCACACTTCAAGAATTTCGTTATATTCAGCACCACAGTCCTCTATGAGTCCTATATGTTCAGCACCAGTCATCTGTTTTACGGCGTTTCTTCATACATTCCATGCAAGTCAGAATTATTTTTCCATGTGAGCCATTGAAGACATAAAATTTTAATTATGAGTGGCCGCTGTTTTTTTCTGTTAATCTGTTTGTTCTTTTGCGTGAGAGATTTTTATCTATGAGGACTACTTACATATTACAACTTGTCCAGGGTACCAACATTTGCAAATCCCCCCATTTTCTAAAGCATCTCTCCCACAAGTTTCAAATGCTGTCATGCGATCTGCAATAATTATAATTTTATTCGCTAATATCATAGTAGGAAGGTCATAAGTGGATGTACACATTATTTTTCCCACGGTTTACAGATTGCATTAATTACTGCAATGAATTAATATTATATTAAAAGTTAAGTGGTATAAAAAATACTAAGCAGGTTATTCACACTACTCCTATGCGACTATTTGATAATAGAGCTTTATAGAAAATCTTTTTTCTTTTCTTTTTTCCATGTCACGACATGAAAAAATGGTACATAATATGACCTAAAAAAAGAATAAAGAGAATACCGCTTACCTATTAAAACTTCATTAGCCCGGTACTGACTGGACGAGGCAACGTCTGTGTATTCTTGCTAGCCGGATGATCGGTCGGACAGGCTTAGCTTTCGGCCATATTCTGACCAACCGAGCGTCTGGCTAGCCGGAATGCCCAGACGATGGCTTGCCCAGTTAGTTCTACTTATAATTTTTTTCTTATGTTTTTTGTTCAATGTTTTAACCAGGATTAGTTCCAACTCACCTTCGCTGCTTCCAAGCCAATTCAAAATATGTCCAAACACAGGATGAGTCTTCAAGCTAGTGGTTGGTATCCTCGCCAAAGCAATTTGTCTCCTCAGTCTCATGCGACGCCAATATAACCAAGTAATTAAAATACTGGTTATTAAAATCCAAAACATATTGCTGTAAAGTACAGTCTACGACTAACACACCAAATGCTGCGAATAGGTACTTATTGTATTAAACTAACAATTAAATATTTATGCCAGCATTTAACACTTACATAAAAATTTTGACTAAATACTAGGTATATGCCCCATGACTTACGACTTATGACCTCAGATTTTCAGTTTTTTATTTTATCGAGGCTAAACCTAAAAATTACCGCCACCGTCCAGGGACTGCTCTAGACTTTGAAAAGGGGGGTTAGTTAGTTGTTGTATAAATTGAGACTGCTAAAAATAAATCATACAAAACTTTTTATTAATGTGAGCAATTAGAATTAATTTGAAGAATTATTATTTCAATTACACTGAGAATTATGTTTAAGTAATGAGATAATAAAAAAAAATACACTTCTTTGTTTACATTTTTTTTTTATTTCAATTCGATTTATGAAAAATAACTAGAAAACTGAAATATTTTCGCTTCCTATGGTGCTCAGCATCTTGAAAACGCAATCATCCTTAAAACATATTAAAGTTGGATGAATCATTTCAGATAGTCACGTATATGGGTGGACTATGTCGATGTCATTCACCTATTGGTATAATAGTTATATTCACAAGGTAACAAAATTAAAATACTTAATAATGTCAAAACATTTTATGAATAATAAAATATTTTATTATACACACCACCTTTAAAACTACAAAATCTATATACCTACAGCCACCAATTACTACAGGTATAAAAATGCATCTATGGAAGTAAAGTGTAATAATTAATATACAGAAAATAAAAGTATAAGAAATTGTATGTCTATGTCCTCATATTATTTTTGTTCCTATGTTCTATCCTCACTATAAAATTGTCCACGTCTCTCATAGTAATTTCAAACTTTGTTTTTACTTCTTTTGCACGCGGCATAGGTAAAAGCTGGTAGCGATGAAGCATCGTGGCCCTACGAATAAATAATACGTGGCCAGGTTTGTTTTGATAGACAGCATTGCGTATTGTGACCCTGCAAAGTATTAGTTTCCTTTATTATTATTTTTAAAGAGCCTGGCGGGTCCTAAAACAAGGCAAAGGTATTCCTGAACCTCTCTCCACTTTCTTCTGTCTTCAGACTTCAGCTAACAATATACGAGGTAGAGCACTCTTTAAGCTGTTGATCATAGGGTTAACCAAATAATAAACGGTGTCGCATCAGACTCAGAAATAGTTGACAAGACCTTGATAAACACCTTTAGAAGTGGTCCTTCAGTAAAAGTCTCTTAAAGGGAAATAGTCTCTGCTTACTCCAACGGGAACCAGGCGTGATTATATGTATGTATTCCCTTAGAAGGTTTGGAAGGTTGCTAATAGCGGTTGGAGGAGGAAGACGGAGGACCGAGTTGAGTGGCGTGCCATAGGAAGCCTATGTTCAACAGTGGACGAACGTGGGCTGATAATAATGATGTTGAATGGCTGCCTCGTAAGCTTATACTCACCAACACACCCTCTTACTCCATGACTGAATGGTGTGAAAGCAGCTGGATGTTTCAGAGGAGCTTCGAGGAACCGTTCAGGTCGGAAAACGTCTGCATCGGGACCCCAGTATTCAGGGTTGCGGTGCAATGCCCAGATGTTAATCAGCGCTGCACTTCCTTCCACCAAGGTAAGACCTGAAGCTGTTAATGAAGACCCGACTATGAATATGTTTTAAACCTCCTTAATTACCACCTCCTATGGGAAGAAAACGTGTCGCCTAGTGGTCAACAGTCACATAATTCACCAACAACAGTAATGACTTACATCATCCATAGGCGTCCACAGAGGATGGTAACCACTCATTGTCAGGTGGACTTGCGAATAAACTAGTAACTAGAAAACAGAAAGAGAACCATAAACTGAATCAGGAAGTCAGGCTACTGAAAATCTATTTGCTCTATACAACTCTAAGATGGCCGCGTGCTCAGAATGCTAACAGCATTGCCTGGTGCAATACTAACATTGAGCCAAATATAAAAATTGTTCATGGAAAATGTCTCGCCACGCCAAACGTACGCAGAGTAATATCCTTATCGATTGTTCTGATAATCACTGGAGCAGGTGGATACAGCCTCAAACTCTCCTTGATAACAGCTTCAAGGTACTTCAGCTGCAGCAGATCCTGATATGTCACTGGCCGTTCGGTGTCTCCAAGTACCTCGTCCAATCTGGCAATAAATACGTACATTATACTACTGACATACTTTATACTATGGTAACTTAAATTAAATTATCATTTATTTCAGCCAAAAGCCATATTCTAATACAATTTGAAACTTAAAATTTATATCCAAGTACCTATTAAAAATAATAATTATTAAAATTAAATACAAATTAGGACAGTACTATATTGGATATTGTTATCGCTATACTTTTCAATGATATTATAAGCTGAGGGAGTTTTTATGTTAACACATGGCACATATACATGGCGTGGTGTGCGTTTTAAACCTATCTCTAACTGGATAATTTGCTCAGTTGTCTAAATGCTCATTAAGCGATTTGCTCTTTTGATCAAATTATGCGCTATATGGACGTCGGACATAATGCTCCTTCGACCAAAATGCTCTTTTGATGTATTGCTCTTTAGACCAAATGCGCTTTGGACAATTTGCGCCTCGATTGTCCAAATGCGCTATTGAAGAATAGCGCCTTAACCATCAATGTTATTGTCTGGTAAAATTTTCTGCCAGTCATTTATGAATCTAAGTAAAATAAACGAATGACTATGGTTTGAATACTTGATGTAACTTACTCTTTATGTACTTTATCCTGTTCATCTTGATGTTTAGAGAGCAAAAGGGCAGTAAACCCTGTGCTGATGTTGTTTGTATCAAGACCAGCGAGCATAAGTAGCACGGTTTCTTCTATCAGCATTTTATCACTACAGTATTGCTCATTTTGCAAGGCGTGGTCAACATATGAGACCATTTTCATTTTTGCATCTGTAAAAATGATATATTTTAATCACTTAAATATAGAATGCAATATTTCTAGAGGTGGAGATACTATATTTTTGGTCTAATATTACAGAAGTGAACAGACTCCTAGGGTACCTCCTATCCTAGGAGTCTATACTTTCACTATGCTCTCGGTTTTACCCGCGTCGCTAAATCCATTCGTCATAAATCTTAGCTGTATTCCAAGTTTCAACCCAGTCCGTTCAGCGGTTTGGGCTGTTAGTGTATGATCAGTCAACCAGTCAGCTCACTTTTTCTTTTTGAGATTTACATACCTATGTGTTGCTGTTAAAGTCATTATAGTTTTTGATAAAAAATGTCCAATTTTACCATTCTCAGATGAGTGACCTCTGCTATCCAAAAGTGATGTTCTTTTTTCTTTGATCACCTGAAAGTTAAATGACATTTCTAGTATTAAGTTTAATCCAACACAAGGAATTAAGAGGCCAGAGGACGCTGGGGCATACTAGATTTTCATTACAAGACCAGCCCTGATCACTGCGGCAAGTCAACGTTTCTAATAGCCAAGATAAGAGAGAAGAAGGTTATTCTTTTTCTTGTCTTCTCTTCCTCCATCAGCGGGCAATACTACTGTTTGCCGCTAATCATAGAAAAAGGTTAACAAGAGAGTGGGTTTACAAGATCCATAATTACAAAATTCCTAGTTCATGCTCTTGTACCACCATTTTATAATGCACTATAGGATCTTCATAATGCGCTACTCATAAATACTTACTTTGATAGTGAAGTCCCATATCACTTGTTTAAGTTGCATTGCTTTTTTGTATAGAGGAGACCACTTGTGTATAAATTCAAAGCGTAACCAAGGTTGACACACCAGCTGGGCACCAAGTTCACCCAACTGTGTCACAATATCGGTTAACTCTTGAGAACAACTGTCTTCTTGTGAATTCATTTGTATGCCTAGTGTTGTTTCTGGAACAATTTTGTGTAGGAACAATTAGACGTCGAACATGCTCTATGTTATGAAATATATATTTAATACGAGATTTATTATGTTTAGTCTTTGTTTTCTTCTTTGGGTGCCATCTTCTACCTAAGATTGTGATCATCAAGGCAATAGGACCCGACACAGCAGCTCTTAAAAGTGAAGAGTCGATCAGTATTATAAATACCTACCACAGAGAGAATCCATAGTATAAGGAGCGATATATTCTGATAAAGAAAATCCGCCTTTTCCAACTTCCTTCTTCAAGAGATCTGCCATAATGAAGCTCTTCTTGGAGAATACCTCCGTGTACAATATGAGGTTCTTCATGCCGAAGACTGGAGCCATCAATTTCCGTCGCGTACGCCATATTGGAACTGTTTAATATTATAATAACGCTTTAATAAAAAAATAAAAGGTTGCCTACAAAACATATGAAAAATTACTGGGTTTCATTTGGCATGCTGATGAAATATAGCAATCTAACTCTATCTATAATCTTTTATTTTAATCATTTTTGATTGAAAAATTCAAGCATCTAAAAAATCTGACTCACCAGGTGCTAAAACGCCGGCATCTCCAATAACACATTTTAAAATTGATAAAAAGTAGCAATGTTTTTCTAGACATGTATTTATGATGGTATCCAAAATAACTGGGTCTGCTATGCCTGGAACGAAACCCTTATTAGCCTAGAACAATGTTCTAAGCGGTATGACCGCCACTCTGTACACAACTTAACTTTATTCGGTTTCTGTTTGGTAAACCGAACAACTCTAACATCTTATGCTCTATTTTATGTATTTCCTTTCCCTGCTTGGTTGTCTGGAAGAGATCGCTATTAGCGATAAGACCGCCAATTGTAACACTTCTTTCTGTGTTATCTTAGTTCTAAGTTTATATTGTTGTATTTGTGTGAACAATAAAGAGTTTTCTATTCTATTCTATTCTTATGACTCTTGAGTAAGAAGGATCTGTTAGTGCAGTGCACCTAGAATTGTACATCATTGTGAAATTCTGGCTGACACTGTACTGATTATAATATGGGCAGCGTTATCTCTTCTCTTGCCATCAGGTGAGCTTTGCATCAGAATATCTATTTTTGTCGTGAAAATCAAAGTGATATTCTTTGTTATGTTAGGTTTAATCGAACGACAATAACTTACATAAAATCAATTGTCCAGAGAACCACACTTTACTAATCCCTCCATTTAAAATGGCATCTTTTCCAATTACTTGAAATGTTGCCATTCGATCTGAAAAATAAATTAGATATCTCTACTATATAATAATATGTAGATAGAAAATACGGAGCCAAGTAAAAATGTGTTGAAAACGGGGCGCTCTACTATAGGTAAACCATATTATAGACTATTTGTGTTCTTACCTTCATTGCTTCCCATGAAATGTAAAACATGTCCAATTACTGGGTAACTATTCAAACTAGTTTTCAGTTTTCTCGCCAATGCTATTTGTTTTCTAAATCTCACTCGCCACGTTAACCAAATTGTTATTAAAACACATGTCAAAAGTATCAAAAACATTTTGTTTAAACTTGGATTATGATTTTCGAACCGAATCTAATGGTAATACAATTTCTTTTGGAAATCAGACTATTTAATAACTAAATGATTTTTAAGTAGATATTCTATCTATACATTAATTGACAAAAAACTTATCGGCAGATATGGCCTGATTTAGACTTAGAAGTTATTGGTCTGCTGCAGAGTCGAGTGATCTGAAATATTATTACTGAGCAAATACTAAAATACACTAGTACCTACTGGACTAGCAGTAACATTATTATAACTGCATTCAGAACTTACGAGAATCTGTTTAATTAACTAGAATTACTAAACTCGACTAAACAATTAGCATAAGAACTAATTCAGAATTCAGGTACGCGGAGATTTTTGCTATAACAACAGATAAAGATCTAGGCTTTGTTTGTAAAGCATTGTCGAACTGAGACCTGTGTTTGCAGACGTGTGAATGTGTGTGAGTGACCTATATAATGCCTACCTATATTTCTAAATATTATGGTGCAATTATATTTAATAAGTGCGCGAGCAGCTTGCTGCGTGCGCCGAGAAAAAAAATATAATCTTGACCATGAAATATGTGCAAAATTCGTAACTCTACAATGCTTCTTTGGGACAGGGCGCCAAGGCCCTAAATTCGCCTATGATCATAGTCATAGGTGAGCGATTCCGCTAACTTTAAGGCAAGGAAGGTAGGCCGTGTCTTTCCAATTTTCCAAGGGCAAACTCGTGGTATGTGATTTACTTAAAAGTGTATAATTCATTTCGCACCAAACTTTTAAAAAAAATGTTTATGTAATTCATTTTTATTAATAACTTCTGGCGATTTTAGAAAGTTCTTGGTTGCTGAGACTCAAACAAAAATTCACTTTTAGCGCCTACACGATTACATTAAGCAACGGACGTGAGGTGCCTGATGGAAATTTCATGTTCAACACGAAATTTTGAAACGTAGGCAGTGCCTATTATATAAAAAAAAAAAACTAAAATTTAGCATGTAATATGTAAGGGGTAAAAATAAAGGATATGTATTACAAATTGATGTAAATATTTCGAACTTACGCCGTGAACTAGTTTCCGTTAGAAAACTTATCGTTTTGTTATTTTTCGGCCACAGCCTGCCGCCTTAAGCCAAAAAAGGTTTTTAATTAAAATAATTGGAAATGACTTGCACCCTAAAATAATATTTTATTAAAAGAAGAACAAGGCATTTAACATAATGTCTCAGTATATTATAATAGTTAAAGTGCACATTTAATGTGTAATAAATATAAGTGTACAATAAATTAGAGAAAGTACAGTAAATTCGGTGATAATATTTTATCATTTTGCTTTGTTCCTGTATTCCAATCTTACGTTGTAGTTGTTTACATCTCGCAAAGTGATTTCAAACTTGGTTTTTATTTCTCCTGGATTGTCTTTTATTGGCAAGACTTGAAAGCGGTGGAGCGTCGTAGCTAGATTAGTTTTCATAGACAGCATTGTATATTGTAAGCCTGAAAAATAATGAAAATGTACTATATAATTTGTTAATTTTGATAACAGTATTATTATTGTGGTTCACAGTCCAATAGAAACGGTTACCAGGATTACTGCAAAGCCATTACCAAACGACTGCCTCCTACATATCTTATAGGAAACAGCATGGACCCACAGCTCTATGTGGCTTCTAAAACACTATACCGTCCAGGCGTAAAGCATGCCATACACTGAGATTTGCACTCAGGGCCTCCGGATTAAATCAACGGGCCATAAAAGCATAAGAACACTGGGCAAAGGACCCTACACACATAGTAAGATATAAGGTTACTTACCAACACATCCCCTCATTCCATGACTGAACGATGAGAAAGCAGCTGGATGCTTCAGAGGAGCTTCGAGGAACCGTTCAGGTCGGAACACGTCTGCATCAGGGCCCCAGTATTCAGGGTTGCGGTTAATTGCCCAGATGTTGATCAGCGCTGCGCATCCTTCAACCAAGGTCAGGCCTGATGCTGTCAATTTAGGAGTATATTATGAACGAAAGTTGGTAATTCTATTTCATCATGTACAATATAAAAAGAAATAAGACCGCATCGCGAAAAATAATAGCATAAAGGTACCCACAGAGGTTAGGAGTTAGGAAGGCACCCTGCCCTACTTTGGCGAACTTTTCAGTCAGAATTTTCATTTGCGCTTGCAGCAAACTGCTTTTCTTTATTCACTAAGAATTGATTAGTTTTTCACCACGATTTCGTTTGATGTAAAGCTACGGCCGAAGATGGTTGTAGACTGATCCTAGAAGGTGTGATGTATTCTTCATTGAATATCGTGTCATGATCATGACCGTTTGGTCATATGGTTTTGTTCAGTGGGTGCTCACTAGGCACGGCGAAAGCCTACCGTATACTGGTGGTGAATGAATTCTAGTTGGCATTTCCAGCTACATTTAAGCGTCTTGCATGTTATAAAAATTCGTGTTAGTACGTAAAAATACTTATACAATACGTACGCAAAGTAACGTCCTCGTTGATTAGTCGAACAATCAATGGCGTAGGTGGATACAATCTTAGGGTCTCCTTAATAACAGCTTCAAGATACTTCAGCTGATGCAGATCTTGATACGTCACTTGGCGTTTAGTGTCACCAAGCACCTCGTCCAATCTGTTAATAAAGTGCGTCACAGTTTGTATTTTATTTATCAACTCTACATATACATAAGTAGATCAAAAAGTATTTTGGGGTTTCGGGAGCACCTTTCGAGGTACTAAAGGAAAATAACGAAAAACTAATAAGATATCTCGTGCTCTCATCCTCAACCTCTCTCGTCTGTGTGTCTGTCGAGACCATTTTACTCGAATAGAGCAACGCAAGAGTTGTCGATTTGAAATGAATACCAATATAGTCCATTCTACGGTCCCTTGAAGCTGTAAAAAAATCAAATTAGGAAGAAAAAAATTAGACAAAAAACATACTACTTATTTCGACCCTCTCAATAAATCAAAATAGATCATTGATGATAACGTTTGACGTACAACTTACTCTTCATGCACTTTATCCTGTACATCTCGATGTTGAGACAGCAGTAGGACAGTGAAACCTATGCTGACGCTACTTGTGTCAAAACCAGCGATCATAAGCGATACGGTCTCTTCGATCAGTGTTTTATCACTAGGACAGTCTTCACTTTGCAAGACGTGGTCGAGGTATGAGGTCTTCTTCATCTTTGCATCTGTTATTATTAGGTATAGATTATTATTAGGTAAGTATAATGTTAAATTTTCAATAAGGCGTATTTTACAACAATCACGAGTAGTTCTGGTTCTAGTTCTCGACAACATTAGACGTGAATTGTGGCGTTTTTGTTGTTTCAATAATGAGTATAATTTATTTATTTTTAAGTCTATTATAACTGGAATGCCTCAATAAAAGGTATTGTGTTGTAGTAAGTTGGTAAATATTGTGTGTAATATTGTTTGGTAAATAGGTACCGCAGCACCTGCCAATCCCATATCTTCTTAGAAATAGGCCATGCCAATCTTTTAAGAAATAGGCCATGCCAATCTTTTAAGAAATAGGCATTGTAAGGAGTTAACGAGTTAATACTAAGGTACGAGTATATGCAAAATGTACCTATGTCTTATGAATGTGTGTTATAACTGATTTTCACGCTGATTTACTTTACGTAGGTATTATTTTTCGCATTTAGTAAGCAAATATGACATATTATATGAATTTATTATTATTTGCTACTTCATAATAAATTCATTTAAATACTTATTTACCTTCTATATAAGATGAGACGCCTCTATTTTGCAATATTGATGTCTTTTTATCTTGAATAACCTATAAAATTACATCAATTAGAATGAAAAATTAGTTTAAAATCAACATGTTATTGTGAAAGACAAAAGTTTATTGTACGTCTTACCTGAGTAGCAAAATCCCATACCACTTTTTTAAGGCCCAACGCTATTTCATACTGAGGAAACCACTTGTAAATCATTTCATAAGAGAGCCAGGGTTGACAGACTATTTGCGCCCCCATTTCACATAAAAGCTTGATAGCATCCGGTATTTCGTGCTTTCCACTTTCCTGTGACTTCATTGAAATGCCTAGTGAAGTTTCTGAAATTATTTTGAATGTTTAGAGATGAGATATTGGCATTTACAAAGTCTTAGGGCCGCCCTACATTGGGCGAGCGCGGTAGACGAGCGGATGATGAAAGTCGCCGAAAAGACGCGATATCCCAGTGACACACAGCGGTCGTCGGAGAGTCGCGACGACAACGCCACAATGTCTTCAATAGTAATAGGGATGTTGACACATGTTACGAATTCATATAAACTTATGTTTTTCACATAAAAGACAGTATTTAAAAACCTATAATCACATTTTAAGGATCTATTCACAAGCCAAAATTAAATAAAATCAATTTTAATTTCAATAATTTTTACTTATTCTTACGCGAATGCGAACGCCAATCAGAGCGCGTGACGTCACACCACTGGCACGCACCGCACCTCACGCAGTCAGCGGGACTTACGCTTCCTATGAAATGTTCCTGATTTCAACACATTCTAATTATTCATAACTTAAAAACCACTGAACCGATTTTGATGCAATTTATACGGTGCCCTTAGTTGGTCCGAATTTAAGCAAAAAAAAAGTCAATAACCAAAATGGATCTTATATTTTCAGAGAGTCATTTTAGTTATTGACTTTATTTATGGTTTAAGTATGGACCAACTAAGGGCACAGTATAAGTTGCATCAAAATCGGTTCAGTGGTTTTTAAGTTATGAATAATTAAAATGTGTCGAAATCAGGAATATTGCATAGGAAACGTAAGTACAGGCCAGTGGTGTGACGTCACGCGCTGTCAGATGACAGTTCGGAACGTTTTAGGCGGCATTCAAAAAATCATTTTTATTTACGTATTTTTAAATTGAAATTTCGTATATTTTTGCATAAAAATATGATATTCGTGTATGAAATGGGTCTATCTATCATATAAAAGCAATTCCAAAAATTAGTCAACATCCCTATTGTTGACGCCCAATGTGGGGGCCTTAATAGTGGTAGAAAATACTATCGGTAAGTATTAAAATGGAATTTTTGATTTTAAATCCAGTACGGAAATTTCAACAGTGATTGCGCTGGTCCAGGGAAGCCAACGACGTGTAAAAATATAGAGAAAGACACAAGAGATAAAACTCACCAGTTTCTAATTAAATCTAGTACATCTTGTGATATTTGAAACCTACCACAAATAGAGTCCATTGCATAAGGACAGGCATATTCCGAAAAGGAAAAACCGCCATTTCCAACTTCCTTCTTCAAAAGATCTGCCATAATGAAGCTCTTCTTGGAGAATACCTCTGCGTATAAAACCAGGTTCTTCATGCTAAAGGCCGGTGCCATTAATTTGCGACGGGGACGCCATATTTTAACTGTATAAATGATGTCAGAAAAGGATTAATACAACTATATTTGTAATAGAATTGACGAATCAAGAATAGTAGATATGTAATAGTAGAATAATAGATTATAATAAATATGTAGATATATTATTAAAATAGAATACCTCTAGTGATGTAAAGACTCTGGAATGACGTAGCTTATGTGTGCGGGTAAAACTAGTAATATTGACGCCTTACTTGAGCCTGAACTGAGATGCTACAGTGGGAGAGTGACTACACCCCTGCGCTCCGCCGTGTCTACCTTTACGCCAAGCTCTTCGGAGCCCAGAGGCATGTATTTGTGTGGGCTCCCGGACTCAGACCATAAGCCGAGAGGTAGGCCGGCCCATGGTTAAGTGGAGGCCATACCGCGCTTCTTTTGTCTCTCCTACCCAAAGTCATTTTCAATGGTCGTTAGTGCCCACTGTTGTAGTGGGTACTTATAAATAAATATCATATATGTGGGTAGTGGTAAATCTTATGGAATAAACCAGTCATTGGCTTGAACTCGATGTGTTTCATTGATCACAACATGGTGACAGCGGTTAATTAAAGTTTTAGCGCAGATTAAGTGCATAAAAAGTGAAAAAAGTTAATAGTTTCACGAGTTAAAGACGCGAGGAGTGTTGTGAGCATTAAATTATAAGGCAATCTATCGTGTGGAGTGATTGTAACTGTGACAATGGAGCACGCTCGACCGCCTGCAGAATTAAATATGGACGCCGTCGGCGGACCCGCGGGTCGCGCTGAGGCGTGGAAAAAATGGAAGCAACAATTTATGTTATTCCTAAAAGCTTCGGGAGCTCAATCGGAAGACGCCAGTGTACAGTCGAGCCTCTTAGTTAATCTCATAGGATCGGACGGGTTTGACGTGTATCAAACATTCACCTTTGAGAAGGAAGGCGAACGCGACGACGTCAAAATCTTATTGCAAAAATTCGATAATTACTTCGGAACAAAGCCGAACGTGACGCTACTGAGGTACAAGTTTTTTACGCGCAATCAAGACGACGGTGAATCTATACAACAATACGTCACGGCATTACGTCTGCTGAGCAAAGGTTGCGAGTTCGAGAAATTAGAGGAAAGTTTGATCCGGGATCGAATCGTTTGTGGCATCCGTCAGGCGACGGTCAGGGACCGATTGCTGCGGAACGACGAGCTCACTCTTCAGAAGGCGGTGAACATCTGTCAGGCCGAGGAGGCCTCTCAGGAAAGCGGACGACACATCGACAAATCTGGGACGAGCGCGAAAGAGGGTGCCGAGCACGTCGACGGCGTCAGAGCGGGTCACAGCAGAGGGTCACGCAGGCGCGAGGCTGGCGGCGGCGGCAGCGGCGGCGGCGAGTCTCGCGGCGCGCGCGGCGGCCCCAGCGCGCCCGCGCCGGTTCCGGGCCGCGCCGCGCCGCGACACCCGTGCGGTGCCTGCGGGGCCGCGCACCGTGCCGGCGACTGCCCGGCGCGACATGTAAGCTGTTTCGTATGTGGTGCTAAAGGACACTTCGCGCGAATGTGTAAGTCCAATCAGTCTAATAATAATAATAGTGGTGGCCGACGCGATCGAGTGCAACGCGTGTATGAAATCGATCGCGATTACAGTGATTCGGACGACGAGTACGCTTTTTATGTATCGACAATAGACTCAAACGATAATAATAATAAAAACTCGGAACTTTGGTTTCAAGTGCTGTCCTGTGAGAATGGGACGGAAAAATTTAAATTAGACACGGGAGCGGACTGCAATGTGTTAGCTTATCGTAGATTTATAGAACTGGGATTCGATGATAGCATGATAGTTAAGAAAAATGTACCATTGCTGTCGTACACTCACGATGTTATACCGGTGAAGGGAATTTGCATATTGCCGTGGGTTTATAAAGACAATGTTTACAAACTTAAATTTGCAATAGCGGACATGCAATGTTGTAGTGTGCTGGGACGGAAGTCGTGCGAGGCTCTGGGGCTAGTCAAGCGTCTGAGTTCCATTGAGATGACTCAATATGATGATATATTTAAAGGTTTAGGTTGCTTGCCGGGCAAGTATCATATAGTGATAGATAAGTCGGTGCGGCCGGTTATATGCGCTTCTAGGAAGGTGGCTCACGCAAAACGCGATCAGCTAGCGAGCGAGTTGAAAAAAATGGAAAAGATGGGAGTGATTAGGAAAGTGAGTCATCCGACTCAGTGGGTACATTCACTAGTCTTAGCGGCGAAAAAGAATGACGGTATCCGTGTGTGCCTCGACCCGCGCGAGTTGAACCGCGCGGTGCAGCGCGCGCACTTCCAGCTGCCCACCGTGTCGGAGCTGGCGGCGCGCCTGCACGGCGCTAGGTACTTTTCAGTTCTCGATGCTAATTCTGGATTTTGGGCCATACAGCTTGACGAGGAAAGCGCGGATTTATGTACATTTTCGACACCGTTTGGTCGCTATCAGTTTTTACGTTTGCCATTCGGGATAAGTTGTGCGTCGGAAGTATTTCACGGGAAAGTTAGTCAGCTGCTGGAAGGCCTGGACGGTGTCGAGAGTTACATAGATGACATAATTTGTTGGGGGGAAACGAAAGAAGTTCACGATCGAAGGCTGAAATTATTGTTAGAGAGAGCGCGGGAAATTAATTTAAAATTTAACAAAGACAAGTGTAAAATATGCGTAGAAAGGGTGACATTCCTGGGGCACGTTTTTGACGCGAACGGTATGAGGCCAGATGGTAATAAAATAAAAGCGATTAAAGAAATGCCTGTCCCGGAAAACAGGAAAGACTTAGAGAGATTTTTGGGGGCCGTAAACTACTTATCGAAATTTATCCCTAATTACTCCGAGATAGCTATTCCTTTAACGACTTTACTTAAAAAAGATATTGAGTGGCGGTGGGAGAACAGTGAACGCAGGGCGTTTGAGAAACTGAAAGATAGCGTGACTGGCTCCGGGGTCCTGGCGCTGTACGACCCGGCGCGGCCGGTGCGCCTCGCGGTAGATGCCTCCAGTGTAGCACTGGGCGCCGTCATGTTTCAAAACGATAGACCGGTCGAGTACGCTTCACGTACTCTGACTGACGCACAAACGAGATATGCTCAGATAGAAAAAGAGCTCTTGGCCATCGTATTTGCATGTGAGCGCTTCCATCAATACATCTATGGCCAGAAGCGTGTTGTGGTAGATACGGACCACAAACCATTGGAAAGTATATTTAAAAAACCCTTGATGTCGGTCCCAGCGCGCCTACAACGCATGATGTTAAGAATACAAGGTTATGACTTAGTAGTTAATTATGTACCCGGCAAGTATATGTATATTCCGGACATGCTGTCTCGCGCGCCCCTGCCCGATCTTTACAGTGAAGAAGTCAGTAAAAATGTGTTATATCAGGTACAGATGGTAGTTAGCGGTATGCCAATTTCAAATAGTAAACTGACTTTAATAAAAAAAGAAACCAAAAAAGACACGGATTTAGGAAAACTAATAGAATATATAAATGAAGGTTGGCCGGATCATAAATATAACATTTCAGAAAATGTAAAAGACTATTGGTCGATAAAGGAGGAATTATTTATAGTTGATGGTGTGATATTTAAAGACAACAATGTCGTGGTACCTCAAAATTTACGCAATGAAATGTTAGATATAGTACACGAAGGGCATCTAGGTATAGACCGGTGCAAGCGGCGGGCGAGACAGGTATTGTTTTGGCCGCATATGTCGCGCGACATTGAACTTTATGTGAAGCGTTGTAAAATTTGCCAGGAGCACTCAAATGCGCCAGCAAAGGAACCCTTGCTTCCTATAGAAATCCCATCGTTGCCGTGGAATAAAGTTGGATCAGATATTTTTGAGTATAGGAAAAAGTATTTCTTGATCATAGTTGACTACTATTCCAATTATGTAGAAGTGTGCAAAATAAATAACATATCATCCAACACAGTAATTGAAAACATGAAACAGGTTTTCTCGCGTCATGGCATCCCTAAAACCCTGATAAGCGATAACGGCACACAGTATAGCAGTCGCGAATTTAGACAGTTTGCCCAAGAGTGGGGCTTCGATCATGTGACGTCATCGCCTAACTATCCTCAGGCGAATGGCAAAAGTGAGCGCGCAGTACAAACCATAAAATTAATGCTAAAGAAAGCAATCGCAGGAAACGGTGATTTTAATTTGGCGCTTCTAAATTACCGTAACACTCCCAGGGACAGTTTGAGTTCTCCTGCGCAATTGCTAATGGGCAGACAGTTGCGATGTCAACTACCGGTGCATCCAAAACTGTTGGAGCCGCAACCTGTCGACCCATCACAGTACAAAACTATGTTAGATAGGCAAAACAAATCGAAATCAATATACGACAAGAATTGTAAAGTGCTACCAAATTTGAAACCGGGTGATGACGTAATTTATATAGATGGCAAAAAACGAGGCAGAGGTACAGTGGTAGGGCACGCGGATACTCCTCGATCGTACATAGTGCAAAGTAAGATTGGAGCCAGGTACAGACGCAATCGCCGTCATTTAATCAAATGCGAAACCCAAAGCGATGACCTTGCACAATGTCACGATGAGCAGTTCAGCGATGCTTGTGATGATGTAGATGAAAAATTTACCGATTTCAATGATTCCATGTCACGTTCCTCATCATCAGACACACTACCTGAACGTAAAGCCAAAAAAATAGCGGAGCGACGGCTCGCATTATATAGGAAGGCAAAATAAATAGAACACTTCTATAATATTATTATATATTAATATACTCTTAACAAATGTTTGTATTTACGTTTATTATATGTGTATACGTTTTTTTTTTTTTCATAATCATGTCATACTTAGTTAAAATCATTTTAGGGGGAAGGAAAGGTGATGCTATAGAATAACTTTCATCATAATATTATATTCATGCACACAATATTAATAAAGAAGTTAGAATGTAAGATAAATTACTTAGATACAGTTGTATAAGTACGAGTAGGTAATAGATGTAAGTCTTGAAGTTTCATTTTGTTTATATTAAGATTATTTAATCATTATTGTTAAAGGGGGAGATGTTGTAGTGGGTACTTATAAATAAATATCATATATGTGGGTAGTGGTAAATCTTATGGAATAAACCAGTCATTGGCTTGAACTCGATGTGTTTCATTGATCACAACACCCACATTCGGGTTGCGGGAGATTTTTGAAACGCATGCAATAGGGCCCGCATTCGGGCTAAGACCGACTTATCAACCAATGAAAATGCGCTTTAGCTGCGCAGATCGCGGTCTATTTGGATCAAGTTGTTTTAATACTACTACAATATGCTCATAGAAAACTCTAGATGACTTGTCTGCCTTCGATATCTAATTTAGTTTAAATGTTTTCTTCATTAACTTATTTGTAAGTATTAATTAGATCGATTATAATTAACAAAACTATTATGGCGCCATAACATGACTGTATATCTATTTTTATATAGATCTATTTTTAGTTTTTTTCGTATAAAATTCCATTTAGATAGATAGATAGATAGATAACTCTTTATTGGAACACAGAAAAACACAACATTTACTTTCTAATATAGTGGAGATAGTCGCTCAGGGTCGTTCCTGGTGCAAAGAATGTCCATCGCCATACAACGTGGAAACGCTGCAAGTGTAATGGGCACCTTTCCATCAGGAACGACTCGGAGCGGTCTTTTTGACAATTAATAATTTTAAATTTTCGATTAGAAGTTTTGGTTAGATATTGTTTCCTTATTTATAAGTAGCATTTAATTTATAATTAGTTATTGTCATGTCTTGTAAATATTATAATTTAATTTGTAACTTTTATAATATAAGTTTTGAAATTTATATTATATAGATATTATGCATGTTATGTTAAACGTTTTCCACTTGTCTTTATCATGTACCCATTACCCATTATATTTAGGTTGTTCAATAGATATTTTGAATTCAATAAACTCTTTAAATTTATGTGTTTGATTAGATAAGGTACATATTACAAACAACTATGCTGTACTCAGTAGAATAGAAACAGACTCACGCAAATAGGCTATACTGGAACCTTTTTGCGAGTCAATTCTCTAAAAGTAATTAATTCTATTTTAAAATGGCCACTCGAAAGTAGGTACCTCTATGAGAAGAGCTGCCAAGAAACTATCACTTATCTATAATACGATTTCTTGCTCCCAGCTATTTTAGGTATTTACCGATAAATGCATATTATATGAGTTCTTCCAAGGTTAAAACTACCTATATACCAAATTTAACCTTTTTTTGGGCAAGACTGCTTGTCGCATCTGGTGAGTAACATATCGAGATGATGATATTTTAATGAACACATATGGTGGACTATTTATCAGTCTTATCGCTCAAAGCGATATCTTCCAGACACCACACAGGGAGAAGAAATTACATATTATGATAAACTCGTAGTTTAATAAGTATTTAGGTTAACACATTAAAATTTGTAGGACGTAGGTAAGGACGTAGGTAGGTTGATTTAGGAATCACCCAAGTAGCACAGACGTGTAGTTATTAAGAAATTATTAGGATTAAATTAAATATGCATGAGCGTCAAAGCAATAATTAATTATTGTTGAAATCAGGTAATTTGTCTTTTTTACATTATAATTTGCGACTAGCAAATTTACCCGCAAAAAAGTAGTCTCTATGTGTTTCCACTCATTAAGTGAGCCACATATATTTCCGTACAAAGGCTGGTTGCCTGGAAGAGATCGCTCACAGCGATAAGGCCGCCCATTGTGGACCAAACTGTATTGTAGTACTAGCTATTAATAAGTATAATGTAATGTTTCTTTTGGTTTCAACAATAAAGAGTATTCTTATCTTATTCCAGGGGCTTCAAATTGCCGCGGACGAGTTCTTCGGCGTACCCGCTGCCCTGTCATTATGTGTGGCGTCCCGTAGGAGAACCCCCAGCCCCCAGGTTTTAGTGGGTATCCCACTAATAACCCCACTTTATATACGGCCCTCCACCCTCCAGCGCAGGCTGACGATGCGTAAAACATTTTCCTTGGTCTTCGATTCTACTCGAAGTTACGTGTGTATGAGCCCAGATATAAGAAGATTGTACTCGTATCTTACCTTGTTTTAATAAAGAGTTGACTATCTTAACATTACCTGGTGCAAAAACACTGGCGTCTCCAATAAGAAATTTTATAATCGATAAAACGTAGCCATGTTTCTCTAGACACGTGTTTATGATGGCATCTACTGCTACTGGGTCTGCTATGCCTGGAAAAAGAGGAATAATGTGCTTATTTATATCAGGATCCATATATCTTTATTTTACAAGCTTTTATTTACTTTCACTTGTCTGTTGTATGTCTGTCTGTCTGTCTGTAATCAAATGTTTCAAGTTAAATTTGACCCATTTCCCGGTGTCCGATTGAGCTGAAATTTTGCATGCATGCATAAATCGGATGACAATGCAATATTATTATGATATGGAGCTGATCTGATGATGGAGCGGAAAGGTGGCTATAGGAACTCCGTAATAAAACTACGTAACCCCATCGAGTTTGGGCTCATTTGTTATCTTCGTTTTGACGAGTACTTTATGGTAATAATAATAAAAGCTTGTTTTTAAAAAGTTTTTTTTTAAATTTCACTTGTTTTAGGTATGTTTAAAGACAACTTACATACAAATAATTGTCCAGAAAACCAAAATTTGCTGAGACCACCATTATTTATGGCATCTCTTCCACACGTTTCAAATATTCTCATACGATCTGCAACATTTTAATACAAATTGTTAATAAAGACGCAGGCCTAGTATTTAACAAGTGAATTAAATTAAAAATTTAAAAAACCCCCAACGCAATACGTAATTCAAAATTTTTTGATGGCGGCCATCTTGGATTTTAAATTTTATATAGTGGGCTGTATTTTACTCGTTAAGCCCTTTCAGTTGATACCCATATCGATGGGGTCGTGGAAGAAAAAAGTAATCCGCCATTTTGTAGCGGCGGCCATATTGGACCGATTTCCACCAAACATAGCTAAGAACACTCTCGACTAACTCTACTTTCAAACAAAAAAATTAAATCAAAATCCGTTCATCCGTTTGGGATCTACGATGCCACAGACAGACACACACACAGACAGACAGACAGACAGACAGACCGACAGACAGACAGACACGTCAAACTTATAAGTAAAAAATGGGTGAATGAACGCTAATTTCTAATATACTAGCTTATGCTCGCGGCTTTGCCCGCATAGCAAAATCCTTTCTTAGCGGAGGTCTACGTCATAAAACCTATCTATATTCCAAATTTCAACCAAATCCATCCAGCGGTTTAGGCTGTGCGTTGATAGATCAGTCAGTCAATCAGTCACTCTTTCCTTTTATATACTTAGATTTAACAAAATTATTATCTCTAAAAAAATCAAGTTAATGAACTCTATAAATTCATGCTAATATTATAAATGCGAATATGTGTCTGTCTGTTACCTCTTCACGCCTAAACCACTGAACCCATTTATTTAATGAAATTTGGAATAGATATAGTTCAAGTCTCAGGAAAGGACATAGGATAGTTTTTATCAATCAATCAAATCGTTTATTTGCCAGGGCTACATGTTCCCTCTTTATCCCACGGGATTAAAACAGGTTTATAGCGGCTAACACTGCGGGACGTTGGATTGGTATATTATTCAAAATTAATATATTTTTTTTTACTCGAATTTTTATTTTTTAAACTCTTAAATTATTTTTTACAATTTTTCTAAAAAAAGATTTTTTTATACTATTATAAATAGGCCTACGTTTGACCACATTCCACCTGATGGAAAGTGCGAAAAGCGGCCGACAATGGATCACGTAAGAAAAAAACATTTTAAAAATTTTAACCTAGAAGATCCGATTATTATTATGGAATTATTATTATTAAAATCATCACAGTTCATTGTCTATCTATTTACTAACCTATCGATTTTTTCTGTATAATAATTAATTTACAATTTTGATACATTGTGTTCCTTCTTACAGCTTACATAACGGCTCCATTGTAGCCTATTTGAATAAATGAATGAGTTTGAGATAATAGGGGCTGCGCAGACGACAGACTATCCATGATGCACTTTTTAGTCTGTGAAAATAGAACCTATGCAATTATATGCAGTAACGCACACGACGCGCAAAAAGTCCGGCGCACAAATAATATAATTGCATAGGTTCTATTTTCACAGACTAAAAGTGCGTCATGGATAGTCTGTCGTCTGCGCAGCCCCTTATTACATACTAGGCAAAATTTTCGTTTGGACGCTTCTGTGTTTCTGAACTGTGGGTACCGGCAGTTACTAAAAGATAAGTAGTAGTGTTCAGTGAAGCCGGGGAGGGATTTGTCCCGCCTTCTAGGTATAGTCTGCTGCCATCTACGGCCGCATCGTCGCTTAGCATCACACGAGATCGTGGTTGAAGGCTTACCTATAATGAATTTAAAAAAAAGTAGGTGGCAAACGTTGCAGGCCATGCGGAAAACTAGACCTGAAACTGCAACATACAGGTTGGCCACACAACCTTTAATATTTTTTTTTTAATGTGATGAAGTAGAAGACGAGCAAGACGCTCTCCTGATGTTAAGAGATAACGCTGCCCATAATCAGTACAGTGCTACTTAGGATTTCACAATTATGTGAAATTCTAGGAGCACTGCACCGACGCTTCTTACTCAAGAGTCATGAGATATTAAGACTCTTTAGCCCAGTAATTTCACTAGCTACAGTGCCCTCCTACCGGAGCACAGTAATGTTTGCACATCACTGCTCAGGCGGTAGAATAACTGGCACTGTTGGGGTACCCACCTAGACGACCTCCTGCAAAGGAAGTCTACCCCCGGTAAAATGACTTAATTAGTAATACTTGTGATTTGAATGTAAGTAGGGTAACCTGGTCTGGAGTATAATATAATTTTTTTTCGATCTGCAGAGGGCCTATTGTCTATCGCCAAACGACATGGAAAACACTAGAATCCTTAGACAAAATTTAGCGTACATACATTACTTGCTTAAACCTAATCGTTAATATGAGTAAATAACAAACGCAGTAATGTACATTGAAGTTTTTACACTAAACGATTCGTGAGTAGTTAAATTCATCTTTGTAAATAACTCAGCAGCACTCAGCAGCAGTGCTAAGGGTAAATCCTGAGATCGGGCGTATTTAAGTGATTCCCGTGGCAGATTTTAAATCAAAGTATTATTGAATTTTACATGTAAAACATCAAATTTCCCATAATTATAAGCACATCAATCAAATAGGCATCATTATAATTTGTTTTGTTCAGAAGATATTTAAATTTAAATTTTTGGTGCCACGGGAATCAATAAAGTGTGTCATGGGAATCAAAATTAAAACTATTTTGTTTCAATTCTATGTTATTAATTAAATATTGACTTCTATATACTAATAAAATAAAATAGAAATGATTAAAAACGGTGATCCAAACAAATATACACTAAACTTAAAGTATTAAAAAGGTCTATATTGGCTTTCTATATAATAATCATGTAAACTAAATAAAATCAATGTATTGCTGTCTTAAACAATGTAAAAATATTGAATAAAATAGTTCTAGAATATGAGATTAAGTTCTCAGTCACAGTCACTGACAGGATTCACTCCAGAAGCTGTCATCAGATTGTACATTTATCATTTGTTAGGTTAATCTGGACTGAAGTTGCAGTCAGCCCATAGTTTCGTTTTATTTTTTCATCATACATCATCTCAGCCATAAGACGTCTACTGCTGAACATCAACTTCCCATTTAGACCTCCATATATAAAACCGGTGTTGGAAGCGACCTGCTTCAAGCGTCTTTCAGCGACCTTAATAAGGTCGTCTGCCACACTTGTGGATAGACGTTCTACGCTGCGTTTGCTTGTACGTGGTAGCCACTCGAACACTTTTCGACCCCATCAGCCATTCGCTCTACGTGCTATGTGGCCTGCCCATTACCACTTCAGCTTCCTGATCCGCGGAGATATGTCAGTGACTTTGGTTCGTCTTCGGATCTCCTCATTCCTGATTCGATCACGTAGAGAAACCCCGAGTATAGACCTCTCCATAGCTCGCTGAGCGACTTATTTTAATGTGGAGATATAATGGTGCCGCATAAGCCAGAGCGGTTGTCTACTAAAGTACAATAAAAAAAAACTGATGTATACAATATAAAAAAACATCTGAAATAATGAAATATACAAATATAAACTGTCTAAATCACTTCCATACCTGCAGCTTCGCTGTATTTGGGTAAAAAGTGAAAGAATGCGCAAGAAAACTCAGGGGAAAATTGATCACCGTGGTAAAACGCCATGAGAATCAATAACATGGAAATCAAAATTGTATAGTTTTTTGTCAATATTTTTAATTACCACAATTATAGACCAATAATAATAAAATATATGATAAACAATACCCTTTTCCTAACTGCACACCCTAGTCAAAAAACCGTAATGGATAAAAAAATATTTTTAAACATAGAAATGGTAATCAATGATCTAGTGAACCAAAACCACGGTAATCAATTTCTCACCTTCGTAAATCCAGTTTATAACCACGAGAGGAGTAACATTTCTTCACGATGTTTAGAGCGCAATTGAAGTTAGCTAACAGCGTGCGTACAAACTTCTAAGTCTTGTGGCTTGTGAAGTGTGAGTAGTTATGTCTTGCGCCATGGGAATCACTTTTTGTCCGGGGACAAACCTAAATTTATTATTTTTTCTAAAACTACGCTGTGTACAGCCTTCGCGTATTTTTTTCATCGTATAACAGTTCACCCTTTACAGCTTAGATCACAGCAATTAATAAAATTCCGTTTATAAATTGGTGTAAAAAATATATTTTGTTTCAAAAAAGTGTAAGGGACACCCCATGGTAGTCAAATTTCAGGGCTTTAACATTTTTTTTCAGATACTTGCAGTTAAATTTAACCTTATATCTATCATGCATTAAGTAGATTAAACCTTAAATTAACAGAAAAAAAATACCCTTGGGTAGAATTTTTATGTTACGGGTAGTTTATTCCCCCAGACACGTAAAATTTTGTCTCTCAGGTTTCACCCCTAAGCGGGGCGCGAACGCCGGCGCGTAACCGCAGCGACTCCCTGAAGAAGATCCTCGTACAGGATCGAAACGGTCGGCACGCAGCCGAAGTAAATACAAGTGAGTTTATGCCGTTTATTTACAAAGATACATTGAAGTTGTCATCAATCGTAGTGGGCAAGAATTAGCCCCAGAATTAGGCCCTCTGAATTTTCACAAGAATATAATATATTAGGATATATTTTTTTACTCTTCTTACCTTCACTGCTTCCAAGCAAATTTAGAGCATGACCAAATATTGGGTAACTCCTTAAACTAGTCTTCAATTTCTTCGCTAACGCAATCTGTCTTCTTAGTCTTAGGCGACGTTTCGTTAACCAAAAAATTAAAACACAGGTAATTATTAGTGTCCAAAACATATCGCTTAAAAGTTAGGTTTCCTAAGTAGACCCTGCTACCACTGTTTTATAAGGAAACTGCTACCACTAAGACCAAATATTTATTAACTATAATTAAACAATTAAATTTTAAGGCTCTTGTCTTATTGCTCACACCAGCGGTGAACGACTGACGATTTCCTAGCTAAATAAATTATTATATAAGTAAACAAAAAATATATAATAAACAGATTTCAAGCTCATTTTCAATGAGCGAAGGTGAGGCGCGAATTAAATTCATTACTCCCGTCATTCATAACTACCGACGTCCGAAATTTATTTTCCTTTTCCTCCTTAGTTGTCTGAAAAAGATCGCTATTAGCGATAAGACCGCCAATTGTCTCACTGTTTATGATGTAAACTGTTTATAGATTTACGCTATTGTACAAATTGTGGTAATACAATAAAGAGATTTCTTATCTTTTCATAACTATAGCTTAAAAAAATTAAAACCCAGTCATATTTCAGACCTATGTATATGTAGATCATATTTAAATGGGACCACCTGGAAAATAAGCCCTTTGAAACAAATTGATTGAGGTATCTCCGAGTAATCGATGAACATAAATAAGAAAGAGTCAGATAAACTTTTTTTACGCCATAGGGTATTTTACTTCCTAGGTTCCATTTAAATTTATCGAAATCGGTAGGGGGCAACTAGGGCTTTGATTTAAATGTAGACATAAATTGTGTTCGCTTATTATTAAATATGTAGTAGAAATCAACAAAAATAGTCGATTACGATAGTGAACAAGTGAAATAAAAAAAAAACTTTTTAAAAACAAGCTTTTATTATTATTATTACCATCTAGCACCAAAGTACTCGTCAAGACGAATCCAAAAAGCCCAAACTCGATGGGGTTGCGTTGTTTAATTACAGAGTTTTTATGGTCACCTTCCAGCACCATTATCACATCAGCTCCATGTCATAATATTGCATTGTCATCCGATTTATACATGCATGCTAAATTTCAGCAATATCGGAAACTGGGAAGTGGATCAAATTAAACTTGGAAGATTTGATTACAGACAGACAACAGACAAGTGAAAGTAAATAAAAGCTTGTAGTAACATGCCAAAAATAGGTGTGTGCCCTTCTTACGCTAAGTTTAGTATTTTTTTTCATGATTGTAATAAATAAGTATTTTAAAAGTATTTTGGTATGAGACCGCCAATTGGGTATGTCCAAAATATCTCGACCTCCTTTTTTTTATTTTAAATTACGAAAATATAGAGCATTTTAAGACACTAATTTGATTTATTTTGTTATTTTCGTCGTAATTATTTTTTAAAACATTTTTAAAGTTTTTAGAATAATTCGCGATGATGACGTCATCATCGGGTTTATAGATTGAGATGAGACTGTTGCCTCGAATAAAAAAAAAGTGAAACACAACATCTGTCAATGTCATTTTACAACATCTGTCAATGTCATTTTATCAGTGATAGGGATGTGACATTGTACATAAAAATCGATTTTTAAATTATCGTTTTTTTTTGTAGCATGAAAAATCGATTAATAAATAATCGATTATTCTTAAGAAAATAATCGATTTTGTTATATTAATAGTTTTTTTTTTTATAATTTGTCAATTAATATCAAAATAAACGCAATAAATATTATGATGTCAATAGATTTATTAATTAAAAATAAACAACAATTAGTAAGTTCTTATTATAATCAACACAAATCAAAGTTTTAGAAAAATCAAATTATAAAAGGTTCAAATTAAAAAGCTTTTCACATAAATAAACAAAATTAATTTATGTACATAACTTTATTATATAAAACTTTTAAAAAAGCCGTTTAATAGTGAAACCTACTTATAGTTTCAACTTCGAAATCATGGTGTGGCGTCGTAAGTTGAGCCAAAATCAGTATAATAATTGATTCAATGATGATAAAAAGAAAACGATTATTCTTAAAAATAAAATCACGTATTAAAATCGATTATTTCCAAAATCGATTATTTTTTGATCACAACCTACCTAATCTGACATTTAATCTACATTGACATTTGACATCTTCATGACATACAAGGTCATTTTTCTTTTTTTTCTGTTTTTGATGGTTCGCATACTTTTTCCATTTCCACAACTACGACGTCATCAGAGGTCAAATGAAAGTTATTCAATAAAAGCCTAAAATAATAGTAATCCGTGATTATTTTCGGTTTCTAAGTAATGGGTAGTGATCAGTAATCTTATTCCTCGAAATGGTTTTGAAATTACTAAAAACAAAAATAAATGAACATACCCAATTGTTACACTTGTCGTGATTTTGTGTTATAGTTTTAAGTTTTCTGTATGTTTGTAGTGATTCAATAAAGAGTTTTTTATCTATTCTATTCTATGATGAACTCTGCCATTTTTCAAAGAATATATTATCTAGAACTTTACCTAGAAACATTTTAAGGAAGTAAGGGAGAAGGTTTTAAGAAGAAAATTGTAATACCTAAAAGTGCATTTACGACAAAGCGACTTCAGCCTACTGTGTGAATTAAACCTTTTGAAATAATGGGACCCAAGCAAGGACTAAGACATATTAAAATTGATGCGGAAGCGTAAAGGACGTTTTGCAATTGTTCGAAAATTTCACAAATATACTCGTAGGTATAGGTAGGTACCTACTTAAGTTTTAAAGGACTGATTGTATCATACACATGGTTAAGTATCATAATAACTGTGGTTGATTCAACTACTATCGATATAACTACTAAACAAGTGAATTAAATTAAATATTTAAAAAACCCCCAACGCAACGCTTTCAAAATATGTAATTCGCGGTTTTGTGGTGGCGGCCATCTTGGATTTTAAATTTGTTGCCTTTTATATAGGTATGTATTTAGATTAGTTATGTGCTATTTTTCCACTCGCTATACTTGTGGTAGGCTTCGGCCGTAGCTAGTTACCCGCAAATTTGGAACACATATAGGTACATAGGTTTTATGACAACGACTTCCGTTAAGAAAAGATTTATCCACGCGGGAAAAGCCGCGAGTTTAAGTTAGTTTAATAATCACTACATAATACAAAATAAAGTTGCTTCCCGCGTCTGTCTGTCCCTATGAATGCTTTTAATATTTTTAAAACTACGCAATGGATTTTGATGCGTTTTTCATCTAAATATATACAAGTGAAATTTTAAAAATACTTTTTAAAAACAAGCTTTAATTATTATTATCGTCTTGTATCATAAAGTACTCGTCAAGACGAATCAAATGAGCCCAAACTCGATGGGGTTGCGTTGTTTTATGACGGAGTTCCTATGGCCACCTTCCAGCTCCATCATCAGATCAGCTCGATGTCATAAAAATATTGCATTGTCATCCGATTTACACACGCATGCAAATTTTCAGCTCAATTGGAAACCGGGAAGTGGGTCAAATTAAACTTGCAAGATTTGATTACAGACAGACAGACAGACAGACAACAGACAGGTGAATGTAATATAAAGCTTGTAAAAAGGAAAAAGTGACTGACTACCTGACGATTTATCAACGTACATCCTAAACCGCTTGACGGATTGGGTTGAAATTTGGAACACAGGTTTTATGGGTTTTATGATATAGACCTCCGCTTAGAAAGGATTGCGCCATGCGGGCAAAATCGCGAGCATACGCTAGTTTATAAATACATATAATGATTTAAGAGGAAAGTTTGTATGTATAATACATGCATAATATAGTAGAGAAACACTAATAATTTTCTATTAAGCGCTACGAAGTACGCGCGGGTCCACTGGTTATTTATAAATTGTATTTCTTACACGTGGATCTAGCCAGCCGCATAGAATTGGATGACAATTACCAAAATTGATTTTCCGCTTAACTTCTGGCCCCGCTGATTATGTAAATAAAATACACGTAAAGGTAAAAACATGTGAGGCCTCATGGAAAAATATCTGTATAATAGACTACAACACAATAAAGTGATGATGAAGAGGATTTCAAATTTTAAAGGCTATAACACAATAAAGTAATTATGAAGAGGTTTTAAAACGATTACAAAAACAAGAAATTTTGTCTATATAATTCTACAACTAAGTAATTTTATAATTCTTTAACCGAATATGTATAACTCTGTTGTTTTTTATACTAAGGTTAGTTTAGGACGGAGGACCAAATGCCGTCGGGGCCGCGGATGACTGCTTCGGCGTACCTACTGCCCCGGCATTAAGGCGTCCCGCAGGAACAACCCCAGGTTTTTAGTAGGTATCCCCGCCGCGCCCATCTTCGGCGGGGGAGTCGCACATACCGCCCCGTGCCTCCCGTCGTGGGGTGATGATGCGTAACGCATTTTTCCTGGGATAAAAAAGGTTAGGAAAGATAACGCGTAAGATTCTGGGACCAGTGATGAATGAGGATGGCAGTTAGAGCTTTACAAAAAATCTGAAGATTGAAGATCCAGTGGCTGAGCCGAATATCATCGGCGAGACGATAGAGCTCACAGACTTCGCTGGCTCGGTCATGTCGAGAGAAAGAGTGAGGGTAGTGCGGTGAAACGTACGACGTACGTATCTTGGAAGAGCGATGGGCAGGCGGATGCGCGCGACATTCGCGATATCGCTGAAAGGATGAGATGGAAAGGGATCTGGAAGCGCTCCAAGCTCAGTCATGGCAGGTGATTGCCTAGATTTGGAAAGAATGGCGTGTACGTACTAATTTTAAATCGCTACAATAGAGAGAGAGAGAGAGAGTGGCTTGACTATGACCTAAACCTAGGAGACAGAATAAAACACTCCCTAACTTCACTAAACATCGATCCGGAACACGGTTATAAAACGCCTTGGCTTAATTCGATTTTATTATCGTTTCGTCAAATGTAGTGTTGGGCGCTCATGGTAGCCCGTGGGCGAGATGGGCCGGTGATAATATACGGATGGTCACTGAGAGTAAGTGAAGGAGGAAGACGGAGGACCGAGTTGAATGGCGTGCCATGGTTAAGGCCTATGTCCAGCAGTGGACGACTGTGGTAGTAAAATAAAGTTTTTACACTAAACGATTCATGATTTCGCGTAACCGCAGCAGCTCCCTGAGGAAGATCCCCGTACAGGATCGAAACGGTCGACACGAAGCCGAAGTTAAAACAAGTGAGTTTATGCTGTTAATTTACAAAGATGAAAATAAAGTTTCATTATTAACTTGAGTTATATTTCGTAGAAGTGGATAAAACCTGATCACCGCTGCGTTTGGTTTATCCCAGTTAAGTCAACAGTTTAGGATAATCTTATGTTTGGGATTATCTGTTTATGCTCATTACAAAACGATAGCAAATGATAAGATGTAAGGTAAAGACGAGTTTACATTTGGTTTATTGGTATGGTATTAATAATTATATTATGGTCAAAAAGTGTATGAAATGTGTACTTATAAGAAAGAAAAAAAACGGCCAAGTGCGAGATAATGTATAATATTATAATCTGTAATCTGTACACTAATTTCACTTAGAGATTAGATAAGATTAATAAGATTGGTCTACATGAAATATTTATTTCATATTATTATATCGATAATTATTATTTACTTCAACACCGTCGTGATAATAAAAAACAATTAAAATTGTTTTCATAAATGGTTTTTTGTGTAACACCGTTGTTGCAGCACATAAGTTAGATGTCAGGCGCTTTTCAACTTTATTTCTGATCTAAACCTAATTTAATATTAACACTAATTGAATATTAACTAATTATTAAGGGGAATATAGCTATAAATACTATTAAATTAAGAGCTATAATCTACTTCGGACTTCGGGCCTGCCCCTGAAGGGAAAAATCTAAGTGTTAATAATGTAGGTACTGAGCTAATGTTATGAATTTAGTTTTAAGTTGACATAGCCAATGAGAAGTAGTCTTAATAGGAAACTACTAAAATTATATCAAATTAATTGACTGCGTGCAATTACATCATCAGAGTTATCGAATTAAACTGATTATATGGATCAATTGTAGCTCACGCCTATAAAGTCAGAGGAATTGCAAGAGTTTATGTACAGCGAAATGATGGAGGGCAAAGCGAGTGTCATAGCTGTTCTGGTGAGTTCTTTTTGAAGATTTTTGATAGTTTCATTTTCTAATTCATTTTCTAGTATAATTTATTATAGTCAAAACTTGTCAATGAGTCCCCTAGATTTCGTAAGAAATTAGGATGACACCTCATTGGATTTGCGACTCCTGCATGCACGTGTAAGTTGCGACGATCAAAATATTATTGCAGCGACAATATTTTCGGCCACATGCTCGAGAGTCGCGCATACCCAATGTGGGATCAGTAAGTGCTACACGCCGAACTAACGTTCTTAAATTTAATGCAATAACTGAACCATGGGCACTAAATGAGATGAATAAAATACGTTAGTTTGCCGGCACCTATGCAACCTGTAAAGTGCTCCAAAGAATGAGCATAGACGATGATCTAAGTGATTCCGTCCCTAATTATATTGTTTTTTTAGGTGTTGTGCATAGCATGGCAAACGCATGCAGCAGTCAACTGCACCGCAGCAGGTCGTTTCGCTGAGCCAGACGACACCACCTGCCAGAACTACACACTCTGCGTCTACGACAGCTCCACTAGCTCCTATCTCTCCTACAACTACGTGTGTCCCACCACTTCTGTCTTCAACCCTAACACCGCACAATGCACCGCTTCGGGTAACTACGTATGCAATGTGACCAATACGACCACTACGTCTTCTGTTTGTACCGCTGATGGATACATCGCTGATCCTGACTCCACCAACTGCACAACTTACATAGAGTGCGTAGAAATTAATGGTACATACACAGAAACTACTTACACTTGCCCCGATGACACATACTTCGATCCGAACACAACGCTATGCGAAGCGGATTACAACTGCACAACCACTTCATCTTTCACCTGTACATCGGCTGGAAGATTCGCTAACGATGCTGACACGACTTGTCAGACGTACTTTCTGTGCGTTTTGGCCAGTAATGGAACCTACCTTCAGTATAACTATACCTGTCCGACCACGTCCGTGTTTAATCCGAATTCGGCAGTTTGTACCACGAGCTATACTTGTACCACCTAGCACGAAATGAGCGATTTGAAAAATAATGACCCTGGCGAGGACATTGGACATGGTGGTTAATGTTTAGGTACTATGAATTGATCGTGGTCCTACTCTTTCTAAGGGAACTATTTAACAGTGGGACCATGGGCAACGTATGGTAATTACTAAGAATTATTCATTAATTCGTCACAACAATGTAGGTATTATCTAGGTCTTAGTGTAACTTATTGTACATCTACATACCCTGTGAGGGCGCTTGTTGACAGTGCGAACATGCATTTATAACAAAGAAATATTAATAAAAATAATTTGATTATAGTCGGGCCAACCTAACAGGCCACATTTGACATTTCATCATAATTGCCTTACAGGATGTTCTAAAAACTAAACTTATTTTTTACAAGCTTTATATTACTTTCACCTGTCTGTTGTCTGTCTGTCTGTCTGTCTGTCTGTCTGTCTGTCTGTCTGTCTGTAATCAAATCTTGCAAGTTTAATTTGACCCACTTCCCGGTTTCCAATTGAGCTGAAAATTTGCATGCGTGTGTAAATCGGATGACAATGCAATATTTTTATGACATCGAGCTGATCTGATGATGGAGCTGGAAGGTGACCAATGGAACTCTGTCATAAAACAACGCAACCCCATCGAGTTTGGGCTCATTTGATTCGTCTTGACGAGTACTTTATGATGCAAGATGATAACAATAATTAAAGCTTGTTTTTAAAAAGTATTTTTTAAATTTCACTTGTTTCATTGTAGTAACGTCAAAATTGCTTAACATTTATTATTTATTATGTAGTGTTATAATAATTAGTCTTTGATATAAGAAAACCTAAAATTATTAGTCTTTAAAATTGTTCATGAAATTATTTATAGTTATATACGAATAATAAACACACTTTTAAAGCATTAATCTGCAAAATTTATTCATTTGTTAAATATTTTTTACTTTTTGTGTATCTACATATTTTATCTAAATTTGGGAGTTAAACAAAGCTAGTGAAATTACCGGACTGAAGAGTTTTAGGACTCTTGCATAAGAAGCGTTGGCGCAGTGCACCTAGAATGTTACATGTAAAATCCTGTGTAGCACTGTACCAATTATTATAAGCAGCGTTATCTCTTAACATCAGGAGAGCTCGTCTTCTTACTTCTACTTATAAAAAAAACTAATAAATCAACTAATGGTCTAAAATACATTTTTGAGTTCATAATATTTAAATCTATTTTGTTGCTCACAAGTGTATTTAATGTACTTAAAAATAGGTGATATTGATTAGCAGCACAAGAACATCTCTGTTTACTTTCGGTACTTTGTGGAGTGCCATAATATTTGTAATAGTTCAACATTGTACACTGACTGATTTGACATTGTACACAAATCATAGTTACTGATAACATTTTCTTTATTAACATACGTAATAGCTAAAACATCTGATCTCTTCATGTAAATACTTACTAGTATTCTTTTGATCTGTGATTTTTTTTTTATACAACAAAGTAAGAAGACGAGCAAGACGCTCTCCTGATGGTAAGAGATAACGCTGCCCAAAATTAGTACAATGCTACCCAGTATTTTACATCAGTAAAATTCTGGGTGCACTGCGCCAACGCTTCTTACTTGAGAGTCATAAGATGTTAAGACTCTTCCAGCCCAGTAATTTCACTAGCCGTACTTGATTAACTGTAGGGCTATTCACTCATCCGTCTGTGAACCGAACCGAAGACCGATGACCGAACCTTGCTGATCTGTCAACGCACAGCTCAAACTGCAAAATTTTTAAGAAATAGGTTTATTATATTTTTAAGGTAGATACTTTTAAGATATAGTGGCATAAGAGGCGACCGTGGAGTCACTGAAATAAGGTGTCAGCGGAAGACCAGCGTAGGTTAAACCTAGCCTACATTAAACTGAGCTGATACCCTTTTGTGTCAAACTATATTATAATAGTAGTTAAGTTTTTGATGTTTTTAGTCTCGTCTGTTTTTGGCGCAAATAAAATATTTTCTTTCTCTCTTTCTGGGTTGAAATTTCAAAGACAATAAATGGATGAATTAATGAAAATGTTTATTCATGCACAAACACCTCAGATATTATGTTAGGCTTATGACTATTAAGTTTTATGATTATATACTCCGTTTTCATTTCGATCTGATAGTTATTTATGTAATTTCTACTACCTATAAGTTTTAGTGGTAAGCCTAGCGTTGGGTGGTGATATGGAACAATCATCTGAATAAGTGAAGTAGCGTAACAAAGAAATAAGTTAAAGTGCATTAACCTGTTGGTGCCTGAAATATTTCTCATCAAGTTTTAAAACACTCATGTCTGCGTCTTGTAAACAAATCGGTTTTTCTTTTAATAGGCGTAATATCCTACTTATATAATTAAGCAAAAACCACTGAACAGATGGCCATGAAAATCATTATGTACCTCTAGTTAACTGGAAACCTGTAATAAAAAATAGGCTTCTTTTTGGAAAACCGTGGTAGTAATAGTCCTTATATATTTTGTTAGTTTCTTATCGTTATTGTTTTTTTTTTTCATTATTATGTTGCTCTATAACACACGGGTTCCCCCAACATTTCAAAGTCAATAGTCGTACACAGATATAAAAGTAAAAAACAATAAAAAAAGTTCAACTGAAGTGAGCTTTTAATTTAAAGGTTAATGGTTGGCCCTATGTTGTATTTAATTTTGTACCACTATAATAGCCATATACTACTTGAATAAAAACTTCAATTTAATTAACATTTATTCTCCTTTTATTTCTACGTCTTTTACCTCTAACTTTCCTCTTTCTAGACATTCCAACTTTTCCATCGTTTATTAGCATGAATGCTAGTTTTCTAGCCATGTTCAAATTAAAAGAGGTTTCGGGGTGAACCGTTTCTGCAGTCGTATCAGTTTGAGGGGGGCTTGTAGTGTAACCATCGGTGGCAGGAGCTTCTTTCTTCACAGCTGGATAATATTTACGGAAATAATTCTCTCTAGCTTTCTTTATTTCCTCAAACGATAGCGTCTTCTTATTTAAATTTTGAACCGTACTTTCATCAATTTTAAAATCTACACTACTAGGCAAGTTTAAACTATTTGTAGTCTTCTTATCATCATTTAGGACCATGGGATTTTCTTTATCATCCTTCGTGGTTGGATTAAGTAGGCTCTCGTAGTCATAACTTGGTAGAGCCGTAACGAGGAACGAAGATGCATTTATGCGCCGCACTTGATATGTCTTCAGAGAATTTGTTGTAGATATAAAATTAACCAAAAATATACATTTAAATAAATATAAGTGGAAATTCTTAGCAATCATGTGGGTCTGTCACAGAGTACTTTGGTTCTGTCAAGTCAAGGTTTTTGCATTGTTATTTTTTGTTATGACTTTGCGTGGCATAAACGATTTCTACACTAGATTACGCGTAACCGCTTCAAAAGCGACCAAACTATACAGTGCTTAAATCCATAATAAGCACTTTTTCGGCGTCAGTCTCGCGCCGGCCATCAAGTGGAACGTAGCTCTTAAGAATTACAAAAATAATACACTAACGAAGAAAAAATAATGTGGGATTTCACATTTTAAGTAAGTTAAATACATTTTGCTGCTACTTTTAGTCATTAAATTTTAAAATAATGTAGTTATTGTATCAAAATTAGTATTTAAAGATATTTTTGCTTACGCAGTTGTCACTTTCACTTCTTTACACGGAAGAGCGGGACAAATTAGACCGATAAATTAGAGTTATATGGGACATGTGATTTTGAGCATTAGGGCGGTGAAAATAAAGTTGAATATTTCTAGACGCAATAAATTCAATGCCACAGAGAAAACATCATTAGATCGTTATTATTGCAAAGTAAACCTTAAGTTTGCATTAAGGTCGATGATTGATAAAATTATTTAATTTACTTTGTGTTTTTTTTTAATATTATTCTCTGGGTGTATGTATATCTCAATAGGCAAGCAGGTGTATAGTAAACGCAAGCCGTTTTCGTGCATTGTGGCATTAGGTAACTTTGAGTCTATATATATTAGGTCTTTGGGCATAAAGATGAAAGATTGTCGTTAATGTGTCAACGTCCATAATCTTTGACATTGCTCATCACAAACAAAAATTACAGATAATAATAAAAAAAATCACAATTACAAAGAGAATTTACACTTTATTAATCAACTTCAAAAAGGAAACTTTTTTAAATGTGATGTAATTTTTATGATTACTAGCGAACCTGCGCGCACTTCGTAGTGCGTAACAGTCAATTAATATACCTACATATAAATTTAAATCATTCTATCATTTCCCTGGACTCAAACTATCTATGCCAGATTTTGGCCAAATAGAATCAGCGGTTATCGATTTTTCTTACGAACTTCAACTCCCATTTCACCTTCCTTTCAAAGTTAATTTTGGTTTAAATAAAAACCACCCTTTGTCCTTTTCCGGGACAAAAACTATTTCTTAGTTTACCATACAAATTTTGCCACGGTTACTGATATTATTCATAAAAACTTGCATCCCCTTTCCTCCCCTTTAACGTTGATTTTGGGGAAAAAACTATACTAACCGAAGTCTTGAAAAAGGATATGCCTTTTTCAAGACTTCGGCTACCTTCATACAAAATTTTATCCAAATAGATTCAGCGGTTACTGATCTCCCATACAAACTTTGAACCTAATTTCTGACTTAAAAACTTGTTCATTAACCGAACTTAAACTATCGTTTTACATTTCAGCTCAATCGGTTCAGTAGTTACGGTTTTGCATACAAAAGTGTTTCGGGAATAATTCCCGTTCTCGTGAGAATTTCGCAAAATCCCTTCTTACCGGTCGCCTTCGTTATCTAAAGATTACGCTGCCAAAATTTCAGCTAAAATGAATAAGCGGTTACCGATTTCCTATACAAACTTTAACGTTAAAACTTTACCCCCCACATAAAAACTAATTAATGTTCCTAAACACAACTCCAATACTAATCGTTTAACAAAATGTCAACTCAATCGGTTAAGCGTTTACTGATTTCCATTCAAAGGTTTTTGGGAATAATTCCCGTTCCCGTGGGAATTTCACAAAATCCCTTCTTATTGGTTGCTTACGTCGCCTAAAAATACGCTGTTCAAATTTCAGCTAAATAGAGTCAGAAGATTCTGATTTCCTACACCAACTTGCACCCTCTTTTCCCCCTAAAGGTTGATTTCTGGTAAAAAATTCTTTCATATCGTTTCTTAAGACTCAATCTATCTCTATACCAAATTTAAGCCCAATAGGGTAAGCGGCTCAAAATGTTCCATACAAACTTTAACCACTATTTACCCTCCTTAAAAGTAAATTTTTGACATAAAGAATATTCAATGTTCCTTAACACAATCCAAACAATCGTTTTACAAAATTCCGCCACAATCGGTTCAGCGATTACCGATTTGCAAACAAACATTTATACGGGAAAAACTCCCGTTCCAGTGGGAATTTCGCAAAATTGCTTCTTATCGGTCACCTACGCCACTTAAAAAACACGCGGTCCAAATTTCAGCTCAATCGGTCTAGCGGTTTTGTCTCTACAATGGTGAGTCAGTCAGTCAGATTACCTCTTTATATAATAAGTACAGATAGATATAGATTGTTGCATTTTGATTTCCCTTAAAAAAAAAAATTACGAAGTGATTTTTATATTCTTGTTTATCCCCGCTTATTTAAATTTGGGTGGCGGTGGGGATAATTTTACAAAGAATTCCCCATAGTGGGGATTTTCAGTGGAGAAAATTTTAGAAAGCACATTAAACGTACCTACCACATTTATGCAAATAATTTTCTTATTTTTATTCTTATGGGAGCAATCGCCATGTCTGTAAGTACCTTTAGAAGCAACTTATTACTTAAAAGTATAAATATTAAAAGTATTAAGATCATATTCAAGGTTTCCTAGACGTAGATATGCCGTTGCGACAATATGTTTTGGATAATAATAAGTTTTGTCTTAATAATAATTTGTTGTTTGACGCAGAGCCATTTAGGATTAAGAACGCAATTTACGTTGGCAAGAAAACTGAAGACAAACATAAAAAGCTATCCTATTTTTGGACATGCTTTTATGTTCCTCGGGAGCAATGAAGGTAAGAATTAAAATAGATTACGATATTGTGATGAATTTTGATATATAAATTTGTAGAATTTAATTTTTGAATAAATGTTTTAGTATCAGAAAAAAAATCCCCATCTCACAACTTACCCTAAATTAATAAATTTTACCCAAATTATTGCCTTCCTGCAAAATTACAGCTTTCTATGACTTATAGTTTCTTCGTAAAGCCGCGGACAGAATGACGGACGGACGGACAGACAAAGCGAAACTATAAGGCTTGTTGACTACGGAAGCCCAGAACTGGCAAAGGCTTTCTAAAATACAAGTGTATTCTTTATATGTGAATGTATTTTTTACAAGCTTTTATTTTTTTAACTTTCACCTGTCTGTTGTCTGTCTGTCTGTAATCAAATCTTGGAAGTTTAATTTGATCCACTTCCCAATTTCTGATTGAGCTGAAATTTGGCATGCATGTATAAATCGGATGACAATGCAATATTATTATGACATGGAGCTGATCTGATGATGGAGCTGGAAGGTGGTCATAAGAACTTCGTAATTTAACGACGCAACCCCATCGAGTTTGGGCTCATTTGATTCGTCTTGACGAGTACTTAGGTGCTAGATGGAAATAATAATAAAAGCTTTTAAAAAGTTTTTTTAAAAATTGTTTTAATATTACAGATCATATGAGAGTAATAGAAGCTTTTGGGAAAGACGCCATAGAAAATGGAGGCATTGGGAAAATGTGGTCCTTTAATCAACTGATCGTATGTAAGTGAAAATGTGGTCCTTTAATCAACTGATCGTATGTAAGTGAAAATGTGGTCCTTTAATCAACGGATCGTATGTAAGTGAAAATGTGGTCGTTTAATCAACTGATCGTATGTAAGTGAAAATGTGGTCCTTTAATCAACTGATCGTATGTAAGTGAAAATGTGGTCGTTTAATCAACTGATCGTATGTAAGTGTCTTATCTTTTGTAGTTTTGAAAGTGTGGATATAACAAATGAATTAAATTAAAAAATTAAAAAACCCCCAACGCAATACGTAATTCACCATTTTGTGGTGGCGGCCATCTTTGATTTTAAATTTTATATAGTGGGTTGTATTCTACTAGTTTACCCCTTTCATTTGATACCCATGAGGGGGTCATGGAAGAAAAAAGTAATCCGCCATTTTGTAGCGGCGGCCATCTTGAACCGATTTCCATCAAACATGGTTAAGAACACTCTCGACTAACTCTACTTTTAAACAAAAAAAACTAAATCAAAATCCGTTCATCCGTTCGGGAGCTACGATGCCACAGACAGACACACACACAGACAGACAGACAGACACGTCAAACTTATAACACCCCGTCGTTTTTGCGTGGGGGTTAAAAAGCTATTTGTTTAAAAAAGTTAGTTTATGGTTTGTCTGAAATGACTGGGCTGAAGAGTCTTAACATCTTATGACTCTCAAGTAAGAAGCGTTGGCGCAGTGCACCACTAGCACTGTACTTATTATGGGTAGCGTTATCTTTTACCATCAGGAGAGCGTCTTGCTCGTCTTCTTATTTCGTTGTATAAAAGACTACCGATTTTAAGTCACGAGCGCGGGAAATAGTCTAGAATTGAATCACAAGCGCTGCGAGTGATTTAAAGGTACGAAGCATCAAAAAAACTTCCTAACGTGTAGAGCTATGACGTAACAAACTAACTTTTATATTACAAGCTTTTATTTACTCTCACTTGTCTGTTGTCTGTCTGTCTGTGTGTCTGTAATCAAATCTTGCAAGTAAAATTTGACTCACTTCCCGGTTTCCCATTGAGCTGAAATTTTGATTTTTCATCTCCCCTTGCGAGGAAATAACTCAATGATAAAAGATTTTTTTAAAATTTATTCTCACTATTGATGCGCGCAGTGTTGCCAGTGCCATATCTTCAAAATTAACCAGTATTCAATTTAAATTTACGTGGGTACGCTTACTTACCTATTCTTTTTAGTGATTATTTCCTCATTTTCAGTTAATTATAGTGAGAAATCGATATTAAAAAAGTTACTAAAAAGTAATAGTTAGAAAAAATCTTTGCCACTAACTAGATAAAGTTATAAAACAATTGGCTTATTTTATTAACTCTGCTAAGTTAACTTAACTATTTTTACTATTACAGGGAAAATTCATCCATATTTAATTCATTAAAAAATACTATTGCCTCGAAATGTAACTTATATCTAAACAAGTAACGTAAATAGTTTAAAAGAAACGTAAAATGTTACAAAAGTAACTTACTGGCAACGCTGTTGGTGCGCATAAGCAAATTAAAAGAAAAAGTTTACCAAAAAGGTTCCGATTCCGAGATTTTAACAAATTTAAAAAAAGTTGTATAATAAAATCGGTACCATAAAGGGGGAAGTAAATAGGTTTAATGATTTTTTCGACTCACAAACTCGGTGCCTTTCGTTTTTTTATCATTGCTCGGTGCCCGGTGCACACGATGTTCTAAATTCAAATTTACTTTACCCCCTAGAGGAAAAAATGGACTTTTCCAGTCAAATATCGAAGAGTATAAAAAATACACTTTCCGTTAAGTGGGATGAAAAAAGTATTTTTTTAAATTTCACTTGTTATTATGTCTTAATTTTTCAGGTGTAGCGGACCCGAATGTTGTAGATGCCATCATGAATACCTGTCTAGAGAAACATGAATACGTGCAATCAATAGTTATAAAATATTTGCTCGGAGATGCTAGCCCCAGGTAGGACTTGGATCAATAATTAAATGTAGTTTTACTGTTTTATAAGTTTTCCATTAAACTGCAAAAATTAGTCATGCCGAGTATAATTAGAATAAAGATATAGAGCACAAATTAAATCTAATTTTGAAGTTGATGACAACATTTGACGAAAGGCTAAAAAAGCTAGAATACGACACTAATAGAAAGCCCTGACGATAAGACTTACTATCGTCATGCTTATAATAGACAAATGTTAAAATCAGCAAGGAATTGGCGTGCAATGCAAATTTAAACTCTACATTATAAGCCTGAGTTACTAGCAATCCCAATGAAATAACGTTGAAGTATTACTTATAAAATAAATCTAACAAACAAAACATTTTAAATGTAGTGAATAGTGTATGAACTTGGCTTGACACGCTACCGCGTGTCTAGATAGTAGTGTAATTGCTACATATGCATTTTATTTGCATAAAGAAAACATGAACAAAGTGTCTTCCCCAATATTATAGACAATAAGAAAAGTGTTAACGGACAATAAGTTGGGGATGATCTATTTTTCTGGCTGATTTTCAGAGATATTATCACTAAAAGTTAAGGCAGTTAATCCAGTACTACGATTTACTAGCCTACACTGCACGTAGCTCAACTATCGCTTGGCCTATTTATTGTATGGAGGTATGATTTATGACCTCGTCCGGTAGAAAGCACAAAACTTGGCAAGCGTATAGATTTACCGTTTATAAGAAGAAATTGCAAGAAAAACACCTCCTCATGGTAGTGTTTACCCCTTTTCCCTCCACTTTTTTTAAATTAAAAATGTCGAGGTTTTGTTTTACAAACATTAATTTTTATTTGGTGTCGCGTCGGTATGTCTACGTATACCTACTATTAATAGCCTTAACAGCTGAACCGATTGAGATGTAAATTGGTATTTAGGTAGCTTAGATCCTAGCTATTTAGTGTATAAAACCGCTAGTTAAAAATAATGGTGGACCGCTACATAAAAAAGACAAGGTATGTTAAACAGTTCCAATATGGCGTCCTCGTCGGAAAATGATGGCTCCAAGCTTCAGTTTGAAGAACCTGGTACTATACACGGAGACATTCTCCAAGAAGAGCTTCATTATGGCAGATCTGTTGAACAAAGAAGTTGGAAAGAGTGCTTTCTCGTTTTGGGAATATATTTCTCCTTACACCCTGGATTCTGTTTGTGGTAGGTAGTAAGACAGCTTCTTGCTTTGTGCATATATATGCTTGCATGAAACCGTGTGAGCGGATCACTTTTTATTTCTCCATGAGAAAAAACTCTAGGTAAACAGATTTAGTTGAAATTTAGAGTTAATGTTATTTCTCGACATAAAACTCAAAATGATCCCAGAAACATCACTTGGCATTTCAACAAAATTCCAAGAAAGCAGTTCTACACATGAATTAGCTGATGCTATTCAAGAAATCTGTAAAATTGGAGGCAAATTACTATTCAAACCTTGGTCACGATATCAAATAGTACTATTGTGGCTACCTGACCGCAAAAGAGCCCATACATTAAAAGACATAATAAGGGATTACGCTATGCAGGTAGACATACCTCGTATGAAAAGTCACCAAAAGTCACCGAGTGTTACATTTTCCACATCATTATCATCATGCACAGTCTAATAACTAACTGCTGGACACTAGGATCTTTCATATTATATCATTTGACCTTTTTTATAAACTCAGGTTATATGCTCATGGAATACTTACGCCAGAGGTGCAAGGTAGTATGTGGGACCCCCTTCGCTCGCGCTCGCCCGTGTGGGTATATTGTTGTGGTGATAAGTACCTCCATAATCCGTACTCGAAGCCAAAATACCTTTGCAATGGAGGTTGGAGAAAGGCATGGAAGATGAGCCTCGGTCGCGGTGATCTCAGAAGATGATTGCGGCCTTCCACAACTCCTCGCTCGTAACCATGGCTTGAAATATGGTAGGGCATGACAAGTTCATCCCCCATAACTACGACGAGGGTGCAGCGCTCGCAGACTCATGCTTGGCAAATTTAGTGTATGCTGCACCGTGTGTGGTGTAGGTAATTACCGAAGCATCCGTGTCCGTAAAGCACCAGTGAGGTCAGGGACCCGCGTGCTCTTTGTACATCCACTCTTGGGGTAGTGGATGGGCTGCCAGTATTGTCCAATTGCCTGCTTGAGGGTAGGCTAGTCGCGTACGCCACTTCCAAACCACCTCTTTACTCTCTCTAGGAGTCGCAGGCGGTGTGATCCCGAGGAGGCGGATTGTGCCATTAGATTCTTGTGCCAATATAGTCCACGTGTGACTCATAATTTTTTAACTATATCGAATATCGTCCATCTATCTTACTGGTAGAAGGCCAACATTGCGTTTATTAAACGTCATTATTTTACGTCAACCGCTATGATTTCACGTATGTATAATATAAAAAAAAAACTCCTTAAAAAGCTTTAAATAAAATTGGATTGACGCGCTACCGCATGTCTAGATTGTCAGGTTTTTGAACTAGATTACGCATGGGACCATTTAGTTTAAGGGTATCATTGAGTGGTGGTAACTGGAGTGGGATTCGGGAGTTTCACTAAGCACTCGACAATTCGAATTTGTTAGGAATCACAAGATGAAATGCAAACTAAAAAATATTTAATTTTTTGCAGATTATTAAAGAAAAAAGAACATCAGTTTTACAAAAAAGAAGTCGCCCATATCAAAATGGTAATATATTTTATATGTAATACAGCTGTTGTTGTAATTTATAGATATTTTATTGCATTTTTGTTTGAAGAGATGCAAATAGCATACCGTGGAGTGTAGTTACCGTAGCATATCGACACCTAAAACACCAGAGACATTGCCGATGCGTTGGCGGTCTTAAAAGAGTTTGTTTCAAACCTCTGTCTTGAAAGGGTATAGGAAGGGGGTGAAACAATCGTCATTCCGACTATTCTCCGTTTTACAGATAGTAAAAACACAAAATGATATTTCATGCACCCGTAGACCCGTAGTGTAAGCGATTCGAGGGTTTGGAGTCGGCGGTAATTCTAGAGGCTCTTTGCTGAAGGGAGCCAAGAGGTTAAAGCTGGTTCCAAAGCAGAGGTGGCAATAATATCTACGTGGAGTAAATATGACTTGTGCATTGTAAAGCAGAAGTCTTTGACCTGACGTGTGGGGAATTTTTGGTGGGGAAAATTTTAGTCAGCTAAAGAATAGCGTTGCCAAAATCAGTACACCATGTTTTTAGAGGCAAGCTTCGCTTTATCTTCAAAATGACTCTTCAACTACAACCTCACCTAGAACCTACTTCACTAGAAATTTCAACTTCCAGTATTCCGATATTCTTAGGTATTTTTGTGGATTGGCCTGAAATAGGGTAGAAGATATTGTGTCATTTTAAAACCACGCAAATATTTTTTCGCGTACCATATTTAAATAATATTTTTACAGAAATGGCATCGTACCTCGACCACGTTCTTCAAAAAAACAGCTGTACTAGTGATAAAATGCTGTTAGAAGAAACCTTATTACTTATGGTCGCTGGTGATGACACTAGTGCTGTTGGAGCAGCATTCACTGTCCTTTTGCTCTCTAAACATCTCGATGTACAGGACAAAGTGCACAAAGAGTAAGTTACTCGTTTTGTTTTAATTGTCAAACAAGTGATTGACGAAATAAATAATGCTGCTGTTTAATCGACAGATTGGACGAGGTACTTGGTAACACTAAACGCCTGGTAACGTATCAAGACCTGCTTCAACTGAAGTATCTTGAAGCTGTTATCAAGGAGAGTCTTCGATTATATCCACCTGTACCTGTAACTATCAGGCAAATTGACAAAAATGTCACTCTACGTACGTATAATTTTTTTTTTAATATTCAGGACATTTCACACAGCGCCACCAAACTAAGCAACTTAATGCTTGTATTATGGTGACTAGGATAACGGATATAATACTTATACCACGGTAAAGAGATATACAGTAGTTTGACTGAGCGTGATTTTTGAACATAAATACCTACAGTCGCGCGGTACATGCGCAAGTCATAGGGCTGCCGGGCATCCGCTGCCCGCATATAATTATAGTAGGTACCTACCTATTTCATATCATCTACTTACTTAAGCTACTATCTAGATGAGTTATTGTAAATTAATTATATTATTTTTGTATATTTATTTTTATTGATATTTTTATTACAAGCTTTTATTTCATTTTCAAATTACCTACCTATATGTACCTACTTATTATGTCCATATAAGAGACAAGACAAGAGACAAGACAAGAGACAAGACAAGAGAAAAGATAAGAGACAAGACAAGAGACAAGACAAGAGACAAGACAAGAGACAAGACAAGAGACAAGACAAGAGACAAGACAAGAGGCAAGACAAGAGGCAAGACAAGAGACAAGATAAGAGACAAGACAAGAGACAAGACAAGAGACAAGACAAGAGACAAGACAAGAGACAAGACAAGAGACAAGACAAGAGACAAGACAAGAGACAAGACAAGAGACAAGACAAGAGACAAGACAAGACAAGAGACAAGACAAGACAAGAGACAAGACAAGAGACAAGACAAGAGACAGGAGACAAGACAAGAGACAAGACAAGAGACAAGACAAGAGACAAGACACGAGACAAGACAAGAGACAAGACAAGAGACAAGACAAGAGACAAGACAAGAGACAAGACAAGAAACAAGACTTGGACTCTTACTCGGACTTTTACTCGATCTCTTACTCGCACTCTTACTCAGATTCTTACTAGGACTCTTACTCGCATTCTTACTCAAACTCTTACTCGCACTCTTACTCGAACTCTTACTTGGACTCTTACTCGGACTCTTACTCAAACTCTTACTCGAACTCTTACTCGCACTCTTACTCGAACTCTTACTCGGACTCTTACTCGCACTCTTACTTGGACACTTACACGCAGTCTTACTCGAATTCTTACTCAGTTTCTTACTTGCACTCTTACTCAGACTCTTACTCGGTCTCTTACTCGCACTCTTACTTCAGCAGAAAACTTTTAAAAATAAAAAAAAAAACTTTTTAAAACTTACCTCAAAAACAGCATAATATGCATGCTATTTCTTTGCCATTTTATATAATTTATTATATTATGTGTACATACGTCCAAAGTAAATAACGTTAATTACACTAAATACTTGCAAAAAAATCAATAATTCATTGCAAAAATCAATTGCAAATATCGCGACATCCGCCCGTCGCTGCGTGGCACGCGCTTCTGGATAATATACCCACTTCTACCCACATCTGCCCACATCTACTCACTTCCACATTCCGGCCGTTTCTATGGAGTCAAACTACTGTATATCTCTTTACCGTGCTTATACCTATATACATTTTCTTTCGTAAATACATACTTATAATAGATATTGAAAGCCACCCAGACCAGAAACAAATACCTGTGGATCACACAAATATTTGCCTCATGCGGGAATCGAACCCGCAACCTTTTGCGTTGCAAGCGGGTATTAGCACACCGCTCCACAGAGGTCGTATAATAAAAATATTTCGTGAAGAAGACTGTATTGTGTATAGTAAGAAGCTAATGTAATTCGTTTCGAAAAATCTTGAGTTGCCAAAATTTATACCATCATGCAAGACAACCTCCGTTAAATGCAATATTCATCCTGAGGGCATATTGGCTAATTCACACCCACTACGATTGATGACAACTTCAATGTACATTGCTGCGTTTGTTATTTGACTCCTATTAATGAGGAGGTCTAAGGAAGTAATATACGCAATTTGTCTATGGATTCTAGTGTTTTACATATCGTTTGGCGATAGCCAATAGGCCCTCTGGAACATCTGACAAAGTTAGGTATTAGGTATATATATGGGCTTAATCTCAACTTTTTTCACAGCATCAGGACTGACCTTGGTAAAAGGGTGTGCAGCGCTGATCAACATCTGGGCAATTAACCGCAATCCTAAATACTGGGGCCCTGATGCAGACGTGTTCCGGCCTGAACGGTTCCTCGAAGCTCCTCTGAAGCATCCAGCTGCTTTCGCATCGTTCACTTATGGAATGCGAGGATGTATTGGTGAGAGAAATGTTGTATCCTTTTTGGTTTTTATTTTATGTGGTGTTTTGTGTTTTAGTGGTATTTTCTTAATTTGGTACTACAGGTAGGACAATATTATTATTATACTAAGGGTGAATGAGTACGTGTGTGTTCGTACGTTTTAATTTTTAAGCAAAGAAGTAAAAAGGTGAGCAAGACGCTTTCCTGATAATAAGAGATAACGCTACCCATTATAATCAGTACCGTGTCACCCAGGATTTCACAATGATAAAAAATTCTAGGTCCACTGCACCAACGCTTCTTACTCAAGAGAGATGTAAAAACACTCTTCGATCCAGTAATTTGACTAGCTACAGTGTCCTCCTACCGATGTAATGATTGCACATATTATTTAGTTTGTATATTCTGCTCAGGCGGAAGTATAACTGGCACTGTTGGGGCATCCACCTTGTCGTACTCCTACAAATAAGTCTACCTTCACCTCTTTCATGGTTTCATGTGTGCCTACTTGCACGCGGGGTCATTTATACACATGTCGTATGATCTCGTAAGTATATAATATGTTCATGCGCATTGTGGGCAAGCGTAAATAATAATAAGATGTTTTTTGTATATATTACAGGTATGCGATACGCAATGCTGTCATTAAAAACAAACCTAGCAACAATGCTCCATCGCTACCAAGTCCTGCCTGCGTCAAACTATCCAGGGGAAATAAGAACCAAATTTGAAATAATGATGAAACACGTGGACAACTTTAATATAAGATTAGAATGTAGAGATAAATCCTTAAAAACTTGTTCATTAACCGAACTTAAACTATCGTTTTACATTTCAGCTCAATCGGTTCAGTAGTTACGGTTTTGCATACAAAAGTGTTTCGGGAATAATTCCCGTTCTCGTGAGAATTTCGCAAAATCCCTTCTTACCGGTCGCCTTCGTTATCTAAAGATTACGCTGCCAAAATTTCAGCTAAAATGAATAAGCGGTTACCGATTTCCTATACAAACTTTAACGTTAAAACTTTACCCCCCACATAAAAACTAATTAATGTTCCTAAACACAACTCCAATACTAATCGTTTAACAAAATGTCAACTCAATCGGTTAAGCGTTTACTGATTTCCATTCAAAGGTTTTTGGGAATAATTCCCGTTCCCGTGGGAATTTCACAAAATCCCTTCTTATTGGTTGCTTACGTCGCCTAAAAATACGCTGTTCAAATTTCAGCTAAATAGAGTCAGAAGATTCTGATTTCCTACACCAACTTGCACCCTCTTTTCCCCCTAAAGGTTGATTTCTGGTAAAAAATTCTTTCATATCGTTTCTTAAGACTCAATCTATCTCTATACCAAATTTAAGCCCAATAGGGTAAGCGGCTCAAAATGTTCCATACAAACTTTAACCACTATTTACCCTCCTTAAAAGTAAATTTTTGACATAAAGAATATTCAATGTTCCTTAACACAATCCAAACAATCGTTTTACAAAATTCCGCCACAATCGGTTCAGCGATTACCGATTTGCAAACAAACATTTATACGGGAAAAACTCCCGTTCCAGTGGGAATTTCGCAAAATTGCTTCTTATCGGTCACCTACGCCACTTAAAAAACACGCGGTCCAAATTTCAGCTCAATCGGTCTAGCGGTTTTGTCTCTACAATGGTGAGTCAGTCAGTCAGATTACCTCTTTATATAATAAGTACAGATAGATATAGATTGTTGCATTTTGATTTCCCTTAAAAAAAAAAATTACGAAGTGATTTTTATATTCTTGTTTATCCCCGCTTATTTAAATTTGGGTGGCGGTGGGGATAATTTTACAAAGAATTCCCCATAGTGGGGATTTTCAGTGGAGAAAATTTTAGAAAGCACATTAAACGTACCTACCACATTTATGCAAATAATTTTCTTATTTTTATTCTTATGGGAGCAATCGCCATGTCTGTAAGTACCTTTAGAAGCAACTTATTACTTAAAAGTATAAATATTAAAAGTATTAAGATCATATTCAAGGTTTCCTAGACGTAGATATGCCGTTGCGACAATATGTTTTGGATAATAATAAGTTTTGTCTTAATAATAATTTGTTGTTTGACGCAGAGCCATTTAGGATTAAGAACGCAATTTACGTTGGCAAGAAAACTGAAGACAAACATAAAAAGCTATCCTATTTTTGGACATGCTTTTATGTTCCTCGGGAGCAATGAAGGTAAGAATTAAAATAGATTACGATATTGTGATGAATTTTGATATATAAATTTGTAGAATTTAATTTTTGAATAAATGTTTTAGTATCAGAAAAAAAATCCCCATCTCACAACTTACCCTAAATTAATAAATTTTACCCAAATTATTGCCTTCCTGCAAAATTACAGCTTTCTATGACTTATAGTTTCTTCGTAAAGCCGCGGACAGAATGACGGACGGACGGACAGACAAAGCGAAACTATAAGGCTTGTTGACTACGGAAGCCCAGAACTGGCAAAGGCTTTCTAAAATACAAGTGTATTCTTTATATGTGAATGTATTTTTTACAAGCTTTTATTTTTTTAACTTTCACCTGTCTGTTGTCTGTCTGTCTGTAATCAAATCTTGGAAGTTTAATTTGATCCACTTCCCAATTTCTGATTGAGCTGAAATTTGGCATGCATGTATAAATCGGATGACAATGCAATATTATTATGACATGGAGCTGATCTGATGATGGAGCTGGAAGGTGGTCATAAGAACTTCGTAATTTAACGACGCAACCCCATCGAGTTTGGGCTCATTTGATTCGTCTTGACGAGTACTTAGGTGCTAGATGGAAATAATAATAAAAGCTTTTAAAAAGTTTTTTTAAAAATTGTTTTAATATTACAGATCATATGAGAGTAATAGAAGCTTTTGGGAAAGACGCCATAGAAAATGGAGGCATTGGGAAAATGTGGTCCTTTAATCAACTGATCGTATGTAAGTGAAAATGTGGTCCTTTAATCAACTGATCGTATGTAAGTGAAAATGTGGTCCTTTAATCAACGGATCGTATGTAAGTGAAAATGTGGTCGTTTAATCAACTGATCGTATGTAAGTGAAAATGTGGTCCTTTAATCAACTGATCGTATGTAAGTGAAAATGTGGACGTTTAATCAACTGATCGTATGTAAGTGTCTTATCTTTTGTAGTTTTGAAAGTGTGGATATAACAAATGAATTAAATTAAAAAATTAAAAAACCCCCAACGCAATACGTAATTCACCATTTTGTGGTGGCGGCCATCTTTGATTTTAAATTTTATATAGTGGGTTGTATTCTACTAGTTTACCCCTTTCATTTGATACCCATGAGGGGGTCATGGAAGAAAAAAGTAATCCGCCATTTTGTAGCGGCGGCCATCTTGAACCGATTTCCATCAAACATGGTTAAGAACACTCTCGACTAACTCTACTTTTAAACAAAAAAAACTAAATCAAAATCCGTTCATCCGTTCGGGAGCTACGATGCCACAGACAGACACACACACAGACAGACAGACAGACACGTCAAACTTATAACACCCCGTCGTTTTTGCGTGGGGGTTAAAAAGCTATTTGTTTAAAAAAGTTAGTTTATGGTTTGTCTGAAATGACTGGGCTGAAGAGTCTTAACATCTTATGACTCTCAAGTAAGAAGCGTTGGCGCAGTGCACCACTAGCACTGTACTTATTATGGGTAGCGTTATCTTTTACCATCAGGAGAGCGTCTTGCTCGTCTTCTTATTTCGTTGTATAAAAGACTACCGATTTTAAGTCACGAGCGCGGGAAATAGTCTAGAATTGAATCACAAGCGCTGCGAGTGATTTAAAGGTACGAAGCATCAAAAAAACTTCCTAACGTGTAGAGCTATGACGTAACAAACTAACTTTTATATTACAAGCTTTTATTTACTCTCACTTGTCTGTTGTCTGTCTGTCTGTGTGTCTGTAATCAAATCTTGCAAGTAAAATTTGACTCACTTCCCGGTTTCCCATTGAGCTGAAATTTTGATTTTTCATCTCCCCTTGCGAGGAAATAACTCAATGATAAAAGATTTTTTTAAAATTTATTCTCACTATTGATGCGCGCAGTGTTGCCAGTGCCATATCTTCAAAATTAACCAGTATTCAATTTAAATTTACGTGGGTACGCTTACTTACCTATTCTTTTTAGTGATTATTTCCTCATTTTCAGTTAATTATAGTGAGAAATCGATATTAAAAAAGTTACTAAAAAGTAATAGTTAGAAAAAATCTTTGCCACTAACTAGATAAAGTTATAAAACAATTGGCTTATTTTATTAACTCTGCTAAGTTAACTTAACTATTTTTACTATTACAGGGAAAATTCATCCATATTTAATTCATTAAAAAATACTATTGCCTCGAAATGTAACTTATATCTAAACAAGTAACGTAAATAGTTTAAAAGAAACGTAAAATGTTACAAAAGTAACTTACTGGCAACGCTGTTGGTGCGCATAAGCAAATTAAAAGAAAAAGTTTACCAAAAAGGTTCCGATTCCGAGATTTTAACAAATTTAAAAAAAGTTGTATAATAAAATCGGTACCATAAAGGGGGAAGTAAATAGGTTTAATGATTTTTTCGACTCACAAACTCGGTGCCTTTCGTTTTTTTATCATTGCTCGGTGCCCGGTGCACACGATGTTCTAAATTCAAATTTACTTTACCCCCTAGAGGAAAAAATGGACTTTTCCAGTCAAATATCGAAGAGTATAAAAAATACACTTTCCGTTAAGTGGGATGAAAAAAGTATTTTTTTAAATTTCACTTGTTATTATGTCTTAATTTTTCAGGTGTAGCGGACCCGAATGTTGTAGATGCCATCATGAATACCTGTCTAGAGAAACATGAATACGTGCAATCAATAGTTATAAAATATTTGCTCGGAGATGCTAGCCCCAGGTAGGACTTGGATCAATAATTAAATGTAGTTTTACTGTTTTATAAGTTTTCCATTAAACTGCAAAAATTAGTCATGCCGAGTATAATTAGAATAAAGATATAGAGCACAAATTAAATCTAATTTTGAAGTTGATGACAACATTTGACGAAAGGCTAAAAAAGCTAGAATACGACACTAATAGAAAGCCCTGACGATAAGACTTACTATCGTCATGCTTATAATAGACAAATGTTAAAATCAGCAAGGAATTGGCGTGCAATGCAAATTTAAACTCTACATTATAAGCCTGAGTTACTAGCAATCCCAATGAAATAACGTTGAAGTATTACTTATAAAATAAATCTAACAAACAAAACATTTTAAATGTAGTGAATAGTGTATGAACTTGGCTTGACACGCTACCGCGTGTCTAGATAGTAGTGTAATTGCTACATATGCATTTTATTTGCATAAAGAAAACATGAACAAAGTGTCTTCCCCAATATTATAGACAATAAGAAAAGTGTTAACGGACAATAAGTTGGGGATGATCTATTTTTCTGGCTGATTTTCAGAGATATTATCACTAAAAGTTAAGGCAGTTAATCCAGTACTACGATTTACTAGCCTACACTGCACGTAGCTCAACTATCGCTTGGCCTATTTATTGTATGGAGGTATGATTTATGACCTCGTCCGGTAGAAAGCACAAAACTTGGCAAGCGTATAGATTTACCGTTTATAAGAAGAAATTGCAAGAAAAACACCTCCTCATGGTAGTGTTTACCCCTTTTCCCTCCACTTTTTTTAAATTAAAAATGTCGAGGTTTTGTTTTACAAACATTAATTTTTATTTGGTGTCGCGTCGGTATGTCTACGTATACCTACTATTAATAGCCTTAACAGCTGAACCGATTGAGATGTAAATTGGTATTTAGGTAGCTTAGATCCTAGCTATTTAGTGTATAAAACCGCTAGTTAAAAATAATGGTGGACCGCTACATAAAAAAGACAAGGTATGTTAAACAGTTCCAATATGGCGTCCTCGTCGGAAAATGATGGCTCCAAGCTTCAGTTTGAAGAACCTGGTACTATACACGGAGACATTCTCCAAGAAGAGCTTCATTATGGCAGATCTGTTGAACAAAGAAGTTGGAAAGAGTGCTTTCTCGTTTTGGGAATATATTTCTCCTTACACCCTGGATTCTGTTTGTGGTAGGTAGTAAGACAGCTTCTTGCTTTGTGCATATATATGCTTGCATGAAACCGTGTGAGCGGATCACTTTTTATTTCTCCATGAGAAAAAACTCTAGGTAAACAGATTTAGTTGAAATTTAGAGTTAATGTTATTTCTCGACATAAAACTCAAAATGATCCCAGAAACATCACTTGGCATTTCAACAAAATTCCAAGAAAGCAGTTCTACACATGAATTAGCTGATGCTATTCAAGAAATCTGTAAAATTGGAGGCAAATTACTATTCAAACCTTGGTCACGATATCAAATAGTACTATTGTGGCTACCTGACCGCAAAAGAGCCCATACATTAAAAGACATAATAAGGGATTACGCTATGCAGGTAGACATACCTCGTATGAAAAGTCACCAAAAGTCACCGAGTGTTACATTTTCCACATCATTATCATCATGCACAGTCTAATAACTAACTGCTGGACACTAGGATCTTTCATATTATATCATTTGACCTTTTTTATAAACTCAGGTTATATGCTCATGGAATACTTACGCCAGAGGTGCAAGGTAGTATGTGGGACCCCCTTCGCTCGCGCTCGTCCGTGTGGGTATATTGTTGTGGTGATAAGTACCTCCATAATCCGTACTCGAAGCCAAAATACCTTTGCAATGGAGGTTGGAGAAAGGCATGGAAGATGAGCCTCGGTCGCGGTGATCTCAGAAGATGATTGCGGCCTTCCACAACTCCTCGCTCGTAACCATGGCTTGAAATATGGTAGGGCATGACAAGTTCATCCCCCATAACTACGACGAGGGTGCAGCGCTCGCAGACTCATGCTTGGCAAATTTAGTGTATGCTGCACCGTGTGTGGTGTAGGTAATTACCGAAGCATCCGTGTCCGTAAAGCACCAGTGAGGTCAGGGACCCGCGTGCTCTTTGTACATCCACTCTTGGGGTAGTGGATGGGCTGCCAGTATTGTCCAATTGCCTGCTTGAGGGTAGGCTAGTCGCGTACGCCACTTCCAAACCACCTCTTTACTCTCTCTAGGAGTCGCAGGCGGTGTGATCCCGAGGAGGCGGATTGTGCCATTAGATTCTTGTGCCAATATAGTCCACGTGTGACTCATAATTTTTTAACTATATCGAATATCGTCCATCTATCTTACTGGTAGAAGGCCAACATTGCGTTTATTAAACGTCATTATTTTACGTCAACCGCTATGATTTCACGTATGTATAATATAAAAAAAAAACTCCTTAAAAAGCTTTAAATAAAATTGGATTGACGCGCTACCGCATGTCTAGATTGTCAGGTTTTTGAACTAGATTACGCATGGGACCATTTAGTTTAAGGGTATCATTGAGTGGTGGTAACTGGAGTGGGATTCGGGAGTTTCACTAAGCACTCGACAATTCGAATTTGTTAGGAATCACAAGATGAAATGCAAACTAAAAAATATTTAATTTTTTGCAGATTATTAAAGAAAAAAGAACATCAGTTTTACAAAAAAGAAGTCGCCCATATCAAAATGGTAATATATTTTATATGTAATACAGCTGTTGTTGTAATTTATAGATATTTTATTGCATTTTTGTTTGAAGAGATGCAAATAGCATACCGTGGAGTGTAGTTACCGTAGCATATCGACACCTAAAACACCAGAGACATTGCCGATGCGTTGGCGGTCTTAAAAGAGTTTGTTTCAAACCTCTGTCTTGAAAGGGTATAGGAAGGGGGTGAAACAATCGTCATTCCGACTATTCTCCGTTTTACAGATAGTAAAAACACAAAATGATATTTCATGCACCCGTAGACCCGTAGTGTAAGCGATTCGAGGGTTTGGAGTCGGCGGTAATTCTAGAGGCTCTTTGCTGAAGGGAGCCAAGAGGTTAAAGCTGGTTCCAAAGCAGAGGTGGCAATAATATCTACGTGGAGTAAATATGACTTGTGCATTGTAAAGCAGAAGTCTTTGACCTGACGTGTGGGGAATTTTTGGTGGGGAAAATTTTAGTCAGCTAAAGAATAGCGTTGCCAAAATCAGTACACCATGTTTTTAGAGGCAAGCTTCGCTTTATCTTCAAAATGACTCTTCAACTACAACCTCACCTAGAACCTACTTCACTAGAAATTTCAACTTCCAGTATTCCGATATTCTTAGGTATTTTTGTGGATTGGCCTGAAATAGGGTAGAAGATATTGTGTCATTTTAAAACCACGCAAATATTTTTTCGCGTACCATATTTAAATAATATTTTTACAGAAATGGCATCGTACCTCGACCACGTTCTTCAAAAAAACAGCTGTACTAGTGATAAAATGCTGTTAGAAGAAACCTTATTACTTATGGTCGCTGGTGATGACACTAGTGCTGTTGGAGCAGCATTCACTGTCCTTTTGCTCTCTAAACATCTCGATGTACAGGACAAAGTGCACAAAGAGTAAGTTACTCGTTTTGTTTTAATTGTCAAACAAGTGATTTTCGAAATAAATAATGCTGCTGTTTAATCGACAGATTGGACGAGGTACTTGGTAACACTAAACGCCTGGTAACGTATCAAGACCTGCTTCAACTGAAGTATCTTGAAGCTGTTATCAAGGAGAGTCTTCGATTATATCCACCTGTACCTGTAACTATCAGGCAAATTGACAAAAATGTCACTCTACGTACGTATAATTTTTTTTTTAATATTCAGGACATTTCACACAGCGCCACCAAACTAAGCAACTTAATGCTTGTATTATGGTGACTAGGATAACGGATATAATACTTATACCACGGTAAAGAGATATACAGTAGTTTGACTGAGCGTGATTTTTGAACATAAATACCTACAGTCGCGCGGTACATGCGCAAGTCATAGGGCTGCCGGGCATCCGCTGCCCGCATATAATTATAGTAGGTACCTACCTATTTCATATCATCTACTTACTTAAGCTACTATCTAGATGAGTTATTGTAAATTAATTATATTATTTTTGTATATTTATTTTTATTGATATTTTTATTACAAGCTTTTATTTCATTTTCAAATTACCTACCTATATGTACCTACTTATTATGTCCATATAAGAGACAAGACAAGAGACAAGACAAGAGACAAGACAAGAGAAAAGATAAGAGACAAGACAAGAGACAAGACAAGAGACAAGACAAGAGACAAGACAAGAGACAAGACAAGAGACAAGACAAGAGGCAAGACAAGAGGCAAGACAAGAGACAAGATAAGAGACAAGACAAGAGACAAGACAAGAGACAAGACAAGAGACAAGACAAGAGACAAGACAAGAGACAAGACAAGAGACAAGACAAGAGACAAGACAAGAGACAAGACAAGACAAGAGACAAGACAAGACAAGAGACAAGACAAGAGACAAGACAAGAGACAGGAGACAAGACAAGAGACAAGACAAGAGACAAGACAAGAGACAAGACACGAGACAAGACAAGAGACAAGACAAGAGACAAGACAAGAGACAAGACAAGAGACAAGACAAGAAACAAGACTTGGACTCTTACTCGGACTTTTACTCGATCTCTTACTCGCACTCTTACTCAGATTCTTACTAGGACTCTTACTCGCATTCTTACTCAAACTCTTACTCGCACTCTTACTCGAACTCTTACTTGGACTCTTACTCGGACTCTTACTCAAACTCTTACTCGAACTCTTACTCGCACTCTTACTCGAACTCTTACTCGGACTCTTACTCGCACTCTTACTTGGACACTTACACGCAGTCTTACTCGAATTCTTACTCAGTTTCTTACTTGCACTCTTACTCAGACTCTTACTCGGTCTCTTACTCGCACTCTTACTTCAGCAGAAAACTTTTAAAAATAAAAAAAAAAACTTTTTAAAACTTACCTCAAAAACAGCATAATATGCATGCTATTTCTTTGCCATTTTATATAATTTATTATATTATGTGTACATACGTCCAAAGTAAATAACGTTAATTACACTAAATACTTGCAAAAAAATCAATAATTCATTGCAAAAATCAATTGCAAATATCGCGACATCCGCCCGTCGCTGCGTGGCACGCGCTTCTGGATAATATACCCACTTCTACCCACATCTGCCCACATCTACTCACTTCCACATTCCGGCCGTTTCTATGGAGTCAAACTACTGTATATCTCTTTACCGTGCTTATACCTATATACATTTTCTTTCGTAAATACATACTTATAATAGATATTGAAAGCCACCCAGACCAGAAACAAATACCTGTGGATCACACAAATATTTGCCTCATGCGGGAATCGAACCCGCAACCTTTTGCGTTGCAAGCGGGTATTAGCACACCGCTCCACAGAGGTCGTATAATAAAAATATTTCGTGAAGAAGACTGTATTGTGTATAGTAAGAAGCTAATGTAATTCGTTTCGAAAAATCTTGAGTTGCCAAAATTTATACCATCATGCAAGACAACCTCCGTTAAATGCAATATTCATCCTGAGGGCATATTGGCTAATTCACACCCACTACGATTGATGACAACTTCAATGTACATTGCTGCGTTTGTTATTTGACTCCTATTAATGAGGAGGTCTAAGGAAGTAATATACGCAATTTGTCTATGGATTCTAGTGTTTTACATATCGTTTGGCGATAGCCAATAGGCCCTCTGGAACATCTGACAAAGTTAGGTATTAGGTATATATATGGGCTTAATCTCAACTTTTTTCACAGCATCAGGACTGACCTTGGTAAAAGGGTGTGCAGCGCTGATCAACATCTGGGCAATTAACCGCAATCCTAAATACTGGGGCCCTGATGCAGACGTGTTCCGGCCTGAACGGTTCCTCGAAGCTCCTCTGAAGCATCCAGCTGCTTTCGCATCGTTCAGTTATGGAATGCGAGGATGTATTGGTGAGAGAAATGTTGTATCCTTTTTGGTTTTTATTTTATGTGGTGTTTTGTGTTTTAGTGGTATTTTCTTAATTTGGTACTACAGGTAGGACAATATTATTATTATACTAAGGGTGAATGAGTACGTGTGTGTTCGTACGTTTTAATTTTTAAGCAAAGAAGTAAAAAGGTGAGCAAGACGCTTTCCTGATAATAAGAGATAACGCTACCCATTATAATCAGTACCGTGTCACCCAGGATTTCACAATGATAAAAAATTCTAGGTCCACTGCACCAACGCTTCTTACTCAAGAGAGATGTAAAAACACTCTTCGATCCAGTAATTTGACTAGCTACAGTGTCCTCCTACCGATGTAATGATTGCACATATTATTTAGTTTGTATATTCTGCTCAGGCGGAAGTATAACTGGCACTGTTGGGGCATCCACCTTGTCGTACTCCTACAAATAAGTCTACCTTCACCTCTTTCATGGTTTCATGTGTGCCTACTTGCACGCGGGGTCATTTATACACATGTCGTATGATCTCGTAAGTATATAATATGTTCATGCGCATTGTGGGCAAGCGTAAATAATAATAAGATGTTTTTTGTATATATTACAGGTATGCGATACGCAATGCTGTCATTAAAAACAAACCTAGCAACAATGCTCCATCGCTACCAAGTCCTGCCTGCGTCAAACTATCCAGGGGAAATAAGAACCAAATTTGAAATAATGATGAAACACGTGGACAACTTTAATATAAGATTAGAATGTAGAGATAAATCCTCATTGTAATGGACCATTAGCAACTTAACATGAACATTTGCCTATCACATAACATGGGCCCAGATTGAAAATCCACATATATGTAACTAGTTTATGCTCGCGGCTTTGCCCGCATGCCGAAATCCATTTTTAGCGGAGGTCTACGTCATAAAACCTATCTTCTTCCGAATTTCAACCCAATCCGTCCAGTGGTTTAAGCTGTGCGTTGATAGATCAGTCATTTCTTTCTTTTATATATTTAGAATAGAAGATAGAAGAAAAAGATAAGGAATAATTATGACTGCAATGATTTTCATTTATGAAATTCTAACCTGGTTTCTGGACAACTGATAACTTTTCTTAGAAATTATTAAAATTATAATATTTAAGGTTATTCCTTATTACCACTATATTAGTGAAATATTATTTTGAAAGAAAGAAAGAAAAATATATATTTGCGCCAAAAACAGACCATACTAAAAACATCATTAACTTAACTTATTTTGCAGCTGATTAATATTAATTATATTATTATAACTTACCTTTAAGCTGTCGTTTTTGAATGGTGTAATATTTTTAGTTCGCAATAATATAATATTAAAATGTTAAATAGTTTACGAAGGGGCTATTAGATATAAAATATTGAGTAACTAACTTACCATATTTTTTTGTTATTTCCCACCCTTTGTACACTTTAGAAAAAAGGTGAATTTCTAAGCCTAGATATTATATATTAATACCTATCTTCAATTCACAATGCACATACTATTCAGAATATGAGTGAAGTACTAGGTATAAAGTAATAATAATATAAAGTAAATATTATATTAAGTAGCGATGTGGTTTAAAATAAGAATAAGTATTTAGAAAAGGTGTAGATACAAAAATAAAATCAACACTGTCCAACCGAACACCCGAACCGAACCACACAACCGAACACTCGAACAACCGAACCGAAGACAACCGAACACCCGAACCCCCGAAGAACCGAACCGCCTATTACAACCGAACTGAAGATTTTCACCATCGAACCATACCTATACCAAATCCACTTTTAGAAAATCTCTACCTCATCACAGTTTAAAATAAGTTTTGTGCGAAAATATGCATAATATCGTTTAGTTACCATTAAAGAGCGCGATGCTGTCTCTAGTAAAAAGTGAATGAAAACACAACAATGGGTGTCGAGAGTGGCTCCCACACCTCAGAATCAAGGTCGAATTTGTCTGGCAAATCATCGAAATACACTCTACACTTCTACCTTCCTCTAGAAGTAAATTCAACTTTATTTCATCGACATAAGGTGTTATATTGTCTGGCTATAAAGCGGTACTTGCGTTGGTCTCAAGGTAAGAGCCTGAGATTGCTCCCGATGGAGTTATTGTTTTCATTGCCATGTACACGCTTCTTTAACTACTGTTTCCGGAATCGGATAAGAAAGCTAAGGAAGTAATTGTAATATAGCAAATTTTAGATAAGCATATCCAATTATGGCTTGGTTTATTATCATTAGTTGGTTAATTAGGCGACGGTAGCCACTCACCATCAGGTGGGCCGTCTGCTTGTAGGTCACCTATTAAATTTTAAAAAAATAAGCTTCTACATCGGTAGCGAAATGTAGAGTAAATGGACGTCTACCTGGTGGGTTAAAATTAAAATACAAGATATAATAAATAACAAAACATAAGATAAATAGGCACACAAAAGATAAATAGGTAAAATAAATCAAATAGTTAAAATGAATAGGTAAAATAAATAGAATAGTTTCGCTAGGCCGTTTTTGTCATTTATTATATTTATTTATTTATTTCCACTAAACACTAGCTTACAGGTATAACCTAATTCGATAGTGTTCTTACAAATCTTTAGCCCTTTTCACACTGAAAAAAGGCCTCCTCCAAATCCTATGTCTTTTAGGATTTCCAAAAATTAAAACCTGTTTTAGTTAGTGTGTTTAACTTTTACTAACAGCCGTATTATTATGCAAGTCAAATAAATATCTTTGACAGAACTTTTGTACATCAGCAATGCTTTATTTAGCGTAAAGCAGTTATTGTCAAGTCACGGTAGCATTTCTCACAACTTTCGAGTGATCGTGATAAGTCATAAGTCCCAGTCCTGACCATTGTAATATAAGCAGATACTACACACCTCAAACGAGCCTTGTGAGATTTGGGTTCTGTTTAGAATCCTAAATCTTTTACTTTCTATTATTTATTTCTTACGAGATATACAGTTGTGTGGTAAAACCTGCGATATAAACCCTTTAAAACGAATAAACAATATTCGTTTGCACATACGGCCTCTAGTTCGGAAAACGATTACTTATTATGTGTGCCGTTTTGTTTTTAATTTACTTTTTTATTATATCTATCTGTAATATTTAAAATCATCTGTAGTCTGTAGCCCCAGAGCTTCATGAGTTGATTGTGATCGTCCCCCGCTGAGCCTATTCTTATGCAAGACTTACTCAGCTACGTGTGCGGTAAGATTGTAGAGCAATGTCTTCCCTTAGTCTAATTATATACAAATGCATAGCCACACATAAAAGAATACTCGTACATAGCGTTTTCATACGTACGTTATAGATGCGTCGCGTAGAACTCATCTCGTTTTACTACAAGTATTTTTTATGCCAGAATATGAATTAATATATAATTAGACAAACCTTATGCCTGATGTTAATATCAGGAGCACTAACTTATTTTTTTACGCAAGAAGATGAATAATAAAATTAGACGATGCTCGCTTGGTGTTAAGTGATAACGCCTGACCATTACAGTCGCTCTGTTACATAGATTTTGGATAGCTACTAAGTCCTACTCAACACAGCCTGTGCTACGTCATCCAGAGACTAATGTTGTAAAGCCTCCGCCCAGCAAATATTCCTGGCCATCTTACCCTTCTCATCGGAGCGCATTGCAGCAGGGTTAAAGTAACTTAAAAGTTACGTCATTTTTAAGTTGCAAATGTTAACAAGTTTGTACATGGCGAATATATTATCATTATTATTAACTGTACTGTGTATAACTGTAACTGTAATCAGCCGCTATTAGGTACATCTTTTAGCATAATAGGGCAAATACGCTTGCATAAAAATAATAAATAACTGCACGTGTGAATACATACTTAATATTACGTGCTGCAGTTTAAGTGATATAAAGTATTCAATTCGAATTATAATTATGTAACACTGATATTTAAATATTATTTTAATTATTAAAAATTAATCAGGGTGTGACAAATTATGATCTCGGTGGGCATGTAGGTGCATTTCTTTTAACTGTGTTTTATATTAAATACTTTGTACTGGCAGTAAGTATACCGCCGTTTTAAGTGAGTAAGTCTCGATCCTGTGGGAAATCAGGATAAAAATTGGCATTATGGGCAAACACATTATGCTATGTGTTATTTTAGGGCCTTATCAAACATACCAAATTTCAGCCAAATTGGTGCAGCTGATTAGGCGTGAAAGGGTAACCACCATTCATTCACCCATATATCCCCATTCATCCACTCATAAATACTTTCGCGTTATTAATATTGAATTAAATTAATTGTATTTTTGTATAAGTGTTGCAACATAAAGTCACAACAACACCAAAAACAAAACAAACGTCTCAGAAGTAAATCTTGGCGCAAATTGCGTATTGCAATAGATGCAAGAAGCTCCAAGAATTGCGCAAAAACTACATTAGTTGCATCCAACGTATGACCCCATCTACTTACGTGACAGAATCAGTAAGCTGCGGTAGCTCCAACCGTTGATATCATATGAAATAATAAGGATGTCGCGATTGCGCACCAAAACGTTTGAAATAAAGGAGGATTAAAACAGTACATATATCGTAAGGTTGGGTTACTTTCCCTCTAAGGTTGGACTACTTTAGCTGAAAAGAAGACACATAAAATTCCAGCTAAAATAAAGAAACCTAACCTTACCATAATATATTGTTTTAATCGTATATGATGACATAAATTATGTTAATTTTATTGATAAATATTAAGCAAGTGTTACAAAATAGATTTAATCGATATTGATGACTGTTACTCGTATTTGAGGTAAAATAAGGACACAAAAAATTCAAACAACTCACAAGTATTTGTGAAATTAGAGGTAGTTTACCTATTATGTAGGACATAACTTCATAGTACACATTTAATATTTCTATTTTTTATTGAACCTTAATGAACAAACACCATGAATTTTGATCTACGTTCAAAGTCCACTGATACAACATCATTGGCCATAACAAAATACACAGTTTTATTGCTTTAGAAATGGACGAATTCCTGTGTTCTTACATCATTGGGTAAGTAGGCGATCTCGTAAACAAAATTAATCGAACTTCTTTTTGAGACGGTGTCATGCTTCGTCTCTGTGGCCGTATCAGATTTAACCAACATTGGTTTTGGACATGCTTTAGATCAATCAAAACTGTTCCAGGTGGATTTAAATATTATTCATAATATTGATTACTGTAGATTCTAGATTAGAAAAAGAGATGTTTAAATTATGTAGTCGTTTAAATTATAGGATTTTTATTCATTAGCATACCTTAATAACAAAATGTAGAGCTTTTATTGAGAATATACATACGAGTAATAGGAATTCTACAAAATAACCAACGAAAAAAGAAAACAAAAAAAAGAAAAAATAACCAACCACGGTTTTGGACAATTGCGATGTCCTAAGTAGCATTTATTATTCCAGGGTCTGAACCACATAATGTACCAAATTTCAATAATTGGTTCAGCCGCTTTGGCTTGAAGAGGTAACAAACAGAAATACTTATAAGGATAGTGTTGGATGAAACCGTACATAGATTTAAGTGGATCAAACAAACCATTCTAATTAAAATACAATAGCGTATGTATTTTCTTTAATTTTATCTTCTAGGCATTACGCAATTTGAATTCCAATTTTCCATCAAAGTCGGAGCTTACAATTGCACAACTTTCTTCAAGGAGGTACTTCAAAATGCGTACGCGCAAACCGCTGTCCAAGTAAAAGTCTCATATTGAATACGTGATGGGAATACCACCAGCCTTGCGAAAGTATCTTCTTTAGTAAATAATACTCGTTACACTTTGAATAATTTCACTAGATACTTGTGGAATAACAAGATATTTGTCTGCAGACTTGCAATTATTTGCGAAATCGATGCTTTGAAATCGAACGGTAAAAGTGAATTTATTTATTTTTTGTTCTGTGTAGTACTTTATATTGCCTGATTAATTTCAAAGGCTAAGAGCACTTCCACACTACACCCGATCCGAGACCGTCAAAAGGCTTTCCAGCGTAGTCAAAGAACAATCTGTAAGTAGCTTACACAGTCTGTAAATGATAAAGGACCGATTAGTAATCGCTGTAGTAGTATTTGTACCAAAAGCTCATTTTCCATCAGGTAATAGGTACTGTAGACCAACGTAATCCTACTTATCAATCATTACAACATATTAGAAACAGCCGGGATCCATAGTTGCCTGAATGTATTGACAGACAGGAGGGGCTCTTGCATTTTTGCCTCCTGCATGCAGTTGCATACCTAATGTTAGTTTTAGTTGTTGCTAACTCTAGTGGATTGAATTGAACAATCTTCATATAATTGTGATAATAGCCCTAGAATTAATGAGTTAATTATTTACCTACTAACCCAACTATGGACCCTGAATAGTCTGATATAAATTATAATAATTATATTATTGTTTTATTCTTCACTGCCTTTAGATTTTATGATATTAAATAGTAATTAATTGAATTATGCCTTACTTATTATTATTATTATTATTAACCTTACTTATAATTATTACCGGAATTAACACTAAATAGTAACATTTAATTCATGATATTAAATATTGTTTTTCTTATGCATTGTAGGGCGCTAGTATCAACGTACGTTAAATTGTAACAGACGTTGCATGTCCAATGCATATTACACACGATTATCGTACTGAGTAACTATGAATATGTGCATGCGTTGATTTCTTCCGCTGTTTCATGCGGATATTAATTATTGTCCATAAATCACACGAAGATAAATTCACTATCTAAATAATGTAACATCCATCCTTATTTTCGTAATTTTTAGCATAATTTATTTTATCTTTTTTTTATTACATGCAGGAAGTGAAGTGAAAGATAGATAACTCTTTATTGCACACAATAAATTATCTCTATTTACCATTTAAGATTTATTATTAGATTTTTTTCTCTTTGTCTCTCTATGCATCTTTTATGGGATTTCAAGACTCCAATTTGAATAATTCTGTTTTTGTTTCAGATCTTGGACTTTGGAGATGCATGTCCCATAATATCGAAATCGGTGGAGTATTGTTTTAATGAAAATAATCTTGAAGTGGTATTTCAGGGTTAAGTTTAACCTATCGTAAGCTCTTTGGTTTAACCATAAAAGTCCATTTAAAATGAGAGTGAATCGTAAAACCCCCGTAGAGCATTCCTAACATTATTCTCCTGAATACCGGATACGTGTGTTACGTCATAAGTCCTAAGGATAATAATATGTAACAAGTATAACTTTCACTTCAACATAAGGGTTCTCTACAAAAAACGTAAAAATAATGTATATACTATTTAATCAAAATATTTATTAAAAATCATGTTGCAAATACTAAACGGTAAAGTATTTTAAATGATCTACTTGACGGAGAAACATATTTATTTATTTTTGGATTTTATTTCGACACATTCAGATTCTCGATACTATTAAAATTACATTTTACCATCAATGTCAAAATTAAGATTCAAAACTAATTAAAAGTAGGATTGGAGTGGCAAGAAACCAGAAATATAACCGATATGGATTATATGGGCCGCTCAACGGAAGCAATAATTAAAGATTATCACCAAATTATAAATTCTTTTTAAACTATAATATATACAAGTTGGTTCCAGAACAAGTTTCATTTGAACCCTTTGGCTTAAAAAAGTAAAAGTAAAGACCATAGAGGAAAATATCCACGTAAAGACTCATGGGATTAGGGAGAAAGGAATTTTAATATATTCGACTCTATGACTCATATTATAAGTAATAAGTTACGTTTTGTTCCTTTTTATGCAAATAAGTATGAAGACAAGCAAGACGCTCTCTTGATGTAAAGAGATAACGCTGATCATTAATGAAATGATACTCAGGATTTAATAATGATGTAAAATTCTTGATGCACACCACCAACGCTTCTTACTTAATAGTTATGAAATGTTTCGACTGCCCAGTAATTTCACCAGCTAAAGTATCTTAACTTAGCTTTTGACGAATAGTGACGCAGACGTCTATCGGTGACGGCGACCACTCGAGGTCTGTCTTATTAAAAAAAATCATTTTTTATTCCGATTATTTGAAAGACATTTCTACTTAGCACATCATATTATTCCAGTTCTTCGCATATGCAAAACACTGACACACAAAAACTTTCGCATTCATAGAAACAATAAAATTATCGATGGTAATAAATTAGATGAGCACAATAACACTAGAGATGTATGTTTAAGCGATTAACATTATAGTATAGATGACCTATACTCGTACATCAGATGGAAAGTCAACCTTTAACCCAACCATGGTATTCTAAACTTGTTTACTCAGCAATATATCGAGTTAGCAATGTGCTTTCGCTGTGGTTATCCCATTTGTATTATAAATACTATAATTTGTAGGTTCATACTGCTTATGGTATACTTCATCACTACCTGATACCAGTGACTGTGTTATTCCTAAGGTCTCTAAGCTACCTTCTACATATTACTACTTTTTCTCTTTCCTTGGCGGTAGAGTCATTATGGTCTATAAAAAATTGCCTGGAATCTAATAGTCTAAGAACTTGGTTTTGACTTTAAGTTTACTTTATTGTGCTTCCATTATTCTAATGTATTTAGTAGATATTGTATATTACAATTTTAGGAAAACTTACGTCTAGGTCTATAACTAGGGTACTTCAATATAGTATTAATGGACATATACAAGTTTCCAAGTATCCAAAGGAAAACCAACAAAATATACATACATAGTAAAATACATATCTTAGAAAGTAAAAACGTCGACCACATACATTCGAGTACAGTCAAGTAAAATTCCACACCCATCAAAAATCTCCCACATCAAAATAAAAAAAAGTCAAATAAGCCGCGTTCAGAATTCCGATAGTAGAATTTAAAATGGGTCATCAGTGCAGGTATAGATCGGGGGAGGTTGACGCGCGCATCGCCCGCGCTCATTCGCTTTTTGCCCACCTTTCGACGCGCGCGCAGCTTCTATTGTTAATGCATTTCTCTCACGTGAGAACCAGTCTGTGATTTACTCTGTGGATTTACCCGTCTTCATTTGTTATTGAGACGCGCGATGCTTCGATTCTGGTGACCGTGTGTGATATGTTCAGGCATGTAAAGTTAATGTGATAAGTGATGGACAGATTTAGTGTTTGGATTCTATAAGACAAGTGGAGATATGGCAACCGCCTCGGTGAGTCGATAAATTGATATTTTATACATTTAAAGTTATGATTTTAATTTTATGAGTTGATGCTATAGCATCAAAATTTATACATTTGGCTAACTCGACTAATAAAATTGTTGATAAAGCGGGATGCGAATATAATTTTTGGACGATTGTAGACACATTTAGGCGAGACGTTAAAGCTCGGCGATGACAGTAAAGGCTATCATTTATTTTGTTGCCTTATTTTTTTGCATTTGTATTTTTGTAATAAAATGGTAATTAGTCATAAAATATATCTATTTGTTCTTGGATTAAATTTAAATTAGGTACAAAAATGACCCTATGAGTTTCTTATTCGTCAATTCTCATTAACTTTGAAGAATTTTGAAGGGAGCCGATGGAATCTTTAAGGTAGCTTTAGCTATGCTTCAGAACTGTTTTTTTTTAAGTCGAAGAAAGATTAAATCAGAGTTGGTCTAATAAAATACAAGCTAACTCGTGCAATTTTGTGTCTGGTGCCTCCCTCAGACCTATAAAAAAACATTAAAATCGTTGCGATGGAGTTCGATAACAAACACTATGACACAAGATTTTTGTTTATTAGATTGTAAATAATTTTGTCACATAACAATATTTTAAGCAACATTAAAGGCAATAAACTTGTTGTTATGAGATTTTATCTTTGCCTCTATTAGGTATTTGTATAGAGGTTTATTTAAAAATGCGTATTCTTCGACTCAATAAAATAATTACTGTGCGTGGGTGGATATTTATAAAGATGGGGAAATTCAAAAATTATAAGACTTTTAAGAATTTATGTAATTACTTTCTGTTATTAAGTAACCAACCGTGATTTTTACGCTGAAAGACTTTCATTTATTTGAAATATTTGAAGTCTTGGGCCAAAATATGTAGTATTTACATATGTTATGCTATAATTAAAATGTAAACCTCATGTTTTGGCCCTCACGACAAAGGCTGACGTCTAGTGTGAGGAACACAGTAAACACAATGTTGTATGTGCAAAATTATGTCAAATAAACATTTTTCATTTTCTTTTCATATAAGTAGTCATCTATACTAGCTACGCCCAGCGCTTGCAGAGGTAGCCTATGTGTTATTCCAGGGTCTAAGCTATCTCTATACCGTAAATTTCAGCTCAATCGGTTCACCTATTTAGGCGTGAAAATGTAACAAACCTACACACTCACTAACAAACTTTCGCATGTATAATTTTAGCGTGATTAAGTTAAAGCTAAAAACTCGAGCACTTTCCCATCTGTTGTAGACCTGTATGTTTATGTAGATATGTATTTTTATTATACATCTGATAATCCGATATATGAAACAAATAGGTACATATTTTTTCGGAAAATTAAACGAATTGTTCTATGTCAATATCTCGTTGATCCGATTATAATATAATAGTACGATTTAAAATAACGCACTGCGAGCTTTCATAAAGCTCTTCACGATTAAACTTAACACTCAAGATGGAGCCTATCGGTGACGTATCTTATCAGCGCTTTGGTATGCTTTTACAGGTAGCTGTTAGAAGTAACAGCCGTTTTAGATTATTCACTGGGTGGTCTTTGAATGCATACTTTTGGTCACATTCAATATTCGATCTTTTAGCGCATTAAATTCTGTCCTTCCTACCAAATTATAAATTCATATTATATTATAATTATTTATGTGTTACCGCGTCACACCAAAAATGTGTGGAATGGTAATGGATGGTGTGTTCTTCATATTTTACTAATATTATAAACGTGAAATTTTGTATGGATGTGTAGATGTCGAGATCTATGTTTGTTACTCTTTCACGGCTAAAAAGGTGGACCGATTGATGTGCAATTTGGAATAGCAAAAGCTACGTGGCAAATGCCTTTATTGAGAAAAACAAACTAACAATTCTACAACTACTACAGTAGTAAAGAACACTTTTATTAACCACAGATCGGCCACAAGCCGATCTACAGAAAATCCAAGTGCTCCAAACCACTGTCAGTTGGCAGAGTGCCCAGAATGCTGGCAGCATTGCCACGTTGAATGGCAATACTTATACGTTGGGCCAAATATTCCAGCAAAAGCTTAGATCCTGGAATAACACATAAGCTACAGTACAGCGGGCGTTAAAACTGCTGAGCGCAGCATATATGTACATATTTGTGTGTTTCTTACTGCGACACACCAAAAATGTGTGAAATGGTAATGAATGGTGTGTTCTACATAATATACAAAATAATTATGTTACTTACTATTTTTTGCGACCCTGGATTTTGCATGTACGAGTACATATATATGTCCTAATTATTAGCTTGCTCTATATTTCGAAAAAAATATAACTTCATTAGAAATTTACCGAAAAGGTAAACTGATGAACTCATTAACCCTTAGTGGGCACTCTTGAAAATTAGACGATTTTATTAGTCACCTGCGTAAAAGCCTTTTTTATCCTTGATAAAAACACGTTAAAAGTGTTCCAGAGGATATTTATTTTAGAGACTTTTTGTGACCCGGATGAGGTTTCCAGAAAGAGTTTCTAAAAGGAAGAGATAAGCTTCGGGTTATCTTGAAGTTAACAACTTGAGTACAATTAAAAACTAATGGATCACTTTACAGCGTCAATTTGATTGCTCACTTATTCCTGTTTTAAAAGGAAAATAAAAGTCGAACTAATAAATAAAGTTTTCGTAGAGACATGTAAATTAGGCACAAGACACTGATAAAAAATCTTAGCAATTAAAAGGTAAGAATTTTGTAATATATGTATGTGCTGCCTAATGAGAAAACTGGTGTTGGTATGGAATACATAACGGCTACCGCTCACCATCAATTACCATCTACGGGTATCTATGTAGGCCTAAGTTTAACCACTTGATGGAAAGTGAAAATGCGGTCGACGATAGATCACTTATAGGATGCCTAGAAAGAAATTCACTCGTGCCTTGAAAATTCCCAAGTTGACAGTGTTAGTTGCTATAGTAGTTGATATAATATCTTAACTTAAGAAAGTACAATGATAAATACAAACATGATTAATTAAGTTAATTTATTAATAAACTACATGAATAATTAATTTAATATATTAGATTACACTAGATGGTACTTACCTTTGGTTCAGTTTTTTTCACTTTTACTTTTTACATGATTTTTTAATACATTATGATAAATGATTTATTAATTTAATATATTAGATTACACTAGATCATTACTGTAACACATAGGGTACTCGCTTAAGCGAGTAAGACAGCCGGGTGATGCCAGTTTATAATATTAGTACATATTTAGGATTATTATTATTGGGGAACCTCAAAAGGACCTTAACCCGCTTCGACCATTTCTGATCTTTTGTGGCAGTCCAGTTGAGTTATAATTCACTGCTTAATCCCGTGGCCTCTGGAAGTTCCAGATGTTTCGGGGAGTGACTTGTTGTATCTCTTCTGGGAGCATAATGTGTCGCCCCAGGTGGATACTTCTGTTGAACATGAGTGGGCCGCAGTCGCATAGTATGTGCAAAGCTGTTTCGTCTGATTCGTGGCAATTAGTAGGTACTCAGACAATCTACCTACTCTTTGACGTCTCTCAACGAATCCAATAAACCAATCAACATAAAAAAATAGGTACACTATGTACTTATTCATATCTTAATTAGTGACCCCAATATTTACATTCACAATTTCAAAGTCAATTAATAAACAAAGTTATGCTTAAAATATTCACTTTTTAAACACGCAAAAATTATAAAATCGAAACTGGTTGAGATAAACAACAGTTTCGGATTCAAATAAAATTATAATGACATGTAAATGACATACAATAAAGAAAGTAAATAAAAATACGGAAACTTAGCTGCTAGAGGTTTCACCCTTTGAAATCTGTGTTAGGCACTTAACTACGGACCAATTCCAGCCAAATAATAGAAAATATATAAAATAGGAACAGAAATTACATTATTAAATTGGTTTTCCGATTGTTGGCCTTGTTGTTTGTAGCGTCCGTGGCCCATTGATCGTTGGTCTGGCTTGTAAGCCGGAGGTCCTACGTTCAAATCTCAGTGTGGCAAAGATTTTCGCCTGGACGTTACCATGTTTCTGAAGGCACGTAAAACTGTGCGTCCCGGCTGTTTCCCAAAATATATGTAGGAGGCAGTCATTAGGTCATGTTGCAGGCCCTGTAGTAATCTCGGCGACCTGAAACTGCAACATAATAGGTTAGCCACACAACCTATAAATTGTTATTTGACTCTGAGAGTGTAAGTAGGGTAACCTGTTCTGTTGGAGTATAAACCCCAATTATTATTATTTTGCGAGAATTAATAGAAGCTCTTTGGCGAGAATACATTTTTAATACCTATTATAAACTGCAGATGAGTTGAGTTAGAAGGTGATGGCGCGCGACACGTAAGTAAATTAACATAAAGAAGAAGCAAGATCACGGAAAATGTAAAAGATCTAAATCTATGGCGTTTTCATAATATTACATTTGGCTACTCTCGGGTGATTATTTTTTGAATTTAAAAAAAAACTTTGGGTTAATTTATATTTTATCCAGAACAAACACTTCCACGTTACTTTTAATTTTTAATCTCTATCAAACAATAATATTAAGTGTAGTTTATTAAATATGAGTTTAAAATCAGATAAAATTTCGTGGATTTCCCATTCATCTCGAACCGGTTTTGGATTTCTCTCTCAAGTCAGATCTTGAACTTGAGACTTCGGTCATTAAGCACGTCGGTTGTTTTGAGCAACTTCTATTAAAATGCATTCATAACGTGTGTAATAAAGACAGCAACGCGCTCCAAAAACAAAATTGATGCCGTGTAGTTATTATTTAAGAATACGATTTCTCAACAAATAACAATTTTGCTGAACGGACTGACCGTTTTGTGTGTCTTGTAAAGTCGTTATTCGTTCACCGCAAAATGGTTCGACTGGTAATGAAGAAGGTAAATCTTTTTGACCTATCTTAAGTCAGTTGAGTGGCTAAGGAGTAAGTTCATGCTTAAATGGCTGCTGCCGTCGCTTTGTCTACTTCAGATCGGTAAAAAAGATTTGTGCCAGTATAACTTACAATAATTGGTTTCACTTTAGTTTCCGTTGCGTGGTATCTGCCCCTTTTACAATATATGTATTGAAATGCATACCATATTTTATCACCTACGAGATAAATCAGTTTAACATGTTAATTTACTAGATTTATAAAGCAGCTTCTTGTTAATAGCCAATTTAACTTCAGAGTACCATGGTGTAATTAAACGTTTGGGCGTACTGGTTTTGCTTCTGATTACCAATTGGGCATACTTTTGGATTTTGTTTTTCATGAAGTTAAAGTTATTAGGGTTTTGTAGCTGTAAAGGAAATAACGAAACCGCTACCTACCTATAATAATATAATATAAATATCTATAGAACCGAATAAAACCCGAATAAAACTTATAATTTAACGCCCGTTTGACATAATTTTTGTGAATTTATAAATTAAGTTGTCCAGACAATAGTTTGCAATGTCTCTTATCATGCGTGAAATTGAGAACTATCCCGTGTTTGGCGGGCGTTATATTTAGATGCAAAAAAATACGCATACCAAGAATCATTAACATCATCATCATCTCAACCGTAAGACGTCCACTGCTGAACATAGGCCTCCCCTTTGGACTTCCATATGTACCGGTTGGTAGCGACCTGCGTCCGACGTCTTCAGGTGACCTTTATAAGGTCGTCTGTCCACCTCGTGGGTGGACGTCCTACGCTGCGTTTGCTAGTCCGTGGTCTCCACTCGAGCACTTTTCGACCCCATCGGCCATCCGCTCTACGCGTTATGTGACCAAGAATAGGGATAAAAAATTCATATCCAATATCGTTTATTATAAAAATTACGGATTAATTAATTATATATTTTTTACCTTGTCCACACCCGTATTTGCCGGCATGCTTACGCATTAGTATCAATTGTTATTGATACGTAAACGATAATTAAACAGTAACTGCGTGAGGTATAACACACATCCGATAGCGTGCTTCACTTTCCATTTCAACCAGCCGGCGTTATTCCTATTATGTGGCTATAAATTCGTTCGAGAATCTCTGTTGTTGCTCGCCCCATTGACATAAATACACGAACCGCGAGCATTGCCAGTGAAATAGAATATTTAGTAAGTTATAGGACTAGCCACCGCAGCCTTGGGTGTTGTGTTAAATCAAGCTCTGCGAAAGTGAAATTCCTATCTTTTATCTGGTGTACCCTTGCAGCTTTACTCAGTTTGTCTTTTTTATAATCTAAAATCTTCTAATTTTTCACATTATTTTCATCAAGCCACTTTCATCTCTGTTTTAGCACCCTCAGTTATTATCCTAACATTAGCTGTGCCCAGCAGTTTTACTCACTGTGTGTGCTTATGTGTTATTCCGGAATCAAAGCTATCTCAATACTAATATAAAAAAAATTGCTCGATAGGTCCGCCCGTTTAGGTGTGAAAGAGTAACGAACATACATTCTTACAAACTTTTGCGTTTATAATTTAGTAAGAAAGGCTCATAGGGCCATACCTCACCGAGATGCCATGGCTACGTGGCCAGCGACGTCGCCTACTAGTTTTTATTGAGATGTATGACGGCTAACTCACTTGGCCACAGACTGGCGACGTTGCCAGTCACTCGCCAAGTAGCCGTCATACATCTCAATAAGAACTAGTTGGTGACGTCGCTGGGCCACGTCGCCATGGCATCTCGGTGAGGTACGGCCCTTAGGGCATTCGAGCTATCTAGCTTAGACAATGGAATAGCACAAGGACTGCATTTCAGCTACACAGCTAGTCAGGGTAGCAGCTATAAACTCCAATCATCATCCTTGTCCTCCACCCTGACATTCAAAAGGCAATGACAAAGCAGATACCAACAACCATTTATGTTCACAATGGGTAACAAAGTTACTCGGCAAATAGAGTTATAAAGCACGTACCCACGCCACATCTTTACCATTATTCTATCATTTATCGCACAACACAATATGTAGGAAATGCAGTAAGAGCACGGAATCAACATTAAAATAAATTGTAGTTAAATAATATTATATTATTTTATGGAATAGATAAGTCCATTACGTACTTAGCAGTGGTCGTAAATATTTAAGACACGTTCTTTAAAAAATAAGATAAAACTAATATTAAAAACTTTTCTTCGCAGACTGTTAATTGTTGTAAATGCATTATAAAAATAATCACATGTTTAATGTACGAACTTATTTGCAAGTTAGTACTGAAGAGAATTGGATTTGGAATTTTTACTTATTAATCATTTGGAGGTGCGACTGCTTACATCTGAAAAAAAAAATATAATTGTTGCATTGCTTGACCACTGCTGTACAGTGCTAGAGACATCTCTTATCTATTATGATGATTCTAAAATAATTGAAATTAATTAAAATCACAGGTATCAAGCACATAAGTCAGAAGAATATAATTCAAAAGTCAAGTTAAAGATTTTTATTGTAGGCTTATAAAATTAGACAATACGTAGAAGACAAAGATGCTTGGAAATTTATGCATTATAAACCAACTGGTCGGTCAATATAAACACATTTAAAAAATAATCCCTGTCCGCGTTAACTAGGATAAGCTCATGTCAATAATTGTTCGCTTATGACATGGCTTAAGCTTACGTCACACTGAGCGAACAAAGCGAACGCGAACCGGGACGGAATTTTTGTAATGTTCTAGTTTGTACGTGAACCGTCACACATAAAGCGGACGCGAACCGGCGCGGACCGGCCTGCCGCGCCGGGCAGATCGCGTTGATGACAAATGACAACTTGTTCGCGTTCGCTTTGTTCGCTCAGTGAGACGTAAGCTTTACAGTTTAATGCTCGTAGAATCTTAAAGTCCACGTTTTGTCACAACAGATTACTGCCCGTTCTTCTCATAGAGGTAGGCACATTGCGAATGGGTGGTAGAGTCTCTGTAAAAAATGCCTTCAGAAATTGCTTTATTATAGTAGCCTATTTGAATAAACGCTTATTGACATAGGGTTTGAACCTTGTTAGTCGTAGTTTTAAGCCAGTTAGCCTACTGTAGGTAATACTAGTGCTCTTATGTCTCGGATCATTGTTCTCCAATGGTGTGGGAATACGCCGTGAAAGCGCATTTCACACAGCCAACGATACACTACTCAATGTTAAGTGTTCATTTCGAAAAAATGCCCCATTCTCATGGATAAAGCTGGTAATTTTATATAATTGTTAGACATCTTTGTTTTGTGTTACCGAATGGTTACCTGTGCGTATGAATGACGTAGTAATGATTACTGAAGAAAGTTTCTCATATTCATACTCTCTCTCTTCCTATTTCCCTTTATTAACGCAGAGCTACCTCCTGATCTTTTGCCTCTATTTCACTCTATCTTCATTTACTAAAGTTCTGTTCGCTCTTTAAATAGCTGAAGACATTTTATGAGTCTTGAGTAGGTAAGAAGCGACGATGCAGTGCACTGTGTGAATTTTACATCATTGTGAAATCCTGGGTGTCAGTCACTGTACTGATTATGGGCATCTCTTAACATCAGGAGAGCGTTCTGTAGGGTTATTCACTTAACCGTCAGGGAACCGAACCGAAGACCTAATTGTCAAAAATGTATGAATGACGTTATAAATCGATACGACGTAATACGTCATTTCGTACATTTTGGACAATTCGGTCTTCGGTTCCCTGACAGATAAGGGAATAGCTCTGCTGAACCGATTCTGATTCCCATCAGACGAGGTCGTGGAAAAGGCTAACCTATAATGAAAAAAACCCGAATTAACATTTACTCGATATCTGTGTGTACCGTAACATTAGATTTTTGATGTGTATCTGGATCTTCGATCGGATAGAAAGTGCCATCACTTAGGATGACGACAGCTGTGTGTTGCGTAGGATTTCATCCTATTGATTACCTAAATATAACACTTTCACAGTAATGGGCCGTCGTTTTGGTATAAAATGAGTGTCGAAATCGCTTCGTTTATGTAACAATTTTTTTGTGGCAAACTGTATTGACAAACATCAAGGAGCTGTACTACAATAGTAATGTACACTTATCTATTAACTACAGATTGGCTACACACCAATATTATACAGAAAATCCAAGTGCTACCATGGCAGCGTGATCAAAATGCTGGCAGCATTGCCTCTTTTGATGGCAATACGATTTATACGTTGTTAATAACTACCCCACTAATTTGGTAATTTGGTCACATGTCGCCTCGACATGCGCTCACCTATTTCTCTATTTACATGTAATAAAGTAGGTATGTGGCAAACGTCTTCCTAGATTGCAAACCTCTGAAACTATAAAATGTTTACAGCCCCTGACCAAGAATCTGGGGGCACGGCAGTGCCCCCGCCAAGTCGAGCAAAAAAAGCGGCACGGCCGTACCATCCTTTTCTGGAAGCAGTTCAGACCATTTTCCACCCCCTATAACTTCGTTGTGGAAAAAACTAGAAGCTTCAATTTTTAACAACCGAGTACGCATTGTATAAACACGATTTATTCCAAATTTTATTCAATTTGAACAAGTAGTTTAAAAATTATAACTAGTCAAAGTTTTGTAATTTTGTCACTCACTCACTCACTCACTCACTCACTCACTCACTCACTCACTGACCGATCATCAAAAGTCTAAGGCACTTCTAGCAAACATAGAAGGTTCAAACTTGGTAGATACTTAGAGTTTATTGTATAAACCCTAGAAAAACTAAAAAAACATGCAATTTCGGTCTAGTTTTCGAGATACATAAACTGCATAAGTAACTTTGTAATCCCGTATAAATGTATAGGATTACAAAGTTACATTTGCAGTCGACGGTAAAAATTGCATAAAATCCCAATAATAATGCCATAATATATATGCCGTAATAATGTATAAAGCCAGAGAGGGATTATCCCGCCTTCTAGGTTTAGTCTGCTCCCATCTACGGGCGTCGTCACTTAAGATCAGGCGATATCGTGGGCAAAGGCTAACCTATAACGAATAAAAAAAAAACAAAAAGTAGTGAGATGCCACCAAAAACATAACTTGTAAAAAATACCAAGTCTCGCAACTGCAGTTCTTCTACCGTAAAAAGTTGTGAGATCCTTGTACTACCAAGTCGGTGAAATCTTTTGTGTTTTAAATTAATAGATTGACTTGGCAATCGCACTATTATGTCGGTATATTACTTGAGAGATACATTGTTGTGTTTTCATGCGATGGCCAAGTCGATCTATTGATATAAAACACAAAAGATTTCACCGACTTGGTAGTACAAGGATCTCACAACTTTTTACGGTAGAAGAACTGCAGTTGCGAGACTTGGTATTTTTTACAAGTTATGTTTTTGGTGGCATTAATTTTTCACAGAAGAATTTTCGTCTAGACTCCAGACGCTATTGATTTAATAATAAACCTAGTATGCGGCTAGACGTCCTATCACTAAGGCTGGTCTTTCATATACTCCCTAATATGCCCGTTCTATGATATCATACACGAGTATTATTAAAAATGTATAGCTATAAATCTTCTCATTCGCATATTCTCAGATTCATTGGAGAATTAATTGAACATTGACCTGTCCTTAGAATTTAGAACCAAACAGCGCAGCTCGTGGTTTTCTAACCTTATGTATGCAACGAGAGCTTAACAACTTTGGTACACATGGGTATTCAATATCAAAATTAAATCAAAATTATGCCCACAACTTCTGAACGATTTGAGCTTATCGATTTTAAAAGAGATTTTTTAAAATAACCCCACTAATATTGTAAATGCAAAAGTATGCTCGTCTCGTATGTTACCTCTTCTTGACTAAACAACTAAATTAAGCTGAAATTTTGTATATAATATATAGGCTTAGACCCTGAATAAAAATAACACATTATAGGGGTATTTTCTGTAGGTTAAATGGCTGAGTAGCTTATTTAACACTCAAATTTAAAATTATTAACAAAAAGGGCCCTTGCTACAAAATCCGCGTTACTACGAAGTTCGCAAGTGAGGAAACCACGTGGCTAAAGAAATGCCAGTTCTAATTACATTTTCCTGATTCCATCGAAGCGTTTTACATAATGCGACATAACAATGCCAACATTGCACGGAACGGTTTTAATGAGCAGGTAATGGCCGCCGACTGGCTAATGGCATTAATAGCACGGTATATTTTAATTGTCGGTTAACTATTTCACTAATTTGTTTCGTACTTGCACTTGTGTGGCGGAAATTGTGTTTTATTACTTGGAGACAAGAAGTGGTCAAAAAAAATCAGCGATTTTCGTGGCCTACTCAAGAAAGGGTTTGGAATTCAATCATTTTTAAGAAACGTTTACACAATTCAGTTTCAAACTGAAATTACTGGGCTGAAGAGCCTTAAAATCTTATGACTCTCAAGTAAGAAGCGTTGGTGCAGTGCACCCAGAATTTAACCTTTGTAAATTACTGGGTAGCACTGTACTAATATTATTATGAGCAGCGTTACCTCTTACCATCGGGAGAGCGTTTTGCTCATCTTCTTACTTCGTTTTATAAAAAAAAGTTATAAACGGTTTCTGATGGTCAGGAGCTCTTATTTGGTGGACATCCATCCACCTACTGCTGGGTAAGTAGGTATATAAGGTACCCCCTATCAATTCATGGCAATAGCTATATCGAACAGGCCTTATAATATTGGCATGCTGTGTTGACAAAGTTCGGTAGCGGTCAAAGATTAATGAAGTAGCTAGTTGCTAGAAAGTTGCCAGTCCTAGTTGCTGTAACATTTGCCAAGACTGTAAAGTCCCTTACAATCCTCGACAAAAGTGGATGGAATTGGATGTGTTAATTACTAGATTCCCCAAGGAATAGCTTTAGGGAATCTTATAGTGAATTACATTCGTCTATGATATCTGTGGGCGTAAGATGTAGGAGTACATCATTAACCACATTGCGTGACCTTTCACCTGAAGATCCGATGCGATGATTTCCAACATTTCCCAAGCACGAATCGTAATGTAAAACCATTAGTTTTAATAATTGAGGTCATTTATTTTATTGTGCATGCTCGTATTTATTTTATTTGTTATATTTTATTTTAAAGTCCATGCCTTGTGAAACGAAGCGTGACTCTATAAATTTTATTAGTGTTTAAAATGGGAATTAGGGCTGCGTTATTCTTAAAAATAGTTGAAATTTACATACGTAATGTTATTTTTAAATTATGTAATAAGAGTTAACTTTTAAAAGAAGTCTGTATCTTGCTATAACTCTATAATAGGTATTATTACATTAGTTTGAAAATACAAAACAGAGTGATTTTTTAGGACTTCTCACTCACCTGCAATTAACGCATGCGTCGAGTTATGTCCACTGAAAAAAATGGGATATTACTGGGGGTTTCATGCATAAGAACTGTTAGTACAGTTCTAGTGTACTTCTCTACGGCTAAACTAACTTTCTGAATTAAACTTTGAGAATATCTGACCTCTGGTCCCGTGGAGGGTCCCAAAGAGTCTAATGGTATAATAATAGTGCACAAACACGGTTGATCACTTTTTGTGAGTGATGAGTGGACATGTCTATCAATCATACACGAGCGTACAATGTTTGGTACTTATTTCGTAAGTAATAACTAAAAATGATAAAACTGACCACAAGTAATATGTTACGTCAATCGTGTTTGTCGATGTTTTTTTGTTAGATAGACAATTAAGCAGATCGTAGTCTAAAGACTTCTGCAACACCAGTTGTATTGCCGTACCGTGTTAGTCTTTGCTGGTCATAATGATCGCTTGACGACACGGTTTGTTTCAGTAACTATAGTAATTGCCGAAGCCCACCATTTGGTCGCTCCGGCTATATCGATGGGTGTTTTGCCAGCCTGATACGTGATCAACACTGATTACCCTAGGGTTCCTTGGTACCACGGATGAGTGCTTCGGCGCACTAGCTGCTAAGAGTGGGCGTTAATTCAACGAACGGCTTTTTTTAACTGTTAATCTAATGTTAACGAATTAACAGTTTTTTGTTTACTGCAAAACCCGCTAAATCTATCAACTGTTACATTCAACGATTTTGGCAATGCGCTTTTTTTATTATCTCAACGAAAAGGTATTCAAAAGCCGCTAACGTAATCTGAAGCTGTTAACGCAAAACCAGTTAAAATTATCTATTTCTTCTGCGTTGAAAGAACGAATAGAAACGGAATATGCCGAGTGGACGCGAGGGCGCCTAAGTGAGCGAGCGAGACGCCGCTAGCTTAAAATTGTACGAGCGAGAGTGAGAGATATCTATGTTTCTAAGTTCGCTTGCTACTATACTGCTACGTTGCCGTTGGTACAAATCTGTTACATTAATGAAAACCTGTTAATAATGTTAACGGCTTTTTTAACAGGTTAACATGATGAATTTAACGGCTTCGTTGCGTTAACCCAAAAATCGTTAACGACCCACCACTACTAGCTGCCCCAACATTATGGTGTCCCACAGGAACCCCCCAGCAGGTTTTTAGTGAGTATCCCTTATAAATATAAGGGATCCCACCCGACCGATACCGACGTGAAAAGTTATGTAACGCTTTTTCCTGGGTCAAAAAAGGGTGCCTTGATTACTCCTGGTGGTTAATCAGTGGGGATCAAATAGGCTCAACATCGTTTTCGAGGCAGGCTTCGACGACGCAGTGTATCGTAGTTCAAGTTTTTAACTTATCGATAAAAAAAAATAAGACTGTTCCGTGTGGAAACAAAGGCATAAAATCATACAATTTTGTAACAAGGTGAGCCATAAACTCACTCGTGAAAACGTCTTAAAGTTCAATGAACGTTACAAGAGAACCTTTTGTCCTATGCCAAGGGAACTTTCTTATCTTACTATCTCAATGTTATTGCCAAGTAGGTTTATCGTGCCGTTGGCTTTGCTTTCGTTTCACTCACTATTCCAGGAAAACGTAGTAAAGTTCGACCGCTCTTAAATTTCTCGCACATATCAGGAAAATGTATTCGTTTAATCCTAGTTCATTTAGAAAAGAAATATATTGAAGTATTATATTCGTTACCTAGCCACCATAACACAAGCATTAGGGTTGCTTTATTGGGGTTAGATGACGCTGTGTGTAATGTCTTGTAATGTTTTTATTTTTTTTATTAATGGGAAGAAAAATCCCATTAGTTCCTTGTAGGAACTGTCTAAAGGAGCTACTGCGAATAAACGCGTTAAGTTAGCTGACCGGTGTATTTTAATAATATGTGTTCAAAGTAAATGCAGTCAAAGAGCATGAGTAACCTCAAGTGCCCTTTATCATTCTAGCTATGAAAGTCCTAGAGACAGCTTTCCGTTTCTTAAGTCCGGTAACCACGTATTAGATAACGATATTGTGACTCATAAAACGTTTGACTCATATGAGTCAGAGAGAATAAATAAAAATATTTTTATTCATTCATTAAGTAATCCTTTCACAAGGAAAAAATCTCATGACGAATAACATTATCCAGTCAAAACGAGCAGTGGTAAAAATTTAACGAAGTTTAGTTTTAATACTTTCGGGGACGACCATTCTTAATAAAGGAAACGTGAGTTTAAGTCATTACAATTTTTAACTGACAAGTCTAATCGATCTCAAATCTCTTTTTAAATGATTTTTGAAAAGCGAATTGCTTATTTTTTTATATAAAACAGAATTAACAATTGCTTCTTGAAGAACATGTTCTGCCAATTGGCTATACCTATTTAAAAACGGTTAAGACTGAAGTCATTTCTGAAGGTAACTTTAAAAAGGCCTTGCTTGACTCTTCTGAAGAAAGCGTTGATTAGGACAATAACAAAGTAATATGAGCACCTAAAAGTTCATATACACTTTCGCGTAACCAAAGTTACATAATATTGACCGATGATTAGCAAATAAGGAGCGATCGGTGTCCCATTGTCCGGCCAAAAGCAATAGCGTGTAAATGCTAAACAAACACCCGTCCACCGCCTCATGTTTAATTCAACAGCATTATTTATATACTTTCGATCTCATTGCTCGTCAGTTGTGACATGACATTGCCGGAATTGAGAACTTTCACCTTCGTAATTCCTCCGATTACGCAGTCATTACTGATATTGTCATTTTGTAAGATTTAACGTGCTCGTAAAATGATTTGGCAAATTTTAGTGACAGGTTTAAAAAAATGATTATTTTGTCTCTAGTGGCTGGCATCTCAATATTTTTGCATACTATTGATTTAGTGTTATACTCGTAGAACCAATTATTTACTTGCACTTATAATCTCAATGCTATCGCCAACAGCCTTATGATGACAAGTGAAATTTAAAAAAGTCTTTAAAAATGTTATCTTTTAAAGGAGATAAGGTAAGTTGAGTTGACCAGAAAACCAACAAATTCAAAAAGAAAACAAATCCTCCAAGTACCATCACGATATCCTTTGTGATTGTAATGAAAGTCACGAGTTCACGACAGCTTCATTGGAACCTCGACAGCTCAATCATAGCGTATTGTGATGAACTTGAAACTGGTTCGAAGTTTATTTTCAATAGAATATGAACGTATTGTCACAGATAAAAGAATAGTATTGTCGATCATTCCATATTGGTACGAGTTATTTATTTTGGTCCTAAGATAATTCGGAGTTGCAACGAGCGACTTTTAAGTTTCAATATTTCACTTTACTTTAGCCAATGTATGTAAATTTAAACATACAGAGAATTGATATAATTTTTTAATTACCTTACTCGCAAGTGGCGAGCTTTATAAGGTATTTTATCTACCTCTATAAATTTAACCTTTTTCAAAATATTTTGTTACTGTGACTATTATTACTAAGTTATTAAAAAAAATCCAATTATTTTTCTGAATTTCTTACCTTTTACAGACAAATTTTAGTATTCTTATGTCAATCAAAATTTCAAATCAAAGATCTCATCATGGTCAAGAATGCGAGACGCCTATAACTCAATGGAAAATCAAATCGTAATTCACGTGCCGTCAAATGGTCATCATTTGAGACAGGTTATCAAAAATAATCGGATTCCTCGAGCCTCCATTTAGCCAATTTCACTTTCCTGCGATTTCGTGTGAAGCAAGTTCTCGGCACCTTGGCTTATGTCATAAGAAAGCATTGTGTTATTTTTAAACTGAAGTAATTAAGTAAAAGTTTTTTTCGAAGAGCGTGCGAACTGGTTGGGCTCAGACTTGACCTTCGTATTCTTTGAATAAGATTCTTTACCAACGACATTGTTAGTACTCGTATGTACTACGGGAGGCCTGAAGTGCCTTGTTTACGTCAAATCAACTACATTTTTATAGGAAAAGGATACAAGCTTTACTTTAACTTTTCAAAGTCATGACAGTAGACTATGTTTGTGAAAAGTTTCATCATCTCAGCCGTAAGACGTCCACTGCTGAACATAGGCCTCCCCTTTGGACTTCCATATGTACCGGTTGGAAGCGACCTGCATTCAGCGTCTTCCGGCGACCTTTATAAGGTCGTCTGTCCACCTTGTGGGTGGACGTCCTACGCTGCGTTTGCTAGTCCGTGGTTTCCACTCGAGCACTTTTCGACCCCATCGGCCATCCACTCTCCGCGCTATGTGGCCTGTCCATTGCCACTTCAGCTTGCTAATCCACTGGGCTATGTCGGTGACTTTAGTTCGCCTACGGATCTCTTCATTTCTGAAAGTCTAAATAGATAAAAATCTGAATAGCGCTGGGCGTTATCTATCTGACGCAGGTAGGTATATTATATTTTGAACTAAAAAAATAACAATCAAACTTTTTTTGTGCATATGGCATATATAGGTACTCGTATGTACCTTATAATCTCTAGAACGTAGTACATTTATTAACCTCGGTGCTAATAACACAATAATAGGCTATTATTACAACGAAGAAGTTCACTGAGACGTCAATAGTCGGTGGAAGGTCGAAGAGAAACTTTGCTTGGGTTTATTAAGAGACAATTGAAACTTTTATATCTTTACGACGTCCTTCAAGATGCGTGACTGAGACGTATTGGATAAGTTTCACTTTTGTTCTCGTAGTGTAAGTAGGTTTATTTCGTAGATGTGTGGAAGTTTTCAAATAGAAGTACGCATCAAAAATATGTTTGCAATTTGGTAAATCTTTTATTTTGTAAAATAAACTCATTTTGGATTGAATTGACAGTTGGTTTAACATACTTGCATTGTGGGTTACTATTGATTTTTTGTATTTATATTATTTTTATATGTAGGTAACCTAAACGCTTGATAACAGGGCCAATGGTACATTAGTTAAATTAAAAAAAAAATTATAAACAAACTTAATAAACCCTTTTGTATGCAGTATCAAGCGCATCATGCAATAGAATTGTAAAATAATGTCTCAATGTAGATCAGACACTTGAAATTTTCTACATGAATCAATGTAGGTACACCATTATTCAACGTTTCGCCTTCCGATCGCGACCATCGACAGAATATTATGAGAAAAGAGAAAAGTTCAAAGAATAGCAGCTCGTGGGAAGCGCCCACAATAGCTTTGGCATGCCACGTTGTGTTTCACTATAATTTCTACATTTACTTATCACGTTTATAAAAATTCTCTTGGAATTTACACATGAACGTAAAATAATACTAAACCTCATATTTCACTCTTCACGATGTATGTTTCCTAACATCAAGTAAACGCGCAGAACAAAGACTATAATCAGCAAACGACTCCTTATGGGTTTTCCTTGACAAAAGAAATTTTAACGTTGATTTTCACTTGTTTTTCAGATATACCTGGTCCTGCTTCTTTGGACAGTGACGAGGTGTCGATGTGATCTCACCACGGCCTACAACATCAACAGTGCATCACAGTTTGGCGAGCTGCTCAAACCACCTCCACCGCCCTTGTCACAAATACTGCCTGTGCCATTCCACGGAGGACCAGGGAGAGCACAAAGACAGAATACAGATAACGGCTATCAGTATCAAGTGCCTCCACCACCGCCGCCGCCACCACCAGCACCGATCTCACAAATACAAGTACCCTTCGGAGCCGACTTCCAATTTCCAGCGCCATTTTACAAGCAGTACAACTTCAACTTCGTCCCCCCTCCTCAGCCTTTCACTACCACCCCTTCACCATCTATATTTCAGAAAGTATCTACATGGCTTTTCCCATCTCAACAGACAAGCTACGATGCGGGACCAGAAGTCAGCAGCAGTAATATAGCGCCTATCAAGAAAGATTGCAACCCTTGCAATTTAGTGCCATGGATGCCAGTGCTAAGATATAATTTAGGTGCTAAAAATGTGCAAAATCCTAGTCCAACTTATGGACCGCCGAGCCAAACTGCTCAGACACCAGTAGCTCAATATCGGCCTCAGCCTTTTCAACAAGAAGAGAAGAGATTACCGCAGCTATCACCTAATGTGCCTCACGCTGTATACGGTCCTCCTAAACAGACGTTTAACAGTAACATAGGACTTAGTTCAACTTACGGGCCTCCGAGTCCAACGCATACCATAGGTATTCCATCTCAAAGCCCCTTAAGTTCAACGTACTCAGCTCCAAGCTATAGCTCTTTCCCAAGTTCTACCTACGGAGTTCCTTCGAATGGACAGTTCAGTTCATCTTATTATCCACCTGCTTCACATGGAATATCAATTACGTCTACGTTTGCACCACCTCCTTTGGTGCAATCGACGCCTTCTCCAATATACAACTCTCCCATTCCGTATACAACGTACGGTTTACCAGTTACATCGAACTATGGACCTGGACTGATCAATAATGACTTACAACCGCAGAATGATGTGGAAATATTTAACGATGGTCCGTCAACAAAGCAGCAATTACCAAATGTTTCACCGCCAACGGAGTTTAGAAACTCTTATGGAGAAATAATAAAAAATACATACGCATTAGATGCACCATATCCTATAACCGCTACTGCTGCTGAGTCTACCAAGATAAAGACAGAAGTGCTGCCAAATGGAAACACAAAACCAGAAACACCCAATCATGCATTGGCTTTGGCAAACCCAGCACCGTTCACACTAAACAGAGGAAGAAATATTCATACTTTACAACCAGTGGCTTTGCCTAATTTGAGTGTATCTCCATTGCCTCCAATATTTAATGCTCGGCCTTTTAGACCAGTTTTGTCACCTTTTCCAACAAATGTATTGCAAGGTATAAACCAAATGCAGCAAAAACCTAATAATGTTGATATAGCCCAGAGTGTCCCATTGGTTGAATTTACACACTCTATAGATTATCCTGCAACTTTCGTTCAATCGCCTGTCATAGATATTGAATCACTAAAAATAAATAACCAGACCAAAGCTTACAGAAACATTGCTAATCAATTTGTAATAGATGAAGTTCGAGATATTTCATCACAGGCCTCGGAAGATCACGTATCTGCTACAAAAAATAACCCGGATGCAAGTTTTGAAAGCACAGGATTAGACGTTGGAAGTGATTTCTACGACAATATACTAACTGAAATGAAACAAAATTCAGATGTACCTTCTAATCATAAACCTAATTTTGCTGATCTCAGAGGGCTTAAAGACGAAGATGTAGACAAATACAGAACAGAAAGTAACTTACAAAATATTGATTCACCGTTACTATATCTGAAACCGAGTGCACCTCATAAAGGCTACGGCAATTTTATTTTCGCTGTTTCCACACCAGGTAATCAGAATGAATATGAAATGTACGATGAGTCACCAACTACTGCCGCACCCCCAGGACATTCTTTAACAACGGCATGGGAAGAAAGTAAAGTAGATTACAGCGAGGGTCTATCCGCCCCACCAGTTAACACTTATCAACCGAAAATTGTTCAAATTATTGTACCTTATACCACTGGTAAAAGAGAAGAAGAACAACAGGAACAAGAGCAAGATCAACAAAGTTGGGAAGAAAGTTCTGAAGAAACACGAGGCAGAAAAGCCCCTTCTGAAAATTCTTATTCAAAGTTTACGGAAAACTATAGTACTACAACATCTACGACAACAACTGAAGAATCTACACCAACGGCTACAGAGAGCTATGAATTAAGTGCAGCTTCCATTCTGAATGATTTGTACGATTTAAAAGAGCCACCATTTGATATTGTGAAGCTGCAACATACGATAGATGATTGGACTGAACAAGAATACTCCAAATATAAACCACCACAAAGACCACGCGGTGGGGAAAAGTATGCTAAGAAAATTCCCGATGAATATTTTACAACCACAATTCCCACCAACTATGTAACAGATACCAGTAATTATAATTATGACTTCTATGATCATGAAGGATCAAGTAGCGATCAACATACGGTGACAGATGAGGAAACTACTTATAAGCCTCGTAAAGAATACAATAATATTGAAAGAACTAAAAACAGTTTTAGTAGTGGTAAGAATGAGGAATTCGATGAGATTCAGAAGCTACACATTTATACTGCTGCGTCATCTTTCCGTACGAGTACTACCACTACTTCTACAACGACCACCACTCCAGCTCCGTGGGGTAAAATACAAACTTCAATATCTCCATTAACTAAGGAGAAAGTTTATGTTGTCACTTCGAAGCCTTGGCGGGATTCTCGAAACTTTACCAAGGAATGGTACGAGGTGGAATCATTTGAATCAAAGAAGACAAACGTCGACTCTGAAGCGACGGCGTCTGACGAGTTGCCATTCAAGTCTCCCAGGTTTATGAATCGACCGTCATTTGGCTTCACATCTGGAGGAAAAGTAGAGTCTGCTAAATCAGATTCTTCTTATGGATTTTCAAGAAGCTGGTATCAAAGCAGTAAGTATGACAAATGATCAAAAGAAATGTAATTATAATTCCAAAGGAAAATTAGGTAAAATAACATTTTAACCCAAATTACGTTGTTTCAGTAAACGCACTGGAGACAAAGAATAACAGTACGTCTTTACCAGGAGTTTCCCAACAGTCCACTAATTCGGAAGAGGTTCATTTCTATTAATAGCTAATTTTCAACATGCACCGACTTATTTTCTATTATTTTCACCGAAACTTCTTGCTCTCTACTTTCTATTAAGCACCTTCAAGTAAGTTCACATTACACATTATATACTATAAGAAAATTGTAAAAAATCTATGTATGTCCTTATTGCTAATTTTTAGCACTGTTGTACTTTTTTACAGCTCCAACACTATTTTAAAATTCCCTTTAATATTAATTAATATCTTTAATTTTTAATAACTCTCTATGATTTTGTTTTCTTGAGGCCGAAAAATAAATCTAAGAAAGTCGAAGTTGAGCTCATCGACACTTAACACTCTATGATTATAATTTTTTTTTTTATGTGATGAAGTAGAAGACGAGCAAGACGCTCTCCTGATGTTAAGAGATAACGGCTGCCCATAATCAGTACAGTGTTACTCTGTGTTACCTAGGATTTCACAATTATGTGAAATTCTAGGAGCACTGCACCAACGCTTCTTACTCAAGAGTCATATAAGATGTTAAGACTCTTTAGCCCAGTAATTTCACTAGCTACAGTGCCCTCCTACCGGAGCACAGTAATGTTTGCACATCACTGCTCAGGCGGTAAAATAATTATTATAATACCTACAATTTGTCATGATATAATTGCTATTATATTTTATCGTTAGCTTATGATAAATCATCCTTGCCCCTATATTCTATTTATGGCCTAAAATTAGATCAACAACATAAATCAAACAATAATAACCTATCTGTTTCAGAGTACAACGAAAACAAATCGTCATAAATACAAATGATGTGCAAAAGTGTGCGCAAACGCATGTGATAGCGGAATTAAACGCTTCCTAGTGGAAAATGTGAATAAAAACGGAAAACTAAATCGTGAAGTGTAAGTGAAGTGATTTCAAAGTATTAAATCAAAAACTATTCGTACTATTATGACACGAAAAACATGCACGAAGTGACAAAGGATAAGACATTAAAGTGCCTTCTTATTATTAAAATTAATGATGGAATTAGGCATTATTTTGTGGAAATTATTAATTAAATATTAATATTTAGTGTTAATTCCGCTCTAATTTGTGAGTTATACTAAGCTTATGAGGTGGTAAGAAATTCAAACGATACCAATATAATGATCAGTGTTAATGCCATGGAGCATTCGGTGCATGGAATTAATACTAATAGGGGATCGGACAACAAAAAAATGTCCATAATATAGAGGTAGATTATTAAAAAATATTGGACACGTATTTTTTTGTAATTTTAATAAAAACGTGTGATTTCCATCGCACTAAAGTTACATGAAAATGGTAGTGACGTCACTTTTGGATTCTCGAGTCGATACAAAATGTGGAATGCACAGTGAATTAACGCGTCCTTACCGAAAAACTTATAAGCGCTATTATCTCAAACATTTCTTATTTTTTCTCAAATAAAAAAAAATACGTAGCGAATATTTTTTCATTATTAAAATTACGGACTAATAATATTTACATTTTTTGACCTTGTCCGCACCCCTGTTTTTAAATTGGTATCGTTTGAATTCTAGCTTAGTTGGGCTCACAAATAAGAGCGAAATTAACACTAAATATTAATATTTAAAAAAAAATAAGATTATTTTATTATAAGGTTTAACGAGCAAATTAGAAAGAATACTCCTGTAAAATGTGCTCTTTTTAATTTGATCACAACTAATTATTTGAACATAGTTATAAGTAGCTCATACAAAAATAATTTACTAATAGATTTAAGACAACCAAAGCAGGATCTTACAAATTATGAAATAGATTTTTTTACATTATATACAAATAACTTTACAATTAAACAGAAATGTATATTTATGTAGATATAGCTATTATTATAATGCTTTAATAGAGTTATCTTTAGTATCTGAAAAATTAGTTTAAATTCGAAAATAGATATTTTATTTTTCAATTCTGTTATCTAACTTTACAGGCATTAAGTTAAAACAATTTAATAATATCGTAAAAAATATTATCCCTATGAGACTTGACTCTATACTTAGATATTGTATATACCTATCTAGAATAGTAAACGTTCATGTAAATAAACAATTTGAAATCTTAATTGTATTTTTTCTTCCTGTATCAAAGTTGATCCAATCTTAAACTGCGCTTCTCCGCCATTATAATCTTCTCGAAGATATTAAAACAGCGTGCTGTTTAAAATTGGGCAATCTCACACAATTCTTATGAATTATCTTCCAACTGAGGGTTATCCTTATTCTTAATTCTAAAGTATAAAAATTCTCCGCTCCAAAGAATAACAGTTATGAATGTAACGAAATTTAACACTATTATAGGCACCTCGTACGATCCCGAAGATTCACGTATTCTTCCTGAAAATAGAAAAAAAATGTATTAATGTAACTTTTTTAGAAACATTATAGGTTGGTTTGTCAATGCAATCCACCTACGTATCTGGATGATGTACTGTAAAAATGCGTAGCACATAGTCACTTGTCACCCCACGCTGGGGTCCTACCTTTTATAACTGTATAAATTTTAGTGTGAGTATAAAGGGACGTAAATAAATAATAAATTTCTCATAAGTCCAACGATTAGCGATAATAACATTGGAAATTGAATAAAGTGCAAGAAACCAGCACGTATCTCGATATCGAGTTAATGATAATCGTATCTAGATGGTAAGTGTAGGTTTATAGGCTAAACGAGGCCATTTACATCAGTCGTGGAAGGGATGAGTAATATGAAAGACTACTTAGGTCTAAAGTGGTAATGAGCAGGCCACATAGCGCGCAGAGCGGATGGCCGATGGGGTCGAAAAGTGCTCGAGTGGAGACCACGGACTAGCAAACGAAGCGTAGGACGTCCACCCACAAAGTGGACAGACGACCTTATAAAGGTCGCTGGAAGACGCTGGATGCAGGTCGCTTCCAACCGGTACATATATGGAAGGCCAAAGGCGAGGCATATGTTCAGCAGTGGACGTCCTACGGCTGAGATGATGATGATGATGTGACTTAGGTCTAGCGGCCTTTTCTGTAGAGGTAGCTACATTTTGAGCTGAGCAAGTTATACTGAAAAGGTATTAAAATTGTGTATGTGTTTTGCAAATTCCAGACTTGATCCCGTCATTTTGACTTGGAAATAAGTGTTATTTCAGGGTCTCAACTACCAACATACCAAATTTCAGCTCCTTCAGTAAAGCTGTTAAGGGGGTGAACTAACCCACCCACAGAGCACAAGGCAAGGGCAAGGTAAGAGCATCTAGGTCTCTTCTCATACATCTGCTTGCAATTAAAAAGTCGAACTCACCCAGCATAGTCCCAATAGTAACAATAGTAATGCCAGTGAAGAACATCTGGATTCCCGAGGCAAAGGCCAGCCTCTCGATAGGAACGTAGCTGGGAATGACCACGTTCATGTAGACTGTTCTGACCCCTTTAGTGATTCCCAACGCTAGGGACACGAAGCACATTCCCATGAAGGAGTTTGTGAAAAGCATTACTGGAAAGAAACAGAAAGAAAATTTGTTTTTTAGCTATATGTGTATAGTAGTCGAAAATGTATTCGGCTCCGTGAGAAGATTGGGCTCTAATTTTGATTTCAAAATTCATATTTGACCTCTACCTATACTTGCTCGTTAAATTTTAAATAACATCAAGCGATTGGCGAGTCGCGTCGGAATTGTTTGGCTTATCTGCTTACAAAAACTAGTGAACAAAAAAAAACGCCTCATGCTTGCTTTGAAAATCTAGTGAAGTCTCAACCGATTTCGATAAAATTTATATGGCCTCCTTAGGACCTATAAAATTCCCTTTGAAACATAAAAAAGTATTTTGCAAATTGCTTCGGGCGTCTTCAGGAAATCCGTAAAGGTTAAAATAAAAGGTTGTGACAAATTGTTATCCTTTTCACGTTTTTGGAAGTCCGTACTTAATAAACATGAGGGCAATGTTTTTCATGTCATTAAAGTTTACAAAAAGTTATTAACGTGTTCAAGAGAGATTAAAATAATAAAAACAGTTTATGAACTGTAAATATAGGTAAATGGTAAATAAACTGAAAGTTTATATCCTCATCCTGGTGCTTAATTAATTAATTGATGCGATAACTGCTATAATCGCTAATCGAGGACTTATGACCCCGCACGTACGTGAATTAAAATAAATAGTTTCAATCACTGTCACTGATAATTTCAATAGATAAATTACTATTTCCTTAAATAACAGGTAGCTAACGTTAAAAACTTTACTAGTAAAACAAGAAGCAAAATAGAGAAGAACTAAAAGTCCAACAAGAAAGTAAACTTCTAGAAGTAAAAGAAACGTAGATAGATAATTATGGAATTGAAAAAATTGCAGAAAATATAACATCATAAATTTAAAAAGAAATGGGAACGAACGAAAAGTATTTACCCCAAAAAAAAAACTGTTTATTTACGTAATATGACGAATTTGGGAAGTAAGAAACATAAATAATGTCTATTTAAGGACCAAATATTGAAATATTTTCATTTTACGCCAGCCTTTATGAGGATAATAATATCCTTTTAGCGGATAGCGTAAAATTAAGTGTAATTTTTTTAAAAAGTCGTTGAAAAAAGTATAATATGTCTAGCATAAATGTAATCAGTTTACAGCTACCTACGTCACAATCACGGCAGACGCTAAGCTTAGTAAACGTAATTATGATTTTATGATAAGACAATTAATTAATCACATTATATGTTTCAATCAGTTAATCAGTTGCTAAGCAAATCACTTGTAGCATTGTTTTAAAGGAAAACTAATAAAAATAATTTGACGTCTCTCTTTTTTTATTAAAGTTATCGTACTTTACGACATTTAGAGGTCATTAGTCTCGATTGCGATTTTAAACAACGTGGGTCATACACCAAGAGACCTTCGAATGACTTGAACCGATATTACGGAAATAGAAGCAAAAAAAAAGAACAAGCAAATGAGACAGATTGTTGTTTATACTCCAACAGCCAACAGAACAGGTTACACTACTTACACTGTCAAGAGTCAAATTGCAATTATTATGGGTTGAGTGGCTAACATATATTATGTCGCAGTTTTAGGTCGCTAAGATTAATATAAGGCTTGCACGTGACCTACCGACTGCCACCTATATACATTTTTAAAAGGAAGCAAACGGAATCTATATATGTAGTTATTCGTGCCTTCCGAAACGGGTTGGCAGCCAGACAAAAAAACTTTCCACGCATTGAGAATTGAACCCAGGGCTTTCGGGTTGCAAACTAGACATACCACATACCACTTGGCTACGGACTCTACACATAATACCATACTAAAAGAGTTAAAAATACTTACTGCTCCTTATGAAGATGACCAGCAATAAACTGACCATGTACATGACTCTTGGTGGTTTATGACACCATTCTCCAATGAAAGGTGCCACTAGTCTAAACAACGTATCTGATAGTCCAATAACTGCCATCAGTGTAGCTATGTCACTCGTTTCAAACTTCATCATGTCTTTTAAAATAATTGGAAACAACAGAGAAAAGTTCGTCTCTACACAAGCTGCTATAGACAAACCAAATAATATATTTACAAATATTGGATCCTTTAGTAACGTCAGATCAAAGAAATTTATGAATTTCTCAACAATAGTCTCTTTCTTCTCTTCTTTAGTATTTACAGCTTCTACTTCTTTCAACTTCTTGTTTTCTGATTCATGGAATATGTTGATTGAACTTCCCAAATTGATTTCCTGTGATTCCCACCACTTGTATCTGGATTCTGCTACAGTTTCGTTGTTTTTATTTCCTATGTCTGGGTGTGAGATCGCATTCCTTCCTTTTAGACTAGAATTACTCGTCAATGATCTCATTGATAAACTTTTAGAAGGGTGGACGCCATTTCCAATCGGACTTTCTATTTCTGACAATGATTGTAGACCTGGAAAGAACATTTATTATTACATTAGTATTGAAACAACTTTGAATAAAAAATTAGGTTAAGAAAGATAACCTACCAGGTTTCGAAGAAGTAGTGACACTTCCATTGATAAGCTGTACCTCTGTTTCCTGGTTCAATGGTACCATTTCTTCAACGACTTTCGGTTTTACTAAGTACCATTTTGCTGGTCTAAGTAAACAAGCTGCTAAGAACGAGTGTAGGCAGATGGCACTGAGTATTAAAACTGCGTATCTCCAACCGTAAGCATGCATAAGAGCACTCATGAGTAGTGGCATATAGATGGCACCAAGTCCTGTAATGGACATGCCTACTCCTACTGCTCTACTTCTCTTCTCTTTGAAAAATGAATTTATTGCTAACGAAAATGCGGCCATCACGGCTGCTATTCCCATTGCTGAAACAAAAGCAAATCATTAAATACCTAAAATCAACACAAACGACGAGAACGTTCTCGTTGTGACAGTTGACAAAAAACGTGATGTATCAGCTAATTACGTATAATTGGTATATTTCATAGACTTTGTGACATACGTAATAGTCTTAAGCAATACTATAATGCTCATTGTTAACTCAGAAAGAGAAACCCATTTGTATGAAAAATATAGAGACCTACTATCAGTTCGTGCTTGTCACCAAAACAAATTATGTCAAGTTTCCAATAGGTCCCACTGATGTTTCATTATTTTTAAGTTTATAATTACGAATGTTACTTACAATTAATAATACTGTAAGCTAAAATAAACATCCAGAAGTTGGAAGACATAGATGTTATCATAAGACCAGCGGACACACAGAGAGCGCCAACGGCAGCGACTTTTCTGTAGCCATAGCGTCGTAGCGATGGACCACCGAAGAACGAGAACAGCATTCCTATGCTATGGTTGAGTATGATGACCAGGGTACCCTGTGTTGCTGAGAGACCTGTCTCCTCAAAGGCCTCTTGGAAGACCAGCCCGAAGCCGGCAATGAGAGGTAGGACGACCACCTGGAAACATTTTTAAAAATAAGAGATTAAAGTATAAGTTACGGAACCGAATATGAGAATGGTTGCAAAATATGCAATTACAATAATTACTGTGTGATTGTGTGTATTAAATAGTGTGAACAAAAATAGGTCATTGTAATACATACTCGTAGTTATCAATGACTGAACAAAGCGTTGTCGCTAAGGGGTTTTGGTTTCGTCACGATGTATCTATAAAGCCATGCAGTTATGCTGCCATTAGTAAGGTAGAACAGCTGCCTTCTAGAATAAGTCTGATTTTCACTCTTAAAAACGGTTTAGAACCGAGGGCCTATTGGCTTGACGACCTCTGTGGCGCGGTGGGCTAATACCCGCCTGCAACGCAGAAGGTTGCAGGTTCGATTCCCGCATGGAACAAATGTTTGTGTGACCCACAGGTATTTGTTTCTGGTCTGAGTGGCTTTCAATGAGTATGTATTTACAAAAGAAAAGTATGTAAGTATTATATCCGTTATCCTAACCACCATAACACAAGCATTAAGTTGCTTAGTTTAGGGTTAGGTGGCGCTGTGTGAAACGTCCTGAAATATATTTATTTATTTATTTAATCGTCATGTAAAACACTAGAATCCATAGACAATTTTGCGTACATTACTTACTTAAACCTCCTCATTAATATAAGTATTATAACAAACGCAGCAAGGTACACCGAAGTTGTCATCAATCGTAGTGGGTGAGAATTAGACAATAGGCCCTCAGGACTTTTCTTAGGCGGAGACATAAAATTCAATGTGCCAAGGCCTCTTTTAATCTAAAGGTAATATGTATATGACATTTTTCGAATTTTGTCTTTTCCATCCATGTACCTATCTAGAGAAATTGAGCACCTCCTCCTTGAGTCGTGTTCCCCATTACTGGGGGTCGTGACGCCTCCCTTGTAGGATGCGATCTCTTATGATAGAGCGCCATCTAGGCCGGTTGGATGCAATTTTTAGGGCCTCGTGAACAGGAGCTTCGAGAGTGGTGCGGATCTGATCTGACCAACGCATCGGACTGCGACCTGGGGACCTCTTTCCTTCGATTTTGCCAGTGACTATGATCTTCTCCAGATTTTCATCTCCTTTCCGAGCTATATGGCCGAAGTACTCAAAGATTCTCTTTAGACAGATAGTTGACAGTCTTGTCTTCACTTTAAGTTGTGTCAGGACTGATGCGTTGGTTCTATGTGCCGTCCATGGAATACGCAGCATTCTTCTCCAACACCACATCTCAAAAGCATCAATGCGCTTACGGTCTGCTGCTCTCAGCGTCCATGTCTCAACGCCGTAAAGAAGAATTGAGAACACCAAAGATCGAACAAGCCTCATCTTAGTTTTGAGCGTAATTTTTCGATTCTTCCAAATCCTCTCAAGTTGAGACATAGCACTCCTCGCCATACCAATGCGCCTACGCACCTCCAGCTCACATAAACCGCTGTTGCTGATGTTGGAGCCCAGGTATACAAAGTTGTCTACTTTATCCAAATCCAGAGTCCCAATGGGCTCCAACTTTCCCGCACGGTCTATAACCATGAGCTTCGTCTTGGCTCTATTTATGAACAGGCCCAGCTCTTCACTTATGGACTCCATTCTCCCCAACAAGGCAACCATTTCTTGCTCATTTGCGGCTAAGAGAGTCGTGTCATCGGCGTAACGGAGATTAGTTATTTTCATCCCGCCGATACTCACTCCTCCTTCCCATTCGTCGCACGTGCGCCTCATAATGTATTCGCCATAGGCGTTGAAGAGAATGGGCGACAGAATACAGCCTTGTCGAACACCCTTGCCGAAACTGAAGGATTCCGAGAGCGTGTGATCCACTCTGACCATACCTCTGCTGTTGCAATACAGATTTTCAATAAGTGAGATCAGATGCCTGGGAACTCCCAGCTCCAACAATTGAGCACAATGAAATTGAGCACAATGAGAGCCTAAAGTAATGACAAGACTCTTGGAAATAATGGAAAACTACTTAAACTGGGTTTTATACTACTGAATCTTACTAATGTAATAAACGTGAAAGTTTGTAAGAATGTATGGATATCTGGATGTATGTTTGTTACTCTTTTACGCCTAATCGAGTGGACCGATTAAGCTTAAATTTGGTATAGAGATAGCTAAGATCGAGTAATAACACATAGGCTATATACGCATACGTGCAGCGGGTAAAACCACTGGGTGCAGCTAGTATTATTATAATCGCTTAACTTTAGATCAGATGTTGTAGGTCTATAGTGATAGAATTTTTTTGTCACTTGCTTCGATCACTTAAATTAAAGCCTCAAGTTGGTTGATACCAGTTCTTTCAATCAACATAATAGAATTTACTCGTATCACCTCAGAAACTGTTAAGGTTGTATGTATATTTTTTTGATTTGTCATAATCTACGTAGTTACAAACTTGCCTATACTTTTACACCTATGAGTTCATTGCTAACTTCTATGAAAGTCAAATTATAATTCTTAAAATACTCATGAATATTTATTTCTATTTTTGTTCGCAGTTCTAGTATCTTATCGTCAAACATTAAATAAATCACACATGCCTTTGATAAGAATAAAACTGCTATATGAATTACTAAATAATTATACCGTATTACGAGGAGGCCGCAAGAAATTGTGTAAGATATAGTGTGGTGCAAGAATCCATAATCAGAATTATCAGCTACTTGATAACCCAATAAAACTTTTTAATACAATCCATTATTGAAGGAAAATGACGATGGAAATATACCGGCTGTCGAATTTAGGGAAATCTTGATAGATCACGTAATTGTAAAGGAATCGTGTTTGGAATAAGTTAAAACAAGGCCAAACTTAAAATTCTAATCCAAAGTCTATTTATTGACTTATAAGAGTCAAAGTCGGGGTTTTCGAAAATAGGAAACAATTTCAATTCTATTATAAAGAACATCATGACAAATGTTATTTTACTAAAGAGTTTAGATATATATAAGAGAATAGTAAAGCGAATACTCACATTGTTCAAAGCATAAGCGAAGACCACGACCCAGCCGTAACCCCCGTCAGGCGGCACTTTAGCATCGCTCACTTTATGCGACATTTTATTAATTTAATCACCATTCACATTATTTGAAGCGTTTACGTCAATAGAGTCCAATTCACCGTTCCACTCATCCACATTTTGTCTCTTTTCTTCACTATCACTTTTAACACTCAATGGATTATTGACCTTACAAGTGTTAATAAGTATACGACACAAGCAATATCCGTGCAGTGTTAGTACGCAATGAGCAGTTGGACAGATATTTCAATGTGTTATCACTTTGACTTTAGTTGTATTCTTGTTATCATACGCCGAACTTTATAGCCAGTTTTAATATCAATGTTTACGTCTAGAAAGTATTGTAGAAGCTAAGTATGTTGTGATTGTGGGGGTGATGTGTCTATTTTTATGCCACTACTTTGTAAGTGGTATTTTTAAAGATTGTATCTATTTGTACATTGTAGATAACACATGTGTATTGAAAATAAATAAATATCCGACTAATATTAGAAATGCGAATATGTGGATGTGTGTATTTGTTATCTCTTCACGCTAAACCGTAAAGCGGCATTTTAATAGCTAAACTGATTGCGGTGAAATTTGGTATTTACAGGTAGCTTAGATGCTGTAATAGCTTAGGGGCCACTTAACGGGTGAAACTGCTGGTCACAGCTAGTAATCGAATAAAGGATTGATGTTATTCTGAGAGCGTACACAATATTTTTTCTAATCTATGCATCTACGATAGCTACTACAGAAATTAAGAAACAACACTTAGAACGTAAAAGAAAAATACACACTACACTTAAAATTCAATTGACGAAACTCACAAAATAATTCAACCAGGTATCATTAAATAGACTGTTAATTGAGTTTCATATTTAACAATTAGTCAATCGCTATCAAAACATATAGATTAATAATTACTTAGATTAAATTGTTGTCTTAATTATTTATGTAGCTAATCGAAGATAATTTGGTCACGCAACGCATTAACTAGATAAAACAAGTGCAGATTATGGTGACTCAAATAGGGGGATATGAGATATAGTATTCAAATTATAATTATACATGTATCTAAGCGGTTACATAAGTTATCAATGTGAGGTCATACTTGGTACACAAAACTTAAATTAGACTCGATTTGAGACGTGGTTTTATCCGCAGAAATGCAATATATGTGCTTAGCAACTAGCAACTGTAACCAATTTTACAAAATTATTAATGTCGTGTTTTTGTATCAAGTGGAGAAACGGTAGTAGGTAGAAATAAACTTAAATTGTGCCTAATATCAAAGTTTCCTAAATTTACATTTTAGTGAGAGGAAATCATTAAAAAATTTGAACGTACTGAAAATCCGCGGAATTTTAAAAGAAAAAGATAAGATAAAGAATGACTGGTGAAAAATGCTACTTTAGCAAATGTGCAGAATGATGAAATAAATAAAATTAAGATTTTTTTATTCGAAAAGCCTTGAGAATAATTAGTTGTATACCTACAATAATCTAGTTTACTTTATTGACGCAAAAGTGAACTAGATAGAGGTAGTAGGTTTAATTAGCACAGTCCTTTATCTAATGCAGAACAATGAGTAGGTATACTGGAAACTAAAACCAATATTGATTTACTCTGACACTATTTTAAAGCAAACAGGTTATACAATGACTTATTTAATATTAAAATTGAAGAGCCTGTTACAGCAACATTGTTATGCACAATCTGTGTATTTGCTGCTCTCTTCTCATAAGGCACTGATTTTATGTACAATTTTTCATTTTGCTACACGTACTCAAAACAGTTCATATTTAGTTTTATAGCTTTAAAATTATTGCAAGATAACTCAATATTTTTCATTTAGCAATGAAAATTATGATGGGATTATAGCTATAAAATATAATTGCTTAGATTAGTAGCCTTTAGGTAATTTTGAGAATAAAACACTAATCAAAAACAAGACTCCAGTAGGGATTTCATGTTCAATAGCTGACGATGACTACTCATCATCAGGGATTCTAATTGTTTGCCGGCTACACAATAAAATACAACTGAAATTTCACTGTATATTACTACCAAGTTGTATTTGATACCATTTTATTAATCACTTTCTTACTAATATATCACAAACACACACATAATTTAAGCCAAGTTGCTCCACTTTTTTACACTAAAAACGTTTGACCCTACGAACGCGACCTCACGAATGCTCGACTAATCATAGTCATTGTGTAATGCCAATGGAGGATATCCACTTACTGACATGCTAGATGTTAATTCGATTAATATCTTTCGATGGCCGGATGCATCAATTAAGGCGACCGCCAAATATAATGAGATCTACAGTATGTTAATGTTGTTAACTATTTGTTTCCTTAACTTCGATTATAGTTTATAACATTTAAGACTTCCGCGATTTAAACTCATATTAATTATATAACTCGGGACTTATCGCGTTGGTATTTAATGCTAGTTTTACAAAAACATTATAAAACTAACCTCGACGTTTCGATACAGTTGCATGTATCGTGGTCACGAGAATACTGCAGAGACAATCATCCTACGGCGCTCGAGACGATAGATTTACATCTACCCTCACTTGATCAAAATTGTTCTCAGGGTAAATCTATCGTCTCGAGCGCCGTAGGATGATTGTCTCTGTAGTATTTTCGTGACCACGGTTTGTACATTTCAACGTTTACCTACAATTTGAATCTCTAAAATAGGAAATGTTATATCTCTGACAAGAACGTGCGCGTTAAACTCGTTCCGAATAGAATAAAATTTTAAAAACCTCGTAATGCGCGAGCGCCGAGAAAATTTTACGTTTCAGACTACAAAAGATGTGCAATCAGAGCCGGTTTTAACATTACCAGCGCCCTGGGCGAGATTTCTACGGCGCCCCCTAAAAAGCAATTCAAACCCATACTAAAAAGGAAAAATTTCCAGTATTTTTTCTGGGCCGATTCCAAATGGCAAAATCATGGGCGTATCTAAAAAAAATCCACTTATCCAGCTTGCTGCGAGTTCCGAGAAAATTTTGAATTTTTCTGCACGAATGATGTGCGTTAAGTTTGCTTCGAGTGGCAAAGAAAGTAAATGTTCTCATTTATAAAAGCGCGAGCAGCTCGCTCCGAGCGCCGAGAAAGTTTTGAATTTTTCAGCACGAATGTTGTGCGTTTAGCTTGCTCCGAGTGGCAAAGAAACTAAATAAGTATTCTTATTTATAAAAGCGCGAGCAGCTCGCTGCGAGCGCCGAGAAAATTTAGATATTTTACAGCACGAATGATGTGCGTTTAGCTAGCTTCGAGTGGCAAAGAAACTAAATGTCCTTATTTATAAAAGAGCGAGTAACTCGCTGCGAGCGCCGAAAAAAATTTGAATTTTTCAGCACGAATGATGTGCGTTTATCTTGCTTCGAATGGCAAAGAAAGTAAATTTTCTCATTTATAAAAGCGCGAGTAGCTCGCTGCGAGCGCCGAGAAAATTTTGAATTTTTCAGCACCAATGATGTGCGTTTATCTTCCTTCGAGTGGCAAAGAAACTAAATGTTCTTATAAAAGCGCGAGCAGCTTGCTACGAGCACCGAGAATATTGAATTTTTCAGAACGAATGGGGCGCCACGGGCGCTCCATTATAGAGCCTGTGGCGCCCCTTTTATCCGGCGCCCTGGGCGGTCGCCCAACCGCGCCCCACCCTAACGCCGGTACTGTGTGCAATGAGCTCGTTCTGAGTGGTGAGCAAAATAGATAATATTCTATTTATAATTGCGCGAGCAGCTAGCTGCGAGTGCCGAGAAAATTTTATATTTCAGGCTACAAAAGATGTGTTTTGAGCGGTGAGAAAATAAATATTCTTATTATAGAGCAGAGCCGCTAAGAAAAACCCATGGCCCCTTGAAGCCTTTAAAATATTTACGTACTTTTAGTTATTTCTTGTCATCAGTGATTTTTTGTCACGATTGGCCGCCCCTAATATCTGGCCGCCCTAGGCCCGGGCCTACTGGGCCTTAGGGCAAATCCGCCACTGACTACGAATAGATCTGAAAGAAATAGAAAATTATGGCATTTCAATTACATTTCAGATTTAATAATTCACAAAAAATATCGATTAAATATCAACAAGTTTTCAGAAATACAGTTTGATTTTTAAAGGAAAGAGTAAATAAAGAAAAAGCAGAAGACTAACAACACTTAACTTTTATTGTAACAAAAAATATTTAAAACTAAACATTATAACTGAGTAGGAATTAATAAGTCCAACACTATATATAATAAATATATTATTAACGTCACGCCTCCGTCATAAGTTTCTCCGCAGACTTCCCTTGTCTTCTAGATCTTATATATTTCTCTAAGCCCCAAGAAAATGCTGTTATCCACGTAAATATATTTAGGCAATATAGAGTCACTGCTGTTGAGGCAGAATCTTTTATCCATCCTGAAAATCAACAAAAACATTAAACGTAAGACAAAACAAGTTCAAATGAAAAAGAAAAAAGATATGTAATGAAAATGAATTTCATTATTGTAGTTACTGTGCATAATATTGCACATTTCAGTAGTACATACAAAGAAGTAGGAAAGAAAAATTAAGAAAAAACACTTCTAACAGATTAGCTTCTATAATCAGGCTTTAGAAGTGTCTCGTTAAATCCACAAGACAAATGTGTGGCGTCAAAAGAACATGTTGCTCAATTTTCGGTGAGATTTAGTCCGATTTAAGCTAAAGGTGAGTAATGAGAAAAAATATATGATTTTAAATCTACAAAACCGTATCTAATAAGCTATGGGTGCAAATAACTTACCAACTAATGGTCCAAATGCAACATAAACGATTCCAGCAGTAACTAATTGTATTCCACTGGCTCCAGGCAGTTTGTGTAGAGGCACGTGAGTTGGAATGACTAAAGCCATGAACACTGTTCGAAGGCCTTTACCAAAACCAATTATCACTGCCACCATTATTACTACCCAGGGTTCTTGACTGAACGCCAATACTGTAATAGAAAAAATAGGTATGATATTATCATCAATTTCGTAAAAACTATAAAAACAGAAAGTTAAAACGTGCTTTGTTTATAAATAACAAGCCTTTACCAGCGGTTTCCCAGCTGAAAAGTAGCCCTTGTGTTACTCCAAGGTCATATACCAAATCTCAACTTAATTGGTTTGGCAGTTTAGGAAAAGAGGTAACATTCAATTACACATCCAAATTTAGTAGGACAATGCGTGGTCTTGTAGAATCCGTGGCCCAGTGTCCGTTGGTCTGGCTTGTAAGCCGGAAGTCTTGGGTTCAAATCTCAGTGTGGCAAAGATTTTCGCCTGGACGCTACCGTGTTTCGGATGGCATGGAAAACTGTGGGTCCCGGCTGTTTCCTATAAGATATGTAGGAGGCAGTCGATAGGTCATGTTGCAGGCCCTGTAGTAATCTCGGCGACCTGAAACTGCAATATATAGGTTGGCCACACAACCTATAAATTGTGATTTGACTCTTACAGTGTAAGTAGGGTAACCTGTTCTGTTGGAGTAGGTATAAACGCCAATTATTATCATCATCATCATCAGCCTATGTTCGTCCACTGCTGGACGTAGGCCTCCCCCAATTATTATTATTATTTATTTGTAGGTGAAAAAGTCAAAGGAATTTAAATGCTACATAAATTTCGCTTTATGCTTCACCAAGTCACCACTATTTTGTGAGTATTGTGAGCTAGAGCTGTATAATTAGTAATAAAATTTATGGATGAAATAAATAATATCTTACCAACTCTCCCCGTCGCCATAGATAGCACACCAAACAAGAAGAAAGAGTTATTATCCCATCCAATTTTACCAGCTACGAATGGAATGCAAAATCTAACACTAATGTCCACACCAGCTAACAGTGACATGAAAAATGCAACTTCAGACTTAGTTTTCCCGTAATCTCCAAGAATAAATGGCGTCAACAGTGAAAAGTTTAGCTCACTGAAACTAGCTAAAGTAACTCCCAGCATCAGGTTAATGAATGTGAAATCTTTCAATAAATCCAAATCGAAAAATAGAGCTACTTTCTGGCAAAGCGTTAACTCTTCTTCTACCTCCTCCTCTTCCTCGTCATTATTATTATCTCCTTTCTTTTTCTTCACTTCAAAAACATTATAATCATCATCGTCGGTGTCATTTATCTTTTCCAATAGTAATTTCATCTTTTCATTCTTATCATCCTCTTTTTCTTTTAGGTATTCCTCAAGTTTAAGCGATGCCTGCTTTAAAACTTCACTCTCGTAATTAAAATTATTAGACTTTCGTCTTTGTCTTGTACGTGTTGATTGATTGCTATGATTATCTTTTAAATACTTCTTCTCGTCATAATCTGCTTGGTTTTTGAGTGAAATATTACTTTGATTGTCCATATTGTATTTTTCACCGTATTGATGATTTTTTAGTGAAACGTTGCTATGGTTATCTCTATTATATTTTTCACCATATTGACCATCCAGCTTAAAAGATTTCATACTTTTACTTGTGACTAAATGCTTTTCTGCTCTATCAGCAATAGTTTTTGCTTCTGTTGGATCTATTTTTTCAACCACAGCTTTTTCTTCTGCCTTTAAATCTTGAGGCGCTTTGAGTGTAGGACAATCTTCAATTTCTGATTCTGGAATCTGAGTATCTAGAGTAATCGACGTCTTTCGTTTCTGTTTATACGTTTCTCGCTCTTGTGCTAATGCTCCAAGATTTGCTGCAGAGTTCTTCTTCGATTCATTTAAATACAATGTAGATGATTTACGTGAACGATTTTCTAATAGGTTTGTCATTGATGGTTTTTTAGAATTCAGTCGAGACGTTTTTGTTGAACCCTCCCTTGATGATACTTTACTACGAGGTTTAGACTGACTAAAATATCCATCGTTAGCTCTTGTCATCATTGGTACACCAGGATCTGTTATTTCATAACCTGTGTTCACTGGGTCGTCTTCATTATAAAGGTATTGACTAGAAAATGCACTGAGGTTTTTAAGTTTTGAGCTGAAATAACCACTTTCAATTTTCTTCTCATCTTGAGGTACTTTTTTATCATTTTTATTACTCTCTACAGGGTCTACTGAAGGCTTCTTAGAGTGCCATTCTACAGGTTGTAATAATAAGGCACAAGCTATTGCATGTAGAGAGACACCACTTATGATCAGAACAGCTCCGGTTTCACCGAATTGGTAGAATAAAGCAGTGATAATGTATGGCCAAAGCATTGGTCCTAGGCCAGTCGTAGTCCATGACAGACTGGTTGCTAATCGTCTTCTTTCTTTCCAATATGTGTTTAAAGCTAGAGAATTTGCTGATGCTATCACGCCATACCCGGCCCCTGAAATAATAAAAAAACATGTAAGAATCTTTCTCTACATTTCCAGACACCTTTTGTCCTATATCTAACTACATTGGCATCCAAATTCTGCTCTCAGGCCCTAGGCTTCTGGTTTTTGAAATTAGAATATTGAGCTATTTAAACACTATAAAATTTAATAGTAAACTAAAATTCTTGCGAGTTGACAACGTAGTAATTTTACTTTTTAAGCCTGTCGCGTGAGCGCAGATTAACAGGGTAACCCCATTGGTCCACTATTCTTTAAAATGTTAAACAGATTCTTACCATAAAGTATTGAGAAAGACATGAGATACGTTGTGAAGCTGTATGAGAAGGTAGTCAACATCAGGGAAATGAAGACTAAACTAGCTGCAGTGAGAGACACTTGACGGTACGTAAACGTCTTGAATAAGGGCCCATTGACTAAACCTGAAATTACAAAGAAGATAAATTATTAGTTTAAAGTAAAATATGAAGAACAAAACAAAAGTAGTAGTAAAAATTTGGATTTATTGGCCTGATCCCTACCACCTACCTACTTTATACTTTTTCACGACCTTCGCTACGTCTCAATCTTAAAATACGATGACCGGCACAGACCGTAGTATATTTAGCCTGCTCTCTAAAATTTTACCATCACCCAATAATTAATTATGAAAAGTAATGGTAAATACATTGAAAACCTGATTCTTAATAAGTATAAGATATATATGTTTAAGTAGTCATTAGGTATAATGTTGCAGACCTTATGGTAGTTTTGACGATCTGAAACTAGAATATACAAGTTGGCCAGACACACAACCGTTAATTGTTTTTTGATTTGGCTCTCACCAGAGTAGGTAACCTGTTCTGTTGGAGTATGAACTCCTATTATTAGTACATATTTATAATGTGACAAATAAAACAGATTATGAACACACATAAGATAATTGATATAGAAAGTTGACATTATCAATATTTTTGGTGATATTACTTGAATAAACATGATAAAAATAACAACATAGATAATATACAAGTTACGACGATAGATTAGCATCTAATCGATGTAACTAGTGTTGAATCTGTCGGATCAAATTGTTTACAGATGGGAAAATAATCTTTTTGGACTTTGAACACTAAACACAGATGACATTGTATTTTTTCTCGAAGAGTTTGAAGAATTGTGAGTAGTATTTCGTTGGATCAGTAATTATAAAATATAATAGTTGATTGTCTATCGTATTGATATGTAGAGTTTTATTTTTTAACCCCCGACGCAAAAACGACGGGGTGTTATAAGTTTGACGTGTCTGTCTGTCTGTCTGTCTGTCTGTCTGTCTGTCTGTCTGTCTGTCTGTGTGTGTGTGTGTGTGTATGTGTCTGTCTGTGGCATCGTAGCGCCCAAACGGATGAACGGATTTTGATTTAGTTTTTTTTGTTTGAAAGTAGAGTTAGTCGAGAGTGTTCTTAGCCATGTTTGGTGAAAATCGGTCCAAGATGGCCGCCGCTACAAAATGGCGGATTACTTTTTTCTTCCACGACCCCCTCAATATGGGTATCAAATGAAAGGACTTAACGAGTAGATTACAGCCCACTATATAAAATTTAAAATCCAAGATGGCCGCCATCAAAAAATGGTGAATTACGTATTGCGTTGGGGGTTTTTTTAAATTTTTTTAAAGACTGTTTATATACCCTCTCTAAATAACCTCCTAAGTAACGTAATAGGATCTTCTCGTCACTGCAATCGTTCGTGATTCGATTATTAATGCATGCGTTTAGAATGCATTAAGATAGGGAGTTCAACCAGTTTAAAACTGCACCTGGCAGTCAAACAAAATGTTCTTGACGTGAACTGGACAGATGTGCAATTTGATAGCGATCGAATCGACTCCACTTCTGATGTTGGACGCCGAGCTCACATGCTCCTTATAGGAATGATCTATGATTATTCTGAGCTAAGTTTAGTAGTCTTCATATAGATATGTACCGTAATACTACACAACTATAGTCCTGTCTTACAACTATGGTCCAGTACCATACTTTGACATTTTGTGTTATTAATAAGAAAGTAGCTACATTTAGAAAAAAAATCGGCCACATTTAGCTTGAATAAATAGTAGGCTTTGTAGTTTAGGGCAAATCCGATAAGTGGCATCTATGTGCAGTCAACAGCAAGGGGTGCGGAATAAACCTGTTTTTACGTGTTTTTGAAACTCCGCTTATACTCATACTCATTTATTGATAACAGAATTGTTACAGGTCATAAATTTAACTAAATCAAAATACATTGAGTATTTGTACATAATTGAAATAAAAATAAAAAATAATAATATTGTATCATATTACAATAATAAATAACTAATAAATCATAATAAAATAATAATTAATAAATCATAATACAAAATTAATAATATAATAAAAAAATCAGCAATCATATGTCATACTATAAATAATTCATTAAAATTATAGAATGCTTTTCCTACGAGCCATTTATTTAATTTGTATTTGAAGCTATTCACTGAGTCAGTGTCACGGATTTCGTCGGGCAGACGATTGTATACATCGGGTGCCATGACGTGCACTAATTTCGATGTCTTCTCTAATTTCCTCGAGACGGGGCGCAGCCGGTGCGCGTGCCTCAAGTAGTGTCGGCGTCCGCCGCCCACTCGCTGGTAGTCGTTCAGGTGATTCCTGGCGTAGAGTGCGGCCTGCAGGATCACAAGCGAAGGGACCGTTAGGATTCTCATTGACTGGAACAATGGTTTGGCTGGTGTGTCCTGTGGCATTCGTCTTAGTGCTCGTACGGCTCTTTTTTGCATTCTGAAGACGCGCTCCCAATCTGCACCGCGTCCCCATAGCTCGATACCGTACTGAATCACTGAATGCACAGACGCAAAGTAGCAGTTCCGAGCCATCTTTGCAGGTAAGACGGCGGACACTCGCCACAGCGCGAAACACGCACGACCTATCTTGTCACATAGGTTATCTATATGATATTCCCACGTGAGTGCGGCATCAAGTCGGAAACCGAGGAAGTTCGTGAGTTGCACTCGCTCCATCAATATATCTCCGACTTTGACGGCCATTGGTGCCTGGCGTCGACCGGCCAAATTGAACACCATGAACTGGGTCTTCTTTATGTTCAAAGCGAGCCCGTTTGATCGGAACCACAAGTTCAAGTCGCAAGCGGCTTTGTTAAGTCGCTTCTCCAGTTCGGCGGCAGAAGGCGCGGTGACTATTGCGGCGACGTCATCCGCGTACATGAGTACATGACCGTCGCGCACGTTCTCCGGCAGGTCGTTCAACAGGAGAGAGAACATAATGTTCGACAAGGAGGATCCTTGAGCGACGCCGATTTTAGTCTCCTGTGGACTGGATCTCACCCGCCCGCCCTCACCGACGACCACCTGACATCTATCAGTCATGAAGTCGGTGAGCAAGCTTAACGCGTTTCCACAAAAACCGTAATGCGCCATCTTCGCAGCGAGGACGCGATGGTCGGCGACGTCGAAGGCTTTTGACAGGTCACAGAATATAATTGCTACCTGCTGAGAGCCCTCTCGGGCCTCCAATACGCGCCGCACTACTTGTCGTACCAAAGCTGTGGTAGACCTACCCGTACGATACGCGTATTGTCTATCCGACATCGAACCACATTGCGTAAGATATTCGATTAATCGACTGCTCAGTCCGTACTCGAATATCTTGGCCAATCCGGGTATGATAGACACCGGCCTGTAATTATTGATGTCTGCCTGCTTTCCCTTTCCTTTATATAAAGGTGACACCTTTACAAATTTCAGGGGCTTCGGGTTCGATGACCAGATTCGATGCACATATTGTACAGACGAGCTAAGGTGTTTGCTAGAGGAGCGGCCACGGCACACAAAATAGCTACCGATATGTCATACGCATCTTTAGATTTTTTGTGTGCAACGCCAGACAACAATATTTTAACGACCTCCTTAGCCGAGAACGGCTTGAGCCTCAGGGAGCGGTCGGAGGGCGCGCGCGCCGCCGCCAGCGCCTGGCGCGCCCGCCCGACGTCGGCGGCGGGCGCACCACACAACGCGGCTGCGCTCACAAAATGTGCATTGACGGCGTTCACAGCGTCCGTCTTGCTGGAGAACTTGGTACCGTCGGGTTTAGTCAGTAGGTCGACATAATCACGGAAACCCTTCGCTTTACCGATCTCTGTGTTTACGACTTCCCACATCGTTCGTATGACATTATCTGAATTATTAATAAGATTAGTGTAGTAATTGCTACGTTCAAATATTAACATGTCATTGTAATTATTTTGAAAATCGTTCATTTTTAACTTTAATTCGTCATTTAATGGAAATTTGGATATTAATTCTTTCATGTCACATAATAAAAAATTAAGATTAATGATGTCATCGGTCACCCACGAATTCCTATTATTATATTTTGGTGACATACGCTTTACTGGCATACAAATGTCAATTTTATTTTTAAGCACATTTACCACCGCAGTGGCGAGTTCTTCCGGTGTGCTCGCATACCTTTCCATTAACTCGTCCCAGTCGACACTCTCAACTGCTGCAATAAAATTGCACAAGTTGGATCGAGTGAAGGAGCGGCCGAGCCTGGTGGGCGCGGGCGCACCGTGCGGCTCGAAGGGGACAACGGCGCGCACCGCGTAGTGGTCGCTCAGGTGAGCGGTGAGTGTGCACCGGCGCGGCGCTCGACTCCCCAGCTGTATCGCGGCTCACATATACGTGATCGATGGTGGTGCTTGTTGTGCTAGTCACCCTAGTTGGGAAATCGACAATATTTTGTAAATTATTAAACGCCAAATAGTCATTCATCTTTTTCTGATCACTGCTCAGTGAATCGCTCAAGTCAATATTTAGGTCACCCACTATGATATAGTTTTTTCCTATTTTACATAGCTCGTCGAGTAAGCGTTCTAGTACAGGAAAAAATAACAATGTGCTTGTAAGATTAGACCGATAGATACAAACAATAATTATGTTCATATCACATAACTCGACAGCTGATATTTCGCACACTTGCTCCACCGATAGTGCGGTCAGCTGATCCAACTTTACATAATTATTATTAGCGTTGTTAATATATATGCATGACCCACCGTGACTGATCGCGGGTCTACAATAGTGTGATACAAGTGTAAAGTTATTAATATGAACACAATTAATTTCGTGGCTTTTCAGCCAGTGTTCGGTGATACAAAGTACATCACAATTTAAATTAGATTGTAATAATACTTCCAGCTGACTTATCTTGTTTTTGATCGATGCAATGTTTTGTCACGGTAAAGAGATATACAGTAGTTTGACTCCATAGAAACGGGCGGAAAATGGAAGTGAATAGATGTCGGTAGATGTGGGTAGAAGTGGGTATATAATCCAGAAGCGGGTGCCACGCAGCGACGGGCGGACGTCGCGGTAGTTTTTTGCAAGTATTTAGTGTTATTTACGTTATTTACTTTTGACGTATGTATACATAATATAATAAATTATATAAAAATGGCAAAAAAATAGCATACTATATTATGCTGTTTTTGGTAGCTTGAACTTATCATTGAACTTATCAGGAAATCCAGAAATAACATTATTAACCCCCGACGCAAAATCGACGGGGTGTTATAAGTTTGACGTGTCTGTCTGTCTGTCTGTCTGTCTCTCTGTGTGTGTGTCTGTCTGTGGCACCGTAGCTCCCGAACGGATGAACGGATTTTGATTTAGTTTTTTTTGTTTGAAAGTAAGGTTAGTCGAGAGTGTTCTCAGACATGTTTGGTGGAAATCGGTCCAAGATGGCCGCCGCTACAAAATGGCGGATTACTTTTTTCTTCCGCGACCCCCTCAATATGGGTATCAAATGAAAGGGCTTAACTAGTAGAATACAACCCATTATATAAAATTAAAAATCCAAGACGGCCGCCACCACAAAATGAAGAATTGTGTATTGCGTTGGGGGTTTTTTAAATTTTTAATTTAATTCACTTGTATACAATCTATTTACATACATATCAATATTTTAATACCTACCTAATCAATTTCAAAAATGCAGATAATAAAATTAAATTCAATAGCCTTCTTAATCGATTTCAATATAGAGGCGGCCCCATCATAATTTTGGTTTCTTATGTGTGCCCATGTAATTTGTTCTTTGATGAACCTTAAATTCTTTAAACGGTCTTTAATTAAATAATTTTATACTGAAGCCAGTAGATTGTAGGAACAAACAAATAAAATATTTAAACCAAGAAAGATAAAGCGTGAATAAGAAGTGTTTATACAAGAAATGATGGATGATAGGCTAGAATGAAGGAAGACGTGCTCTGAACAAATATTTAATCTGTCCGATATGAGGCACGCGTCACGCGATTAGCCCGTGAGTTACAAATGAGTTACACTAAATTTTAGAATAGCATTTGTTAGTATAAAAGAATATAGCTATTTCTAACGTTGAGAAACATTAAAAACGTTATACTTTCCCGAGGAATAAACTGCACTTTGAATTGATTGACTTTTAATTTCGAGCAGACAATTAAGGAATACAAAGTTACTAACTGAGCTAAAAATATAAATTGATACCATAAATTTAGGCACATAGAGGTGCTTTCCGAATGGGTGGTGGAGTCATAAGTGACTTCCAAAAGTTCCATTGAAACCTTTAATATTTAATGCATTTTGATTTGATTTATTTATTTAATTATATTTGATGGCTAACTATCTGCTGACGGCTCACATTATAAAAAAAAACAATCGCTGTTTTCGGATAGGATACCTGTAATTCTAGGGTATTGCTAGTACGTTGCCGAACTATAAAATCTACTCATTTCCTTTTTAAAAAATCTCATGTTGCTTATTGAAAAAAAAAGTAAATCGTACTTACTCGTATAATTAGCTGCTAACCGATAAAACTATGCTTATTAACCTAGAGGGCAGACAAAAAGAGGGCAGATAAATGAATGTTACAACAATCACGGATTTTTGTCATGTTTTGGTTCAATAATGTTTTTTTTGTAATTAAGTAATTGTCTGCGATAGATAATATCACATGCTCCGAGACTGGACGTGTTTTATCTTTTTTATATGATTAGAAATAGGCGTATCAGTTATCAATAAGAACCATTTATACACGTGACAAACGTGAGCGTCATTAAAACATTAATGGTAAAAGCACATCTATCCGCATTGACCGCGCCGAAGGAATCGAATTTTGGATTCTTTATATGTATGAAATGTCATGAAACCTCGCACACTTGCCGGGGTCGAATCGTCCGAATCGGAAGAAGATTTCCTATACAAAAATTCGATTCTTCGGATCGATGTGCGAGCACCATAAATTGTTATTATTTTATGTGACAAAAGACAGTTGGCATTTGAGTAAATATGGACGCACGCGCTGAACGCGCCTAACGAATCGAATTTTGAATTCTGTATAATATAAAATCTTATGGATCCTGGCACCCTTGACAGCTTTCTGATGTAATGATCTACTCTGTAACGTTACATTACATGCGTCCAGTTAGAGAGCTGCTAAAAATAATTTTAAGAAATGAAATATGCCAAAACATAGATAAGAATTAAGAACGATGTAAAGTATACAACAAAAAATTATCACGTTTCTGAGTTCCGCGAGCAAACGCCCTTAACAGCATTGTTAGGAAAATGATAAAATGGGTTGAGGATGAAGCGTCATGCAAAAACAGAGTGAGTGATAAGGTACATAATGATACTTGAAGGAAAAAATAAGGTGAATAATTAAAAGGGGTCTCTCTCAGACATCCTTATTGCTCTAATTCCGATGCAAATATTACCCATTTAGGAAAACCGAGAAACTGATTATTGGGTCGATCACGGTGTAAAATAAGGAAGGTTCTCGACAAAAGAGACAAAAACCCAGAATACCAAATAGTACACAAGAAGTTTAGGAGGCTTCCCGAGTTGCTCGAGGCTCGAGGTGGAATGCAGGACACCTCGGATGTCTGAGAGAGAACCTTTTTAATTGTTCACCTTATTTTTTCTTTCTTGTGCCATTATGCGCATTTGTATCATGATAACCTGTATAAAATCCCGATGGTTGTAGGTGGCAAGCAAACGTGAAATGTGTCGTTCTGAGGCTAAGATTTATGTTTAACAGTGTATGAGTGAACAGGGAATGATGAAGATGTTATAGATTGTGTAGGTTAAGTGTAAAGCGCTAGATATAAAAGAACTAGAAGGTTTATGAGAAAGGCAAAAAAGGAATTACTATTCCTATCTGTGCCTGACAAGATGACGCTGTGCCCGTAGCTGAGCGTCAATCACATGTGTTAACGCTAAATAAATGTACTGAGTACTGAGATAACAGTCATTGTGAAAACGAATGATAACAACTATTTCGCGTTAGCCACAAGCGATTGATGTTTGGCTACAGGCACTGCATAGATAAGAATAAGCATGCAATGATAATAAAATACATCTGTGCCGGTATGGTATCAGAGAGTTACCATGCGAGGCGCGTCACGCACCGACGCAAGAGTTCAGCGCCGAGTGCATGTTGATTATGGTGGTGGTCTGCGAACTGCTGATGCCGAGCTGCTCGAACCTGTCACGGAACAGAAGCCCGAACTGCTGGAAAACTGGCAGCGCTGATAACTGGAATCAGAATGGGAGGAATACATTTGTTGCTCGAAGACAGGACTTAAGCCGCATCTCCAACTCGTGTTTTGATCTACACAAACAACAAAGACATTTCAACATTCAAGAAAATTCTATGCGATATTGATGAATATTGATATATTATGTTATTGTTGTACGTGCTTTCCATCGAGCATGGAAAGCAAAAACATTGTTGGTGCAAACAAAAATGTGTAGTATCATAATGTTTTGTATAAATAAATTTCATGTTTTTGTTGATTGTGTGGACCAAAACACAAGCTGAGACGTAGGTTACCTCGATTTTTCGTAAGTTTTCGCGCAACATATTATAATGTGCTTAAATCTTAGCTAATGACCTCCCCAATAAAGCCTAGTAGGTACGGAATTTCCAAAAACCCAGTAAGTATAATGTGTGTAATTTAAAGCACTTGTTGCTACCAGCGCAGTGGTTTTAGCTGTTGTAAAGTAGCCTGTGGGTTATTCCAGAGTCTTAGCTATGCCTATACCAAATTACGGCTCAATCGGTTGAGCCATTTAGGCGCGAAGAAGTTACAAACATCCATACATACAAACTTTCGTATTTATAAGCATATTTTATGAGTAGCTATGATTAATATAAACGCACAATCGTGTAGATGTAGGTACAAAATTAATGAGTTAATAAGTGGTTGTTTGCAAGACAATTATTAGAAGTTGCCTGGCAATTTCACATCCATTATTACGCCTAGTGTCTAGCTATTATAATATGTAGTTGTCATAGGAAATAATTACATATTATATAAAAATATATGGGTAACTACGAGCATAGGTATCTAGAGTCCATAAGTCACGAGTACGAGGTCAAATCATAACAAACGCACGTGCTCCCATTATCGTGATAGAATATGATAAAAATTTTAAGGAGTTATCCAGGCGCCTTGTCAAAACTGTGGGCGATATAAAGCTGGCTCTTGTCTAAGCCATTTAATTTATTTTTGGTAAAAACAGAACTAAAGGATCTACTTGCAGCCACCTGATGGTGAGTGGAGATCGTAGGTAGGTAGCGTCGGTGCGTTGCCAACCTTTTAAGAGCCCCTTGTAAGTCGTCTTATTTAAGCACTAGCTTATGCTCGCGTCTTTGCCCGCATGGCAAAATCCTTTCTCAGCGGAGGTCTACGTCATAAAACCTATCTATGTTGTATATTCCAAATTTCAACCCAACCCGCCCAGCGGTTAAGGCTATGCGTTGATAGATCAGTCAGTCACTCTCTCCTTTTATATATTTAGAAGATTTAAAAGAAATTTTGTTACAAATTTACTAAAATGAGTAAATGTCATAATAAGTATGTATGAGTAGATATAAATATGGGTTTTTGCAATAGAAGGAACTCCTATTGAAAAACTCATACCTATTTATATGAATAATCCTCTGAGTTAGTAGTTATTTCGTCGACCTGACCATACTCAATATTCTGCCACAATTCGCTTCGGCTGGAAGGGTGAGCCCAGTAATTATACTGGGCTAAGGAGAGTTTACATATTATATTTCGACGAGTACAAAGTTACATAGGGCTACGAATGCCTAGGCAGGCGTTACTGGTTAAAATAGGTGAGCGACTGACTCATCTCATTCATCTGATCACACAAAAAAAAAAATCTAACTACCAATTGCTTTTCATTTGCAACGCATTGCAACTGCAGGAAAATGTCAATGTGGTCGATGATGGAACACACTTAAAGGATACCTATTATAATAATACCTATTAAATTATACCTACTGACCTACACCTACAAGCAGCGCCCAACGCAACGGTTTTACCCACTAAGAAGTACGCTTAGCTTTACCTACATACAATATAATATTGTATATAAAATCTGTCTCTACAAACATCCATATTTTCATCTTTGTAAATAAACGGCATAAACTCACTTGTATCATATTTTCATAGAAAAGTACTAACAAAAATTAGTTTTTTTATCAATTTTTTACTTGGTCCCATTTTATAAGTTCCGAAATTGTCGTAGCAATTTCGTAGCCGTGCTACGAAGAATAAATTATGCTATTATGATGATTTATTGAATTATAAGCTTAGAGTTAATAAGTAAATAAATATGGAGGTCGTGTGTAGAGAAATTAGAAAAAAAGGCACAAAGTAACAGAGCCTGTTAAAATATTAAAACAAAAAGATAGTGATGTCATTTCAATTTAGCTTATATTTATTTAATTTTACTAAATATATTTTATTTATGAGGTTTTGTTATGGTACTCACATTTGAAAATCCTGCTGCAAAGACCACCATCCAGCCCCATCCTCCATCAGGGGGTATAAAATCTCCATCCTTCTTAACTTTTGATTTAATCCCTTTAGTTTTAGCCATTCCCTGTAAAGAAAAGCGTTTAATTCAAACTCTAAAATGATTCAAATTGTCTACAATAAAGCACTTTTGTATAATATTTTTACAAATTAACTATTCTACTACTATCGTAATAACACATTTTACTGCTTCTCTAAAAATCTTTTACGACCTACGAGTATTCTCAGACCTACCAAAAAACAAAAATTTTAAGTAAAATTAGTCAAATCATTTCCGATTTCATGGACACGCGAGATTTTTGTATAAAATAGCTAACTGGCACCACTTCGTTTGCGTCTAATGAAAATTACTTTACGACAATATTCTAAATTATATCTATTTATATTCACAAAAAAAAATCATGACAATCAGTTAAGCCGTTTCGGAGGAGTTCGATGACAAACACTATAACACGAGATTTTTGTATATTAAACTGGTTAATCGGCGTGGCGCCGTTTCGTCTGCCTCTGTCGAAAAATACGTAACGAACTATTCTCAAATATTCACAAAAAATAAATAAAATTCAAACAAACCGGAAGAATTCAATTACAAACACTTTGACACAAGATTTTTATATATTAAATAATATTAAGCTTATTTGATTAGTACCTCTATAAGAATGGATATTAATTAATTTTAAATGTATACTAAAAATCACGAGCGAATAATGTTTGAAAAGCTAATCACAACAGCCCATGGCCACGTATGAAGGAATACTGTATGATAAACGCGAACGAGCCGAACGTTGAATCACCATTCCTGCTTATTATTACTGGATATCTAAATATATAAAAGGAAAGAGTGACTGATTGACTGACTGATCTATCAACACATAGCCTAAACCGCTAGACGGAATGGGTTGAAATTTGGAATACAGATAGTTTTATGACATAGGGAGGTCTATGAAAGGATTTCGCCATGCGGGCAAAGCTGCGAGCATGAGCTAGTACATTATATAGAGGTACTCATCTTTATTCATAAGGCTTCGTCTTGACTGAATGACTGATTACTGCCTAAACCGCTTCAAATGAAGGCTGTCTTTTTCTCAACAATTTACTTGTCTCAAAGGCACTTTAAACTTAAACCTAAGTAAACGTTGTAAAACCTGTCCTTAATTCATATGTGGGATTTATTGTTCAACCGCTTAATATATAAGCAGGTTTTTTGGCTACTAATTTGTTAGTGCACTTTTGTATTTTTCGTATGCTATTATAGATTGAGGAAGTGAATAATGATTTTTATCCCTTTAAACATGTAAAATCCAGAATTTTGGCTACGCACATCTTGGTCATTGAAGGCAAAAGTGTTATTCTTCTTTGCTATCTTTTGCTGCGGTCCTTAGACCCAGCACTCATTATTCCATTTCGTACATAATAATATATCCATACCATACATACATATGTCTAAAATATAGTAAGATAAACTATAACTCCGCCTTTTGTACTTTAAGTTCCTAAGTCGGGAGTCGAGCGGATGATGTAAAACACTGAAAACTTCTAAATCACGGACAGACAAAGCAACGAGCATTATTCTAGTCTAAAAGTATCTACTTACTGAGAAATTAATTTATATTACCACGTAAACACCTTAATAACCGCTGGTTTTCTTAAATTTCCACGAAATTATGTTGTGACGAACTAAAACTTTTTACAAGATGTGCGTGTAAACATGATTTTCAGGCAAGAAAATTGCTCTGATAATGTATATAGACAATCACTTTCTTATTACAAGTGAATTGGAAATGTTTGACAGTTGTTATCGAATTTGGAGAGCCTCGGAACAAAACTCGATAAATCAATATTTGTTTTTGTAATAATTATTTCGCAAACTCAAACTTAAAATCTATTTATTCAAATATGTATACTACAATAGAACACTTTTGCAAGTCAATTTTACACAATATTATATTCTTCTTTATGACTCACATAATGTGTGTGTTTTTGATGTTTTAAAACTGCTATTACTCATACAATCTAGAATTATATACAAATAATACTTGACTAAGGTTTACTTAATTGAACAAGGTAGGTACTACTAAGTATTCTGTAGTGGGCACTTATTTTATACATCAGGACACCTTGAGATTACAACGCGGTCACCTTTTAAAACTAATACTTATTAGTCTTTAGGTAGACGTAGAAATGACATCACACGAAGGGTTACAATACGATGAGTCATATTAATTGTTAAGGAAAAATATGAGTTTTTTGAAAAGAGCTAAATAACAATAGTATTGAATTTGACGGTGTAACATAAGAATAGAAAAATATTTAATTTTTAATTAGGCAAGCGCTGGCTTCTTTCACGACGAAGTATATTTTAATTAAAAATATAAATATGGAATGAGAGCCAAATATATGCCTTGGTTGTTGACTTCAAAGATAAAAATAATATCTAAATTGGTGCCAAGTTCAATGTGCAGTTCTAAAATTAATTTATAACATCAAAAATATTATATAACAACTTAATTTAATTGTCATATCTTTTGATTGCAGATTCTTAGATTGATTGAAAGTCTGACTTGGCTAGTTCACATTTTACGAATTATAATAATATAATAATTAAGTACGTGCATACTAAATCAGTCATGGAAAAGCCCTGTATGTTTATGTTTAATCCACACCTTTTTAGAAAACAATAACTATCCATACTAATATTATAAATGCGAATGCGTGTCTGTCTGTTACCTCTTCACGCCTAAACCACTGAACCAATTTAGATGAAATTTGGAATAGAGATAGTGAAAACAAATAGAACTTAAGACATATTTTATCCCTTTTTTTATTCCACGGGATATACACTGTTTTATCGCGGGTGACCGCGGTACGATACTAGTTTTGTACAATGTTTCAAAAACATGATATTACAACTTATCAGGTTTTGTGTCAGAGTTGTTTTCTTATCATGTCAATTGAGTAACGCCCTTCCATTATCAGTAACCACGTGATAGGTGTTTAATATTTTAAATAGGTGAGTAAATTGAGGTCATAGATTGATAATAAATAACAATGTTATATTACGTCGATTTATATCGCCTAATTTGATATAGAGGCTTAGTTTATGTATTAGGTAAGTATTTATAGTAATATATGTATACTGCCTGCGCCCAGCGGTTTTACCCACTGTATACTGTAGCGTAGGTGTTATTCCAGGGTCTAAGCTATCTCTATACCAAATTTCAGCTCAATCTGTCCACCCGTTTAGGCGTGAAAGAGTAACAAACATATGTACATTCTTACGTGTACTATGTGTTTTTATCAGGGTCTAAGCTAACTCTATACCAATTTCAGCACGGTCCACAATCGGTCCACCGGTTTAGGCGTGAAAGAGTAACAAACACACATCCATTCATCCATACATTCTTATAAACTTTCACGTTTATAATAATTAGTAAGATTAATAAGAAAAATCACATTTTTGTAGGAGTTCGGAGAATCAGTACTTACACAATATTAAAATGTGACTGGATTCAAAAGTAAACAAAAATATTATTGTTTGTACAGCAAGTTCTTAACGATCTTCAATGAAGAAAACGATGACGATGGTTATGAAATGATTCACAATATTTCTTATAATGTACTTTTAACTACTATGACGTGTGTACCAATTTGGACGTTTTTTGTTGCAATGGAATATGTTTGTTTTCATGTCATAACCATTAATTACCATTGTTTATAAAGTTATTCTAGTACCTAGTGTTTCTAGTTAGTTTATTTTAAGTACCTTTTGTTACATTGGACACAATAAAGAGTATTTCTATTCTATTCTATTGCACTCGTGGTGTGGTCAAGAGCTTTCCTAGTCATACCATAGGCGGATCCAGAATTTGGTTCTGGGGGAAGCCAAGGTGCAGACGGGCAAAAATATTATAATGTTTACTATGAAAAGTGTGTGTTTAGCTCGCTCTGAGCAGTTAGAAAGCTGAAACATCCTTAATAATATGTGCGCGAGCAGCTTGCTGCGAGCGCCGCGAAAAAAATTATAATCTTTACCATGAAATATGTGAAAAATTCGTAACTCTACAATGATTCTGGGGGGGCCTTGGCCCCCTGCCCCCCCCCCCCCCCTAAATCCGCCTATGTCATATGGATAAAAGGTATTTTATCGAAGACAATTGGTCGGTCTTAATTATAATTGTTGACCACCAAAGGTTTTATATAGAGCTCTAAAGACATTATAGGTGTAGATTAAAGTTATCAAAAACAGTATACATCGTAGATACGGGCTTAGGAATTTAGGTAGCCTGGTAGGTACCTAACTAGTCGTCATCCTATTAAATTAAATGAATCTCTGTTCACTAACAATAACAGTTTATATGGAGGAAAGGTACATAATAAATAATAATAATTATTGGGATTTATCCTCCAACAGACCACGTTAATTACCCTCTTTCACAGACAAAGAAACCTCTGGGTTAATGTATGTACATGTATGTCCTATTTAAGTTCAGGGTCACAATCCCTGTTGGTCTAACTTATATATGTTTCAGTTTCAGGTAAGCCCTACCATTGTTTTTATCTCAGGAAAGATGAATTACGCATCGTCACCCTGCATCGGGGGGCGGAAGGCGGCATGTAGGACTCCCCCGCCGAAGATGGAGTCCTAAAACATGACCTAACGATTGCCGTCTACGTCTCTTAGAAACACCTAAGACGGTACAACACACTGAAGAATGGGGTGGACTTCCAAACAGTGCCAGTTATCCTACCGCCTGAGCAGTGATGTGTGAACATTGCTGTGCTTCGGTAGGAGGGCACTGTAGCTAGTGAAATTACTGGGCTGAAGAGTCTTAACATCTTATGACTGTCAAGTAAGAAGTAACTTTGTAAAATCCTGGGTGGCACTATACTAACTATGGGCAGCGTTATCTCTTACTATCAGGAGAGCGTCTTGCTCGTCTTCTTACTTCGTTGTATAAAAAGACTGGTCACTGGTCCAACTTTAGCTAAATGGAACCATTTTAAAACTGCATTTACCAACCAAATAAAATGTTTAAAGTTAATGGAAACGACCAGCAATTTATAAACGTTCATGACTATAGAGTAGCAAAATCTTCCATAGCGCAAATAACTAGGCACTGTTAACGGGTCAAGAGCAGTAGGTATTTTATTGAAGGTGCATTATTTTCCTTCATTATCAGACGAGACATACAAATTAATATTGACACAAACAGGACAGTGAGTCAGTCGAGTTCTTGAAAATATTTGAGCGAATCTTTAGTCAACAATATCAAGAACCCGTTTCTTTGTTAATACGGTCACTCACTTTTGTCAAGAGTTAAGACTAATCAATAAATTACTTGTGTTTGTTGCTAAGTGGGTGCGTATTTACATAATCATTATAATTTAAATAAAATATTATAATATCTTTAAATAGGTAAGACAGGTTTTATTCGCACCTGGAATAGGTATGTTTATTTTTAAAATACAGAGACAGATTTTTTTTGGGCGATTTCGGCGACTATTTTATTGTTATTAAGTACATTGTACATGTATCTGCTGCTAATATTAGATACAAATGCGAAAGTTTGTGAGTGTGTTTGTTACTTCTTTACGCCTAAACTGTTGAATCGATTGAGCTGAAATTTATAGAAATATAGCTTGGACCCTGGAATCTGGAATAACACATAGGCACACAGCGGGTAAAACGGCTGGGCGAAGCTAGTATAATTTATAACAATAATGTTTCAAATAGTAGGTATAAATATTTTTAGATTTTAGATATACCTAAATATAACGCATATTTATAAGATATAGGCTATTTTTACAAGCTTTATATTACTTTCACCTGTCTGTTGTCTGTCTGTCTGTCTGTCTGTAATCAAATCTTGCAAGTTTGATTTGACCCACTTCCCGGTTTCCAATTGAGCTGAAAATTTGCATGCGTGTGTAAATCGGATGACAATGCAATATTATTATGACATGGAGCTGATCTGATGATGGAGCTGGAAGGTGGCTATAGGAACTCTGTCATTAAACAACGCAACCCCATCGAGTTTGGGCTCATTTGATTCGTCTTGACGAGTTATATATGATGCAAGATGGTAATGATAATTAAAGCTTGTTTTCAAAAAGTATTTTTAAAATTTCACTTGTTTCAGCGTTTAAAATCCCTAGTAAGTAAGTACCTACCTACGTAACGTAGGTGATAAAAAGGGCCCTTCACCTATATTTTACAAGTAAGTAGGTAGATATTAATTTACAAGGATTCTTGGTAATGATAAATGAGTAATGAAAGAACAACAGACCTGCCACGCTCGTTTCTCGTGTTTCCGCCAAATGGATCATAATGTCATGACTGCTCTTATCTCTATTTGAAAATGGTTTTATAACGGGTACGATTATTGCCCTGACCATAAAACTAATTCCCATCAACCTCAATAAATAGCTTACATACAATATTACACTAGATAATGTGCCTTGCTGGCAACTGTTTATATAATAAAAACTATCTTACGCCTTACGCAGACTTACGCTCACGGTTTTGATTACATAATAAAAAACCCTACTTTAAATCTAATAAAGGACCCTTGGTGCGATTGCACCTTTATGCTCGCTGCTCGGCATATTATAATATTATGCATTCTTTTGATATTTTTAAGGCTCAGCGTCGACAGACCACATAGGATCATCGACCTGCCCACTGCCCACAACAGAAATGCTCATCTCCAGGCCATAGGTCTTAATGTTATTGTGAACCTTATAATAAAACAAGTACATACCTACATATCCATTTATTACATAGTATATGGTATGGAGCCTCCGTGCATTGGATTACACGTGATGACATAAAAAAAATAGCACATTTACTTGCCTTATTTGCTATAAGATTTAACTCAGGGGTCCTTTTATATTTTTTGGTTACTGTTTGGACTTTTTTGTACTTGGCAAATAGTCAAATCCTGCTGAAAAATATGTAAAGAATACAATTTATCACTGTCATATTGATTTTAATGTCACTGTCATTGTCATAAATTCGCATTGTGACAGACGTCATACAGATTACGATTTGACGTTTTTATTTTGCATCCTCACAAAAAATCACTTGCCTTGCTGCTGCCCGCAAAGAGGCAGAAATACGGTCTTTTGTTTGTTTTAACTTTACTTTGCTAGCTCAAATTGTTTCTTCAATTTAGTGCATTGTTTTAATGCCCGATATTTTATAGAAAAGCGTGGGGCAAGCTGTGCAAGAATACTTCAAAGCTTTCCGTAAGCCGAGTGCCAGATCAAACTTTTTTTCTGAAATTAAAGTGAAAGAAATTCATTGTTAACAAAAGAAACTAGAAAGTGTTATGCAGCTGTGATATTAAATACTTTATGGGAAATACTCTTGAAGACGTAAGTACATTTTTATCTTAAAATTTTGGACGAAAAAGTAGTCAGTAGGTCTTGAACTTTCGAAAAATAGGTACACTAAATAACAAGTTGTTGTAATGTTTTGTACTCAAAATGCTAAAGTTAACACAGCCAATAGAGTTCACAATTATTGTCACTGCGCTACGTTTGATGAGAATTTATTTACTGTTATAAAACGTAAATAAAATATTCAATAATTTCTGCAAAAATATGCTTTCATTCTTACTTTACTTACTACTGGCACTTTTAATAGAAAAGTGACCTAATTATAATGTTTAAAACCTATTTCACTATTAATCTTAAAGCCCACAGATAAAGGGAAATATACCCTTTATATTTTTTTTATGAAGTTGTTTTCTACTGTACTACCATGTGCTGTACAGTTTTACCATTTATTTATTGAAACTTACAATAAAACATTAATCCAGTATAAGAAAGTGTAAATTTTTGCTTATATTTATTTGCTAAAAACAACTGAACATCCAACATGAACCTGATAAAATGAAAAAGTTAAATATACCAAATATTGCCATACCTTGATAACACTTGACAAATCTTGTAAGTATTGTGTATACCTTTGAAAATTCACCTTTATGTTTACTAATGCGAACATTGTCACCAATGTCAAAAACACCTTTCTTTTTAATTTTTCTTCTTTGAGATTTCATTATATTGCACATAACAATAGTTTAATATCTTTGTTTGGCTGATGAGTTAAATTTAAAACTATTTACAGACAACCAAATGTTCAATAGATTGAAGTGAAAAGATAAGAACAATACACTCTCCTGATGGTAAGAGATAACATTCCCCATAATTAGTACAATGTTACCTAGAATTTTACAATGATGTAAAAATTGTAGTGCACTGTGCCAACGCTTCTTGCTTAAGAGTCATAAGATGTGAAGATTCTTTAGCCCAATAATTTCACTAGCTATAGGACCCTCCTACCGAAGCACAGTAATGTTTGCACATCACTGCCGTAGGCGGTAGAATAGCTGGCACTGTTATGGTACCCACTTAGTCAGCCTCCTGCAAAGGAAGTCTACCCCTGTTGAAGGTGGAGTGAAGCAGTGAGTTTAAGACATGTAGTTGGTAGATAATGTAGGTAGGTACCTAATTATAGAAAGAAAGAAACATGTTTATTCTACGGCTTATAAAAACACATTTTAAACTTAAATGAAACAATTATTACTAAAATGCATGTAGACATCCACTAAGCCGCTGAATGGGAACTGCCTCAGTGTTCTGCTGCTAATTCATGAATCATCCAACTATATTTCTATTAATTCAATATAAATAATATATTTTATTTATATAATTTAAATAATATATTACTATTTAATTAATACACTTATTATCATGGGTTTTCACAAAGTTACAACTAATTCCATGAATTAACTGTATTTTTATTCATTTTCAAGTGAAATGACATTGAGGCAATAAGTGATGGACTGTCCCGTTGGCCATTGCTGTCCTCAGTTGAAGTAATTGTTGTTATTTTGCTAAATAAGGAAACACTCATTGAGCTCATTAATATAAACTATTGTTTTGTACTAATTACTCGGAACTCTGTGTAATTGTTTTAGCTTGGATATTTAGATTAACGTGAAAAAATGGAAGATATGGTATTCGCTATTGTTGCTATAACTAAACTAGGGCCTGCTGGGTCGTAAAGTTTTGGTTTCCGCACCGGCTCGCGCCAAAATAAAATGATGTTGATGACAAAAAAATTATGATGTGCATGAAGCTAATTGGAGTGGTCCATTTGTGAAACACTTGCACCATAATATCTTCTCCTGTTATTCTAAGCTTAGATACAATTTTTGTTATAAAATTACTTGAAAGGAAAAATAGTTTCATAATATAATATTGTTTCTCCTATTTTCAACACAATGAAATCATTGTGCTGAAAATAGGAGAAACAAAATTGAAACTTTTTTGAAATTTTTCTTTTTTTTGATTGATTGATTTTGAATTGATTGGTTTTTTAACATTTGTTAAAAAACCAATTCATATTAGATGTAGAATCTCAAAAAGAATAATATTTGCTAGATAGGCACTCTATAAAATTTGACTTCTAAAATTTAAAATTATCCATATTTGAATAAATACAGTTTGAGTCTGAATTTTGTTAAATATAGATTACCAACATTTTATTCTAAACTTGATAACTACGGAAATATTAAAACAAATTTAAATAAGCATGCATCTACAAATAACATTATAAGTTTTATAAGTAATAATTGGTGTTTGTATACATCAACAGAACAGGTTACCCTAATTACCTGCACTGCTAGAGTCAAATCACAATTTATAAGTTGTGTGGCCAACCTTTGTGCTGGAGTTGAGGTCGTCAAGATTTGTAGGAACATGCCTCTAATGTAATAATTTCGGATTTTATTTTGGCCCAATATTTTTTTGGCATGCAACAGATAGGTGTACCTATCCCGCCCAGTCCGATTTACGAAATTCAATTTTTAGTAGTAGATAAGTAAAGGTATCTAATAGGGATGAGGACAATGTTTTGGATATTTTTAAATCTATTTAGCCTGTCAGCTAAATATAATGCATGTAATTTTTTGGGTGGGGGACATGCTGAGTCATAATAAAGTTCAATCGTTTTTGGCCAAGCAACTTTAGGGTGATGTAACAGACTTGTTTTTTTATGAAATTTACAAATTAAAAAATATGTGTCCAAAACTTTTTGATAAATTCTACATGTTGGACAAAAATAAATGCTGTCACCCCTTTTATGATAAAATTAAAAAGAATTAAAAAGAATTCGAATGGGGATGTTGACTAAAAAAAACTATTTCCTTCAAGTAGATTATTAATTAATATAGCATTCTAAACTTATTGCATTCTAAATCGAGCTGCAATGCGAATTTATAACTGAGCTTGATGTCCACTTTAATGTACATTACTTGCTTAAACCTCTTCATTAATATTGAGTAAAATATCAAACGCAGCAATGTACATTTAAGAGGACATCAAACTTAGTTGCTATGTGTTAGCTAGTAACCCTGTAGCCTTTAAATTGGTAAGCTGCGCCTATTAAAGTTCGGCAGCAGTAGCAGTCATAGATTTCTGAAGGTTGTTGCAAAAGTTTTTCTGTCTGTAAAGTGCCTTAGTTTCAGTCAGATATGTTAGTAAGTATTATAAATACGATACGGCTGTACTCACGTTGACTTTTACTGCAGGCGTGAACTCCTGATGAAGGACATCGTAATTGTCTGAAACCGTGGTTGAGACATATCTCAACAAAAAAGTCAACGTGAGTACAGCTGTGTCGTATTTATAATATGGATAACACTCACGGTAGTTTCCAAAATCGCATGTTAGTAAGTGTACATGTTTGAGTATGTCTGCGCATCGCGACATGTAGAGAGAAAGTCGCCTAGATACTGGACAAGTCCTAGATTTCAGTGAATGTGGTACTCTATGTTGAACGAAAAATGTACACTACACACATTAGAAGTCACTAGGTCCTGTTAAACCTAGATTTTTATTATGTGACTACTTACTACTTAGTAACTCTATAAAGTAATAACTCTATAAAGTAGTTTTATAAAGTAATCAGATAGTTTAGAAACTACGTGCTTAACGAAACTAAAATAATAAAAGCTCGTGAGTTTTTTTGGGCACAGAGGAACTCAAAGATATATGAAAGTGGGATTTGTTTCTAAAAATATCTAAATTTTTGAAACGGACCCCGGTATCGGTGGATAGGTACAACTATAAGGTTTCAGTTTCTAATTTATTTAATCCGTAGACACAAACTCCACGATTCGCTCCGGTTGGAAGGGTAAGATGACCAGGGTAATGGCCCGAGAAGACTTTACACTAAGACGACGAACGCAATCCAGTGTTGCGAATTGCATTGAAGGAATGCGACTGTAATTGGCGTTATCGCTTATCAGGCGAGCTTCGGTCTCGTTTCTGTTCTTCTTGCATAAGAAATATTTTTCGAACCTTGTCCATATAGTATGTTCTAGGCATGGTCCACTAAAGCAGATAAAATTGCTACTTAAAAAAATCAAAATGGCATGCAATTAAAGAGTAGACGTAATATTCCCATAAAGCGCTTAATGTGAAGCCTGTGTACTGTGCTAAACAAACACTAATTGTCGCCTCTTAATGCTTTCCTATCCTTTAACTAAATAGCTCTATACATCCGCAAAGTGACAATGGTAATTGGTTGGCAAACAAAGGATACTTAGTGTTGAATGTCTTCATTTTATAGGACTAAAAATAATACACGTTCATACTCTATTATTAATGTATCCGCTCCTGAGTACGATATTTATTTTCATATTGAACATTGTAGAGTAAATAAATTTCTGTATTTTAAATAATTATTTAAATTATCTATCGTAATCCAAAATAAGGTGTGGAACCCAAAACGGTTTTTATGTCATATCTCTTATTTACCTGTTATGTGCATACTCTCTCCAGCAACATAATATTACCTTTACCTATACCTACATTCTACATACAATATACTATATTATTCTGACTAGGCAGATAAAGTTTGTATTAGGTATAATAATTATAATACTACTTTACGACCTAACCTTAATGTCGAGTTTTACGTAATATGCGAGTAAGATAGTTTTGTCTTAAAATCCCGAAATAAAGTCTTGTCTTGCGCATCTTAGCCATGCTGATAACCAACAAAATGTCTGTTAAAATTACCTGTTAAGTTTTCCCTAATACGAATTAAACTGCTCTCAATTTGTTAGTTTCATTTAAATATATCACGCTTTGTAAAAAACTACTCAGTCTATTACAAGAAATGTGAAGAGTTATAAAAATAATCCGGCGTTACAACATTGCTTTGCCGCATGTTTATTTTATTCTCTTGCCTGTTGATTAGGATCAAAGTCCGTTCGATGCGAATTCTGTCTTGTGACTTGTGTTGTCAATTTTATCAGAAAATCTAGGTAGGTATATTATATGTATAAAATCTGGTGACCTAGATCTAAAATCAATGATTTGATAAAAATAGGTACATAAGTAGGTACTTAGATTATAATCCATCATTATTTTAGGGCGCAGGACATTTTTAGCAAGATTTTTATAGTATTTAAAATTTCGTATAATAGGTACTTAATATTAAAGACAAATCTCAGTTAAATGTACTAAAATTTGAAAAGGATCATGTTAGTGATGGTCGAACTCTACAATGTGGTACCTACGAGTAAATATTTTAAATATTATACGCTAAGCAGGTAAAGAGAAGACGCACATTTACAATCATGATTGTAAATTTTAGGAGCCGGAAAGTCATGAAAATAATAATTATAGGCCTTCCAACATAAACAAGTGAAATAAAAAAAAAACTTTTATTATAATTATTACCATTTAGCACTAAAGTACTCGTCAAGATGAGCAATCTGAGCAATCAAATGAGCCCAAACTCGATGGGACTGCGTCGTTTAATTACGAAGTTCTTATGGCCACCTTCCTGCTCCATCATCAGATCTGCTCCATGTCATAATAACTTGGCATTGTCATCCGATTTATACATGCATGCCAAACTTCAGCTCAATTAGAAATCAGGAAGTGCATCAAATTAAACTTCCAAGATTTTTTTACAGACTACAGACAGACAGACATCATACAGGTGAAAGTAAATAAAAGCTTGTAAAATGCTATAAAAATGCTAAACAAAAACGATTAAATTTAGGGATAACAAACTTAAAATCGCAACTCCCTAACTCCAGATTAACTTATAATATAAAAGTTAAAAATGATGGCAAAATGATAAGGCAGCGTAAAGTTAGGCCATATAGGTACCCAGTACCTAAGTACTAAGAAGTAAACAATATCACGAATCAGTGCTCGATATCTCCGTTCAATCTTCACGTGATATCGCTTGCTCAATAAAGTACAATAATCTGAATTGATTTGATAACATGCCGAAGTGTATATTGTCATAGTACCTATATTAATATATCGATAGATGTTTCAAAGTAGCTCGTTGACCGCGATTGACAAAGCATGTGATATGAAGAACAATAAACATTGCCAGGAAAGTTTTGCATATTTTACTTGATGACTAAGTGCTTTATCGTACTGCATTTCGTGTTAGGGACGCCCCTTGTCATAAACTTAGTATTATAAATTTTAGAACTGTGTACACTGGGAGATAATGAAATAATGGATTGTGGTCAAAGGGATAATATTTTTCCATTCCTATTCCTATATAAAATAACCGTTCCAATGCTCAGCCCTTCAAGACTGTACTGGCATAACAGTTGTCATTCATGATTCCACGATGTTATCCTAGAAGGCAGGTGTGCGGTGTGTGTATATTTTGTAGCAGTAACAAGCGTTTGACACTTGGCTAAAGGGACTATAGTCCATTATTATTTAAGTGGCGTGGTTGATTTAAAAATTTGAAAGAAAAAAGGTGTAGTTATGTGGATTACAGACACCATTCTGAACTCTGTACCATGACCATTGACTCACTATTATAGCACAGATGATAATAAATTTGTAGGCCCTAAGAATTTTGGCTTTTTCATACTACAAATAAAAAATATAATACGTGGTCGTGGTAATAAATAATGTAGTAGTTACTGATAAATCGTATTGTTTTTTTGCGTGTACACTCTGACATCATTGGGGGGTATCGACCTAGAGCAAGTTGTACGGTCAGTAGTTTTTGTTCGTTCGGATTTAGTGCTTGGTAACAAGATCAGCTTAGTTTAAAATAGTCAATGTTATATCATGCAGGATAGATAGCTCACAGTCAATATGGGTCCGGGATCCATTCAGGATCGATCACAGCCTACTATTAAAAAAAAACCATACAACTTTTTAATTTTTAGTGAGAAAAGGCATATGAAACACTTGCTGCAAGATGATAATAATATGGGCGTTAATGCTTTCGGCTTAGCCAGAGTCATGAAACCTGTATGTTATATTTCTATCAATACGTTAGCGGTTTGAGTTGTGCGTTGATGGATCAGTCAGTACATCAGAGTCTTGAGAATGTACTTATGGAATCCCCGTTCAAATTGACAGCAATATAAGACCACACACATTCTATGCTAGTCACATAGGATCAACAAAGGGTTATAGTACCAAAAAAAAAAAAATAATCAAGTGATTGAGTCAAAATAATACCTGCAATAAAAATGTATGTCATGTTTGGTATGGGCAAGGCCAAACCTTGCTTGATGGAAAAGTTTATCAATAATGCTGACCATGAATTTGCAAAATGTGAAATGATGTCACGGTAATGATATCAATTTGATTAGGTACTGATAAAGATTTTGCCGCAGAATGGTATCTATTTAATTAATGGTCTACTCTACGAACACCTTGTTAAAGCTGTCCCCATATTGTGCGACGGTGATTCTCGAAGCCGTGACACCTTAGCGACTCGCAAATTTCCATAATGTTGTAGAGCTTGCATAATGTTGTAATCAAAGATTCAATATTCTCCTGTAGTCAAATTAGTTGTGTTTTTCTTTAGCTAGTCTTCGAGCTACTTTTTATACCTTGTCTTTTTATTTTCATAAAAAGTGCAGTTCAATGTGAGATATGCTTACATTTCGTGACAAATGATTCAAACGATGACAAACGATTGATATCTCATCCTTAGCTATTGCACTTTGATTCCAATTGAGCCAATAAGGGAAATAAGTCGTCCTCAACACAATTCTTACGATGCTAACGATGTATTGACAACTAAGGAACCGAATACAATACAAGGAAAAAACCAGCTCAATGGCAAAGCGGTTTAAAATTTTGTGATGACATTACGCGGTTATGAGGTCGCACCGCTGATTCTACGAGATTGCTCTGCTAAATATAGCTTGTCCCGTTTCCTGATAGTGGAAAACGCGTTTTTATTTTTGGATTGACCTAGACTTCCTCAATTTCTCGTTTTTCCTTTTATACTATTATCTCATCCTTTATTGTTTGAACAACACGTGTCACGACGGTATCTAGTGAAGCCCAATTTTATAGGCTAGCAATTAAAACACAATTAACTTTATTGTCATTTGATAGGTAAATAAAATGTTTAATTTCCTATAAACAGGTTTTAAAATGTGTTCGGAACTAATATCCACAATCCACGATAGACGCGATGTAAAACTTATTTCATTAAATGTACTCGTATTACGTCGAATGAAATGATATCATATCGGGCTATGGAACTGAATTCTATAGTAGTATTGAAGATGTGTGAAACTGAAACGATATCGTATCGAGCTATGGATCTGAAGTCTTCAGTAATATCGAAGATGTTTTGTGAAACTGAAACGATATCGTATCGGACTATGGATCTGAATTCTACAGTAGTATCGAAGACTAATTTTAGACAGTGGAATCGTCTAAAATTAGTCTTATTAGTCAAATTTGTAATATATAATTATTATTTTATTGCTTTGGAAAAATAAAGTTTCATTGTAAGACTATTCATTGTAGTTGCCTAGATGTATTAAGTTATTTATTTTGAATTTGAATAAAAACCCTTTTCATAATTAATACTATGTTTTCATTTGCACGCGTATGTTCCATTCAAATTGTAAACTAGTAAACCTTGTCCTTAATGAAATGTTTTCTATAATAATTATTCTACAACTAACGATGTTTTCTCAACAAGGTTTATGTCATTTATAATCGACGTGATCCTTGCAAAATTACGTATGTCTTACAGCATGTTACCAAGTAAAATGACACACATACATGTTTACCTGCTCGTTAAGGATAATGTGAATTACTTATAAGTAGAGTTATATTTAGTTTGGGTAAGTTATTTATTGTAATAGGGATAAAAATGGTCATCCCAAGGGTCTCATTATATCGTTATGCATTATACTAAACTTTATCATGTTTCCTTCATTAATAACTATCCCATTCCTGCTTCGAAATCTTTGGTCGAAAAATATTTTATTATTTACTCTTACCTTATTATACATGAATGCGGTAGTATTGTTATCCGTGTGCGTTGGTCACCTCTTCACGCCTAAATCAATTGAACTCTAAATTGGTATTTGTAGCTTTTCACCGGGTAATCGCTGAGTAAATCAAGTAAAAAAATATTCTGATGGTCTTGCAGTGCATTCTATTTTCGCATTGTAGGTCTAAATACTTCGTTAATCATATTATCTGTTCTCATGCCACTGTTTGAATGGCATACTTTTAAAACGATTTTTCATCAGAATCTAATAACTCAATCAAAACCCGTACTGTTATCTCAATTGCTTGAAATATTTTTATAGCGGCTTGTTCATGGTATGTGACTTGCAATTTGAAACATTTGACTTTTAGCAAAACCTTTTCCATGTTATTACAAGACGCAGACTTACCTACTAAATTGTGTTAACATATCATGCCCTTGAGTAAGAAGCGTTGGTGCAATAGGTACACCTAGAAGTTGACATTTTGGTTGGCACTGTACTGATTTAGGTATGGATTATGCGGCAGCGTTATTTCTATCCATTAGTCCGTGACACACAGATTGTGAATATACTAGTACTTCTATTATTACGCCTGTTGCTATGTGAATATGTTTTTTGGTAGAATCAGTTTATTCAACCAGCTGTCGTGTTTCTTTAACTAACTAGTTTCTTGTCTCCAGTTTTTCTGTGGGCTCGTCAAAAACCGGTCTCTGAATCCTCAGTACAAATAAATGTAATAGTTATTTATAGGTAGGTATGTAATTTAAAAGTTAGTACAATCGACGGCACGTGGTCACTGCATGTTGTAATCACGTGCACGCGACATGTTTGTTTTGAACACACGACGCGGGATTTCGATAGCTTTCAACTCCTCGTCTTGGATCGTTGGATCAAAACATCTTTTATCAGGTGCCGATAACTTGAGATGACCGGCTATGCGCTAGTTGGTTAATTATAATAAAATAGGGATGTTGACGAGGTAAAAAAAAATCTAATTGATCACTTCAAAAAAAATAAATATTTAGATTTTTTGGTTTGTATGTAAAATGCCCAGCATTTAGCTCATAAGTTTTTGGATAGGTTCGCGCTACGTCAATAGCTCTGTGCTCTGAAGTGCACTAGTAATGGGTGATATCTATATTTCTGAATATCGAATCGAAACTATATATTGATATTCAATATCGGATATCAAAACTATATATTTTACGAAACTATATACTGAACAAATAACTCGATTCGAGTCGATGTGGTTATTGGTTATGATTTAGATATTTGAATATCGTGTCATCTGACGTCAATAGTTGAATATAATGTAACTATTATTTTTTAGCAAATCGTTTCTAAACAATATCTTCATTACAACAGAGTCACAGAATGAACTTCCCTTCATACTTTACCCAGGCTTAGCCCAGGCCCAGGCTTGGCTTTACCCTGGCTACTGGCTACATTATTATTTTATTTTGTACATGTTACAAGTTATGATATTTATAGTAAAGCGACTATTTTTAAACATAAATATTTTCTAAACAAGTATGCAGAATGCAGATATATGCAGAACAATAATGCAGATCGCAGGCATATTTAGAAGTTCATTCGATTTTATATACATGATTTTTCTATTTACATAATTGTACATGTTTTTCTATATTATATACATTGTTTACATAATTGTACATGTTTTTCTATATACATTATTTACATCATTGTTTATTACACCAATTTAAAAACCACGAAACTGAATCAAAACAAACAAAATGCAGTGTTAAGTGTTCAATTTATTTGTATCCACTTATAACTTTCTTTCAAGGCCAAAAGGTCAGGTCAATATTTATTCTAAATAAAAAATCCTTAACTTTAGGCGATAGAGTCTATAATTGTAACATGCCAAAAATCTGCCAAATAATATTCAAAATCAATTTTTTATCTATTTTAAATACCGACTTAACCATTTATGAAATAAAGTTTAAAATAGCATGGTTGACCTAAACATATATCACATCTTGCTCTAACTCACGTGCGCTCTTTCATTAACCATCGTCTAAATTCGTGAGCGAATCGTGTAACTTCGCAAACACTATACTATCAAACACGATATTCAAACACGATATTTCAATATAGGGTTTGGGACTCGGGACGGCTTCGTTGTACAATCGGATATCTTCGTAAAAACTATTTCGTTAAACAAACACGATATTAAAATATACGTTTCGGTACCGCATCGTTACGATTTTCTCCCATAGACAAATATAGTGTTTCGCAAAATATATAGTTTCTGCAAAGGTCAATATATAGATATCCGATATTGACGCGATATATAGTTTCAATAACTATATACGTTTCGTATCACCCATCCCTAAAGTGCACGCCGGGACGTCGTGGTCCATGGTCCAATCAATTTTTGTGTGTTATATATCTCAGCCGTTTTTTATTGAATTTACAAAGCAAATAATACTAAATACGTGTCGAATATTTTTTAATTGTTTATTACCTCTATTTTTTAGACACATCCCTAATTGATAGTCGCTGATGTAAATTAGTCACGCGTGTTGTGGCTAGTGGTTTGTCGTACCAATGGTCACTGGTCATTAATTGAACATAGTACTACCCACGATATGGTCGCTTTATCTCGGATCTTACTCCGCAAACTAAACGTTGAGCGCTTTCGTCATTTGCCAGTTTCTCAATGTCTACATTTCGTTACAATTTTAGAACTGACTAAGCATAATTATTTTATTAGATTTAAAGATTACTATTTATTTGGAATGCTTAATGATGTTCAGTGAAGCCAGGGATTGATTTATCCCGCATTCTAGGTTAAGTCTGCTATCTATCTACAGCCGCATCGTCCCTTTACATCACGCGAGATCGTGGCCAAAGGCTAACCTATAATGAATTTAAAAAAAAAAATGCTCTTTAAAATATTTTTGATTCTTTATAATATCAAAATTAATGCATTAAACAAAATGATTGGGGAATGGGGGTGTAGGCTGATATATTTTTTTAAAACCTGTAACCTGAGTAAAGAAAAAAACACAAAACTAAGTCTCTACTGAGGCGAAAGTGTCTGCTTCAAGTTGTGCGTTCAGTGAGTCATCCAGGACAAAGCCTTTTGTCAATAAACTAAGAGATAAGCACAAATAACATAATGTATGTATTTCTTACTTAGAGGCATAAAGTGCGCTTAGGAAAGACGAGTCCTTTTGACCTTTAGCACTGTAAAACCAGAGATATAAAATTAATACAAGTTAATTCCACTTCACGTATGCAGATTGCAATGTCATCGTTATATTAGTATTGGTTATGAGTCGGTTTATTGGAAAACTCATCTACTAGTACTTAAATACTGCAAATGTTGGTTGGCATTGGCAGATGTAATAAGGTATAAATCTTATGAGATTATTACCGAGCAGATGTACGAGCGCGTTTTGTTTTGTTTTCTAGCACGAATTAAAATACACGCGGAAAAGTTCCTCCTCTTATTTGACCGGCAATACGAGGGCAAATTCGACAATGACCGACACCGCGTCGGTAAAATCAACAATGGTGGTAGCACTGGTAACACCAGTGTTGGTGTTACCGACGTGGTGTTGCAAACGTATACAGGCGACGGTAACTGCTTACCACATTCTGTGCCGGTCCAAAATAAAATAAATAGGCCAAACTCGAGACGAGTTATCTTTACCCTTATAGTTTTCCTGTAAACTTCATGGTCGAAACCATATTCTTGATACTACCGTATCCTCAGAAGTTTAGATTTTAGACAAGGACACTCATAAAAACTTTTAAAACTTGAGCAAACCTTTAATTTCCTTGTTGACTTCTCTAAAAAGATAAAGATGCAATTTAGGCGTCATGTTTAAAGTAGATAACGTTGCCTAAAATCCCCTGCTAATATTAATTTTTGAAGAGCTATTATTATTGTCATAATATTTAAAACTAGCTTATGCTCGCGGCTTTGCCCACGTAGCAATATCCTTTCTTAGCGGAGGTCTACGTCATAAAACCTATCTTTATGCCAAATTTAAACCGAATCCGTTTTGTGGTTTGGGTATGCGTTGATAGATCAGTCAATCAGTCACTCTTTCATTTTATATATTTAGATTAAAAAGTTAATAAAAACCTTTCTCTTCCTTACAGGTACTTAGGTGACAAAGGCTGAAAATGACGGTGGAGAAGAGTAAAGGTGACAGTAAGCTGCCACCGGCCACAAGGAAAGTCGCCCCAGATGGCGGCTGGGCCTGGATGGTGTGCTTGGGAGTCAGTTTAGTTAATGTAAGTATTCATATTAATCTATTCAAAGTCCTAATGTTGCTAATTGAAGGGACTTATGCTCCAAAATACGTGATGAACAACATGAATCTCCTGTATAATTGATTAAGATAAGATATAAGAATACTCTTTATTGGAACGAAAACAATACAATTGGACTTAAAACTAGTATTTAAAACTAAACAACAATTTGGTCCACAATGGGCGGCCTTATCGCTGTGAACGATCTCTTCCAGGCAACCAACCTTTGTACAGAGCTATAATTGTCTGGAAGAGTAAGAGTGGAATTTGGTAGAGTAACTCATGTTAATGTTTAAACTCATGTTGAATCTATTAGTCGAGACTTATCACGTAGGTGATGGATGTTTTTGTAAAACTAACATTAAAATGTCTGCAAGATAAGTCCCGACTAGTAAAATCAACATGAGTTATTCTCCTGGTTGAAGTGTAGCCACTTTATAATCAAGGTCAAGGAATGGTAACAGATAAAGCTGAATAACATACCAAATACCGAAAACAAATCTTATGTTCTCCATTAAAAGAATATAAACTGATGGTTGATACTACATTTTTTTGTTAAACTTTAAGATATTTCTATTCTAAAGGCCTTGATGTACCAGAATTAGAGAATCAGAAGAGATGTAGAGTGTAGAGCACTACGAGTATAAGCGAATAATATAAAAATGTGAAGTGAAAATGCATACTGCGACAATATAGCGACATTTCAAGCGACTCTATTTGATTTTGTTCTTATTCCCTTCAAAGATAAACTTCCTTAAGTATAATCTTGAATCGGCAAAATTCCAACAGATAGATTCCTAATGTTTCGCACAAGATTGCATGAAGGCTTGTTTTTCCTTAAAGTTTTATCCCAATAGAGCATTTTTTGTTGACATCGATTTCAAAATAATTATTTTCCTGTTGGCATTTATGTCTCTTTCCTGTTATTTTTGGTACTTTTAAAATTATCATTGATTACCTAGTAGATTAAACAATCGCCTCTATGTTATGTATTTCCTCGAATTTTTGCGTGCTTGGTTTGTACTTTGTACCATATGTTCTATTTGTTCAAAGAATTACATTCATCTCATTCACCAGCTAGTTGGTCAGACGATATTTTCAAGTATTTCGAAAGGAACTGGATGAAAATCGGGCTCAGGAAAAGAAACGGAAAGGGTGGTGTGAATATGATAAGGCCAAAACCCTTTTTTTTATTTACCAAATTAATAACTAAGCTTACAGATTTCCGGTGGTTCCCGCACTAGGGCTCGCCTGTATCGCGGGAAACCTTACAATTTAATCGAAACGATATTATTTTTAATATCCTGCAATATTTGAATACGTTCTAAGTAGATTTATAGGATTAATATTATTCGTAATGTATTTCTCACTTCCGCTCCGCTGTTTCAGTATCTCCTTTATCTAATCCGTGGTTTCAGTCGTAGTTTAATATTGCCATCGCACATACCATAGGTTTTATTGTTCACGTAACTGCCCTTGGTTAAAGTAATCGCTTATGTACTGCGGTATCTCTAATATATAAAATTCTCGTGTCACAGTTTTTGTTGCCATACTCCTCCGAAATGGCTTGACCGATTTTGATGAAATTTTTTGTGCTTATCCGGTACCTATGAGAATCAGCCAACATCTATTTTTCATCCCCCTAAATGTTAGGGGTAGTCCACCCCTAAATTTTATTTTTTATTTTTTAGACAAAATTTTTAATTTCTATTTTTTTATGATACAACATACAAAAATACATACAATCCTCAATTTTCACCCTTCTACGATCAACCCTTATTTTTTAATAGCCATTTTAGTAATTTAATCATTTTTCCTCTCCGGTCGAAAACTGATCAATCGTCATTTAATTAGTTATTTATTATTAAATTATTATTTATTATTATTTATTTATATTTTTTATTTATTATTATTTATTTATAATTTATTATTTATTTATTTATTATTTATTTATATGGCAAAACAACGTTTGCCGGGTCAGCTAGTACGTAACATAAAAGTGTGATTGTTACAAACGATTTATATAACTGCTTCAGGATTCTTTCATAGAGGTACAAATGTATATGTAATATTTTCTATGGTTTTCGAATTGCTATTCTCTTCATTGCGGTACCCTAGAGGTTATGATACCAACGATTTTTTTATTGTTGATTGTACGAAGTCTACCTTCTGTCGAAAATTGATATGCAGGTGTTGTAGCTTGGTGATGATTCTTATTACTAATAGTGTCTATTGTTTGTTAGTGCTCTTAGTTAGATCCTTAGTTATTATCGTTGCTAAAAATTACACAATAAATAAATTAATTAAGTGCTAAGTATGAATTCTGTGTGTGGTATATTGTTCGTATGTTTCTGATATTTTACTCATTAATAAAATAAGAGAACGGGAACTAAGAAAATATTTTGAAATACATATTTACCCACTACGTAATTTTAACTTTGACAAGTAATGAACAGGTGTCCGTGAGCTTGTGGCATTTGTATTTATTTTTTTATAAAATGTAGAACACACTGACTCACGAAGAAAGCAAACTTTATTTGGCTTAGATTAAATTGCAGTTAGCAACTCATGTATACTTACGTTTATCCAAGCATTTGTTCACGAAATTACTAGAAGGTTATTGTTGACACAATATTGCTTAAGCGGTCACAATCACAATACAAACATGCTTTGTCGACTAACACAAATACAATACTCTATCTTTCTATGAAGCTCATCTAGTTATAAGTGTTTTTAAAAATACTTCGTCTATTTTCACGCTATGTTCCACTTTTTCGTGAAATTCGATTGAGAAATTGGCCATTACTGAAATCTGTTAGCTCTTGTTGGTTTTGTTGCCACCTGCTGCTGTAATACCTATGTTCTCTAAACATTACTTTTGAACATCTCATTTTATTGTGTCGTGAGTTTACCATTAAATAAATTCTAATGAATTCGCTGAATTTTGCTCATGTTTTCTAGACAATAATATTATAATTTTGTACCTACTGTTTAGTTTTTGTGAGCTTTTCGGCGACGATTACAGGTATCTCGACACCCGCATTGTCAATTTCCGTTAAATGTTTTTCTTTATTATAAAAATGAATTTCGTGTCTGAAGTCCTCTATTGCATAGGCCATCTAGGGAAGTACCTTTGCCAGTTACTCATCCGTCAAGCAGTAATGTACAGGCATTACTGTGTTCTGGACTGAAGGGCAATGTTATCAGCCGAATTACTGAACATTACGATATTCTACAACAACAATTTTTATCCTGCAGTTTCTAGAAGCTGCTATGGTAGGTATGTGGTGAACTCTAGCGCCGCGCCTTTGGGTCAATCTCACCATAATAGGCGGCGATCACAATAGGCCAATCATGGCCGCAGTGATACCACAGCCGCACTACATAAATTAAAAAAAATCTACAACCAAATCTCTGGGGAGTAATGTAGGAATTTAGTCACTGTGTCCGATATAGCCAATCATGATACTTGCCATGATACATCTCGTCTTGTCACTCATTCTCATAAAAAAAATAATGTAACGGTTTCATAATGTTTTCAAATCTGGGGGAATTCGTTCTTGCAAATCCAATTATTATTTACCTTATATTATAATACGTACATACGAGTATGTATATCCGTTACGAATTGTTTGTTCCACAACTCAGCATTCAGTGCGTAGGTTTTCTTGATTACTAAGTGTGGTAGAATAATAAATAGAGTACAAATATAGATGAGTCGTACAAATTGAATACACGCCTCAATACCACGACTCTTATCATTTTGCACGACTCTAGCATTGTAAACATACGAGTATTACTTATAGTTAACAATGCGAATCAAATCGCGTCTGCCGCGACTGCGTGTCGTCTGTATGCATTGATTTACATAACCCGAGACGTGTGCTTACTTTTGGCTCCTTTATTTTAGCTAGTCTACAATGTCCGACTGTAGTCGACGATGTCAGTACAAACTAGCTCTATGAACCTCAGACCTTAGCCTTCAGTTACCTTATCGGACTATTTTAAGGGGATCTATTTGTTTAAAATAATTTAAGTAATCATATTGGCGTTATTTTGGAGGAACTCGTATGTCAAAGCATATCAATTTAAGATCAAAAGTACCTAATCGTCACCAAAATTACCATCTTTTATAGGTGCCAACTGCCAACGTTTCGCTTGTACCCAATTGTTTACCTTAGCACTGGCGAAATCTAGCATGTATAGCCTATGTTTTTCTAGATTCTAGGTAATAAGCTACCAACATACCTAATCGGTTCCGCCGTTTAGGCGTAAAAAAGTAACAAGCACACATAAACAACAACTCTCAAACTTTCGTCTTTGTAATTGTGTGATTATTTTTTTATTACTTTTATGGCTTACAATAAACTTAATGGTGTGTATCATCGTTATTGACCTTGACCTCAAATGACAATACCTACATATTTATGCAGTGGCTCGTGACTCGTGCTTATCTTTCTTTTGATGACTCTAAATAGACTACGTCCAATAAAATTATATCGTTGGTCGAATGCATTTAAAACTGTTCTTTGTTGCGTCTGTGTCCGTCTGAATGGCCTCATTTCAATAATTATTCATCGATTAGGTCCAACTGTGACTGTATCAAAATAATGTATGTGTTTATACAAATGCTTCATCTGGGGCGATAGTTATCTTACTAATATTATAAACTTGAAAGTTTGTAAGAATGTATGGATGTCTGGATTCTGAATGTATTGTTTATAAGTCTTTCAGGCCTAAACGGGTGGGCTGATTGAGGAGAACTTTGATATAAGAGATAGCTTAGATCCTGGAATAACACATATGAAACTGCTGGGTGCAGCTAGTGTATCATAAACACGAAAGGTGGATGTTTGATAGAAAATATAGGTAACTGGGTGTTTTAATTTTAGAGTCAGACACATAAGCAGACTGGTCGCCTGATGGCTGTTACCGTCGTCCTAAAGACGTCAGCAACATTGGTGACTGTGGGCCTAGCATGGACATTGCGTAGACTCTTGCTTGCTGTCAAGTCAAATGTCATCCCATACATTCACAAAAGTACCATGTATGGGTTGACAGCTCTACTCTTTACATTTCTGCGGGATCCCTGATCCCATAAGTCATGCTACGGCCACTGGTGATAGATTGCCGGCGTGTTGACGGGCAATTAGGCGAGATAAATCTCGGTTATTTAGCCGTTGTTCAGCTCTCACAAACATAATTTTGTATTTCAATTGCTTTTCCCACATTTTAACCTTGAACTGAAAATAAGTAGATACCTATATTATATTTGTTTGTAGTACCTATTTGGAATGGTAAATTTGAGCATATCAGTTGTGTAAAGTACTTCAAGGTTGCTTTTTCAACGTTAGGGGTTATTGGTTATATTCATTCACGTTTTAGTTCATTTTTTTGCTCTTGCTATATATATTTAATATATTATAATTTTTTAGATATATGTGAGATTCTTAAAATCATTAAGGCGGGGCTTTACGAGCAGATTAGGTATTTAGTGCGGGCAAAAGTTGCTCAGAACGCCCGTTGGAAACGTGTGGCGTACGCTTATCGTAAAACGTGCGCGGTCATTGACCCTTGGTGATTGATTCTTTGCATGTAGTTAGCACACACACATTCACAAACACGTCAAACTTATAAAACCCCGTCGATTTTGCGTCGGGGGTTACAATGTGCTAAAATTTTTGGACAAGATCGAAAAAATGAGACACGAGATAAATATTATAGATACACGTATTTTTTGTTGAAAAAAAAAACAAAATTAGATTACATTTAATTGATTAGATTAGATTAATTAGATTGGACCAATTAATTAAATTAAAACAATAATTCAGATAAATTCAGAAAAAATCTGATAAATTAAGATAAATTGAAAAAAATCTGATAAATTCAAATAAATTCTAAAAAAAGTCTGATAAATTCTGAAAAAATCTGGTAAATTCAGATAAATTTAAAAAAATCAGATAAATTCGAAAAAAAATCAGATAAATTTTGAAAAAATCTGGTTAATTCTGATAAAATCAGATAAATTCGAAAAAAAATTAGAAAAATTCTGATAAATTCAGATAAATTCGAAAAAAATCTGATTAATTCTGAAAAAATCTGGTAAATTCAGATAAATTAAAAAAAATCAGATAAATTCGAAAAAAAATCAGATAAATTCGAAAATAAATCAAATAAATTCTGAAAAAATCTGGTTAATTCTGATAAATTCAGATAAAATCAGATTAATTCAGATAAAATTAGATAAATTCTGAAAAATTCAGATAAAATCAGATTAATTCAGATAAAATCAGATAAATTAAAAAAATCAGATAAATTCGAAAAAAAAACAGATAAATTCGAAAATAAATCAAATAAATTCTGAAAAAATGTGGTAAATTCTGATAAATTCAGATAAAATCAGATAAATTCAGATAAATTCTGAAAAATTCTGATAAATTCAGATAAAATCAGATAAATTCGAAAAAATCAGATAAATTCGAAAAAAAATCAGAAATTCTGAAAAATTCAAATAAAATCAGATTAATTCGAAAACATCAGATAAATTCGAAAAAAAATCAGATAAATTCTAAAAAAACTGGTAAATTCTGATAAATTCAGATAAAATCGGATAAATTCGAAAAAAAAACAGATAAATTCGAAAAAATTCAGAATCCAGATTTTTCTGAATTTATCTGATTTTTCTGAATTTATCTGATTTATTTCGAATTTATCTGATTTTATCTGAATTTATCAGAATTAACCACATTTTTTCAGAATTTATTTGATTTATTTATCTGTTTTTTTTTTCGAATTTATCTGATTTTTTTAATTTATCTGATTTTATCTGAATTTATCTGATTTTATCTGAATTTTTCAGAATTTATCTAATTTTATCTGAATTAATCTGATTTTATCTGAATTTATCAGAATTAACCAGATTTTTTCAGAATTTATTTGATTTATTTTCAAATTTATCTGATTTTTTTTCGAATTTATCTGATTTTTTTTAATTTATCTGAATTTACCAGATTTTTTCAGAATTAATCAGATTTTTTTCGAATTTATCTGATTTTTTCGAATTTATCTGAATTTATCAGAATTTTTCTAATTTTTTTTCGAATTTATCTGATTTTATCAGAATTAACCAGATTTTTTCAAAATTTATCTGATTTTTTTTTCGAATTTATCTGATTTTTTTAATTTTATCTGAATTTACCAGATTTTTTCAGAATTTATTATACTTTTTTTAGAATTTATTTGAATTTATGAGATTTTTCTCAATTTATCTGAATTTATTTGAATTTATCAGATTTTTTCTGAATTTATCTGAATTATTGTTTTAATTTAATTTAATTAATTGGTCCAATATAATTAATCTAATCTAATCAATTAAATGTAATCTAATTTTGTTTTTTTTTTTCAACAAAAAATACGTGTATCTATAATATTTATCTCGTGTCTCATTTTTTCGATCTTGTCCAAAAATTTTAGCACATTGTAACCCCCGACGCAAAATCGACGGGGTTTTATAATATATCTGATTTTTTTTCGAATTTATCAGATTTTTTTGTTTTTATCTGATTTTATTAGAATTTATCTGATTTTATCTGAATTTATCAGAATTAACCAGATTTTTTCAGAATTTATCTGATTTATTTTCGAATTTATCTGATTTTTTCGAATTTATCTGATTTTATCAATATTTTCAGAATTAACCAGATTTTTTCAGAATTTATCTGATTTATTTTCTTTTTTCGTATTTATCAGAATTTTTTTTGAAGTTTTCGTATTTATCAGAATTTTTCAGAATTTATCTGATGAATTTTCGAATTTATCTGATTTTTTAAATTTATTTGATTTAATCAGAATTTTTCAGAATTTATCTGAATTTTTTTTCGAATTTATTTGATTTTTTCGAATTTATCTGATTTTATCTGAATTTATCAGATTTTTTCAGAATTTATCTGATGAATTTTCGAATTTATCAGAATTTTTCTATTTTTTTTTTCGCATTTATCTGATTTTTTCGAATTTATCTGATTTTATCTGAATTTATCAGAATTTATCAGATTTTTTTTCTAATTTATCTGATTTTATCAGAATTTATCTGATTTTTTTTAATTTATTTGATTTTTTCGAATTTATCTGAATTTATTAGAATTTATCTGATGAATTTTCGAATTTATCTGATTTTTTCGAATTTATCTGAATTTATCAGAATTTTTCTAATTTTTTTTCGAATTTATCTGATTATTTCGAATTTATCAGAATTTTTCAGAATTTATCTGATTTTTTTTCGAATTTATCTGATTTTATTTTAAATTAGTTCAATCTAATTTAATAATTAGTTTATATTAATATTTAATGTGAATTAATTTAATCGTATTTAATAATTAATTCATATTAATATTTAATTTAAATTAATTTAATCTAATTAAATTATTAACTTATAATAATATTTAATTTAAATTAATTTAATCTAATTTATTTTATATAGTACGTGTGTGTTATATTTTTTAATAATAGACTAGAAGGACAAAATAAAGATTATAATATTTATTATCTAATTACAAATAAATTAAACCCCCTACACGCTTCTGAGATTTGGAAATTCACAATATATGTAAGTACTCCTAAATAATTCAAACGCGCGTGTGTAATCGTAGTGGAGGTGAGATCGAAGTGCACAGGTCCGACGCTGACAGTGGTCACCGGCGTTCTGAGTGCGTGCGGTAATGCTCCGTGGGAATTAAAATTCAATTAAAAATCATTAAATAAACTTATCGATAAAATACCTATATATAGCCATCCGTTTGAATGTTATGTATCAAATAAAGTACTCTAAATGTTTATTTTTGTCCTAGTTTTACAAATATTTAAATGGAAGGAAGAAAATTAGGCATATTTAAAAAAAATAAAACTATCGAGAAAAAAAACAATTATCATGTTTCTGTTAATTAAGATCTCTTGTTCAAAGATTGAAGTTACACATACTAAAATATAAAGTAGTAGATCTTCTTAAAAGTTTGCTATATTAGGCTTTGAAAAACATACATTTCACTTACCATAGCGCCTTAAAGCTAAAATTAATGTGTAAGGTTCCAAGACTAGCCAAAATTTGAATGTATAAGGTAATAACTCTATATTGAAACACGACAAAATATGCATAAAGACTTAGAGCTGACACAATTAATAAATATATATACCTAATCTAAGTGAACTCACAATTGGCAACCTCATCGCTTATAGCGATCTCTTTCAGACATCTCAGTACGGGGAGAAGAAAATTATACCGTGATTATATCCTGTTGGCAGATTTGATTCCAAGGAAATACTGGGCCTAGGAGTCATAAATCTTATCAAGAGTGACGTATAGCACAATGTTGCGTAGGGCTTCTCGGCAACATTAACATTGTATGTATGTTGTGTATCAATTAACAGGCGAATGTTGAAGGTCGTCGAGTTGATATCATCAACTTTAGCCTCTTCTTTATTTATACCCCTAGACAAATAGAAAACGCTTGGTGGCAACGTAAAAAAATATTGACATAACATCAGTGGCGGATTTACAGTCTAGGCCGCCCTAGGCCCCAGTCCATGTAATACCTGCACCTACGTCGTATATAACATGTCTACTCCTACTTACTCCTTAACACATTCGGTGCCACCGACTCGCGAACAAAATGAACGTGAACTCGCATGGCGAGTCGGTGGCACCGAATGTGTTAAATAGTGGCGGATCCAGAATTTTTTTTCTTGTGAACAAGGTAGGTTTGTACATTTCAACGTTTACCTACAATTCGAATCTCTAAAATAGGAAATGTTATATCTCTGACAAGAACGTGTGCGTTAAACTCGTTCCGAATAGAATAAAATTTTAAAAACCTTGTAATGCGCGAGCGGCTAGCTGCGAGCGCCGAGAAAATTTTACGTTTCAGACTACAAAAGATGTGCAATCAGAGCCGGTTTTAAGATTAGCAGCGCCCTGGGCGAGATTTCTACGGCGCCCCCTAAAAAGCAATTCAAATCCATACTAAAAAGGAAAAATTCCAGGATTTTTGTCTGGGCCGATTCCGATGGGCAAAATCATGGGCGTATCTATAAAAAAATCCACCTTTCCAGCTTGCTGCGAGTTCCGAGAAAATTTTGAATTTTTCAGCACGAATGATGTGCGTTTAGCTTGCTCCGAGCGGCAAAGAAACTAAATGTCCTTATTTATAAAAGCGCGAGCAGCTCGCTGCGAGCGCCGCGAAAATTTAGATTTGTTCAACACGAATGATGTGCGTTTAGCTTGCTTCGAGTGGCAAAGAAACTAAATGTCCTTATTTATAAAAGCGCGAGCGCCGAGAAAATTTTGAATTTTACAGCACGAATGATGTGCGTTAAGCTTGCTTCGAGTGGCAAAGAAAGTAAATGTTCTCATTTATAAAAGCGCGAGCAGCTCGCTGCGAGCGCCGAGAAAATTTTGAATTTTTCAGCACGAATGTTGTGCGTTTAGCTTGCTCCGAGCGGCAAAGAAACTAAATAAGTATTCTTATTTATAAAAGCGCGAGCAGCTCGCTGCGAGCGCCGAGAAAATTTAGATATTTTACAGCACGAATGATGTGCGCTTAGTTAGCTACGAGTGGCAAAGAAACTAAATGTCCTTATTTATAAAAGCGCGAGTAACTCGCTGCGAGCGCCGAAAAAAAATTGAATTTTTCAGCACGAATGATGTGCGTTTATCTTCCTTCGAGTGGCAAAGAAACTAAATGTTCTTATAAAAGCGCGAGCAGCTTGCTACGAGCACCGAGAATATTGAATTTTTCTGAACGAATTATGGAGCCTGTGGCGCTCCTTTTATCCGGCGCCCTTGGCGGTCGCCCAACCGCGCCCCACCCTAACGCCGGTACTGTGTGCAATGAGCTCGTTCTGAGTGGTGAGCAAAATACATAATATTCTATTTATAATTGCGCGAGCAGCTAGTTGCGAGTGCCGAGAAAATTTTATATTTCAGGCTACAAAAGATGTGTTTTGAGCGGTGAGAAAAAAAATATTCTTATTATAGAGCAGAGCCGCCGAGAAAAACCCATGGCCCCTTGAAGCCTTTAAAATATTTACGTACTTTTAGTTATTTCTTGTCATCAGTGATTTTTTTGTCACGATTGGCCGCCCCTAATATCTGGCCGCCCTAGGCCCGGGCCTACTGGGCCTTAGGGCAAATCCGCCACTGCATAACATCGAGATGATGATTTTCACGTTGGCTTTTTCATCACTACATAGCGTGAGCCACAAATTTTAATCCAAAGAAGGGGTTCCATCATTTGTCTACTTTTTTTGCGCTTGCTTGTGTAGTGTGCATTTCTTTTATCGACCTTGAATCGTGTTCATTCAATGAATAAAATAAAGTTTTAAGTAGTAAAGATGTTCCATTTAATATAAATTACAGAATCATCACAAACTTTTATTGCTGAGTTCAAATACATGAGCAATAATACGAGTACATGCTCTTGCCACATGTCTGGCATCTGTTCTTTTCGTGATGCTGTACAAAGATAATATCTGGATAGATTCACTTAGTTTCCGTGTTAATGAAAGTGGAGCAATGCTCTTATAGCACTTTCAAGCCTCCGTCCTAGCCATATACAAGAGAGATATATACCGCGCTTAGGTCATTTTTTTTAAGAAAACAAAGTCACCAAAACATGGTGGGGTGCGGGGGATGGGTGGCTAGATTTGATTGGCTCGTTCAAGGTGACGTCACAGTTACGCCACAGATTAGGTAATAGTTAGAGGCATAACATGACTTTCTAGTGATGTGGTAAAGTCGCTATATCGTATCGATAAGAAAATATAAGTTACTGTTATTCTTAAGTTTAATGAGAAAGTTCGTTGTATTGTATACGAGAGATATTTTAATATAACTTCAATTATTGTTTTATTATAGCTTAAATGTTTTCTTATCTCTATTACCTCCCAAAGTACCCGAATAAACATTTTTTATGGTTTCACTAAAATATAAAAATAGGTCCATCGCTCGCATAAAATTTTTAGTCCTAATTTTAAAAAATTATGCGCGCGAATACGCACCCTATAAGAATAAACAATAAATATTAGATAGCAAATTATTTGTTTTTAAATTAGTGACAAATTTAACATTATGTATTTTAAAAGCTTCGTTACACTTCTCTTATTATAAGCTTCATAATAACCATTCATGAATTAAATACCAGTAACCCTGTATAATATTAAACCCCGATAATTTTGGTACCTTAATATACCTAATACCTACCTACTTCAAAAATTTCAATAACATTTTTGTCGATAAAATTGTGGTGTAAATTAAAATTTGTGTCTTATCACTAGTTTATCCGGGCGTAAGAGAGAACGAGATAATGTTAAACAAATTTACCAAGAAAGAATGAGACGAAAAGAAACTTGGCCATTTTTATATTGCATTTTATGTTAAACATTTTTCAATGATTATTATCGGAATAATAACTTGCCTGTGTAATAAGATTTCGTCTTTTGCGTAACTGAATGTAGCGCTAGTCTTTCCGCGCCTTTTTATTGAATAATACGGCATTTTTATTAATTTTTTTTTTTTTATGTGATGAAGTAGAAGACGAGCAAGACGCTCTCCTGATGTTAAGAGATAACGCTGCCCATAATCAGTACAGTGTACCCAGGATTTCGCAATGATGTGAAATTCTAGGAGCACTGCACCAACGCTTCTCACTCAAGAGTCATAAGTTGTTAAGACTCTTTAGCCCAGTAATTTCACTAGCTACAGAGCCCTCCTACCGGAGCACAGTAATGTTTGCACATCACTGCTCAGGCGGTAGAATAACTAATAATATTATAATGTTATTAATTATTTTTCATTAAGTATGTGAATGTCGCGCTGTCAATGTCGGCCGTGGAATGAACACGAAAAAGAGGCGGAGCTACGAGCTTATGTTGATTCAGGCATATGACTTGGCGACTGTTACCTCATTTTAGCTTCCATCTCTAGCATTATGATCTGTGGTCCTAGCATTAGCGCGTCAAACGTTATACGAGTAGACAAAAAAAAAACAAATTTACCACCGATATTAAATGTGAGTAAGTATGATTTTTCTAGTTTAAACTGTTGAACCGATTGATCGACAATTTGTTTAAACCCTAGATAACTTGATAATGTATGTCAGCGTGTAAACCGACCCGTCAGTAAAACTGTAGGTAACAGTATAAATACAATACAATACTCTTTATTGCAGTTAAAAGATAACAAAAAAGACTTAAAACTAAACTATATAAAGGTCTACAATAGGCGGCCTTATCGCTTAGAGCGATCTCTTCCAGGCAACCAGCTAAACAGCTTTCTTGATTTCATAATTGAAGGAAAAATTAAAAAAATGTGAGACGCGTGTTTGTTACAAGTTAGCCGTTTTGCAGACTACAACAAGCACTGGCAATTTTCAGGCAACTAGCTGTTTCATAATACATATATTATACTTATTATGAAACAGAACAGGCCTTAGTAGGTGATAATTGGGCATTCTGGCACAGTTTTTACATGCATCGTTTTTACTGCACTCCGTTCGCTTTGCTCTCTCCGTTCCGTTCAACGATGCATGTAAAACTGTGCCAGAATGCCCAATTGGTTTTCGGGAGCGTCAATAAAGTAAAATCTTTAAACGTTGCTATACACGGTTCGCTGGGATCAATGCATGTAAAAACTGTGCTAGAATGCCCAATTGGTTTTCAAGTCGTCAGTGTTTTACTTTTCTGAAATGACTGACATGATGACTTAAAAGTCGAGAGATATGAGTTGATTTGTGCCTGTATATATATAGTGATCGAATATTGTATTATTATTCATTTCTCCATCAGCTCTCATTTAAACAACTACATGATATTTGTAAAACAACCTCAGAATTTGCAGTTTGATGAAGTGGGTGCAACATTGAGCCATGAAGTTGAAAGGCATGGAAAACTTTTACCAAACACAATCAGGTGTATTATTTGCGGTCCGTCTAACTGTGGAAAAACCAACCTTTTAGTGGGTCTTCTCTTACATGAAAATGGATTACAATTTTTGAATGTATATATTTATTCCAAAACACTATACCAACCAAAATACGTATATCTTGAACATGTTTTAAAAATGGTACCTGGAGTGCATTTTTCAAAATTCCACGAACATGATAGTGTTTTGAACCCAAAGGAAGCCAAACCGAATTCTGTAATAATTTTTGATGATGTTGCCTGTGAAAAACAAGATCATGTACGTGATTATTTTTCAATGGGAAGACATAAAAATATAGACTGTTTTTACCTGAATCAAACTTATAGCAAAATTCCAAAACAACTTATTAGGGACAATGCTAATCTTATTATTTTATTCAAGCAAGATGATATTAATCTCAAACATGTGTATGATGAACACGTCAACACAGATATGACGTGGAAACAGTTTCGTGAAATGTGTGCCAAAATTTGGAGTGTTTCCTATGATTTTTTAGTTATAAACAAAGATTGTAATAAAAATCAAGGATGCTATAGGAGGAAGTTTGACACATTTGTACAATTTGATTAGGTAACAATATTTTTATATTTATCGTCGTGTATCTAGTATTATTTTCATTTTCTATCCTGACTTCATACAGTTAAGTTATATTACTAAAATGAATTCGGAAAAATCCATAAAAGCACAAATTGTAAAATCAGCTGACGCTGTTAAAAAGAAAGTTAAGTTGATGCGAGGATTACAATTAGATACAGATAACGCTATTGAAGCTGTACTTAAACCATTGACAAATCCACTCGAAAAAATGGTGCAAATGAATAAACCGGTTAACAATGAATTCAGAAAAAATTCTCCGAATTGGAGCACCAAGAAATTAGAATTTAACGATTTGGCAACACTTAAATCATATAATGAAGATAGTGGCGATAGTTTTGCTAAACGTAGGAGATCTGACGCAACTGTAATTAACAAGTCTTATTCAGAGGAAGAAAATAGTTCAGATAATACAATAAGTGATGAAGATAATAATAATAATGAGCAAAATACAAGTGGATCATCGTTTAGATCGGCAGAAAATCCTGATGACTATAACTGGTCTTTAAGTTCTGAAGTATTCTGCGATTCTCCATTCGGTATTAGATCAGATCGTGGCAAGCTTAAAATGGGATCGTCTCGGGTAACTCTAATGGGAGATAATATATTAATAGGAAACAAAGAATATAAAAAAACACCTGGGCTAAATGAATTACTGTTTAAAAAAATTCCTAATATGGATTTATTGACTGAAAACGATTTACTTGAATACAAAAAAATTTTATTAGATACCAATGCACATAGACGTGACTATAATCCAAGGAAGCCTATAAAAAGCAATAAAGGGCTCAAATATTTAAAAGTCATAAAACCACTTTTTAAGTTAGCTAAGAATTGTTCAAGTACTGAAAGTCTTCCACACACTGGTTTAGGATTGCCTTCGATGAAAAAATTTAAACCACATACCGATTATGTTTATTGGGACGATCCAAATGAACTCGTAGAAAGATTAAAACTACTTTTAGCTTCTCGTGATGCTGGTAATACCAGTCTTGATAATGAAATAATATCAATTATTGAAGAATTACGAGAATGTGGTATCATACGCTAGAAATTGCATGAAGAAGAAATTATCATCATCGAAAATTTCTATTCATTTATAAAGAAAAACACATTTCATAAATTCAGTCATCATAAAGAATTTGGTGAGAGCAGATTAAAAAAAAACATGGACAAATTTGGGCATTATGTGCATAAAAGGATGCGACGAGGATCAGGAGATTCAAATTTAAATGAGAAATTGATGAAAAATAATGGTGGTGATTATGACTTGAGATCATCAAGACTTAAAGGATTAAAATTACCAGTGTCTCCTGATGAAGCTGCTAACAAGCAATATATCGACCAGAAACTTACAGCTTTTTATGATAAACTTGAAATAGATGCAGAAATTAAAAATATAAAGGCTCAAATTCAAATGATAGTAAATCAGTTTCAACTAAAACATGCTGGAGATATAACCAATCATCAAACTAAAGAAATTTATAAAGATGAGCAAAAAAGAAATAGTTGATGAGATTCACAAACAAGTGCGAAGAAACTTTGTCAGGCGTTCTGTTATTTTGAAATCAATAGATGATCTTTGGCAAGCAGATTTAATTGATATGCAAAGTTTTGGTAGAAATAATAAAAACTTTAAATATATATTGACAGTAATTGATTGTTTTTCCAAATATTCTTGGACTGTTCCTTTAAAATCAAAATGTAAAACTGAAGTAACAAAAGCATTTGAAAATATACTTAGAGATGGAAGAATGCCGAGAAATCTGCAAACCGACCAAGGAAAAGAATTTTATAATGATGAATTCAAAAGCTTGATGCAAAAATATAATATCAACCACTATTCTACATACTCAGTTAAAAAGGCTTCCATTGTTGAGAGATTAATTAGAACTTTAAAGAATAGGTTATACAAAACATTTAATTTAGTTGGTAATTATAAATGGATAGGACAGCCTTTAGAACAAATTACTGGTGATTATAATAACACTACACATAGTACAATAAAATGTAAACCAATTGCTGTTAATGCTGCCAATGAATTTTACATTAGAAATAATATTTTCCGATTAAAGAAGCAAGTAAATAACAAAAAACCTAAATTTCAACAAGGAGATTTTGTTCGCATTAGTAAGTATAAGGGATTTTTTCAAAAAGGATATACTCCTAATTGGTCAACAGAAGTATTTAAAATTAAAGATATTAATGATAAATGCACCCCAATCACTTATTATATAGAAGATCAACATAAACAACCTATATTAGGAGCATTCTATGAGCAAGAACTTCTTAAAACAAAACATCCTGACGTCTATTTAATTGAAAAGGTAATAAGAAAGAAAGGTAATAAACTATTTGTAAAGTGGTTGGGTTTGAACGAAAATGAAAATTCATGGATTCACAAAAATAAAATCATAGTATAAAATTGCATAAAATTGGAATTAATATTCATTACCATACAACCAATGGAGGGAAGAGGACTTGTTAATACTTTGATAAATAATTTACCGTGTGAACTTCATTTACCTGGATATAATTACTGCGGACCCGGCACCAAACTTAAAGAAAGGCTCTTGAGAGGGGATAAAGGGGTTAATGGGCTAGACGAAGCTTGCAAACAACACGACATAGCTTATGCAAATAACACTAATTTAGACGTCAGACATAAGGCAGATTTACAGTTAATGAATATGGCGAAACAAAGAATCAAATCAAAAAATTCTAGTACGGGCGAAAAAGCAGCCTCATGGTTAGTGAACAAAGTAATGAAAACTAAACTTAAAGTAGGTGCTGGAACCAAAAAGTTTAGCTCAGTCATTAGTCAAATAAAGAAACATTTAAAGAAACTCAAACCGAAGAGCAACAACTCCGCAATAAAGATTGCATATTCAGTGGCAAAAAAGTTATTTTCTAACAAAAATTTCAATTTACCTCGAATAATACCAATTCCTAAAACTGGAGGAATCTTGCCTTTGATTCCAATATTTGCGGGATTATCAGCATTGGGTGCACTGTCAGGGGGTGCTGCAGGTATAGCGAAAGCGGTCAATGACTATAAAGCTTCTAAGAAAAGTCTAGAAGAAGCTGAACGCCATAACAGGACAATGGAGGCCATTGCTTTAGGAAAAGGCATGTATATTAAACCATACAAAAAAGGAAGTGGTTTGTATCTAAGAAATTCAAAAAACTGAGTAAAAGGCTGCCCAGAAGAGCATTAACTGATATTGATATATTAGAACATGCAGGTGACATTCCATATTTCAGAGGAGTTTATATGAGAGACAATTTACCTAAATTTCCAAAACATATCGAATGTGCTGTAGTCAATTTAGACGACAAAAATAGTGAAGGCACTCACTGGGTAGCGTATGTAAAAAATAAACAATATTGTGAATATTTTGACAGTTTCGGCGATCTTAAACCACCTTTAGAGCTCATCAAATACTTAAAATGTAAAGATATTTTATATAATTATATCCAATATCAAGGATTTGATACTGTTAATTGCGGTCATTTATGTTTAAAATTTTTAAAAAAATATTGGAGAAGCCGTAATATAAAATAAATGTTTTTAATCGCATACTGTTAGTAGCAAAATGTCTTTCACACTTTCAATAACAAGTTTTTCTTCAATTTCCACTACAAATTATTCACCTGCCTTGCCATTGGAAGGAGATTATGAATGTGGATTATTGTATTTTTCTACATTTAATTCAATACCGAATATAGATGATCGAAATAACAAATTTTATTATGGTGACCAATTAATTGAAATACCAGAAGGTTCATATGAACTCCACGACATTAGTGATTATTTAAAAGAACATATTGAAGATTGTTCGTTTAAATTGATATGTAACAACAATACCTTAAAAACATCTATATATTGTACTAAAGACATTCATTTCGAAAAAGATTGTACTCTGGGGAAAGTTCTTGGCTTTGGGGCGGAGTTACTTAAAGCAAATATATTACACGAATCTCAATTTCCAGTCAGCATTCTATCAACAACTGTGCTAAGGATTGAATGTGATATTGTGAGTGGTTCTTATGTAAACGGAAAACCTAGTCACATAATCCACGAATTCGCACCAAACGTGCCTCCAGGATACAGAATCATAGAAATACCTAATAACGTCATATACTTTCCAGTTAATCAAAGCAGTGTCACTTCTATTACTATAAGAATTGTGGACGCTGAAAACAATTTGGTTAACTTACGAGGTGAAGATATACAGTTATACTTACATATAAAGAAAAAATGATTAATTTTAATAATAAAAACTCGACCACACCTGTGAAAAACATCACTCCAAAACTTACCATCGCCAAGCGAACACCTAAGATAAGGTTAACCAAAGAAAACAGACAATTTCTTAAATTGATTGGACTACTAAAATGAGTATTCTAAGTATAGCAGATCCTGTTGTCCACGACAACACAATAGAGAGTGTTGAATATCACTCATATAAGCCATACGTAACCAGCTTTAATGTCAATGATGAAATACGCATTCCTATCAACCAACAAGATTTATACATATTACCGTCAGCAAGTACACTATACTTAGAAGGTTATGTTAATGTACACAAAAGCGACAAAACAAAAGTTAGTCAAGTTAACTTCACGAATAATCCTGCCCTTTTTTTCTTCCAAGACATTCGATATGAATTAAATGGAGTAGAAATTGATAAAATTAAAAATGCTGGGATAACAACAACTATGAAGTCTCTTTTGTGCATGAACGAAAATGAGTCAAAATCATCAAAATTCTGGGGTTGGGATATTAATGGTACGAAAAGTACCTATTCTGGAAATTTTTCAGTATCTATTCCACTAAGTAGAATTTTAGGATTCGCAGAAGACTATCAAAAAATAATTATAAATTGTAAACATGAATTAATTTTACTGCGTAGTAACACAAATTTAAACTCATTGAAGGTAGGCACAGGAGAACTTGTTAGTGATACCATTGATATTAAAAAAATAGTTTGGCGCGTACCACATATCAAAGTGTCCGATCGGGAAAGAATAAACTTACTTAAGCATTTAGAGAGAGATCGAGCAATTAATATGGTGTTTAGAAACTGGGATCTTTATGAATACCCAGCACTTCCAAAATCATCGAAACATACTTGGTCAATTAAAACATCATCGCAAATAGAAAAACCTCGCTTTGTAATTATCGGATTACAAACAGATCGCAAAAGGCAACCGCACAAAGACATGTCGCAATTTGATCACTGTTATTTACGCAATGTAAAAGTATTCTTGAATTCATGTTACTTTCCATATGAAAATTTAAATACTGATTTTCGAAGAGAGGAATATTCTTTAATATATGAACAATACGCAAAGTTCCAGCATTCATTTTATAATCGTCGACCAGAAGCGTTGTTAGGTTTTGAGGATTTTAAAGATAAGGCTCCATTATTTGTGATTGATTGTTCGCGTCAAAACGAATTACTGAAAAGTGGCCCAATTGATGTGCGTGTAGACCTTGAAGCGGATTCAGAATTTCCTGAAAATACAACAGCGTATTGTCTTATTCTTAATGATTGTATTGTAGAATACAAACCATTGAGTAATATTGTGAAAAAGTTATCATGAATTCAGATACAATAATTGTTGATCTCCAGGGATTTAAAGATTCGTGTAATCAATTTATTGTTAAAGAACTGGCTATTGCATATAAAAATCATACTCAAACATTTTTGGTTAAACCTCCTTATTCGTATCACTACTTGACAAATAACGAAAGACAACATGTGAGATGGATTGAAATTAACCGAGGCATTCGTTGGAGTAATGGTCACATTGATTATAAAGAATTTAAACGCATTATCATGCCATATTTAAAAGAGAAAAAAATTTTCACCAAGGGCTTAGAGAAAATAAAATGGATCCATAATCTGTGTAATGACTGTGAAGTGGTGGATATAGGAGAAAAAGGGTGTCCTAATTTGTCAAAACTTTTTTCCGAATATCAACAATATTGTATTACTTGTGCAAATCATACTAAGTATTGTGCTTTAAAAAATGTAATGTGTAATGACGATAATAATATAGATAGTTTTGAATTGTTTTCTAATTAATTATAATTTACTTATAAATTTAATTTAAGCTTTTAATTGTAATAACACAATTATTTATGTATAAAGTGTGTGTGTGTGTGTGTGTGTGTGTGTGTGTTACTAATGATTATTATTGTAAGAATATATTTTTATGATTTTAATAAATAATTATTTTTAAAATACCTGAATTTTATTTCAAAATGATGATTCATTATTGATGTCATAATTAGATTGTATATGTGTATAATTATTATTATTGTTCTCTTTATTTATATAAAATCTTAAATTAAATTTTATTAATTAATTATGATCTAATAATGAAACATTATTTTTAATAAATATCTAACCTATAGGGAAATAAAAGACAAAAATAATTACACACAATAAAATTTATTTAAAATATCTTATATCTAACTTTTTACATAATATTTTTTACTGTACCTAATCATTTAAATTATCGCTTAATTTTGTAGATATTTTGCCTACTATATTTTCTGCCAGGTCCATTATTTCATCACATGTTCCCACTGCAGAATATTGCACTCTAATCGTTTCGCAAGTGGTGTCTATCCGCTCGTTGTATTCATATATCTGAAGTTTTAAGACACGTCGTCCTCTTTGTGGCATTTTCGTTATTACATAAGATAATGCTTCTTTCTTCTTGCGCTTTTTTAATTTAGATTCCTGTTTCTTGGCGGCGGCCTCGGCTGCAGCTTCGGCGGCCAGCTGTTTCTTCATTTTTTCATTGTGCTCGTCCCAGTCGGCTAATGGATCTTGCCCGCATGGCAGAACCCAATAATCTTGCACCTGTGTCTCGTTCTGTAACAAACATAGAATTAATATTATATAATTTTCAGTAAAGAAAATTTTGGATTCAATTTTAACCTAAAAGAATAACTTAATACTTACAGTTAAATCCATTTTTATAAAAGAAGAACAAGTGTCGCTAACAAGTGACTCTAATGAAGTGAATAATAAAATCCGCGCAATGCAGCGCAGGTGTTTATGCAATATCGTATTACGTAATTTGAACTCGGTTAATTTACTATCATCAAAGCATTTGCTTGAACTAAATCAGAACCTTCAACATGTTGTAACATGTTTCATAATATCAACAGTAAAATAATGTTACCTACAACACGTGTTGACAACATGTTATAACATGTTTCATAGGAGTGCTTTATAACTATACTAAGAGATCTGTTTAAATAAAAGACAAAAAAATTTTATACAACAATATTTATTCTAATTATAAATGTTAATTATAAATGTTATTAATTTATCTTACACAATATGTTAGCTTACAATTAATACAGGATTTTTTGCTTATTTTATTCTGTTAACACTAAAACACAAATTAAAATAACAACAAGAATACATTGATAATATTGATTTTTTAAATTTTATTGTAGACAATATTATACTACGACATAAACCTATTATATTACATCATTATATTCTCACGTACAAACTACAATGAAATACACAAAACGAGTAATGAGTTAAAAGAAAGCATCCCTGTGCCCATAAGATAAAGTAGTAATTTTGTCTCTCAAAATAATACGTTTGTCGTCTCTAGCCGAGAGCGCACTTTTGTTTTGAGCTTGTGTAAAAATGATATGTTTTAATGATTTAAATATAATGTTTTTTCTTCTTATTAATTTATCGTCTAGGAGTACCTTATAGTAGTCCTTAAAATGTACATTTTTTATAGCAGACTTTTGGACACCTTTTGCTTTTTTAAATTCATCTTGTGTTGTTTTAATACAATATAATTTAGACCTTAAACCAACATATTCAGATATGACTTTACCTCCGAATTCATCTTTGAATAAACCCGGTATTTTTTTGTTTATGATTGGTATATTATAGATATTATTTTGAGGATAATTACTCGTGTCGAAGTAAGTCAAAAAAGATAGTTTTAAATCTTCATAAAAATCTTTGGTTTCTATGGAATAAAGAAAACTATCTGTATCAGTATAACACAATTTTATGTTTTCTCCATAATAAGGTTTCATAACAGAATAGTGAAAATCGTACATATGAGATTTAGAAATTTCTAAAACCGCGAATCCAATATATATGGGTTTGTCCAAAGAGATAGTTTCTGGATTCATTTGTACAGCTACAAAGTTTTCAGTAAAAATAGTTGCATTACGAAAGTTGGGCTTGGCTATTAATTGTTCTGCTGTTATAGTTTTATTTGTCTTATTTCTATCATCAGTCCATTGGTTAACTAATTTAACATCGACATATTTTTCAGTGTTTTCCATGGTTTTACCAAAAATACTATTGTTTAAAAGTTTAAAAAAATCTTGTTCGAATGTAGATTTTGCCCTTTTACGCAATTCAGTGTTCATATCTATATACTGTTTTAAGTAAGGACTTTGTTTAAATTCTATGACTCTGTGGATTTTTTTTAGCTTAAGACCGTGGTTCAAGCACACTTTAAGATGCTCATAATGAATAACATACTCGAATTTATCATGTAAATTTGGAATTAACTTTGAATCTTTCGAACCAGGTGGCATATACTTTTGCGCACAGAATGGGATATCGTTGTGTAGATTATGCAAAACTTCAGGATACTCTAAATCAACTTCTAGGATATAGCCATATTGTGCATCGAGGGGTATATTGACAAAATCGATTGTATTAATTTCTGATTCACTTAATAATTTGAAGTTTGAATGCGGCAAATAAGAGCACATAGCATAACCATAGAGATTGTTACAGTCAATGTAAACTATGAAGTTGTCTTTGTCTAACGGGTTATAGCCTTCTAAATATTTATTATTAGCCTTAGAATGTCTGTTAGAACACAAACAAATGCCACCGCGAATACCTTTTTGAATCATTCTAATTATCTCTAAATCAGTAATAAGCTCTAATTTTACTGCTGTTTTTAACAACATTGCATCAAAACTCAAACTCGGTGCAGTTATGTAAAAAGCAGGATCTAATTTATAAGTTCTTTTACAAGTAGTTCGAAAACTTTCAAATACATCTGCAAGTAATAATACGTCTGATTTAAGATATAAGTCAGTGTATTCGCCTAAATTGTTTATTTTAAAGGATTTCCAAATTTTCTTAGCATGTGCATAGTCTGAATCAGAAATCGTACTGTTGGTTAATGTACTAAAAAATGACTCTATTGGAGGAAGTTCTTTTTCTTCATATACATTCCAAGCTGACATATATTCGTATGGGTATACCCCTTTACGAAGCATTAATCTAAAATTATTTTCAGTGCTAAAAAAACGCGGTAGGTGTACAAAATCATCTTTGTTTAGATTTGCAACTAACTTTTCAAGACTTGTCCCCAAAAATTTGAAAGAATCAACAAAACGAACTGACATAATATCCTGATCATTCATTTCAAAAAAATTTGTGAATGATAAGTAATTCTCTTTAGTTTTTGCAATGACTTTTATTCTACCAGGTAGATTTCCTAATTCTCGAATGAACAGATGACTGTCATAACCAGCTAAATTGTGAAAAAATACTGGTACAAATTTTGGTAGTCTAAACTTAATGTTGCAATAAGAGTGAGCTGCCCCGCGATAACGTCCTGTAAGATGACAGTGATCTCTGACCTTATCATCAAATAACAATGTATTGCAAAGAAAACAATGTGACGATTGATCAAAGTTAGTTTGATCTCTATTAGTAAAATTCATTGTTACCGGGGATTGATAAATATTGTGAATGTTAGTTATGTCATGCGTTATGTATTCTATAAATTTTTCAACACAATCAGCACCGCGATAGGATATATATTTATTAAGCGAACTATCATATGCACAAACAACATAGTAAGCAAACGCCGCTGGCATGTGTTGGTGTAAAGATGTAGTACCGCTAGTAATAGAGCTCTTGTTTACAGACTTTAATATGGATTCAAAATCGGCATATATCACAAAAGGCATATCTTGCATTCTTTCGTAATGTTTGAACTGAACTACAGTTCCTTCATTTGGAAGAATAGTCGACACACCACTGCAAACATGAGAGTTCAGCTTATCTTCCTTATCAAAAAATATCATGCATTCTTCGCAAAAAAATAATTTTGCATGATGTTTAGTTATCTGACTACGAATTAACTTTGCTAAATTTTTTATAAGACAATAATGAGAACGTAAGCCGTTTTCAAGTAATAATAAATTAACATGATGTTTTTTACGACGTTTTGTTTTATAAAGAGGTCCAACAACTACAGATTTCTTTTTGAGTCCATAAATATTTACACTTATATCGGGGTTATTCTTTTCAAAGATTTGAATGTCAGAGAAACCAACAGGAAAAGTCATATTTTCAGTGTTGAGAATAGGATCGAAATGTGGATAAGCAGAAATTCGCTGACAATTATTCTTTGCAGGGAATAACGATGCCATTATACACCACAAGAAACAAAAAGAATCTCTGTTCTGAACATTGATACAAGCATGTTTAGACTTGATACTTTTAGGCAATTCAATGTAGCTTGAGGCACGCAAGGGATTAAATTTGTTTAAGTTTACCTCTAAATACAAGTTACGAACAAATGCCCAGCCACTATCTCTGTCTTCGAATTCGTCAACTTTTTTACTGATTGTTTGAATGATATCAGAAAAAAAATCATCAAATATAAAATGTTGATGCAGGACTACGTTTTCTGTTGCAAAAGATTTTATTGAACTTGAGTTATCTTTATGCAAGATAAATTCAGAAAATAACTCGAAATTAACCTTGAGACTAGAGTAGGTTTGCATTCGTGCCTGAAGCAAAGTCCTTACTCTGCGTCGCAAGAGAGTCAAGTACTCGAAAGGAACGCGTGCGCGCTCCTTATCTGCCTGCTCGTCTGGCTCAGCGCTAGACGAGTTGCTATGCGATACGCGGTATGACGATATGCGGCCGCGAAAAGCGCTACTAATTTTTTCAATACCATTACTCTCATTTACTGAACTATTGTTTTTATGTGTTATACTCTTTAAATGACCAGCAAAAGCTTTACTTTTGACTTGTATGTCGCAAACAGTACAAAAAATTGTTTTAGGCATTGTTCTAACTATTGAATAAGGTTAACTTGCTTATAATGAAATGATCAATCAAACACAATAATTAATCAACCTATCACGCGTTGTACCTACATAACATAATTTTGAAAATACTGTGTATGAGATTTGGCTACTTTGACCCTCAATAGTAACTTAAGCTCGATTTAGCAACCGTATAACAGTAAGATACTTTATAAAAACAATGATATACCTAATAATTATAAAATCAATTAGGAACTTATGTCTAAAGCATATAACAGTAAGGACACTTTCCTATAGTTTTAATTTCTGAATTATGAAGAATAAAATTAGAAAAGTAATTTATAAGAGATAATTATTTAAGATAAAAAATAATAAAAAATTTAGAAAAAAAAACTATTTCTTTTTTTCTGCAAAAAAAGTGCCCTCAGTTGTGAAGGATCCCTTGCATTGTTTCAAAAATTTTTTTATAGTATTAAACTCCGGACAGTCCGTTCCGCCCTGAAACTTTAACGATACAAGCGCCTGCTGCCAACGATCAACAGGCGGAACGGACTGTATGTCCTTACTGTTATATACTTTAACTTCTATGTAAACATCACCCGATAAGGTGGCCGTTCGCCGAATGACGCCGTCAGCGACTCGGCGCGTTAGCGACGATTGTAAGGGTGGAGTAGCTCGTTTTCTTGGTGTGGCACCATCAGTGTCGCTGTCGGAGTCCAGCCCCAGGTCAGACACAGTCCTGCTTGCTGACACCGTCGGTTCCTTCTTCAAAGCCGCCTTCGTTGGCACCTTGCGCTTTGCAACTTTCTTGTTCCTGAAAAGAGAATAAAATATTAGCATAAATAAAATTTAGGTATTTAAATCTTTGTATATTACATTTTATAATCTTACTATCTTACTAATATTATAAACGTGAACGTTTGTAAAAATGGATATATGGATGTATGTTACTCTTTCACGTCTAAACGGGTGAACCGATTGAGCTGAAATTTGGTATAGCTTAGACACTGGAATAACACATAAGCTACAGTACAGCAGATAAAACCGCGGGGCCCAACTAGTTATTCATATATTGCCCTACAACGCCTTTTGTAAAAGGAAAATATCAAGATTAATGTATCTTTTATTTTGTGCATAATAAGGTTGAATATTAAACCATACAAATTCTAATACACCATTTTAAACTTGTGCGCTGCGCTTTTACCCCAAACTAAATTGTTTGCAAGATAGTAGACATAGAGAACAGTATGCAAAATGACTATGGTAAATAAACAATTTTCCTTGTAAAGATAATACATAGTTAGAGCACTAATAAAACAGCTAGTTAAATAAAGTAGTACATACGTTTTTCCAGAAGATGTGGTGGCTTCGTCGTTGTCCGTATAGATTGACTCGGTCGGAGGGTCCTTCTTGCAGCGAGCCTTGTATGTGTCGGAATATTCGGATTCAGACCTGCGAGACAATACGAATAATAATTAATACACAGGTTATAAAAAAATATAAAGTGTAATCTGTATAATATATAAAGAGAGAGACTGATCTATCAACATCACCCCAAACCGATAGTGTTAAAATTTGGAATACACATAAGACGTATCAGAACCAAGAAAGGATTACACATGCTTATATGCATAACAGAAAAACCGTGAGCATAAACTAGTATCGAATAAAATTATAATATAAACTCACGAACATGATTGCAACGCAGCGAATCTTCGTTGTGGCGGATCAGCTGTGACGGCTAGGTACGGAAGGTCACGGTCAAGCCGCGAGCCAGCGGTTGATGATAACAGCGACAGCTGACGGCGAGCGCTATCACGTAGAGCCGGCACAGGAACTTGCAGATGGAAACTTCTTGAGCCTTGATCTTCTGATGCTTCTTGAACTTCTGATGCTTCTTGATCTTCTGGTACCTCTTGATCGGAGCCGCGAACTTAATTAATTTTATTCAACGGATAAACCGATTAAATACACCATTATCAGGTGTTGTAAACATTTATAAATAAACAAAAATGTTTTATTTTCTTAGTACTTTCATAAAACAATAATTATGAATATGGGAAAATTGTTCTTTACCACTGTTTTTATTGAAACGTAAGCAAATTAATAAATTGCAGCGTTTGGTTATGGCATTTCCTTGAAAATATGTAAAATAACATTATTTTCTTTCGGCATTACTTTGATATTTTAAACATAGCGCTCAAAGAAAGCCGCAAATGTGAGCGTTTCCATTGCAATAAAACTATGTTCACGCGCGACTATGTTCAGTGGTTTACAATGTTAGGATCAGTTAATTATTGTTCAATACAAATATAGGTAATTCACGTTTCGTGTACCTAAGACATTGAAATATATGAGGTGGGTAGTATCAATTCATACAGTTGATAAAAAAATATTTTTACATATTATTATCAACAATCCTTCAAGGTGTGCAACATAACCTAACCACTGTTCCTATATATCTTATAGGATACAGCCAGAACCAAATTTACATGTTTTACGTAAACACGATGACTTAGCGTCTTAATGAGAAATTTATTGTGCGAGGATTCAAACCTAGGATCCGGCAGGAAGTTCTACTACTGAGCCACAGGCGCTATGACAATGAAAACAGGTGCCGTAATAAACATGTTGTACAAGCGATTAAAGTATTTCCATGTTATTGTTTGTTAGCTCCAACGATCAAGTTACATCGGAGCGTGTGATTGTGAACAATATTTTTTTATCTAACTCAACAAAATTAAACTAGTGCAGCTACCTGTTTTTGGATTTAACATATCGATAAACAGGTGTGTGCATTGTTTTATGTCTTAACCTTAGCAGTATTAATTGATTATGAATGCTATTAATCCAGATGTAATAAAATGGCATTTTATTATGTTTATTTTATAAAATTATATATATATATATTCATAATGTTTTTGTTCAATAATACAAAGTTGTATATTTAATTTTAAAGGATCTACCATCTTTAATTATCACGATAATCAAATAGTACATTTATTATTTTACTAGATACTTACTTTAAACACTTTGCAGGGTGCAACGTTACTTTTATCGATAAATAGTTCTAAGTACTGTAACAAAATTTATCGATAATCTCTTTCGGTCAACTCTATGTCCAACCATTGGCCATTACAGTTCTTAGTCTAATTGTGTTAATAAGTCGTGTTTTGTGAAAGTTATATTAGTCTTACTAACAAAAATCAGATTTATTGTGCGTGTGGCCTTGCAAAAGGACTCTCGTTTCATGGTGTCACCAACCAAATTTGGTCACTGGTACGAACAAACGGTCTAGATTGCTGAAATTCTTTTGCATTGGTTTTTCTGTACAACGTTACAATATTGTTGCGATGGAGTTATCAATTCTAGGTGTCGTTAAACTCCATATTTGGAGAACGGCACGAGCAACCGGCCTAGAAATGAAATTTTCCTAAGCACGTTTGTAGCAAGATGCAAAATCACCTTGCGATAGAATGGATGCTTTCTAGGTACCACCAGCCATGGTTATAGACACGAGCAAACGGCCTTGATATTGAGATGTTCCTTAGCATACCCATTTTCATTATTCTGATTTTGGTTTTTAGTAAAATTTATTTTTGTGTTTAGTGAACAAGTGTGTGAGACTTCGAGGCTGATTACAAAAACCATCTAGTATCCTTTTATAATAATTAAGTAAGTAATATAAACTAACCAAAAGTTTTTTACCTCATTAACGTTCTAAAATCCTGAACCAAAGAAGTAAAACACTGATGACCTGAAAACCAATTGGGCATTCTAGCACAGTTTTTACATGCATTGTTGAACGGAACGCAGTGATCCTAGCGAACGGTGTTTACCAACGTTTAAAGATTTTACTTTATTGACGCTCCCGAAAACCAATTGGGCATTCTGGCACAGTTTTACATGCATCGTTGAACGGAACGGAGAGAGCAAAGCGAACGGAGTGCAGTAAAAACGATGCATGTAAAAACTGTGCCAGAATGCCCAATTATCACCTACTGGCCTTCAATTTCCAATTTGCACCAGCTCGGCTGCGGTCACTGTTTTAAGAAACAGCTAGTTGCTAGAATGTTGTGAAAAAGCGCTCGCGGCGTCTATTCTGATAGATTACTGTTCTCTCCACGTATGTACAATCAATGCCATTTATGCCTTTGAAGGAACCGAGCGGTCAAGTCTCCGCTTCTAAGGAAATGGATTACCGTTACCGTTACGTTCATAGTTTCTGATTATTGCGATATACAGTTTTAAACGTCCGGTCAGTATGCTAATTAACTCACAATGAATTAAAGATAAATGTAAATTTATTATCGCCAATAAGTCACTTTATTTTTAATACAAAAATAGATATGTCGGTACTCGGTACCTTCTTATAAAAAGTCTTAGTTGATAATGTAAGTCTACTCTGAATCTGATCGGAATAAAATATGTACCTTGAAAAAATCAACGTGCTATGACTTTTAAGACCAAAAAAAGTATACAAACATGTTTTTGTTTGTAGGTAATCTGACTAATGTTGACCGATTCATTGACTTTTGATGTAACTTAATCTGTTTGTGATGATATAATACCTAACTCGTCGTCAATTAATAATTTTATCAAAATTAATAAATATCTTAATACGAATGGCATAGTTCCGGCCCGGAAAAGATACCTATAATGTTGTCGGCTTTTCGCTCATAGTCTTCACAGCTGGAGTTCTCAAATGGAGTTATCAGGAAAGACAAGAATGGAATTGCACTAGAAGGAGATCTATCTCAGCTGTAGGTCAAGAGAATAATAAATTGAGAGATTTATCCTGCCTTTTTGGTTTAATCTACTACCATCTACGGCTGTAACGTCGTAATAACATTACGCGAGATCGTTGTCAAAGGCTATCCTATATATTGAATAAAAAAAAGACTAATGAATACTATTTCTGTTTGTTTCAGTTTTCGACGCGCTCCCTAGAGCCGTCATTCGGTCTGCTATTCAAAGACTTGTTAGAAGACTTAGGTGTGAAGACGACTGGTGCCGCAGTGATAGCCAGCACACTGGACTCAGTGGTGAACTTCTCCGGTTTCTTTGTGGGACCTGTCATAAAGACGTTTTCCTATAGAAAGGTGTGCGTGGTTGGATCTACGATATGTGCGCTCGGGCTGCTTTTTACGGCACCTGCCAACAGCATGGCTCATATAATGGCTACTTACAGTATTTTAGGAGGTGAGTTTCATACTATTTTTTATACGTGTGTTTTGTCAATTTGTAGTTAGCATCTATTTTAGAGGCCGCCTGGGGAAGTACTACATTTGCCAGTTATTCTTTTACCAAGCATTACTGTGTTCCGGGGTGAACAACAATGTTACCACCGAAATTACTAGGCATGACGATACAACTAATATCTTAGGCTCAGTGCAGAATTTAGAATTTCAAATACTGGGTTATACTGTGTCTTATATTATGGTTAATCATGTGATGCTTACCATCACGTACCCGATTTGATCGTCTTGTTACTCATTCTCGTAAAAAAGAAAATAGACACCTAGGTAACAGAAGGATTGTAATCACACTCTTAGACGAGCGTTGAGTTCGTCCATCAATTTCTTGAAAAGAAATACAGCTCTCAACATCATCAATATACGAGTAGCATACTAACAATGTCATTGGCTCACAGTCGTTATTTGGGAGGGTTTTTAGCTCTAAAAACATCTAGTAAGTTGACTTAGAAAAGCAATGTAGAGCCGAAACGGGTAAATGGATACTAAGTCTTTCTGATACAAGATTACATACTTTCAATCAGTTGATTTCTTCCAAAAGGATCACTTTGACTAATAGTACCTTCTTTACAAACCTTTAAATTTTGCTGTGCAATAAAAATATATATGCATACATTTGTATGTTTGTATGAAACAACTCGGTATTTCTTTCACGATTTCACCGTCTACACAGTGAAAGTTGACCAAAATTATGACTAGAATGGCCATATAGGTACGGGTTTCAACTGTTTACCAGTAATAACTAGGAGTGGGCGTTAATTCAACGAACGGCTTTTTTTAACTGTTAATCTAATGTTAACGAATTAACAGTTTTTTGTTTACTGCAAAACCCGCTAAATCTATCAACTGTTACATTCAACGATTTTGGCAATGCGCTTTTTTTATTATCTCAACGAAAAGGTATTCAAAAGTCGCTAACGTAATCTGAAGCTGTTAACGCAAAACCAGTTAAAATTATCTATTTCTTCTGCGTTGAAAGAACGAATAGAAACGGAATATGCCGAGTGGACGCGAGGGCGCCTATGTGAGCGAGCGAGACGCCGCTAGCTTAAAATTGTACGAGCGAGAGTGAGAGATATCTATGTTTCTAAGTTCGCTTGCTACTATTAACTGCTACGTTGCCGTTGGTACAAATCTGTTACATTAATGAAAACCTAATAATAATGTTAACGGCTTTTTTAACAGGTTAACATGATGAATTTAACGGCTTCGTTGCGTTAACCCATAAATCGTTAACGACCCACCACTAGTAATAACCTTATATTAATGTACCTACTTTACACAATAATATTATCATACATATATTGTACATTACATTATATTATGTGAGTAAATAAGCGAGATTTATAAAATGTAACAAATATTTATGAATGGCACGGGTCTTATAAGATAGCTTCACATGGCGCATATGTTCGCGCGAAGTGTAAAAGTGTAAAAACAAAATGTCAAAACTTTTGACTTAAAAGCGTTTTAAGAATGTGAGTTTGCCATTTTGCGCAAAGTGGCGCCGGCTTTATGCAATTGTATGTTGCCTATTAAATCGAGGACAAAATGCATATACGTAGCCTGAGGCTTCCAGAATATTCGAGAGATGCCTTGCCGGTCACGTAGCCTCTTTTTGAGGCCAAGGTCCTTTGCATTTTATGAGGAAACACCAATTTGTGAGCACGTTTGGTACAGTCATTGACTTTCATGGAAGTTTTTGGCGTTATGCAAAACTTTGGTATTATGCAAAACCGTTGGAACTTTCTCTAGTTTGTGGTTTGGGTTTTCGGTAGTATTTTTTGTTATTATGTTTTTAGACAAAGAAAAGCTGATTTACTTGTCTCGTAAGCCTAGGAATTAAAGTAATAATTTTTTTATTGCGCAATTCTATCCCCCAAGACACAGTGCAGAGTGCAAAATAGTCTATCTAATTAATTTAAGGTTTTTTTTAAATTAGATTATAAAACTGTAATTTTCTTTGGTTGCAATAAAGAGTATTCTATTCTATTCTATTATAAGACATAAACGTTTAAAGGCACAAAACGTGATAATAAATCGATTAGTTATACCCAATTAAACTAATATCTTAATAATTACCTTAAACTTCTTTAAACCTAGCTTTCGGCTTCTTGACTGATGTTAAGCTATGAGGTAATCGAAAATGGAATTATAGTTTGCAACCGCAACATCTCAGGGCTCCTCCAATATGAAGTCCTACGCAATATTATACTACGGTTGACACCATGAACTATTAGGCGCTTTTATACAGTGCAAAATAGCAACTAGCTGGATCATACATATGTATATTATCTTAATGCAACTGCTACGTCGGGCAGGCCTTCATTTGGCTAGCTGCACCAATTAGGGTTTAGAAAACAGTGTCGTGATGCATTTAGTAGAACAGTGTCTATTTTTGTATAGATTTATGTATAATGCATATACGTTCAGGTCACTAAAAAAATAAAGTTCAGCAGCGGTCATTGATCATAGATTTATGAAACAGCTAGTTGCTAGAAAGTTGCCAGTCCCACTCGTTGCAATTATTGCTCAGTCTCAAAGCGCCTTATCTAGTCTAGAATACAATATAAAAATACTTTAATGCATACGAAATAATTACAAAGAAACCTAATAAGAGGCTTATTGCACTTGGCTGAATTTAGTTCCTAAATTCAGATTTAGTCTGTCAGAAACGATACTTGTTTCTAAAAATAGGATGCTAACTAGTTCAAGGGCTTATTACACTTGGCTGAATTCAGAAACCATAATTCAGGCGTTACTAAATTTAGTCAAGTGTAATCACATTTAGCGAGTTAGCATCCTAAATTCAGAAGCAAGTATTGTTTGTGATTGACTAAATCTGACTACAGGTTCTGAATTTAGGAACTAAATTCAGCCAAGTGTAATAATAAGTCTTTAATGTGATTACACTTCACTTATTTAAGACGACTGAACTTAGGTTTCTGAATTAGAAAATGTCTTACAGTTAGTGGTATATCTGTAAGCTTTAACTATTTTATTGTATTCTAGGTTTCGGCGTAGGCTTAGCATCTTCATCATCATTCGTGTCACTCAACCACTATTTCTCGAAGAAGCGTGGTCAGGCCGTCGGGCTATCGATGGCGGGCACAGGTTTCGGGCTGATGGTGATGCCACAACTAGTCAAGATATTGCTGGGGGAGTACGGGTTTAGGTGGACCGTGGTCATATTGGGAGCTCTGGCCTTCCACGCGGTGGTCGGGTCTTGTCTGCTGCAACCGGTGAAGCGGCATCTCATTGATGTTCCCGTGGATTGTGAACTGCAACTTGTTAAAGTAAGTAAAGCTTTTATTTCATCATCATTATTCCACGTTCGTCCACTACTTGACATAATAGCCTCTCCCATGGCACACAACTCAACTCGGTCCTCCGTTTCTTCCTTCAACCTCTCCCAGCGACCTTCTGGATATCGCCCCCGTATCACCCAAGGACGCCCAACATTACGTTTGCCAATACGCGATCTCCACTCTAGAACACACCTACCCCATCAGCTATTATAATGATTGTTGGTAGAAAAGATCTTTCAATCCGGAGTTATTCGTGGTATTTATAGGTCAAGGAGCAGATAGATTTTTCACATTGTCTCTACCACTGTAAAAAAATATTACGGCATAATGTGTAGGTTTTATAGCAAAATTTTATTTTTATTATTTCGGCTACATTGTTCTATTTATAGTCACGACGGACATAAAAAATACGAATATAATGAGTTCTTCAAAGGAAAACAAGTCGTCAAAAGCCGTAATAAAAAGTAGAATTATGTTTCAAATCATTGATATGCGGAAATAAACCTTTTAAACCATTGATGTACAATTCACTCTGGATATCGCGATTGCACTCAAAAACATACAAAATGAAAGAAGAGTAAAGTGATAGTACCACCAATATTTAATAAGGGACATACTTGACGGTTAACAGTCGTTTAAACTATCCAAATCATTTAATGAAATATCTAAATATGTGAAAAATAAAGTTATTAATTCTTCTAACTTAAATTTTTTCTGTCTTTTGCATGAAAAGTGATATTGTACTGTACGACACGTTACAGTTTCACTTAATTATTGTGTCCTAAGTGTCGCGAAGCACCTCCGTCGCGGTGGTACTAATTATAATTAAATAAGTACGAGAAATATTACGCCAACACAATGCCAGCACTAATCTAAGTCGCATACCCAGCATTGAGCTCGTCATTTTGAGATATCGGGTGTTAAGTCAAACGCATGTGTGACTCAGGACAGCAGTTGCGCTCCATTTCGTGCTAAAAATCCGCGTAGGATTGTCTACCTATTGCTTTTTCAACCAATTTTTTTGACGTTTTTTTTTAGTTTAAGATTTTGACACATGCGACACAAAGTGCTGACCAGCCTTAAAACTTAAGACTCGAAATCCACTGAAACAAAGTTGTCGTAATTATAACAGAATTATACAAAACCTGTTTGATTGGCAGATGTTTTTAATAATGCGGTTTACACCGCTTTGCGTATCTTATTAGCCCAGTCATATTAGGTAAAAAAAGGGGTCAACCTCGGAAAGAAAGATAATAAGCTGCAAATTGGTATGAACCTTTGTTTTGTCATTCTAAATGTTGTCTCAAAAGTCACAATCGTTATCGTGTCCGCGTCTCAAGATATTCAAGGTCAAAGGTCACAAAAATCGGTTTTTCGCGAATATCTGGCTTCCTATCGGTTAAATGAGATTTGCATTTATTATAAAAGTTGTAGGCTATAAAATTCCCTACAACTTTTGTTTAAACTTTTTTTTCATACAACCAACCGTTTTGAAGGTAGAGCGCGAAGAGTGCACATCGTACAGTCATATACGGCCTAATGCAAGGTCAAGCGTGAGTTATGGTTATCAGTACGTTATAAAGTCAATTATTTACTTGGAAATTATAATTATTAAACAATGCCTATTATTTATGTACTAACTATTAATTATTTATATTTAATTAAAGTAACTTGATTATTTATATATAATTATTCATATTTAACTATTTAAGTATAAAATATTATTAATTCTGGATTATATATTTTAGTTTTATTTTAAGTTAAAATGATAGTAAGAGTATATATTTTACACATATTTTTATTTATTATTAAATACGGCATAATATACATTTGTCAAAATGTGAGTTCAAATATCAAAAGTATCTTTGTTGATTTTAATTGTAATGAAATTGGAAATGGAAGCTAATTATCTTCTTCTTCTTCGTCGTCTTCTTCTTCTTGTCGCTCAAAAATGTTCGATTCATTGTCATCATCCTCATTATCTGTCATGTTCATCTCCAAACCTTCCAGAATATCGGGATCATATGTATTTTCTTCATCGGGATTACTTGGATACAGCGTTGAGGCAAGCTTGTCCGTTGCACTGGCCGCAAGCTAAAGAACATTGTAGCCCTGATTTTCTGCATCCACAGCGGGAACCACAACCATTTTTGCAATTGCAAAATATTACGTTTAGTAGTTCGGCTGGTGCTGGAGGTAATAACGTTCGTATGGGCTCCAGGATTTCATTTTCAAGCATCCAGCCCCATTCTTGAGGTTCTAAGTCCTTCCCTAACCACGTTTGAATCTGGTAGTAGACACGTTTTATGTGTTGATGAGCTGCTACACTTGTTGGTGGAAGTGTTGACAGTTGTACAGGTTTATTTAGTTTTGTAAATTTGATGAATTGCGTGTAGCGGAAATGATCAATGTTGTCCTCAGATTTGTCCCGGCAATGAATAGAAAAGGGCATAGGGTAGGGACAAGTATTTCCAGGTATATAAGTATTGAGAAATTTACGCGTTTTAAAGAAAAGATATATAATGTGTTAACTTAAAATAAAACTAAAATATATAATCCAGAATTAATAATATTTTATACTTAAATAGTTAAATATGAATAATTATATATAAATAATCAAGTTACTTACTTTAATTAAATATAAATAATTAATAGTTAGTACATAAATAATAGGCATTGTTTAATAATTATAATTTCCAAGTAAATAATTGACTTTATAACGTACTGATAACCATAACTCACGCTTGACCTTGCATTAGGCCGTATATGACTGTACGATGTGCACTCTTCGCGCTCTACCTTCAAAACGGTTGGTTGTATGAAAAAAAAGTTTAAACAAAAGTTGTAAGGAATTTTATAGCCTACAACTTTTATAATAAATGCAAATCTCATTTAACCGATAGGAAGCCAGATATTCGCGAAAAACCGATTTTTGTGACCTTTGACCTTGAATATCTTGAGACGCGGACACGATAACGATTGTGACTTTTGAGACAACATTTAGAATGACAAAACAAAGGTTCATACCAATTTGCAGCTTATTATCTTTCATTCCGAGGTGAAAGCCCTAATATGACTGGGCTATATGCGAAATGTGAAACACATTGTTATTCGAACATGTTTACGATGTAAAGTTGATTACGCAACATATACCTATTGAAAATTTAAAAAATGTGCACAGTGCACACATAAGAATGGAAGATTTACAAATTCTTGAAAAGTAATGAGCACACAAAAACAAGCATCACTTATGTACCTACCTACATACATACCTCTACACTAGTCAATAACAAAATTTAGTGTGATATTCTTATTATTAAGTGCCTAATGATTGTCTGGAGGAGATCGCTATTAGCGATAAGCCCGCCAATTGTAACACTTTTTTACAAGCTTTTAATTACTTTCTCCTGTTGTCTGTCTGTCTGTAACTAAATCTTGTAAGTATAATTTGACCCACTTCTCGGTTTCCAATTGAGCTGAAAATTTGCATGCGTGTGTAAATCGGATGACAATGCAATATTTTTATGACATCGAGCTGATCTGATGATGGAGCTGGATGGTGGCCATAGGAACTCCGTCATAAAACAACGCAACCCCATCGAGTTTGGGCTCATTTGATTCGTCTTGACGAGTACTTTATGATGCAAGATAGTAATAATAATAATAAAAGCTTGTTTTAAAAAGTTTTTTTTAAATTTCACTTGTTTCTAATTTTTTTTTTTTTTTTTTTATACGAGATAGGCCTACGTTTGACCACATCCCACCTGATGGAAAGTGAAAATGCGGTCGACGATGGATCACGTAAGATGCCTAGAAAGTAATCTTTTTAAGCTTATTTTATTGTATTTATGGTGTGCAATAAAGAGTTTTCTAATGCCCGTATGTCCGGCGTCAGTCGTCACCTCTCATCATCGAGGACATATCCAATAGAGGGGCAATAGACAAAGTTTTCCTTGAAATAAATTTTTTCACAATTTGACGACTCCGCCCACTTTTCCTATTGGCTACGCTGGTTTTAGTGATGGGCAACGAAAAAGTTTCAATTTAAAACTCGATTATGCCAAGTAATCGATTACAAATCGATAATATAATATTTTTGACTAAGAGGCAGAACATACGCACGGTTGCAAATCTGATCTTTTGTTTTAAATGGTGTTAATGTCGGAAATCATAAAGGAAGACTTTTGCTTTCCAAAGACATTGTTAGTTCCGATTTCATCTTATAGCAAAAATAGCGTGTTAGTTTTAAACAAGTCAAATATAAAATACTAGCTTATGCTCGCGGCTTTGCCCGCATGGCAAAATCCTTTCTTAGTGGAGGTCTACGTCATTAAACCTATTAATATTCCAAATTTCAACCCAATCCGTCCATCGGTTTAGGCTGTGCGTTGATACATCAGTCAGTCAATAAGTCAGTCACTCTTTCCATATATATATTTAGATTCTTAAAGATGAAGTGGATTAAATTTTACTTGCAAGATTTGATTATAGACAACGGGACAGGCGAATGTAAAAAAAAGCTTGTGGATTAAATTTAAAAAAAATTGCCCCCTACGCAACGCTTTCAAAATTACCTATTTTGTGGATGGTGGCCATCTTTGATTTTAAATTTATCATAATAATATATACTACATACTACTAATAGTCAAGCCCTTTCAACTTTCATTTGATGCCCACATTGACGGGATTATGGAGAAAATAATTAATCAACTATTTTTAGCGGCGGCCATCTTGGATTTTAAATGTATTAAATGTAATGCATATATTTTACTAGTCAAGTCTTTTCATTTCATACCCTTACATTTGACGAGGTTGTGAAGAAAAAAAATAATCCGCCAAATTGCAGCGGCGGCCATCTTAGATCGATTTCCACCAAATACGGCTAAGAAAACTCTCGACTACCTTTCGACTCTACTTTCAAACAAAAAAACAAGATCAAAATCCGTTCATCTGTACGGGACCCAGAAGTAAGACAAAGTACATGAGCAACGATGCCACAGACAGACAGACAGACACGTCAAACTTATAACACCCCATCGTTTTTGCTTCGGGGTTAAAAAGAGGTCAGGTTTTTATGTTTTTGGTGAATAACTTTTAAAAAGAGTTTTCATTTCTTGGTTGGAACTTATTTTAGTCTATAACAAAAAAATGACGTTTTCATGATGTGTATGGTATATTCTCGTCCGCTCATAAAAAAGAAAATATTAAATTTGTATGTAGGTATCTCGATTGAAAAAAAAAACAGGGGAATGGCATCGGAGCATTTTTATATTTCAGCAATTTTTTTTATTTGTATATCAATACTGTAGGTTTTCACTAACCTACTCGCAGCGCCGCGTGATGCGACTAAACAAGAGGTTATATGATAATATTGTAAATATTATAAATAATAGACATAATATTATAAAAGTGTCTCCCTGTTGTATAGATAATGAATGATACGTAGCTTTTTGTGCGCAAGTCGCCATAGGTTCGCCATAGGTTTTATATACCAAAATACGAGATGATCTTTTGTCACGAAAAATGACGGTAACTTTACGCAACTTCACTTGTCATATTTTTTTGATACATCCTAAAATATCCCCGTGTACTTTTTATTTATGTTAAAATTTCGTTGAAATCAATTTTTTAGGGTAGTTCCCGCGTGCCCCACTATCCGCCCCACTGGTGGGGCAGGTGAAACTGTTAAATAATTTTAGTGTCTCACGCACCCCACTGATCGCGTTTTGGTGGGGCGGGTTCTTCCAAGACACCATCAGCCTAAGACTACGAGAACTTTCCGAGATATTGATATTTTAATTTTGATAGCTGTCATTCGAAATGAAGATTTCCTCAAGACCCTTCATTTCTTCCATCACTTTCACATATTTGCAAGGTAGATAACAAGAAAAAGGTACCAGGAGATCATAATTGAAATGAAGTCTTACATACGAGTATTCATTGACTTGTACTGCTTTGCCCGTACCTGCATCTATTAATGAAAAAAACAAATGTTATCCCATTCATATAAATTACACAAAGGTACATAAAAGTTCGAATTAAGGAAAGTGCGACTAAAATCACCGCAATACGAGATTTTAATAATATATTATCAGATGGGATGATTTTCTTATGTGTTGTTTGTCTACTAAATAGTACATAGTTCCTTATAATTTCTGATCTCTTAGTTCTTCGCTAAATGTTTGCATTAATAACACCATTCATCATTTAGTCGTGCCCAATAAATTATATTTTTGCATGAGTTACAGCGCCCTGATGGGGCGCGTGAAGTGTACTTTTTTAATATTATCACCCGCCACACTAAAACGCAATCAGTGGGGCGCGTGAGAAGCAAAAAATATTTGACAGTTCCACCTGCCCCACTAGTGGAACGAATAGTGGGGAACACGGGAACTACCCAATTTTTACAACACAAATGAATTAAATTAAAAATTTAAAAAAAACCCCAACGCATTCAAAATATGTTATTTTGTGGTTGCAACCATCTTTTAGTTTTTCTGATGTGAGTTTATTAAAATCTGTTTGTTATAGTTTGTAGTTTTCTACTAATCAAACCTTTTCGTTTAATTCCCATGTTGAGGGAGTTGTCGAAAAAAATGTAATCACCATTTCATGGCGGCTAATAACACTCTAGACTATTTCTACCTAAAAAAACAATCTAAAAAAATAAAATCCATAATACAGAGACAGACAGACACGTCATACTTATAACTTATAACACCCTGTATTTTTGCGTGGGGGTTAAAAAATAAATTGTGACGATACTGCCACGATAAAATTTTATGAGAATAACCCACTATAGAAAAATCATCTGCTCTAGTTGTCAACTTATAAATGACATGGACTTCAAGGCGACTGTCCATTATACCGTAACAAACAATATTAATAATTGTCTTAGTCTTACATCAGGCCCTTTTTACACTAAACGATTCGTGAGTATTTAAATTCACCTTTGTAAATAAACGGCATAAACTCACTTGTATTTACTTCGGCTTCGTGCCGACTGCAGCCACTCCTTAAAGAAGATCCTCGTATAGGATCGAACCGGTCGGCACAAAGCCGAAATAAATACAAGTGAGTTTATGCCGTTTATTTACAAGGATAAACATCTGGCCCATGCCATTATGAACCTTATTTTCATTTATTTATTGCTCATAGCTTAAAATTAGGTTTTGGTAGATAACCGCATTATATATTATATATATACCACGGCAGTTTTGTATGTATTAAAAAGTAAGAGAACATCGTTGCGAGCCTTGCACGGAGCGTTAACAATAAATATCGCTGAGAATATGTTGCTGATACTGACAGGTCTATGCATGGCATACGATGTTGCCAAACAACTGCGTGTGGGGACCAGAATGCAGTGAGTGTACGGGTTTATAGCCACGAATGATGACCGATAAAAAGATAATAATATAAACTTATTTTCATTATTAATAAAGAAAACTCATCTAAGTTCATCTGTTGCCAGTTCAACGAAAAAGGTTAACACGTAAAGATGCTTGAACATGTAAGCAACATATTATATTGATAGGCATGCAAAAATGAAATTGGTACTGCATTCTCGTGATTAGATTCTGTTTTGAACACGGGCAAAATACGAGAGAAAGAAGAAATGCAAACGGGCATATGGTACGGTATAGTGGGCAAACCCCTTAAAACTCATTTCTTGCAATGTTATTTTCAATATTTTCTAATGAACATACACATTACACATTAGCTATTTTTAACATATTTACAGCTGAACTAATCAAATTTGGTATAATAGGTAGCTTAGGCTCTATAAGTCTCTCTAGGCTCTTGACAATAGGTAACAGTAGGTACTTTTTAATGGGTAAAACTGGATAGGAATAAATGAATTTCCGTAGTAGTCGTACTGAACTATCGTCAGCTAGGACATGGGCCTACAGAACATATTATGCGCTAGTTGTACCTAAAGATAGCATGCAATTAGACCTGGTCGAAGATGTGGTATGCATTTGTCCTCTAATCGATTATCATGCATCGATTCAATCGTCAAAATATTCACAACACTGGCTAAATACGAGTCAGTAGACAAGGATAGCTATTTGGAGAATACGCTTTATTAGAAAGAGAGGGAATTTGCCTGACCAGTATAACTTGATCCCTCGCTAGAACAAAAAATTATCATAATTTTGAGGATTATTTTACATTTCTGGGGATATTAAAATCGATTTAATAAATTTAGATATTTTATATGTATACTTTATTATAAAATAAAACGGTTAAAAGTTTTATTAAAAAATAAAAAGTCATGTTTTTTTTGTTAAAGAGCATATTCCGTGAGGCCCGCGTAGTTCCTTAAACTGGCCGCTACTAAACGGCGCGTCACGTGGCGCTACGAGTGGGGTAGCAAATACAACCAGTGTTGATATACAAAAAATCCGCCGATGCCCTCCCCCTGCCTCTCATAAACAGCTTTGCGAGCAAACGTCAAGAACTTTACGGCTTCAGTACTATTTAAATTGGTTTATGGCCGCTTACGTGCGATTGTGAAATAGCCGCACAGCCGGTCTCTTTAGGAAACGTTTTTAATAACATCTGGCACGGACAGTGCTAAAATGTTGCTTATTGTGTTGGGAGAAGGTTCAGTTTTCCTTTTGCTTGTATGAAACTACATAATTTAATACATGTTATAAAAGACACGTGCGACAATTCAGTATAATTCAATTCAATTACTTTTCTATGAATGTCAATGACAGACAGGGAGACATTATGGTCAAAAAATTTAAATGTTATTGTTTTATTATTATCTGTGATTTTTTGTATTATACCTTTATGTAAACTATGTAGGTACCTTTGGTTTCGCCCGTATTGAAAATCCTTAGTCTAGGTCATTATGATTATTTATGCCAAATTTCAACTAAATCATGTTCCAGCGGTTTGAAATGTGCGTTGAGTTAAAAGATTAGTTCAATCAGTCAGTCACTCTTTCATTTTTATTTATTTAGAAGATGTATCTAATAATATTGTTTATTGAATCATTATCTTCCTGCCCTTATCCCACATTATGTAGGGTCGGCACAGCACGTCTGCCTCCTCCATTCTACTCTATCATCCGTCATATTATCTTCATTCACTCCTCTAGTACGCATGACGCATATCCTCTTTCACACAGTTCACCCACACCTTTTTCGGACACCGCCTTCCCGAATTAAATGTAAATACAGTGGTTACAAATACTTTAAAACTGTATTACTTAACAGTAATATTTATTGCAACAGGTACATCATATTATATAAATACTACCTGTCAACATTTTATCAAATGTAAATTATAATAAGTCTGGAAATATAATAGGCCTCTTTACTTATAAATAACTATTATAATATTGTATATTATTTTGATAAACGTAATACATTGTATTATGAGAAATGTAACCCGGATAATTGATATACTACCTTATTGTGTTATAATCCTTGGTGAGATATTTCGTAATAAATAGATTCACCTAAAAATCAGAGAGAAACCATTTAGCCAGTGTATTAAAATTGTATTATAATCTTAAGTTACCTTTCCATATCTAGATAATAAGTTTATAGTTTATAGTGGGTGCAATTCACAGCACACTGTAGTTTAGTTTTATACTTGTAATAATTAACAAAAACTTTTTTCTCTACCCTCAACTTTATAATAACGATATTGTTTCGCTTTTGTTTTAATTGTTCATTCTCTTATATTGTTTATGTATCTGGTCACACTTAAATTGCATCTTTACTCGTGCTACATCTTACTCAATCCAAACTAAGTACTACTTAATAGGTAGTTAAGTTTATGTTAAGTAGTACTTATGCTATTAGGTTTTATTATATTACTACAATTAGATAATAAAGGAAACTTAGGGAAGAGACTGGCTACCACAACACAGGATATCCTAGTGTGGGGCCAGTGGACACCATAGGTTATAATCTATATTAGTTCATAAGCAATTAGTTTTAAATTTTGGTGTAACCATGTACATCACATCTATCTTAAATAAAATATTTTTCATTTTTCATTTTTTTTTCAATTAAGTACAAAATTTTAATAAATGAAATGATTTTATTTTTATAATCGCGTAACTTACTTTTTTTAACTTTTCAGGAAATGGAATGTATAATAGAAAATGACGAGGAGAACGAGGATAAATTTGAAGTGGATCCACTAGTTATAAATCAAAACAAGCTACCAAAGTTGACCCCGCAACGGTCTTTCAACATGAACCATCCCTCAGTTAGAAATGTGGGTAAGTAATACTTTCATTTTAGGAACTAATCTTGTAGATAATGATAACATTGCAAGAAGAAATAGAAAACCATGAAAATAAAAAGATAGATTTGTTAAAACTCATCAGCCCAGTAATTTCAATAGCTACTCTATACCCTCCTACCGACGCACAGTAATATTCGCACATCATTATTCAGCACCAGCATAACTGGCACCGTTGGAAACCCACCTAGTCGACCTCCTGCAAAGGAAGTCTACCCTCCGATGTAGAAATTATTCATAGTAGTAGTAGTAGAAGCATCGTGGCGCTTTGTGGCTTTTTTGTGGCTAAAGCAAGCAAGAGTAGAGGCTGACGCCGGCTTCTATTGTGTTTACGGCTGTTTGAAAATGTTGTAGCGAAAAGCAAAACAGTAAAGTTATTTTTTTTAAAACTTTGGTTGCCATGGTAAGCCATGAAGGGATCGATGCTGAAATCCATCTAACCAACCTATGTATTTGCTTCACTGAAGAGTGAATAGCCTTCCTAGGCAAATTACTTGATACATCACATCGTCGGCTGCATCTGCTCTCTCCATTAGGTGGGATGTAAACGTGGCCTACATTATTGAGAATTTAAAAAGTTCATAAGAGTGTAGTGACATTTACCCAAAATTATCGTTATTGTAGCTAAGCCGAGGTCGAGTAATAAAAGTTGTCTTTAATGTCAATGTCGGCGCCCTACATGTTGATCTGGGCTCCTGCAATTAAATTTGCCACAATTATAATACCTATGTGATAGAGGTTAAAATGTACAGCATACACAGTATTATACCTGCTTAGTATATTAATGAAAACAAATATTCTTGATGGATATATTAATTATTTTATTATTTAATATCGGTTGTCTGTAAAAGATTTTAAGCGATAAGATCGCCGATTCCAACATTTTTGTACACATTTATTTTTACTACATATATATCCATCATGCGGTGTTTTAATAAAGAGTTACTTACCTAATCTAATCTTCTAAATATATAAAAGGAAAGAGTGACTGACTGATCTATCAACGCACAGCCTAAACTACTGAACGGATTGGGTTGAAATTTGGAACATAGATAGGTTTTATGACGTAGACTTCCGCTAAGAAAGGATTTTGCCATGCGGGCAAAGCCGCGAGCATAAGCTAGTCTAATTATAATATAAAATCTCGTATTAATACTCTGACTGACTGTCTGACTTACTCTGTAATACTTGATTCTCGCAATTGCTTCTGTTTGGCAATTAAAAACGACCAATTTTCCGATTTTTAGGTACCGTTTCAAATATTAGAGGTCTGTGATAAAAATCAGAGTCAGAGTATTTGGGAAATAAAGTTTGTCGTTTAGGCTTTTATTTCTGTAAACTCATTACATTTCGTTAAAAATACGCTCTTTAACCTATGGCACCAAACATGTTTGTGACCAGAACAGGGCCAAAAACATACGACATTCATTGCAATTAGTATTTGCATGTGCAAATATCGAACAACCTTAAAATTTGAGTGTAATTGAACATTTTAAACTTCCAGGTCTACCCCGTGCCAAAACGTGTGACAAGCCGCTCCCAGAGTTCGAACACAACAACAGACTGTACCCCGGGCTTACTACGGCTGCTTCAGTTGGCATGATGCCTCGAGTGACTTCCAGCGGGAGCATGAGCGAAGCTGCCAGACGGAGGAAGGCGTCCGTCATATCGCATATATCGAATATGGACTTCACTGGAAGCTATTTACAGCTGTATTTAGATGTAAGTATAGCTATTTGTGCAATATGTGAGAAAAGTTGTTTTTTTGCTGTGAGTACCGAGTTTAAGTCACTCACCGCGCTCAGCAGGCTTTTATTTGAATCACGATCGCAGCGAGTGATTCAGATTCTAGCTGCTTTGCGAGCTCGTGACTTAAACTCGGTACTCACAGCAAAACACAACTTTTGTCACATGTTGAATAAAAAGCTATTTACATAATATACGCCTGCTCCTCCATCTTTACCAGGAGCATAATTAATTCGTCTGTATACTTTGCGGTCGGCGATTTTACTCCTGACTCTCGTATCGGGCTTACTAGCCATTCATGAAACTGCCGAAGCCATTCTGCTTGAATCATATTTCATAGAAGTAAGAGGCCAATGATGATGTTGACTCGTAAAAACAACACAACGCTTGACAAATAGCTACTTAACCCGCGTCTCGAGTTACATTTTTGGTCTACACTCTCAACAAAAACACGTCAACACGCAGCAAAATCCCCTACACAAAAAAAAATGTCTATGCTTCAAGCGTCAACAAATGTTTTTGCTTTTAGCAAAAATATTTGTTGAAGCTTACCGCCGGACTCAGCTAGTAAATAAATAAATAAAGCAAAAACATTTGTTGAAGCTTGAAGCATAGACATTATTTTTTTTTTGTGTAGGGGAATTTGCTGCGTGTTGACGTGTTTTTGTTGAGAGTGTAGACCAAAAAAGTAGCTGGAGACGCGGCTTAAGGCAAACATACTATATTATCAAATTGTCTACATCTGGGCAAGTACCGCCCTTTTGCTCAGCCATTCGCCTCTATCTCTTTTACGTTCAGATATGTTTGGTAAATGCACTGAACAGTCAATATGTAAAGATAGTTGTCCACATATCTAGAGGGAAATAGGAACTAAAAAGAAGTACAATAGGTACATAAAAATTTCATCCATAATCTGTTTTACTTTTTCAGACGGCCGACGAAGACGCGATACAATTCAAACCAAAAAAACACGATCCCGAGAAAGACAAGCAAGAGAAAAAAGTGGGATTCTTCAAGAAGTTCATAGAACTCATGGACTTAGATCTACTGAAAGACTGGTCTTTTCTAAACCTCATATTTGGTTTAGCATTATTTTGGAGTGGGGAACTCCAATTTAGGATGTTGACTCCATTTTTTATAAGCAGTTTGGGGTATAATATGAATGATACTGCGTTTTGTCTGTCCATGACCGCCATTACGGATATTTTGGTGCGTTTGATACTGCCCCCTATATTTGATAGAACTAGTATATCGAAGAAGATGATTTTTTTCGTGTCTTCATTCTTTTTGGCTGCTACGAGATCTGGTAAGTTTGAGTTTGTTTTAAATACAAGTAATATTGTAAATGTGAAAGCATGGGTATATGTTTGTTACCTTTTCACGGCTTCTATGGCTAAACCGATCTGAATGTAATCACACGGGCAAACTCCTGAGCAAGACAGTAATAAAATTAAGATAGAGTTAATAAATGTAAGATAGAGTTAATAAATATAAAAAAAGAGTTATATTATGTGACCATTTTATACCTAAAGTATTGAACCATTTTGCGCTGTAAAGTCCAGTTGTTACTTAGAATAAGTAGGTTTTGCGTGTATTCTTATAAGGTTTAATTAAGTAATTAGGTATATATTAGTGAATAAATATTTCAATTTTTGATATAATTAATTTATTTATGAGATCAGATGTCTTAGAAATAGCACACACCACATTAAATTGGAAGTCGCTAATTTGGTTTATTTTTTATTTGTTACGTAATCGTAAATTATTTTCCTAATAAAAGTGTATTTTTTATCTTATTTCCAGTGCTAGCCGAACAAACAGAATGGGTGCCCCTAATGATCTGGCTCTCAATATGTGGTTTCTTCCGAGGGATGTGTCTTAGTAACTTTACTCTAACTATATCAGAGTACTGTCCTTTGGAGAAACTGCCCGCTGCATTTGGATTGCATATGGTCAGCAAAGGGGTCCTTGTTGTGTTTATTGGACCTTTGATTGGTGAGTTTGAACCTTATTATATGGTATAGAGGGTTTTATGCTGGCTTCTGGGTTCTAGCTGATGACAGAAAGAGACGGGACGGAGCGGAAAAGCGGTCGCGTTCTTGATTTTGTTCCTGCCCGCGTTTGCTTTATATGTGACAGGTTAAGCGGTTAATCATGAGTTTCTTGCTCGTTCTTCTCATAGAGGTGCCTTGCGAACGAGCAGTAGAGTGTTAAAATAGAAAAATGTAAAATTGACTTGCAAAAGTGCTCCGATGTAGCCTATTTGAATAAATGAATTTTGAGTTTGAGTTTGAATAGTCGCTGAACCTCTGACTTGCTCGCACGATATAACAAATTGTGAAATAACAATTGATAAAATTCACTTTTTGGAAATGTGCTAAATTTTCATTAGCTCATATTTTTATACAATTTTTTTAAGTATAACCAGTTTGATACTTTATAAAATGGTTGAGGCATGTTTAAAGATAGATACTTTTCTTATAATTGAGAATGCCATTGTTGTTATTTAAGGTAGCAAACTGGGAATACTTTTAAAAATAGTATATAAATATGAGTTAAATTTTCAATTTAATGCATGTTTAATTATATTAAAAGTAAATTTTATCAATTGTTATTTGACAATAAGTTATATCGTGCGAGCGAGACCAGGCCCAGCGACTATTAACCCCTTAATTAAGGAGAGCGTCTTGCTCGTCTTCTTACTTCTCCACATAAAAAAAAAAAAAAATTACAAGTTCAAACAATACAAATATTCTGACCTACGGTAGTGTGGCTTCAACTTTAGTCTATTACTATCTACGGCCACATCTTTGCCAGTCACTTTATACATTGACAAAGTTTAACAAAGATTTAAAAAAAAGAAGCAATTTATATGTATTTTATAATTCGTCATATCTTGCGAATGAGTGTCACGAGCTAGTTAGGCCGTTTAATTTTGAAGTAAGTAAAGTAAAATTTATTTATTTGTAAGAGTATTGTAAGTACAAAATATAATAATAATAAATAAATATTTCAGGACAATTCACACAGCGCCACCTAACCCCATACTAAGCAACTTAATGCTTGTATTATGGTGATTAGGATAACGGATATAATACTTATATACTTTTCTTTTGTAAATACATACTTATAATAGATATTGAAAACCACCCAGACCAGAAACAAATACCTGTGGATCACACAAATATTTGCCTCATGCGGGAATCGAACCCGCAACCTTCTGCGTTGCAAGCGGGTATCAGCCCACCGCACCACAGACGTCGTCAAATATAATAAAATATGGTAATATAATAAAAGGTGTCTCAAATACTCTACCGGTAGTCCGGTGCACAAATTTTAAGCTATAATATTAAATTAGTGGGCGAACTTACAATGTAATTATTATATTAGTAATTCAAAATATAATTTAAAACAATAATTGAAGTATTATAATAATTTATTGGTTACCCTATGACCACGATTTCGCGTGATGTTTAGCGACAATGCGGCCGTAGATGGTAGCAAACTAAACCTAGAAGGCGGGATAATTCCCTCCCTGGATTCATTGAAATTTAAGTTAAAATAAATGTTTTTTTTTTCAGGTTACGTTAGAGACTACACCAAAAGTTATGCGATGTGTATTCACGTGCAAAACGCACTCATAATGTCCTGCGTATTGGTGTGGGGCATAGAATACGCCCTGGCTTTTACTAGGAGAAGGAAAGTGGTGCAAATTTAACATGCCAATGTACGGGCTTATCGCTACATGACAGGATTGCAGGTTATTTTTATGGCCAATAGGACTTAGGACTGCGTTTGATCGCAGTTTTACCTGTAGGATCGGTTGGATTTTTGACTGCTTAAAATCAAAATGGTCAAAGGCTTATTTGTAAATTAAATGAGGCCATAATAACCAGAGTGGCCTAACTGGCGTTTTTCAATGGGTTATTTTTTTTTAAATCTGTTATAATCGGTAAAACTTCTCAGTGGCCTGAAGTTTTTTTAAGCCTCTCTGAATTTCATGGCCTCATAATATGTGCATGTTACTTGACCAATAAATATGAAAATATTTGTGTACAAGTTGGTAGATACAATAATTTGTAAAAGTGGCTTACGTTAGCCCTAAAACTGGTTTTATAAATTTATTATTATTTAATATAGAGATAGAAATCTTAATAATAAATTTATAGAAGTCAATAGTAGATCAGCATAGAGCATTGAAAATTGGCTAGAATACGTTTACTAGCAATGCCCAAATGTGGCAGGCTTGTTTGCTATGTTATAAATATTACAAATAGCACAGTTTTGTTAGGAGTTTGACCGTACTTACATACCTATAATATTATAATATCATGTACCTACAATTATTTTTATACTCGTATGTAAACTGGTGCTTTCCGTCGGATATTAGGTGTAGTGAAGATTATCCATTGATTTATTATTAAGATTTCTTTTTGAGCCGTTTTTTGTACTATAATAGAAAAATCTTACTTTTGTTGTTTTCGTTTTTCGTAAATCGTGTACTTTTACGCTAAAATTCTAACAGGTGGTTTCAACTTTTATAATAATTCTTAATCGAATATTAAATATTTAATTATATTTTATACCTAACGAGGTACGAGGGGTTGCTTTATATTATGACAATTTTTATGATAAAATCTGATGCAATTTTCAAGAGAAGAAAGTCAATATAAAAAATCATATGACATTTAGAAGCAAATGTACTTTGTATGGTATTATAAAAATATTTAGGTACATTGAATAAATACTGTGGAATATTTATTACAGAACGCCTTACATAAATCATATCAAATACTTATACAATATTTAACATGACAGGGACAGCAGCTTGGTTATATTTTTTTAATCATGACATTAAAAATACTATTAATTCGAAGCGAATTTCGAAAAATGCTAAATGTTTTAATATTCTTAAACATAAATGTAGCACATTGTACTGACTTACATTTAGTATGAATTTAGCGTTCTTCCATCGTGTGTCAAATACTGTAATTATTATTATAGCGAGAATTATTCAATAATATAACTAGAATTATTCGATAATATTATTAGAATTATTCTGTAATGTCAAGTCTGTGTGACAAGAATTGTTCAATCGAACTATTTGGTAATATAATCAGAAACGTTATGCAATATTATTTGAATTATTTAGCAACTGGCTGCAACCAACGGTTTTACCCGCTGTACAGTAATCTATAGCAGCATTAGCCGTAACACCAAGAGAAAGCTAATGCAGACCCTAATATTTTCCATCTTCTTGTACGCGTCTGAAACTTGGACTCTAAAAGCCCGCGTGCGATCGAGGATTGACGCGTTCGAGATGTGGTGCTGGCGCCGGATGCTGAGAATCTCCCGGACGGAGCGCCGCACAAACGAATCAATCCTCAAACTTCTAAAGATCAAATCCCGTCTCTCGACTATATGTAGGCAGAGAGTCCTCAAGTTCTTCGGGCACACAGTCAGGAGAGACCCAGACAGCCTGGAGAGGCTGATTATCACCGGCTGTGTCGAAGGGAAGAGGGGCAGAGGGCGCTCGCCTACAAGATGGACCCACACAACCCAGGACGCTACAGGAGCCACCTTGCAAACCTCCATACAGATGGCGCAAGACAGAAGCGTCTGGAGGGAACTGGTGGCGAGGACTACGGATCACAGTCACGTCCCTCAGTCATGAGGATACGACAAAGATGAAGACAGTAATCTATATATTATTCCAGGGTCTAAGCTATCTCTACACGAAATTTCACCTCAATCGATTAACTCGTTTAGATGTGCAGTAGTAACATACACACACTCACTAGTACTAGTGTGATTGGTGTTATTTTACCAGAATAATTCTATAAGTAAATTATTCGGTAATATTACTAAAAATATTCGGCTATATTCAGCGGCTATATACAATTCTTGTGATATTACGAGAATTATTATTTATTATTGAATAATTCTAATTATTAACCTTTTGAACGCCACGGCACAAACGCATTTTCGTACCCTGTGCGCCAAGGCACAATTAAAAAAAAAAAACCTACGAAAGAACTAGTTGAACTAGTTGCTAAGAGTCGATAAATGTTTTTATTTCATTTTATTAAGACTGGGTTTTTTGTCGTCTATAGACGTCGTTGGCGTACAGGACCCGCAAGTACTTGTCAAGTATAGGTGACTTTGGCGGTCAAAAGGTTAAGATCCCCAGTGACTGTAATATAGTACGTATTAATGTTACATTAACTTTTTAGATGTTGATTTTCAATATGAATATTTTTAGATGGCTGTTGTATCGGATAGATTTTGTAGTATTTTTAGATAAAGTCACGCATCGAATGATGCACAAGATCTAAATATTGAACACAATGATACAAAGAAGTGCCAAAAATCAAGCAGTGTTGGTTAAAAAAGTCTTAGGTAATGACTGTATGTGACAAAACTATCGCTTAAAAGAGCTTATACCTACAGCCGGACGCTCTTTCGATTGCACTTTTTGATATATTTTGCAATATAAATTCATAGAAATAACTTTGTTTAATATATCAAACGGGAAATACTTTTAAAATTCATTTATTTATTTTATTTGGAAAATCAACAGCTCCAAGTAAAGCTTACAAAGTTAATGAGTATACATGAGAATACATAATATGTCTACATATATAACTTTTTAAAGTAAACAAAAGATACAAGACTGGTGAAAAAAAATTAATACATATGTGTGCAATAATATTATGCAGGGCTTCTGTTGAGGAATTTTTAAAAAGTAAATCTTTGAATTTAGATTGCAAAATGTATCAAATCGTTGAGCGAGAGAGCGTCGAGTTGTATAAGCCCTCTTAACGTCAGACAATTTTTGTCTTTTGTCACTTTCTTATACAATCGATGCGTGACTTTAAAATTTAGTCCATCTATTAAAATCAGGACTAAAAATACACTTTTTGAAGGTTTACATAGAATTACTAGAATTTTTAAAACTTGACATGAGTCGATGTGTTGAATGACAATTTTTAAGGCTACCTTTTTTTTATTTGTACAAGTAGCATAAATTAGTATAATACTCTCTATATTTGGTTATGATTAAATTGTTTTGGTACTTATGTGTTGAAAGAAATTAGGCGCTAAGTCCACGAGCGTATTAAAGTTAGCAATATGCTATAATAGGAAAGGACTATCTGTGACATATGGGAAAAACTTCGTGGTACTCATAGTTCGTGGAAACGGTGCCTTAGAACTTTCGCAAGCGATGAGTATGGTCTTAGAACGCTTCCGCACTGAATTTAATCCACATCCGATTCGAATCCGTCATGACGTATGATATAAGTGGCGGGTTTCGTTTGGATACTATTATTATAGCTACTTCGGCCCATAATTAATTTAGTTCGACGAAGAACAGAAGTGATTGTACGCCCACAGAAGATATTGTACGCACTATCGTGATTGTAACTTACAGGCTACCATAGAAAATGTTCTTCGCTTACGCCGAACCTTTATTTGATGGATTCGGATCAGACTGAGATCGGATTTACTGCGGAAGCTAACCCGAATTTTCCTATTTCTTAATACGGGGCAGAAATAAATTGAATTATTAAAGTGGCTAAAGAGAATCGTATGCGATGGTTTTTTGAGTTGATATTATTTTGCAAATTTAGTGAATAAGCAAAATTTAGTAATAAATTATAAGTGATTGGTGTTGCTTATCGCGCTGACATTAAATTGGTATAATTATGTACTTATTATGACAACAATATAATGACAAAAGGGATGGATTTACCCCGCTTACTTGTGGTGTAAAGACCTGTTTAACCTTTCGAATATTACCGCCTTCGGTAGCGAAACAAATCTGCATAGAAATATTTGTTATATTTTGCTACCCAGAGCGGTAGCAAAAATATCGCCAAGAAAGGCTACTGGCTCATCCATAGCCACTTTGATGCCCACTTTAATGTACATAACTTGCTTAAACCTCCTCCTTGATATATATATGAGTAAAATATCAAACGCAGTAATGTACATTTATGGTGGTCGCTCATCTATCCGCAACGGGCAACGACCGCGCCGACAGTATTTTTGTATACGAAATCTTTCGATTCGGACGATTCGACTCCGGCAAGTGTGCAAGGTTTCATGAGATTCGTTATAAAGAATTCAAAATTCGATTCGTTCGGCGCGGTCCATGCTAGAGGTGCGTTCACCATGAAGTGGTAATCAAACTTAATGACTATGAATTAGCCAATAGCTCTGTAAGATTGAACAGTGTTCATGAACAAGCCTTTATAAAGGCGACGGTGACGGCTCTTCATCAGGCTTGTTTATATTAAAAAAAATCTCTAAAATGCCAAAATTTGAGTCTATTATTTTAAAAAGCGATAACAATTTCGCATAACATAAAAGTTTGAAACAAAAGGTTTTCGGCACCAAAAAATGCGTCTGCTATTGTGATTTCCGTCTTCCAAGCGCAGTGTAGTGCTTTTTGATGTGTGATTTTATTGACCAAATAATACTTAATTATATAAACGAGTACTTATTCACGTTTTATAAAAATGTATGGCATTATATTAAGCATTTAGTACTTAAATATCTACTCTCTAAAATGTTTTTCTTTTCTAACTAGTGCGTTATTTTGTTTATGAATTTAACTCGGGCAAAACCTACGAATGGCAAAACGTTTTTTTGTACCTAAGTCAATAAGGCTTCTGAGAGACATTTAAAGTAAAAGAAGCGTTTCTTGACTTAATCGGATAATATTATACGACTAATTTGAATAACCAATATGTTTTGACATTTTCTTTTGTTTTTGACATTGTTTTTGATAGAAATATTTGGCTCATCAAAAATCATAAGGTTTGAAAGACTACTAAGAGTACAATAATTATATATTATTATGTGTAATTGCAAGTTTTTTTATGATAGTGCCAAAATAAATTACATAAGATATGTGTTGTACATGACAAAAGTTTTATTTGAATGTTGCGGGTAGTGATTTAGATGTTGACCGTTTTAACCCACCACTGAAAAGTGGTTGTTAGTTTGAAAGTTGCTGTATTGTATTGAAGAAGTTAATGTTTACTCCCGGGCGAAAAGAGGGGTGTTATAAAATATCAGGCACATGTGCTTGTTTGTGACTCAATTACAAAGACAGAAAAAAACCTATTTATGTTTTTTTGTTCAGTGACTTTTCTAGATTGTTCATGATTAAAGAATTTGTTTGACCGTTTTAATAATATTAAAGGAAAGCATTTTAAAATTATTGTTTTTCTTTAATAATCTAATTTAACAAGTCCATAGGGATTTTTTCTATTAATATAGTTATTTATAAAGACCATATTATTATGAATGTGTTGAAATGTTAGGCCTACGAATTTATGTTATAATTCTCTATATTTTACTTATTAGCGAATAAATCATGGTACATATTGTGTATACTTATTGTAAAGTATAGATGATTTTTATAAACGACATAATTACTGAAGTGCGGAATAAAGAATGAGCTGGTTACCGAAAAACATCGTTTTATTTTAAAAAATTACAATCCTACTGCTGTTATCTAAATATATAAAAGAATAAGTGACTGATTGACTGACTGATCTATCAACGCACAGCCAATACCACTGAACGGATTGGTTTAAAATTTGGAACACAGGTTTTATGATGTAGACCTGCGCTAAGAAAGGATTGGTCCACGCGAGCAACGCCGCGAGCATAAGCTAGTATTAGTTAATTTGAGATTTAAAACTCGGTGTTACTGATGGGAATAAATATTCAAATTGAGTCACACTTTTACAACGGTGTGACTCGGATGTGATTTTTTTTTTCAACCAGTCACAGTGTTACAGGATTTGGTGTGACTCGATGAGAACATACCTATTTTCAGCGGCTTAAACTGCTTATTGTTAAGCCAGTAAAAATATACTTACAATAAAAAAATTAAAAACTATGAAGGAAGAATTTTCTGGAAGGAAAATATGCTGCAGGGTTGGTACACACTATAGAGGCGCAGAATCTCGGAAGCCTCAATTTATTGATATAGCAGTTGGTAGTAAAACCTATAACATAATGCAAACTACAGTTCGCTCTCTCACCTATTATTATAGGGGCGCAGAATCTCGGAAGCTTTAATTAAATGGAAACAAATTTTATGTAGTCTTCTTCTTCTTCTTATTTAATGGCTTGTTGATGTGGGGTTACCACAACTTGCCAATGTCGCCGTGGATAGAGAGAGAAATAAACGCTGGAGTTTGATCGGTTAAAATAAAATATGCTCGGTTTTTAGGTCACAACAGAGTTGTAGTACCTGAAAAGACATCACAATATATACACATTGTGAAGAATATATTTTACGTAAGAAAAAGTATTTTGACATTGACAATTAATAAGGAAAAAACATTGCCATAAAAGCATGACAAGAATACACATTATGGTTTATCTACACGATCAATAACACTTCCCCTTATTCTTATCATGCTTTACAAATTCCGGTACAAAATATCGATAGTCTATATATAATTACAGCTCTGAAATGACTCTACACTATGCTCAACATTTATAGAAACATACAAAAACGTTACCACAAATGGTTCTACATAATGCTCTATCATTCCAGAAAAATGACTCTACTTTTCAGAATTATGTAGCACATATACAGCATGATTTAAACTACGTAACAAATACAATCAATATGTCTTTTACACACAATGCAAACATTATCATGAACAGGTTCCATTATCAAAACAAACAAAAAATATAAAATTATAAAACTATCCTGTTCATGTCTTATTAAGGGGTCTACCCTCTTTAGACGGGCAAAGATAAGGCTATTTTCACGAATTTTTTTGACCGGTATACGTCATAAATATGGACATAAAAAGTGTTAGGCCTAAAAAATACACTATTTGATTACTTGACCCTTCGGGTATGTCTTGGCCACTGACTTCCCCTCAAGGCATGGGATGCACGGCTGAAACTTGTCATCCATCTGAAAAGAAACATTACGAGCCACACACTTCTTTAACGAGCATAAACCTTTCACACTGATATGTCCCAACCTACGATGCCATAAATCAACATTCGTATCTGATGAAGCTATCCTTGCAGTCTGTGATTCCTGCACTTGATGCAGAACAGCCATCGACTGCTCCTCAGCAAAAGTATGACTGTCCACCCTGTAGACACCCTTACATAAACTTGCAGACATAACTGGTTTGTCCAAACAAATGTGTCTTTCATAAACAAAACAACCATCACTATTAAATAAAACAGACATTCCATTCTTACACAAGCTACTAACTGACAGTAAATTCTCAGACAACTCAGGCACATACATTACATCCTTCAATTTCAGACAACTATTATTACTTACATTCATAGAAAGATCTCCAATACCTGAACTCTCTAGTTTAGTATTTTTCTCAGCACAATTTATCTTTACATTACTCTTTTTTATGTTATTAATATACTCTTTGTTGTTAACCATATGGGAAGTAGAACCACTATCAATAATAAATTCAGTCTTCTTCTGCTGTGATGTTGAGGCTAGAAACGCTGAAGCTACCATAGACGTTTGCTTGTTTTCTTTTTCTTTCCGATCCCTCTTTCGTTTAAAACATTGCGACGAAATGTGACCTTCACGTTTACAATAGAAACATCTAAACTTTTTCTTGTTTACTTCAGGCTTCGTTATCATAGCTGTATTTGAAGAGTTTTCAGTATTATTTCTTCTGTACTCTTCTTGTAGTAAACGGGCTCTTACTAGCTCGCTTGTGAGCTGGTTGTTCATTGATGCTGCTTCTAAAGTGCTGACCAGGGTATCAAACTCTGCTGGTAAGCCACTGAGCATAATTTCTGCTATTTCAGCATCTTCAACCTCTTTCCCAATGTCACACAACTGTTGCTTCAATGTAAAAATGTTGTCGATGTATGCAGTCATATTGGCATGCTGTGCGTACTCAATGCGATGCAACAGCCGCAGTAAAGTGACCCTTCTAAATAGCCCTTTGTCCTCATATACAGAGCATAGCTTCAACCGTGCTTGCTTTGCTGTCTTGATACCGTATAACATTTGAAATAAAGACGGCTTGACGCTTAGAGATATCCTTGCTAACGCCTTTTGCGATTTAAGAGAGTCAGATTCATCATCTATAGCTGACCATAATCCTTCCAATATTAATATATTTTTCATACAAAACTTCCACGAGGTGAAGTTCGAAACGCCTTCAAGTTTTTCAAATTTTAATGCGTCATGCATATTGATTGATGAATTAATTATTGTAGATGCTGTTACAGGCTCGCTCATATTTAATATTCAACTTGATTCTTTAATAAAAACGACAAGGCCGTACTCGCGCAGTATTTGCTTTCAATCTTCTTTGTAAGGCACATGGGCACATAACCTATAGAGGCGCAGAATCTCGGAAGCCTCAATTTATTGATATAGCAGTTGGTAGTAAAACCTATAACATAATGCAAACTACAGTTCGCTCTCTCACCTATTATTATAGGGGCGCAGAATCTCGGAAGCTTTAATTAAATGGAAACAAATTTTATGTAGTCTTGTGAAGAATATATTTTACGTAAGAAAAAGTATTTTGACATTGACAATTAATAAGGAAAAAACATTGCCATAAGCATGACAAGAATACACATTATGGTTTATCTACACGATCAATAACACACACTACTTGTGTTTTTTGTTTTTTGTTAATATTAGCCAAAAACCGGATCTTGTTAAAATTCAAATTTTTAATTTCAGTAATAAATTATTCTCAGTTTTCGATTAACATTTTTTATTTCTATAATTTTGAGGCGCAATTACTTAGATAGGTACAGGTATCTATTTCAAAAACTATAAAAACTCAAAAGCAGGAACTCAAAATGTTGAACTTTTGGAACTTGAAATTTTACATTAGCATTAATTTGATTCGTTTTTTAATACCTATTTAATTTTTTAGCTTAAGGATATGTATGCCGTAGATCTTATCTAATACCAGTTTTTAATAGGTCATTGACTTAAATCGTTTTTCAGAAACCGTTTGTGCAGATGAAAAATGTCCGTAACTTTCATACCACCAATGAATATTATCATATTATTATATACTCTTTATATATTATGTATAGTTACTTAGTTAACATAGGTATAGGCAGGTGTTTAGGTAATCATAATATCTATCAGATTACCTCGTCTTGTCACATCGTCATAAAAAATAGTCCAAATTTGGTAAGATTTGTGCTAGCGATAGGGTCGCGAGTACAGATGTAAATACACCGATTTAAAACGTTATATTCCAAATCTTGTGGTATAATACTCCAAATACACAATTTCAAACAGTTTAAAACTCTCCTACAAATATAAAAAAAAATATTTTATTCTTCGTTATTTTGAGCAATTATTGAGTTAAAACCTACTACGTTAACATTACAGCAATGCCATGTCGCCAAAGTAAAAAAATCCTATACCCCTGCAATAAGTAGGTAAGTAAACCTACCTATAGTAAAAATATTATACAACATTAATAAAAAAGAAGCAAAACTAATATAATAAATCACCCTCAAAACAACAATAGCAAAATATTAGTTAATAGAATTTTAATAAAAGTTTATAGAATATCAATAGAGAGTAAGTACCTATTTCCTACAATATTGTCGAGATACCTACAACTGATTACGATATCGTAACGAGGCAAGAGTGTGAGTTTAGTTAAAACCGAATTAAAATTATTAGGTATACCTAAAGTAGGTATATTTATTATGTGGTTATCAAAAAAGTTTTTAATTCTATTCAACCTATAGTTTTTTATTACGAACACAGAGCTTTCACCGTATCAATGTAGTTTTTATAACTAATTCCTATCTCTCCACTTGGTCGGACGGACCAAACTAACTGAACTTACGGTACCTACTTGTAACGCCTATATTTAATGTCAGTAAGTAGGTACTCAATCTCGATGCGACGTTGCCAGCTTTCAACTCTACATACACGGTAAAGAGTATCTCTTTACCGTGGTGCGGCGCCGGCACTGCTCTTTATGTATGTGTGTGAGTGTACGTAGTTATAGGTAGATTGCGAGTGTGTGAAAATGCGACGTTGCCGTTTGGTGTTGCGCCCGCACTGCTCTTTATGTATGTGTGTGAGTGTACGTAGTATAGGTAGATTGCGAATGTGTGCATTTGGTTAGATTGGTTAAGTTACAAACCGAATTAAATTATAACAAGCTTTTATTTGACAGAAAACAGACAGGTGAATGGTCTGTTGTCTGTCTATCTGTATTCAAATCCTAAACGTTTGTTTGCGCGCGTGTAGCTTAGGTGAGAATGTGTGAATTAGGTGAAAATGTGAAGAAAGTGTTCATCCCGTTGTGGATGTAATGACAAAAAACAAAAGTGCTTAGAAGGGATACATCATGTCGGTAACAAATGTTACAACCAGTATAATTATTCAGAACATACAGATTACGTTGAGGACATTAATTAGATAAAAATATGTTTTATTTTTAATAATTTTATCAGTAAGTTTAGTACAACACATACACCTACCTATTATTATGCTGATCACATCAGAAAAAAACTTGTAAATACAACTTATGAATACGTACCAGCTTACTTAAATTTTATTTTATATTTTCATTACTATCGCACATGCTTTTTATTCAAAATTCTATGATCATTCTATAGAAAATCCGTCTAATCGCTTAGCTACCGCTATAAGTTCAGCGCTACCGATGCTCATTCAAACGGCTGCAGTTCCGTGTATATAGCTTTATTGTAATGATTAAAGGTTTTTTAGAAAGCTGATGAAAGAAACTAAATATTTTATAATAACCTATATTTGCATTATCCTAACGGTTACCAAGTTATATACATAAGAAGAATTTTTTTTTTTAGAAATTATGTTTTTTGGAATTATTTCCTTTCTTACTTACTTCAAATTAATAGTTCTTAGAAATAAAATGATGCTTATTTAATAACCTTTCATTTGACACCCTACTTAAGTAAATCGGTTTAGTAGATATTGAAATAACCCGCACAATAGAATAGGCTGGCGGCCATCTTTGTGACGTCATAACTACCCCCTCTATACACTTAGGAAGTGACTACCGCACTTTTCGTGTTCAGGAAAATATGACAAATAAGTACATACCAATAATCTGTATGGCGGAGATGTGTCCCACGGAAATTTTATTTTTTTGTATTGGGGACCGTACTATATGCAAAATTCGTAACTCAAATAAAAGCTTGTAATAATTTAATTCAATTTTTAACTAACAATAAAAAAAAAATATTCACACACTCTCACCTCAACTACACACACATACGTAAATGATTTGATTACAGATAGACAGACAACAGACCCTTCACCTGTCTGTTTTCTGTCAAATAAAAGCTTGTTATAATTTTATTCGGTTTGTAACTTAACCAATCTAACCAAATGCACACATTCGCAATCTACCTATACTACGTACACTCGTACGTAGTATAGGTAGATCGTGTGTGTGTGTGTGAGTACACACATACATAAAGAGCAGTGCGGGCCCGCACAATACGGCAACGTCGCATTACATACACACTCGGAATCTACCTATACTACGTACACTCACACACATACATAAAGAGCAGTGCAGACGCCGCACAATACGGCAACGTCGCACGACTAGGGCGGATCCAGGATTGGGCCCTGGGGGGAAGGTGCAAAAATATTATTATAACGTTAACTACAAAATGTGTGAGTTTTGCTCGCTCTGAACAGTTAAAAAATTCAAATATTCTTAAAAGATATAATATGCAAAATTCGTAACTCAAATTAAAGCTTGTAATAATTTAATTCAATTTCTAACTAACAATAAAATAATAATAATATTCACACACTCACGTCAACTACACACACATACGTAAAAGATTTGATTAGGTACAGATAGACAGACAACAGACCCTTCACCTGTCTGTTCTGTCAAATTATAATAGCTTGTTATAATTTAATTCAGTTTGTAACTAAACCAATCTAACAAAATTCACACATTCGCAATCTACCTATACTACGTACACTCACACACATACATAAAGAGCAGTGCGGGCCCGCACAATACGGCAACGTCGCACGACTAGGGCGGATCCAGGATTGGGCCCTGGGGGGGAAGGTGCAAAAATATTATTATAACGTTAACTACAAAATGTGTGAGTTTTGCTCGCTCTGAACAGTTAAAAAATTCAAATATTCTTAAAAGATATATGCAAAATTCGTAACTCAAAAAAAAGCTTGTAATAATTTAATTCAATTTCTAACTAACGATAAAATAATAATAATATTCACACACTCACGTCAACTACACACACATACGTAAAAGATATGATTACAAATAGATAGACAACAGACCTTTCACCTGTCTGTTGTCTGTCAAATAAAAGCTTGTTATAATTTTGTTCGATTTCTAACTAACAATTTTTTTTAATATACTACGAAGTAAGAAGACGAGCAAGACGCTCTCCTGATGGTAAGAGATAACGCTGCCCATTATTAATACAGTGCTACTCAGTATTTTACAAAGGTACGATTCTGGGTGCACTGCGCCAACGCTTCTTACTTGAGAGTCATAAGATGATAAGACTCCTCAGCCCAGTAATTTCATTAGCTACAGTGCCCTTCTACCGAAGCACAGTAATGTTTGCACATCACTGCTCAGGCGGTAGAATAACCGGCACTGTTGGGGTACCCACCTAGTCGACCTCCTGCAAAGGAAGTTTACCCCGGTAAAAGTAATAATAATATTCACACACTCACCAAAGCTACACGCACACATACAAACGTTTAAGATTTGATTACAGATAGACAGACAACAGACCATTCACCTGTCTGTTGTCAGTCAAATAAAAGCTTGTTATAATTTAATTCGGTTTGTAACTTAACCAATCTAACCAAATTCACACATTCGCAATCTACCTATACTACGTACACTCACACACATACATAAAGAGCAGTGCAGACGTCGCACAATACGGCAACGTCGCACGACTAGGGCGGATCCAGGATTGGGCCCTGGGGGGGAAGGTACAAAAATATTATTATAACGTTAACTACAAAATGTGTGAGTTTTGCTCGCTCTGAACAGTTAAAAAATTCAAATATTCTTAAAAGATATATGCAAAATTCGTAACTCAAAAAAAAGCTTGTAATAATTTAATTCAATTTCTAACTAACGATAAAATAATAATAATATTCACACACTCACGTCAACTACACACACATACGTAAAAGATATGATTACAAATAGATAGACAACAGACCTTTCACCTGTCTGTTGTCTGTCAAATAAAAGCTTGTTATAATTTTGTTCGATTTCTAACTAACAATTTTTTTTAATATACTACGAAGTAAGAAGACGAGCAAGACGCTCTCCTGATGGTAAGAGATAACGCTGCCCATTATTAATACAGTGCTACTCAGTATTTTACAAAGGTACGATTCTGGGTGCACTGCGCCAACGCTTCTTACTTGAGAGTCATAAGATGATAAGACTCCTCAGCCCAGTAATTTCATTAGCTACAGTGCCCTTCTACCGAAGCACAGTAATGTTTGCACATCACTGCTCAGGCGGTAGAATAACCGGCACTGTTGGGGTACCCACCTAGTCGACCTCCTGCAAAGGAAGTTTACCCCGGTAAAAGTAATAATAATATTCACACACTCACCAAAGCTACACGCACACATACAAACGTTTAAGATTTGATTACAGATAGACAGACAACAGACCATTCACCTGTCTGTTGTCAGTCAAATAAAAGCTTGTTATAATTTAATTCGGTTTGTAACTTAACCAATCTAACCAAATTCACACATTCGCAATCTACCTATACTACGTACACTCACACACATACATAAAGAGCAGTGCGGGCCCGCACAATACGGCAACGTCGCACGACTAGGGCGGATCCAGGATTGGGCCCTGGGGGGGAAGGTGCAAAAATATTATTATAACGTTAACTACAAAATGTGTGAGTTTTGCTCGCTCTGAACAGTTAAAAAATTCAAATATTCTTAAAAGATATATGCAAAATTCGTAACTCAAATTAAAGCTAGTAATAATTTAATTCAATTTCTAACTAACAATAAAATAATAATAATATTCACACACTCACGTCAACTACACACACATACGTAAAAGATTTGATTACAGATAGACAGACAACAGATCCTTCACCTGTCTGTTCTGTCAAATAATAGCTTGTTATAATTTAATTCAGTTTGTAACTAAACCAATCTAACAAAATTCACACAATCGCAATCTACCTATACTACGTACACTCACACACATACATAAAGAGCAGTGCGAGCCCGCACAATACGGCAACGTCGCATTACATACACACTCGGAATCTACCTATACTACGTACACTCACACACATACATAAAGAGCAGCGCAGACGTCGCACAATACGGCAACGTCGCACGACTAGGGCGGATCCAGGATTGGGCCCTGGGGGGGAAGGTGCAAAAATATTATTATAACGTTAACTACAAAATGTGTGAGTTTTGCTCGCTCTGAACAGTTAAAAAATTCAAATATTCTTAAAAGATATATGCAAAATTCGTAACTCAAATAAAAGCTAGTAATAATTTAATTCAATTTCTAACTAACAATAAAATAATAATAATATTCACACACTCACGTCAACTACACACACATACGTAAAAGATTTGATTACAGATAGACAGACAACAGACCCTTCACCTGTCTGTTCTGTCAAATAATAGCTTGTTATAATTTAATTCAGTTTGTAACTAAACCAATCTAACAAAATTCACACAATCGCAATCTACTTATACTACGTACACTCACACACATACATAAAGAGCAGTGCGGGCCCGCACAATACGGCAACGTCGCATTACATACACACTCGGAATCTACCTATACTACGTACACTCACACACATACATAAAGAGCAGTGCAGACGTCGCACAATACGGCAACGTCGCACGACTAGGGCGGATCCAGGATTGGGCCCTGGGGGGGAAGGTGCAAAAATATTATTATAACGTTAACTACAAAATGTGTGAGTTTTGCTCGCTCTGAACAGTTAAAAAATTCAAATATTCTTAAAAGATATATGCAAAATTCGTAACTCAAATTAAAGCTAGTAATAATTTAATTCAATTTCTAACTAACAATAAAATAATAATAATATTCACACACTCACGTCAACTACACACACATACGTAAAAGATTTGATTACAGATAGACAGACAACAGATCCTTCACCTGTCTGTTCTGTCAAATAATAGCTTGTTATAATTTAATTCAGTTTGTAACTAAACCAATCTAACAAAATTCACACAATCGCAATCTACCTATACTACGTACACTCACACACATACATAAAGAGCAGTGCGGGCCCGCACAATACGGCAACGTCGCACGACTAGGGCGGATCCAGGATTGGGCCCTGGGGGGGAAGGTGCAAAAATATTATTATAACGTTAACTACAAAATGTGTGAGTTTTGCTCGCGCTGAACAGTTAAAAAGTTCATACATTCTTAAAAGAAATATGCAAAATCCGTAACTAAAATTAAAGCTAGTAATAATGTAATTTAATTTCTAACTAACAATAAAATAATAATAATATTCACACACTCACGTCAACTACACACACATACGTAAAAGATTTGATTACAGATAGACAGACAACAGACCCTTCAACTGTCTGTTCTGTCAAATAATAGCTTGTTATAATTTAATTCGGTTTGTAACTTAACCAATCTAACCAAATGCACTCATTCGCAATTCTCCTATACTACGTACACTCACACACATACATAAAGAGCAGTGCCGGTGCCGCACCAAGCGGCAACGTCGCACTTAAGACAAGGGCGGATCCAGGATTGGGCCCTGTGGGGAATGTGCAAAATATTATTATAATGTTAACTACAGACAGGTGAAGGGTCTGTTGTCTGTCTATCTGTAATCAAATCTTTTATGTATGTGTGTGTAGTAGAGGTGAGAGTGTGTGAATATTATTATTATTATTTTATCGTTAGTTAGAAATTGAATTAAATTATTACATGCTTTTATTTTAGTTACGGATTTTGCATATTTCTTTTAAGAATGTATGAACTTTTTAACTGTTCAGAGCGAGCAAAACTCACACATTTTGTAGTTAACGTTATAATAATATTTTTGCACCTTCCCCCCCAGGGCCCAATCCTGGATCCGCCCTAGTCGTGCGACGTTGCCGTATTGTGCGGCGTCTGCACTGCTCTTTATGTATGTGTGTGAGTGTACGTAGTATAGGTAGATTCCGAGTGTGTATGTAATGCGACGTTGCCGTATTGTGCGGGCCCGCACTGCTCTTTATGTATGTGTGTGAGTGTACGTAGTATAGGTAGATTGCGAATGTGTGAATTTGGTTAGATTGGTTAAGTTACAAACCGAATTAAATTATAACAAGCTTTTATTTGACTGACAACAGACAGGTGAATGGTCTGTTGTCTGTCTATCTGTAATCAAATCTTAAACGTTTGTGTGTGTGCGTGTAGCTTTGGTGAGTGTGTGAATATTATTATTACTTTTACCGGGGTAAACTTCCTTTGCAGGAGGTCGACTAGGTGGGTACCCCAACAGTGCCGGTTATTCTACCGCCTGAGCAGTGATGTGCAAACATTACTGTGCTTCGGTAGAAGGGCACTGTAGCTAATGAAATTACTGGGCTGAGGAGTCTTATCATCTTATGACTCTCAAGTAAGAAGCGTTGGCGCAGTGCACCCAGAATCGTACGTTTGTAAAATACTGAGTAGCACTGTATTAATAATGGGCAGCGTTATCTCTTACCATCAGGAGAGCGTCTTGCTCGTCTTCTTACTTCGTAGTATATTGAAAAAAATTGTTAGTTAGAAATCGAACAAAATTATAACAAGCTTTTATTTGACAGACAACAGACAGGTGAAAGGTCTGTTGTCTATCTTTAATCAAATTTTTAACGTTTGTGTGTGTGCGAGGTGAGAATGTGTGAATTTTTATTTTTATGTGTGTGAATTTCATTATTATTTTATTGTTAGTTAGAAACCGAATTAAATTATTACAAGCTTTTATTTGACAGACAACTGATAGGTGTAGGATCTGTTGTCTGTCTATCTGTAATCAAATCTTTTTCGTTTGTGTGCGTGTAGTTTAGGTGAGAATGTGAGTGTGTGAATTTTGTTAGATTGGTTAGTAATCGAATTAAATTATTACAAGCTTTTATTTGACATTAGAGTTATGAATTTTGCAATTTTTTTTTGCAGTCTCAGCAAGCTTCTCGCTCTTATGTTATTAAGGATATTGGAATTTTTTAACTGTTCAGAGCGAGCTCAACTCACACTTCTCGTAGCAAACATTATAATATTTTTGCACCTTGCCACTTGCTGACGCAGCTCAAACGAGTTTGGGTTCATTTTATTTGTCTGAAAGAGTAGGAGTAATAATAGATTGTTTTTATTAAAGGGTTTTATAATTTTCTTTATGATAATATTATTTTTTTCAAAGAAGGAGCTTTTAAACTTATTACTCCTTTGTTTTTATAAATACATTAGGTAATCTCTGCTCTTGATGGACTGATTGAGCTGAAATTTCGTATAGAGATAGCTTAGAACACATAGACTATAATATTATATAGAACAGCGGGTAAAACCGCTGGGGGCAGCTAATATGGACATAAGACACCTATTGCGTCTCGAAAAAACAAAAAATGTAGTTATAATTACAAAAAAATGTTTTTTAATTCCAAAGGTTTTAAATGGTGTTTTACGGTGTTTTTGGGTATTAAATGGGTTTTTTGGTAACTAACCGATAGGTAAGATTGGTTATATACCGGCCTCACATCTATAGTCGCGAGTCGCGTAACATTAGGCCTTTGTGTTCCTAAATCACTTTTATGCAACGAAGTATCAAGACAAGCAAGACGCTCTCCTGATGGTAAGAGATAACGCTGCCCATATAATTAGTACAATGCTACCCAGGATTTTACAAATAAAAATTTCTGAGTGCACTACGCCAACGCTTCTTACTTGAGAGTCATCAGATGTTAGGACTCTTCAGCCCAGTAATTTCACTAGCTACAGTGTCCTCCTACCGAAGCACAGTAATCCACACTGCAGCACTTTAGGGGCTTAAGGGGGGTTAGCTACAATAACTCCTTGTCTACGAAGCAGATATAACCACCTAAGTAGGTAGGTAGGTACTATAGCTACAAGTAGCTGGTAATAAGGACTCGACACGTTTACATTCCGACGGATTAAGTTATTTTCAAGGGTTTCCCACTTTACGCTTCACGGATAGAGAACCTGTCTATTTCGATAGTAATAAGATATCTACTACAAATTATTCGAGCCTATGCTACGTAGAACTCAGGTTCCTTTCCTTTCTTGAGTTATGTTAGTTAGTGGGTACCGCGGATGAGTTCTTCGGCGTACCCGCTGCCCCGGCACTATGGCGTCCCGTAGGAGCACTCCCAAATTTTTGTGTGGTAATCCCCGCCGCGTCCATCTTCAAGTAGGGATGAAGACGCGACGTAACGCATTTTTCCTGGGTCAAAAAAAGTGTGTAGACCTAATGGGCTACGGATGAGTGTGAGTGTATCTATGTGCTCGAAGCCCCGACATCATGGTGCTCCGAAGGAACACCCAGGATTTATTGTGTACCCCGTCGTATGTTCATCTTCTTAGAGAAGAAAATGGCGCTTCTGCACAAATAATTCAAAATTCAAGGCAGTTTATTATTTAATTGTAGCCCTGTATTGCAAAAACAGTTTACCTAGGTACATGAAAAATAAATTTGAAGAATTTTTTTTTGCTGTTCATACAATACAATATTTAGGCTTTTGTAGTCTGTTGACTACCCAGCCAGCAGTTGCCAGCAGTTAGGAATCCTTATAGATTCGCTTTGTCCGTCTGGCTGTTATAAAGATGTTAGCATCATTAAGTCATTAGAAACAAAAAACTTTGCCAAGTAAAACTTTCATTTTTAACCTTTTGCATTAGGTAAATACTAACTCTAATTCCGAGATTTAACCATTTTTTATTCTAAAGTGACTGAATTATATTATGTGAATAATTATAATTAATTAATAATTATTAATGACGTAGACATGACACTATTTTATTAGGTACCCCTAAATCTTTTTTTCTATTTAAACCATAGAACCTACTACTACTCGAACTGGAAAAAATTCCATGGAATTTATAATTTGAAGGTCTTTTTAAGTACATCCGATCCACTATAGGTTTATTATTGGCCAATTTAAACAACACGTTCGGCCTGATTAATATTTTGCCATGGCACGTGTAAGCTTCTTTTTGTTCCATTAGAATGATATAATATGACACATTTAAACAAATAACTGTCAAACTATCCCTATAGTTAATAGATTTTAATAATAAAGTAGGTTTTTTCTTAATATGTGTACCTAAATTAAACCTACCGGTTACCTACCTAAGGTATTTAAAATTCGATTTATTATACCAACGATTCTCGTCTCGAATTTACCTACAAAGGTACATTCATACACCTATCTTAATTAGTCACTCGGTAGGTACATTTAAAATTTAATTTATCAAACCAATATTGTTGACCATCAACATGTTTATTACTCTATGAATAACAAGGTATACTCGTATGTACATGCATTTTAGTGCATTTTTTGGTTAATGGCCAATTTAAAACAATATGTTCGGCCTTATTAATATTTTCTATGGCACGTGTAAAAATTTGGCTCCATTAAAATAATATGACGCATATATTTGGTATTCTAAATTTTAACCCAATCCGTTCAACGGTTTAGCCTGTGCGTTGATAGATCAGTCAGTCACTCTTTCCTTTTATATATTCGGAAGACTAATATAGGTACATTTAAATAAATGAAAATTATAGCTCAATCACTTAGATGTTGCGAAGTGCAATAGTTATGAACTGCTGCATCAATTTTGGCAAAGCAACTACTTTGAAACACTGCACTGGTTGTAGATATGCACCAAACAAAACTACCGCGATTGGGCTGAAAATGGGTCATCTAGATTACCAAGTGAAGCTTCAGTTCAGAGTTCACAACAATTTTTTTAAATTTAGGCTGACACCACACGAGGCGGGCACGTTTCTTGAGCGTTTGAACCGCAACATGCCGGACGCACGCTAAATTTTAAAAGTGCTGGGTAACACAGCAGCAGCCGTCAGCAGTCAGCAGCAACGCAAAAATATAAGTTCAGCAAGCGACCGTTGCGTTGTAGGTATAGAAGGGAATGAGAAGGCTGATGAGCTTGCTAGAAGGGGATCAGCAAATGCTATGCATGGACCTGAACCTAGTATGGGCTTGCCTGCATGCACCATCAACATGGCCATAAAGGAATATGCTGATTTAAAACACACGCAAGAGTGGGAAAACAGTCAAGGGCTGAGACATTCGAAGAAATTCCTAGGTAACAGCTATAAAGATGCTTCTAAATTCATTCTGAATAATGGAAGAAACAAAGGAAGAGCAATCATTGGTGCCTTAACTGGGCATTATGAAACCAACGACATGCTGTTCAAAATGAGGCTCACTACAACAAACGATTGTAGAGCCTGTGGCGAGGGTACAGAAACCATGGAGCATATTTTATGCGAATGCGACGTACTGGCTACGAAACGCATGAGCCTCCTTGGGACAGCGTACCCCAAACCGGAGGAGTACAGGTTTCTTTCTCTTAGTGGGATCACCACTTTAATAAACCACTTCTTTGAGGAGTAAGAAACGGTAGGCAAGGGGTGAACACAATAGATCCCAATGGGTCGATGTGTTGCTGACTTTTTCAGCCCCCTATATAAGATAAGATAAGATAAGACCGTTGCGTTGCATCGTTCACGCGCTCGATGAACGCGGAAACCTACTGTGTGATCAGCTTTATTTAGTAGTTACCGTACCTATGTATATTAAGTTTATCAAACTAATGTTGTAGACATCAAAATGCTTATCTCCCATTCTAAATTCTATGAACACTTAGGTAAGTTTACTTAAATAGATGCATTTTTAGGCTAACAAGAACGAGAGGACCCCGGTGCCAATCCGATGCAATCGATTACGCCTGCAATGTTACAAAAATATATTATACTAGCGGACCTGTGCGCACTTCGTAGCGCGTAACAGTCAATTTATATTTCCTACCTAGAAATTTAAATTATTCCATAATTTCCTGGGACTCTAGCTATCTTTATGCCAGATTTTGGCCAAATAGAGTCAGCAGTTATCGATTTTTCTTACGAACTTCCACCCCCTTTTCACCTTCCTTTCAAGGTTGACTTCCTCTATTTACTCCAATTGATTCCACATCCTTTTTGAACCTTAGGCTATATTTATACCGAATCAGTGGTTAGTTATCTCCTATACAGACTCCCCCCTCTCCCGTCTTATGTCGATTTCTGGGATAAAAATTAGTCCACTCCTTTTCTCGGGACTCGTGCTACTTTTATTTATACAAATTTAATGCAAAATGATGTCATTTAGACTTATTAACTCCCCCCCCATTTTCCCCCTGCTTATATCCTTTCTTGAGGCTCAAGCTATATCAATATCTATGCCAATATTTAGCTAAATAAAGTCAACAGTTACTGATTCATAAAAACTTGCACCCCTTTCCTCTCTCTTAAGCGTAGATTTTGGGGGTAAAAACTATTCCATATCCTTTATCAAGACTTTGGCTACCTCCATACAAAATTTTATCTAAATAGGTTCAGCGACTACTGAACTCTCATACAAACTTTGAACCCCCTTTTTCTACCTTAAATGTTAAAAGTTTAATTCTAACAACTTATTAATGTTCCTAAACTCAACTCTAACAATCAATTTACAACATTTCAGCTCAATCAAAGGTTACTACTGAGTTCCATTCAAACGTTTTTTGGGAATAATTCCCGTTCCCATGGGAATTTCGCAACATTCCTTCTTATTGGTTGCTTACGTTGCCTAAAGAACACGCTGTCCAAAATTTCAGTCCAAAATAGAGTCGGAGGCTACTGATTTCCTACACAAACTTGCACCCCCCTTTTTTCCCCTTTAAGGTTGATTTCTGGTAAAAAAACTATATCATATAATTTTTTAGGACTCAATCTACCTCTATGCCAAATTTTAGCTCAATAGGGTCAACGGTTCATGATTTTCCATACAAACTTCAACCCCTATTTTCCCCCCTTAGAAGTAAAATTTTGACATAAAAACTATTCAACGTTCCTAAACACAATCCGAACAATCGTTTTTACAAAATTTCAGCTTAATCGGTTATAGATTTGGATACAAACGTTTTTCGGGAATAATTCCCGTTCCAGTGGGAATTTCGCAAAATCGCTTCTTGTCGGTCGTCTACACCACCTAAAGAATACGCGGTTCAAATTTCAGCTCAATCGGTCCAGCCGTTACGTCTCTACGATGATGAGTCAGTCAGTCAGATTACCTCTTTATATAATAGTATAGATAATTAAGAATGTGTAATAAAAGCTTAAAATTCACATCTGTAGTTACGCAACGGGGTAAGCCTCCATAAAACCAAAGAAAACTCCCCTCAGACGACATTGTGATGTCAACTGAGATTTGCCACAAGTAGCCAACGAAGAAAAAATAGTCTAGCTAATCAGCATAATCCGCTAAATAAATATCTATGTACCTAATTCATGTCGTTATATTGATAAAACTAGAGCATGCATAACCTCAAAAACCGCAAAAAGAACGATGGCATTCCAATAAAAACTGACCAACCGGTTGCTTTACATAAAAAATCGACCGATCTTAATCACCAACCGTTTATTGCACAAAGCTACCTAAATACCTGAATTAGACAAAAGTGTCATCAAATGCCTTACATTACTACAGCTCTATCATCTACTACAAACAGTCAGTGGAGCGAATCTCGCGGCGCCAGGACGTGCGTAGTCCTATCTTAGAAAATGATATCGAATAATAAATTATAAGAATAACAAAATATTTATAAGACATTTTCTACCAAAAAAAATGGTGAATTAAAATAAATATAGCACAAATTAAGTTAGGTAATAGTGAAAATGGATGAAGCTTTCGCCCATGTCGAAGGCAATGCAAAGGTCACGAAGAAGGGCCTCGTACCTCCCGATGGGGGATGGGGGTACGTTGTCGGATTGGGGGTTGGGTTTACTTTTGTGAGTATTATTTTATTTTAAAATTTATTTTTTAAAATCGTATTAAAACAATTAAATATTTTAGGTTATTGCCAACTCAGTAACTGGCCTAGATCGATAAGATTCCCAAATGTTAACCTATTGTTTATTATAAGATCTAGTTCTGAAAGTAATTTTTAGTTTGCATTTCAGTGTTATTCTATTCTACAAACTAAATATAATAATTATTGTTGACTCTGGCCACTGCCAGATGCGGGTAGATTGTTCTTTCATAAGTAAAGTGTTTTTTTATGATAATTTATTTATTGGTCGTATTTCCTTAGAATAATTAAATAAATTACTAATTCAGAATAATATTATTACTACTAAGTTAATAGCATCCGAATAAATGGTTATAAGTACCTAATTAGCTGATGATTTTTTTAATACGATCAATTATTATTTTTTGACAATATAAGACGGTCTGTTCTATTTAAATTAATTCTTAAGAGTTGACTACGAATAAATAATAATTTTAATAGAACAGAATAGAAAACTCTTTATTGCACACCACAAATACAATAAAATAAGCTTAGAACTAAGATTACACAGAAAGAAGTGATTACCAGTTGGAAGGCATTTAAAAACAAATTCTAGGCGTATCTCAAGATGACAAACAAGCTTTAACTATCGTAGCATTTGACATCAAAATCTAAGATACTCGTATCGTAATCATTTCGTTCACCTACTTTCGTAAAAAATATTATGTACCTAAACAAAATATGAAAAAATCCAAGAAACTGCAAATATTTATGCACAAACTTAAATTGCTGCGCTTGCGCATAGAATTGCATTTTTATAATAAGAGAAACGACTAATCTGTGTACTTTGACCTTATCTAGTTCATAGGAGTTTACGACATAGCTGCTATTTTAAAAACAGGTTAGTGAATAAAACTTATAAGAATTATTTTGCAAACTGGGTAGGTACCTAAATTATATTTTGAACAGTTAGATTAAAAAATATTTAAACGAGCTTTTCTCAGAGTAGGTACCTACCTACCTACCCTTTCAGGAATCTATACAATTTTTTTTTACATAAATGGGTTGGCAAAAGCCTTTATTGAGAAAAACAAACTAACAATACTACAGCAGTAAAGAACACTTTTATTATATACATACATAAACACAGATCGGCCGCAAGCCGATCTACAGAAAATCCAAGTACTCCAAACCAGTGTCAGATGGCAGAGTGCCCAGAACGCTGGCAGCATTGCCACGTTGAATGGCAATACTTATATGTATGAGTACGTTGGGTCAAATATACCCCAGCATTTTGGTTACACGTCGCCTCGACCAATGACCAAGCGCGATAAATTTTGGAAAATGCGGTGAGCTCCCGGACCCCAAGGATCCAATGTCTCTACCCCAAACGGCTCAAAAATGTAACCGATATCGAGGTTGGCATATTTATTATTGCAATGCTTATAAATATATTATTTAAAAAGATAGGTATAAAAAAACTTTAGCTCCGCATACTTCATTAGATAATTTAGATGTGGTTGAATAAATGCATAAATTACTTAACACGCGCTAAACAAATAAATACATAAAACTATTATTAACACAATGTTAAAACGGCTATAACTAATTTAACACTTATATTTTTAAACACGAATAAATACAGTATAAAAAAAAACAAATGGGGACAAATATATTAATTAAATAACAACCATAAACCGATTGAGTTCGATAAAGTCTTAAGTCTACAATTTGAAACATAAAAATATGTTTTCTATATAATATACTAGCTGCGCCCAGCGGTTTTACACGCAGTACTTATGTAGCCTATGTGTTATTCCGGGGTGTAAGCTATCTCTATACAAAATTTCAGCTCAATCGGTCTACCCGTTTAGGCGTGAAAGAGTAACAAACATCCTGACATCCAGACATCCATGCTCACTTTCACGTTTATAATATTATAAGTATAATGAGTCTTCGGTTCAGATATACTTTAAACATTTTCTCATAAAGGTGCTTTACGATCTAGCGGTAGTGTTAAAATAGAAAAAAAAAACGTAAAATTAACTTGCAAAAGTGTTCCAATGTAACCCATGAATTTTTAGTTTGAGTTTAAAGAAACCGTGAAAATGTGTGATCCTTTTTACAAGCTTTAAGTATAAAGTCAGCTTATAAAAATATTATATTCAAATTAATAAAAGTATAATATAAGTAGAAATGAAATTATACAATAATTAATAACAAATAAAATTAAATATTAATCAAATTATACGAAATAATAATATAGAATTGTCATCAAACACCGTGACACAGTTATGAAATGCTAAAATCCCGATCCCAGGAAATACCTGAAAATTAGAAGCGGTTAAAAGAAATCATTATAATTTGGCGGTGGCCGATGACAGTAATAGGTACAGACCACGGACTAGCAAACGTAGCGTAGGACGTCCACCCACAAGGTGGACAGATGACCTTATAAAGGTCGCCAGAAGACGTTGGATGCAGGTCGCTTCCAACCGGTAAATATGGAAGTCCAAAGGGGAGGCCTATGTTCAGCAGTGGACGTCTTACGGCTGAGATGATGATGATGATGATGAGTAAACACGCATTACGCGCACCCTCCCATCGGGAGATTAGACAACTGCATTTTGTTACTAGTATTCTTTTATCTGTGATTTTGTATACACAGTATTAAAATTATTATAAGAATTAACTTCGAAAAACACTATAGGAAGTGTCATTTTTAATCAATTTATCATTTGAATTCAAGTTGCACTATAATTTTATTATTTTTCCACTTAGACATAAATCAAAATGATTAAAATATTATTTACCAGCTAGTAGGTATCTAGATTTTATAAATAGTATAGAATCGATTTAGAAAAAATATTTTGGTTCCGATTAACTCTCTGTATATTGTCAAATAAATTCGAATAAAAAATCCACCCCAAGTGGTACAAAATCAGGGATGAAATTATAGACTTACTTGTATTAAGTATAGTAGTACTAATTTTGAGGTATTTTTTGTGTACAATCCTACTAAATATTATAAATGCGAGTTTATGTGTGTTATTTCTCTTCTATTCGATTTTATAAGCTAGTTTTTGTCGCGTAAAACCTTTTGGCGAGCTAGTCTAATACTTAATTGTATATGGACTCAAAGCTCATACCGGCTTGGGTTTGGTTGGTGTTAAGCCGTGTCTCCAGCTCCTTTTTTGGTCTACACTCTCAACAAAAACACGTCAACACACAGCCAAATTCCCCTACACAAAAATAAAATGTCTATGCTTCTAGCGTCAACAAATGTTTTTGCTTTCCATCGGCTATGGAAAGCAAAAACATTTGCTGAAGCTTACCGCCGGGCTCAGCTAGTAAATAAATAAATGAATAAACAAAGCAAAAACATTTGATGAAGCTTGAAGCATAGACATTATTATTTTTTTGTGTAGGGGAATTTTGCTGTGTGTTGACGTGTTTTTGTTGAGAGTGTAGACCAAAAAAGGAGCTGGAGACGCGGCTTTAGGCACTAAGAAAAATCCTTTCAATTATTATACCTAAAACTTCACTCGGTAAATATATAAACGGTTATCAATTAGCAGTTGTTTTCAAGGCGAAGATCGAGCTTTGACAAGGTTATTGTCCTCATGAATGAGTAATTAATATTATTATCATTATGAAAACAATTGATTTAAATAGCCTTGATAATGATTTATTGATGCACAATTAACTATAAGTATGGTACATTTTCTTTTTATTGCCTATTTAGTTTACAGATTAACATACAATTTATGTACAACTTATTTTTATTAGATACTTAATGCGCCCTGCGGTTGCACTCGCGTAAGTTCCTTTCTCGTCAGTAAATCGGGACATAAAGTAAACTAGTAGGTATGTGTTTTTAGGTTTCCAGCTTCTTTAAAGTGGTGGCGTAAAAATACAACAAACATTCACTTTTATAATATATTTAAGGCATTGTTATTTAATGTTTATGAGTGACTTTTAAATTTATTGCAAAACAAATAAAAATGATCTAGCATCCAAAACTAATGATATTTATTTAGATGTTTTTAAATAAAAAAAAACATTACCTCTAAAAGTATGGTACTGTAAAGAAACTCTTCAAGTACGCACGTTTCGAATTTCAAGGCGCTCGTAGCAGTTATATAGGTATATTGCTGCTGATAGTTAAAAAAAGACTTATACAAGTATTTTTTGTTTATACCCACTTAATAATAATTATTAGTTACTAGTTATTCTTACTTATGATATTAATGGTTTTTGTTTCAGATGTTAGGTTTCGGGTCATCGAATGCTTTCGGCATATTATTTCACAATTTTTTCGTGGAACAAGGGAGTGGTAGCGGGGTACCACTCGTCATAGGAGTTTACAATGGAGCTTTGTCAATATCAGGTCAGTAATATACCATATTTACTATTTTAATTATTATCATTATTTATCATCATTCCACTCACACATAGGCCTCCCCCATGGCCTATGGCACGCCACTCAACTCGGTTTTCTGTCTTTCTCCTCCAATCGCTCCTAGCGATCTTCCGGATATCGTCGCTCCAACTCGTCCCCATCATTTATTTTTATTTATTTATTTATTTTATTAGGTTCACCAACAGTTATTACATTTGATCTTACTCTACTTTACTAGAACCATCTAACTAGTATCATCTAACTTAATGCATCGTACTGTGTTCTAGTCTATGTGTCTGTAACTCATTATAATAATAATCGTTGCATATCTAAATATATAAAAGAAAAGCGTGACTTATTTATTGACTGACTTACTAATCTGTCGACGCGCAGCCGAAACAGCTTTAATGGATATTGGATTGAATATTAGGTCATTAGATCTCATTCTTTAAAAAAATCCTTATCGGGGTGACAATTTGTATGCGAAATTAAGTAAATTAATTGGTCGTCGGTCGTTGTCGTCGTTCGTCCACTCGTCACTATGGTTTGAAAAAACCAGACTTTTGAAACGAGCACGAAATTATTTGCGATGTTTTAGACCAAGTTTCTCACGTTGATCAATTAAAACAGTAGAATCTAAACAGTCATCTATTGGGATGGAAATGTGTAATTGAATCGGGAGCATTGTTCTCTAAAAATGACGCAAATCGATCGTCTTCGAGCAATCAGATGCGAAAACAAACTCGATGAATTGACTAGCTCTTCCTTTTGTACTTGAGTATATCAGTATAAATATAGAGCTACTGATAACGTCCTGTGCTGTTACCATCGATAAAACAGTTTTTATTCCGTGGAATAAAACTATCTCATGTTCTTTCCCGAGATTTGAACTATCTCTATTGCAATATTAAATAAATCGGTTCAGTGATTTAGGCGTCAAGAGGTAACAGATAGACACGCATTAAAATATTAAAAGCATTAGGTATGGATAATGCAAGAAATGTGGACAAGAATAAATTTATTTTAGTAGTTATGTGATAAAAAATATAATGTAAAAGTACCTGCCATTACCTACTTTGCACTAAAATTTAGCAGCAGGCAAATGATTACTTTTTGGCCAACGCAACGCTAGCGAAATGCAGTTCATAATATAATATTCTTACAGCATAGCAATGGTGTAAGTAGGTACTATAGATAGGTAGACAATAACAGTACTTAAATGGCCCTCACATTATTTAAAAGCCTAAATCTCCATCTAGAACCAAGCGGTAACTCCTTAGATCTACAATTTCGTCAGTTATAATTTTCTCCCGTCACACGACACTCAACCAGTAATTCAATACAAGGACTATGCCGCCTCACCGACTCTGATCCTGAATTTCGATCACTGACGCATACTAGCTTCGTATTTCACCTACTTGCGATCATAGGCTCAAGTTACTGTCCTTAATTGATAAACTATGCCACAAATCGCTTAATCAGAACCGCTGATTGGGTAAAGAGGCCGATGGCTTTCGTTACTGAAGCCTAATTCTTACTCGCTTACATTGTCTCTGAAATACGATAATATTAATAACTAAATAGCTTTTAACGATACAGTTCATTAAACTAAAATTTCAGAAAATTGCCTGCTGAGATGCGTTGGCGCAGTGCACCTAAAACTTTACATCATTGTAAAATCATAGGTAACACTGTACTAATTATGGGCAGCGTTATCTCTTACCATCAGGAGAGCGTTTTGCTCGTCTTCTTACTTATTTGTATAAAAAAATCTAGTTCATTCAAGAGTATAAGCTATTGATATAAAAAATATAAAATCTCCTTATATTTTATCTCCTTATATTAGCAAGACGCTCTCCTGATAGAAAGAGATAACGATTTAATTATATTCTTAAATAGGAGACAATATTTCGAAAGCGCTCAAATATCACGAATTGCACTTAAAATAAAGATATTATTGTTTATTATAAATCTTTGCCAATTAAAATACGAATTTGTTAATTCCGTCGCCTTCAATGTATAATAACAATAAATTAACACAACATTTGGAATATTTTGTCTAATTTGCATATTGCTAAAATATTTTTTAAAAAAGTGTCCTCAAAGTTTACCAACTTCTATGTTCAATGTCTAGGTTATTAGGTCGACGTCTTTAAAATACATAGTTTTAATAACGTTATAATTCCGCATGTAGGTTAGGTTGTAGAGAATTTATCCCAACGCAAAAATACGTAAGATATTTTTCTTTCATTTTTAGGGGAATAAATATAGAGCTATTTTTATCATTTTAACTCGCTTCTCTAAAGCTAGGTACACACTATCGCTGTATGGACGACTTAACGAAGGCCTACGGCCTACATAACCAATAACCGTGTAGAGTAAATGCTAAAATATTAATTCGTTGGCCTACGTCTGTTTGGTGTGTAGGTACAGTGTACCTGGCATACAGACTTGGACCTTGTTCAGAAAGGACGAATACGCCGTGAGATTTGCCCAAACTCATTCGCGCGTAAATTAAGACACGAGGCGTCCATACATTGCGTCCAGCACTCGTACTTTCGTACTCGTATATACAATCTCGACTAGCGTAAGACTACGTGCGAGTGATTTCAAGCGAAACTCATCACATTAAATTTATTAACAAACATTTTAATTTCTCACCGCGGTGAATTCGCTCTTTCTGGGCCAGACTGCCAATGTTATTAGACAATAAATTAAAAAAAAATCGAAAAAGACATTAAGGAACACTCGTAACGCCAGAAAAGTCAAAAGACATTGACCTCAAAAGCTTTTTTATTATTGGAAAAGCTAGTTTGACTCTTTAAAAAACGTGTATAATCTAATAAATATGCATAAAAAAATCTATGTACTCCATAACTACTAGTAATACTTAGTATTATAATGTGAGACACCTAGCTAGAAGGTGAGAGTGATACAGTTCCGCAAACAGTGTAAATCGAGAAAGGAAAAGTTGTAACCATACCACAGACATACAATGAAATGGTATATCCACGATCTATTGAATCTACGTACAATACGTAGAAATTAATTGATTACATTCTAACAAAAAGTATTTATTACTGTATTAACTAAACTGAAGTTTAGCGTTAATAGTATTTTGTATCTACCTTTAATAATAATAATAAGCAGGCACCATAGTCCTCCATAGCACCAGATCACCAGTCCATTAACAACTCATCTCAATAATAGGCCAGTCATTTTAGAAGCCACACTTTTCACAATAATAGTCCTACACAGTGGCGGATTTGCCCTAAGGCCCAGTAGGCCCGGGCCTAGGGCGGCCAGATATTAGGGGCGGCCAATCGTGACAAAAAATCACTGATGACAAGAAATAACTAAAAGTACGTAAATATTTTAAAGGCTTCAGGGGGCCATGGGTTTTTCTCGGCGGCTCTGCTCTATATTAAGAATATTTATTTTCTCACCGCTCAGAACACATCTCTTGTAGTCTGAAACGTAAAATTTTGCCGGCGCTCGCAGCAACCTGCTCGCGCATTACAAGGTTTTTAAAATTTTATTCTACTCGGAACGAGTTTAACGCACACGTTCTTGTCAGAGATATAACATTTCCTAGACTGTAAATCCGCCACTGGTCCTACAATAGTTGGTGGTTATACTTCTCGGGTGCATTTTTATAGAGCACACAGGGGTTATCATCGGCTATTGTCACATTAAAACTTAGATAGAAAATTGTCAAAGAGACATCTACGTGATGGCTTTGGCCCCACGCACGCCTACCAATGGACCGGGACACTATTGGCCCGTGATACCTAAAGGTTGACATACAAATAATAATAATAATAATTAAGACGGCGGGTTTTCTAGGTTAGGTTTTTTACAATGTTTTTATGTTTTGTATATATCTTTTATTTATAGAAATATTGTAAAAAATGTAATTTAAGAATGTAAATAAATATAGAGATAATAATAATAATAACCACCTCAAACAATTGGATTTGCCAACCAATCTTTATTTCACCATGCAAAAAGCTGCAATACTAAACACTTGCCGAATTGTCCGTAAGTTTTTGCAGGACGACGTCACCAACCAATCATCGACTGTAGAAAACGGTTCGCACTTGGCTTAGGCCCGTGCGGTTCGTATTTGGAAACCGAAATTCTTAAAATTTCGAGAATGGAAAAGAAACACAATAATAATAATACCTATAGAGGTAGAAACGTTTCAGTTTTCTTGAATCTTGAAAATCAATTTCAAAATTCCAAAAACTCCCGATACATTTGGGTAAGTTTAGGTTAAATAATTATAAAAATAATAATACAGTGCCCGCGAAGGATACTTTCCGTTCTAATTAAATATACTATATCAATAAAGAAATAATTTAAATAAATAGGTAAGTCATGCAAGATTCATCTCTAATCGTTTTCTATACCAAACATGCAAACCTAAATAATATAAGTAGTTTTTAATTTTGTATTTTAACATGGACTCTAGATGTAAAAATCAAAACGCCATTTTTTTTGTATACGCCATTTGATTGAAATTCATTTATAACTATGTATATTTTGTTCTCTTCATTTATTTTTAAGTAAATACATTTTTAAAAGCTTTTATTTAACTTGATATGTATGTCCGGTAAGGTATAAACCTTCCAACGCAATGTTGACGACTGCCTCACGGACTACTCTCGATTGACTCTAACTGTAGAGTCAACCGATTTAGCTGAAATTTTGCAACCTATGTAAGTTAGTCAATTTATGTAAGTGCTATTTGTTCCAGGGTTCCTAGGCGGTATAGCGTTGAAGAAATACTCATTTCGTCAAGTGGGCCTAGTTGGCGCCGGCTTGTTTGTATTAGGCGATATTCTCACCATATTCGTTCAGAGGACTTACCAACTTGTGTTCACTTTTGGAGTGGTAAGAGGTAAGTTTTTGTTTATAAGCATTGTAATTTGCAGTCATTTACTTACGTAGAATCATTACATAGTCTTAGTCTGAATATATAAAAGGAAAGAGTGACTGATTGACTTGACTGATCTATCAACGTACAGCCTAAACCGCTGGATGGGTTGGGTTAAAATTTGGATGATAGACAGGTTTTATGACGTAGACCTCCACTAAGAAAGGATTTTGCCATGCGGGCAAAGCCGCGAGCATAAGCTAGTATAAAATAAAGTTGCTTCCCGCGTCTGTCTGTCCCTATGTATGCTTGTATCTTTATATATTTTGCGCTTATGACGCATCCCCGATACACAACACACCACAATAACACACACTATAAAAGTGTGCCTCTTAATTCAACTTTCGAAAACGGTTCATATTCATATTATTTATTTATTGCGTTCCAAACATAGGTAAAATTTAAGATGTTAAACAATTTATAATAGATAACAGTATGGACCCTGTCGGGCATTGCATAAGCTTAGAATAGAGAGAGAATCATTTGCAACAATTGTAATAATAATTGCAAATTGTATATATTGAATGATGGCGTTGTAAACAAACTTAAAAATATATGAATTAAATGAATTCAGCTCTTCCATCTTCTTTGAATAGTTTAAAAATTTACATAATTCTCGATGTTAGTAAATACCTTTTATTAATGGTACATTTTACGAACGTTAAGTGCTAGCATTTAAGTAGGACTTAAAAATTACTCAGTATCACATTAAGTCTACTTTTTTTAATGGTTACTACTAAATGTATAAAAGAGATCAATGGAAATTGGTCATTGATAGGTCCTTAAAAAGTATTGCAATTTACTTGAAGACTTTTTCAATTTTGTAATGGTTTCGCCCTTAAGAGGCATTGCTTTTTACAATATCAATCACTTTGAAGGTTTCTCACAGATTCTTATTCTAATTCGTAGTTAGTTATTTAAGTGTCTCAAAGAATTAATCTTTATCGACACGAAAATGAGGAAAAAATGAACACTTACAAAGAATTAATAATTACTTCTGATCTAGATTAAAGGTAGGATGGTTATACGCCCTTCGATCTCGTAGGAAGAGTCCTACGATAAAGCATTTGGAGTCAGTTCAAAACGAAATGTTCTAGTTGGTTGACAAATTTATTGATAAGACTAGTGACATAGACTTTAGACTGCTTGTCTAAAATCTAATTTAGGTTTCCTGAGTTTAGTAGTTAGTGTTCTTGTGTAAATGTGAAATTCGTTTTTGTATATTATAAAGTGTAAACCTACTATTTTAAATATATTGAATTATTTTCAAGTTATGAATTAAAATATCGTGTGCATCGCCCTTTTTTTGAAAGTGAGATAGTAGTATGCGATCAGAGCGATTTGTCTTTCATTATGAGAACGGCGAAGCTATGGAACTCGCTACCGTTGTCAGTGTTTCCCGAATGCTATAACGTGGGTTTGTTCAAATCAAGACTGAAAAGGGTTCTTACTGAACAAGCGTGCTACAACTTAGACTGCATCGTCACTTACCAACAGGTGAGATTGCGGTTAAACGCTTATTTTGTCTGCTATATAAAAAAAAGTATACACTATAATTTTCAGATATACAAAGTGATACTAATAAATATAATAGTAAAAAGAGTCATACAAAAGGTACCAATTAAACATTACACAGGGTGACTGGTAAATCACTTGAAACAGGGTAAAAAGTGCACTATTCTCGATCGAAACAAATAATAAAATGGGCACTTATATTTTGACAAAAATATTTTATTTAAATGTAAAGTATTCGTAATGTGCTTGTATGACCTCCCACACCCTTCCAGGCTCTGCAGGCGTCGGCGTAAGTTAACCATGCGTTTACAGACGCAGAGCATGGGTTCAATTAAATATTCTATTTATTTTATAACTATTTTCTTTAATTGTTATTTAAAACGTAATGTCATTTTCTAATATATCAGAATATCCTTGAGCCTTCTAAGAAAGTTCCCAGTCACCCTGTATATGTAGGTATATTCGATAAGTAGGCTCATAAATAAGGAATATTGTTTTTTATTTCAATCAGTTCAAGATCAAGTTATTCTTATCTATCACATTTACCGTTTTAATGAATACCTATCTGGAATTAATGTATGAATATTAATATTGTTTTTGTGCCTAATTGCCTTGACTGTTAACAAGATCGACCGTGATCACGGCTGAGGCTATAAAAAGTGTTTTTATTATCATTTCCACAGAGATTGTAAACAAATAAATTGCTTTCTCTTATCTAGTACCTACTAGCGTATTCTATGCGGAGGTCGACGACATAAAATCTATCAGTATGCCAAATTTCAACCCAAGACCCAATCTGTTCAGAGGTTTAAGCTGAGCGTTGATAGAATTAAATATATAGCTGTATATCTACATAATATGTATTTATATTGTATATTATATGTATTGCTTGTAAGTAAAGTACCATTAAATTATAATAATGTTACATATTATGTTGAAATAATGAATAATATGTTATAATAATCATCATTACATTAATGTGCATAAACACTAATGAAAGAATAATTTCATTAGTTTTTGGTGTCAATACAAATATGACGAAATTGTACAGAATTTCGAAAAATGCCGCAATCTTACAATTACTTATATTATTTTATTTCAAAAATGAAATTAAACAGCTCTAAACACTATCGATAAATATATTTTTTCTATAAACTAAGCTTGAATTGATTTAATAGGAAATTAAAAGTAAATCCTCAGATAGAAGTGATAGTGATCTTTGAATCAGAAGCGTAACCCACTTTTGGTTCTCACACCAGCACAAGTAAGTCAATAAATGAAATATTTTAGCTTTTCCATATTGACTAGGTATTTTCTTACAGGGGCAGGCTTCGGTGTGATGATACCAGTGAGTTTCACAGCATTTAACAGCTATTTCACCAAAAAGCGCACAGCGATGATGAGCGCAAACCAAACATTAAGCAGTATGGCTTCCATCACCTTCCCTATGTTAGTAACCTTCTTGCTATCAGAGTATGGGTTCAGATGGACCCTAGCTTTGATCACGGCTGTGGACTTGCACTTGGTGTTCGCTATGCTGGTGATGCATCCAGTAGAATGGCATCTAATAAAATCTACCGATTGCAACGATAAAGGTTAGTCTTTGTGAGTCTGCGTGATTTCGTGATTCATTTCCTAAGTGTTTGTTTCAATTATTATACTCGTACAATATTTAAATTCAATTTTAGCTTTAAATGTTATATTTTGTCGATATTCGTTATTTGCGGAATCTGTTTTTGTTTTTATAATTTTGTTTCGATTTTCTGCTTGGTGTATTCCTATATCTTACTAATTGTGCTCGGTGGTCTTACCTACTGAAAAGAGCCACTGTATGTTATTCTACCGACAAAAATGGCGTCACATCTCTAAATCCATCGGGAAAATCCAAGTAAAAGACCGAGCATCAGAGCAACCACGACCAATTTGATAAGAGCGTACGACTTAGAAGAGAGATGTTATTCTTGAGTCTTAACTATCTTGATACCAAATTTCAGCTCTAATTCTTCAGCCGTTTAGGCGTAAAGACATAATAGCCACGTAGTAACATAACGTAAAACATCAAGACAATAGGTACTTTAGTTAGCTGGATGACCCTAATATTATGTGATATGATGAATAGACAAGAATGAGTACCTATATTATTTCAATTGAATCCCAATGCAATGCGAGCTGATCTAAAGCCGGAAGGTAGTCCTGCGAACAGGGTAATATAACGATTTAACCTCATCGAGAACTTGATTGTTTTGCCTTTAGAAGTACTATCAGATTCTAGGTTTAATATTGAGATTAATAGGATTAGGACTTGTGTTCATATGTGCCGTTTTATAACCATAATACTCATTTGTGACGTCTTTACTAACACCATTTCAGAACTAACACCAATGAATGAGAAAAATAAATCAAATTACGATGAATCTATAGTGAAAATGTTACCAGGTGAAGAGATCGACATTGAAGTTAAAGATATCAAAGAAGTCAAGTCGAAGAAGAGAACTGAATCAATTCAAAAGAGTATAATGTAAGTAGAATTAAAATAAATTTACATGATAAGGTTAAAATATTGTGTTAGATCAGCAAAACTGGCCAGAAATGGCTTAAATCTAAAAAGTGGAAGAAATATAGTAAACAAATTTAGTGGAACGACTGTAAACTTAAAGAACCTATCTCAATGCAATTTTGATTTATCACGACACCATTAGAAATTAACATAAAAAATAGAAAAAAAAACTTGTTTGTAAACAACAAGCATCAAATGACGTATTTACAGTTTGGAAAATTATAATCATAAAAAATACTGTAGGTCAAAAACCAGTATCTTGAGTAACTGTTTCTTTTTATGTTTTAGAAAAACAATCTACAAGAATGTGGAATTAGATTTACTCAGAGATCCAAAATTTGTCAGCACTTTGGTTGGACTTGGGTTTGCGTTTGTGTCTGACGTAACTTACCTTGCCATGGAGCCTATGCTTCTTTTCTCTTATCACTTTACCCAGGTAAGAATTAAGTATGCTAGTAGCATACTTTTAAAAGTAGGAACTTGACTTATTCATCATCAAAATATTGTTTTTTAATGATTTTTTCCTCCTTCTCCTTTTGATCCTTTCATTTTATATTATTTAAATTCCCATCGCGCCAACAGGAATCCCGATCATTATAATCAGCATTATGATTTTTATTACTACTTTAATATTACTTTGCTTTTCACCTACGTGGCTACTCGTTACTCTATATTTCCATATTTTTCTCTAAGCTTATGTTCATTTACGACACTGTCACTTTTCATAGTTTTTCTTCACCCTTCTTTAGCTTATTACTTATTTATTTAAAACGTTTGCATTAATGACTTCTTGTTTCTTTTAGATGGAAGTAGCAACATGTGTAATGGTGGGCGCCATATCAGATTTGTTGGCCAGATTTGGTTTAGCCGTATTCACATATTTCTATGTCGTGGACAGTAGATTGATCTTCTTCATTGGAACTTGTGTTACTGTTGTACTAAGAATAGGTAAGTTTACAATGTTTTGGGTGGCAGTACTTTTGTTCATGGAGATTACTGGGCATAGGATTTTGAATATAGATTTCAAAAAATTCTCGTAGATATTGAAGCGGTAGTGGCCAAGAGATTATGTGGTGCGAATGCAAGTCTGGACCATCGAGTTCGAATCCCGCCCACACCATTGACTTAAATTAGTTATTTGCGGTTTTTCTACTCACTGTACTGGTGGTAGGCTTCGGCTTTGGCTAGTTACCACCCACTAGACAAAACCAAAATGAAAATGTGCACATTTATGACATAGGACCTTCAACACTCTAATCTTTTTTGATGGACAACTGTAGGTCAGTCAAGGCTATAATATTATGAAACCAATCGCTCTATAGTCGGGCCGGCCTAAAAGGCCACATTTGACAGATGTCAGTCATAGCTTACTAGTGTTGGGACATTGTTTATTTCGATTACAGGATATGAATCGATACGATCTTCAAACACGTTGGAATCGACTACAGTTTTATGAAAACATTCATAAAGTCTAATTAATTTTAATTTTAATAGGTTTTGGTTGTAAACATGTAATGGCGTCATGGGCTAGTTTTGCCAGAAACATCTCACAAGTTATAAAAAAAAACCTGTAATAAAAAATATGTTTATTCTATACATTACACAATTTTATTTTAATAACATTATATTTTACTATAATATAATCACAATATTAACAATGTATTTTATTTTAATCGCAATATAGTTATTTATTTCAGATCAAATATTCAATCCAAGTTATAATTGCATTCGATTCTACATTTCAAATTTCGATTTCGCGATTTTATTGGGTAGCATCCTTATTGTTTTAAAAACAAAAACTGATTGACGTGACCTTGTATAGGATGTCCTATTTATTCATCTAAAGTTTTTAACCCCCAACGCAAAAACGGTGGGTTGTTATAAGTTTGACGTGTTTGTTTGTCTGTCTGTTTGTGTATCTGTCTGTGGCATCGTTGCCGAACGGATTAATGAAGTATGTTTATTTTTTTCATTTTTAAGATTAATAATATTAGTCGGGAATGTTCTTAGCTATGTTTGAACCTAAAATCGCCACGCCGCCACGAAATGGTGTACAACATATTTTTTATAGTTTAAAAATAAACAATGACTTGAAACAAAAATTAAGTATTTTTTTTATTTTTAGTTTTTTTGTTAAACATAATGCCACAAATACCGTTGTTTTATATCAGAAATGAAGTCTATAATACCATCGGCTTATCCGAAATTGACACCGAAATTTTCCTCGTGGCTCTACATGATCTCCCAGAGTTGATTAAATGAAGCAGGGTGGAGCGGCCCCTTTACCCCCCCTTCCTTACTGCCAGAAGAGGTACAAGGGGGGGTTTTTCGATCTTAATCAGCTTATTTTGAGCAACAAAAAAGGGAGCTGGAAACTTCAGCAACACCTCGAGCCATTGGCATTTTTTTTCCCCGCTCGCAGCGAGCTGAAATGAGAATATTTAGTTTCCTTGCCACTAAGCGCACATCATTCGTGCTGAAAAATTCAAATTTTTTTTGACGCTCGCACCGAGGTGCTCGCGCTTTTATAAATAATGTTTAGTTTCCTAGCCAATCGGAGCAAACTAAACGCAGATTTATGGTACTGAAAAATTCTATGTTTTCTCGGCGCTCGCAGCCAGCTGCTCGCGCTTTATAAGTAAGAATATTTTTTCCTTGCCTCTCGTAGCTAGCTATAGCTAGTATGTAAGTGAATAACAAGGAATTCCTTGTATGGACGTAAAGTGTTTTAGGTTAAAGTTCGTCTTTAATGATTTTAAGAGTTAAATTAAGTCTTAAAATTATTTCCTAAATTCATTACAACACTAATATATTTAAAAAATAAAAGCAATTTTCGAAAAATAGTAAATTTTTTAGAACAACACTCTGTAAGGGAATTTTCATGAAATGTCAAATGTGGCCTTTTAGGTCGGCCCGACTATAGTGCTAAACTTATATTTTGTGCAGATGTGTTCATAGTTTCTCATTGTAATAAAACTGACTTTATAATTTGTATAATGCATTCTAAGTTTCTTATGGATGGTAGTGGCTTAATATCAGGTGCAATTCGTGTTATTCTAGTACAATTTATTAGGCAAAAAAACATTGTATCAAAAATATCAGGATATAATTAGTGATGTTTACAAAAACGAACTAGTTTTTGTCAGATTTTTAATTACTCAATCCTGTATTGCTTATCTATAAATAATATTATCAAAACATAAAATGACTTAAAGAATGTGACTTAAAATAATAATATATTATGAAGACCTTGAATGCAAATAAATAGAAAATGTAACTTTACGCGTCAACAAATCGAAAAAGTTCATAGCCAACCAATATTACAAGCTTTATTTACTTTCACCTGTCTGTTGTCTGTCTATCTGTTTGTCTGTAATCAAATCTTGCAAGTTTAATTTGATCCACTTCCCGGTATCCCATTGAGCTAAAATTTTGCTTGCATGTATAAATCGGACGACAATGCAATATTATTATGACATCGAGCTGATTTGATGATGGAGCTCGAAGGTGGTCATGGGAACTCCGTCATTTAATAATGCAACCCCATTGAGTTTGGGCTCATTTGATTTGTCTTGACGAGTACTTTGATGCTAGATGGTAATAATAATAAAAGCTTGTTTTAAAAAGCTTTTTTAAAATTTCACTTGCTTTTCCTTCGCGGTAGTTAAAGTAGAATCCTATATTATTACCTCTATCACTAAGCGCAGTATTATATGTATATTTATAAATATAATAATAATAATATGATGCAATGTGATTGTGGCCTTGAGACATCTGTTATCTTTTGATCTGTCTCGCATATATTTTTGATATCACCTCTAGTCATTTGGACAAGTAATAAAATCGCTAAACGTTCGGTTGATTTTATTAACTTTTATAATGAATTTATAGTTGGGGTGGAGGACCAGGGCGTTTGTAGATTAAAAACACGATGAGTTAATAGGCTCCACACGTTTATTAAGTACACTAACAAATTTACCACAACTATATTTATAGATTTTTAATGTAGGTTCGGGAGGAAGCACTTAATATCTAACACATTGACATTTACTATTACACATAAAACTTTCAAACTGATTTACACAATACGAGTTTGAGACTATGAAATTAAGGTAAATAGTTAAACGCGCGTCTCTGTTATTAATGCGTGTTATCGCTCTGAAAGCGGGATCGTGACTGAATAGTTTACGGCGGGAGGCCCGAGATATAGCGGAGCCAGAGTGTGTTGCCAGTAATAGGCGATAAACTGCACGACTTTTGCGAAAATCTGCACAATGTGCAATCGGTGTCTTGTTGCTCTCTCTAATGTATGGATTTAGTGAGGGACACAAAAATAGGGATAAATGCCACTACAAAAGGGATGAATACCATGACTTTTAACCATGTATGAAAAGGAGGGTGATTTTCAAGAAGAAAACCACTAAAACATCACCTTTTCCATAATGATATGTTACAATCTCCCCCTCTAACCCGAATATATCGCCCTCGAACCAGGGTTAGCATTTACGCGGCCTACCTCGCCTACGTTTTTCCTGCATCGGAACTTCTAAATTCCCTACGAAAGGTGTCAATACTGATACATGGTATTTACCTAAAACACCATGGTCACGAATACGTTCTAATATGTACGTGGTTTTACTTGCGACATCTCGTATTCGGTAAGGTACAGTACGACGTGGAATCAATTCCGGAGTTTGCCCGCGGCCGACATCGTTAGCTCCTTGTGATTTCAGTAAAACTAAATCACCAACCTTGTATTTAGGTGCAAGCCTGCGACGTTTCTTCACGCACTGGTTACGGCGCACCTGGGCATCTCTTTCAGCAGTACAACGAATTCTTTCGGCTGATGCTAGCAGACGGCTGGCATATACGATGGGACGCTCGTCGGTTCCCTCCCCCTGGAGTAAAGATACTCGAGGGTCGTTACCGCTGCTGTCAGACCGTTGAACAAAAGGCTTGTCCTCGACAAGCTCGTACGCGTGCACAAATCGGTACTTACGTTTGGTCGCGTTGGAAAAATACCATACTCTTCCAGGAACATCTAAGACGATACCTAGACTTTTAATTAAGTCCCTACCTAATAACGTCCTAGGATTCATTTCCGGCAGTATTAAAAAATCTATAGGAGCGGACCGGCCCATAACGGTCACATCTACCCTAGCGGTGAGCACATCTTGCTCTCGTCGCGTTCCATCGGCTAAAGTCATTGTAAATTTAGCAGGTACAAATTTCACTCCATGTGTGCACAAAACCTTATACAATGTCGGGCTAGCTAAACTATGTGACGCACCAGTATCGAGTGTTGCGACGCCCTGTTTTCCTAAAATTGACACGTTCACCATTGGGTGCGAAAAATCTACGGCACATAGTGGGTTAATATTTTCGGCAGACAACGTGTTAATATTTGCGGCACATGATGTGTTAAGTTTTACATCATGGATCGAATTTGTATTTTTGGCACACAAAGGGTTAAGATTTTCGGCATGCAACGTGTTAACATCACTCACGGCATGCGAAATATTTTCGATACGCAATGTGTTAAAATGAGCATTCGTTGTACTGGTAGATTGTAATTCACTCGTTTTACAATTATTACAACGGGACCTTATTACGCCAGGTTGGCCACAACCATAACAACGCAATATGGAGGCGTCGGAGTTTGTCACTTCATGAGTGTTACTATTATTACTAGTATTCGGATTGTCTACTTTTCCAGAATTACTAGAAGTATGTTGCTTCGCGCCGGCTTTCCGGCACTCTGCAACACTATGCCCGAATAGGTGACAATAAGTACATCGCGGTCTATCGTTACTACGCTTCGACTGAGAATTATTATTATTCTCTACGGGGGTACGAGAGGGGCATGCAGTATTCGATTTAGAGAGCGATACGTTCGAGTTGGAATCCAAATTAGAGAGATGGCTAGCTTTAGTTCCTATCTTAGTAAATGGCTCGCTTACCCCGGTTTCCGCTATCGTCTCCTCTACTGACCTCGCCTTCAATATTAAGGCATCCATACTCGTAACAGAGTCGCGCGGTAGACATTTACGAATACGTCTATGTAAAAGACCGTATACTATATCTAATTGCACACACTCAGACAGGCCATATGGTAGCTTAGATATTAAGCTCCGCACTCGCGTGATTATTATTTCCGCACGTTCACTACACTGTTCCGTTGCAAAGATTTCTTTGAAAATCTTGTAAGCGGGGCGCGGCGCGCCGTACATGCCCCGTAAAGCTGCCACCGCTTCAGCCCACGTCGCCGTTGTTGCCTTGACGCCTTGCCACCACACGGCGGCGTCGCTCGTCAGTAACATCGGCAAACCTTTCAGCGCGTGGTAGTCGGATACATTGGTACAATCTTTGAATGTCTCTACGGCGTCCAGGAACGCTTCGAGGATCTCCGCGTTATCCTTCTCGTTGGCGGCGCCGCTGAATCGGGCCGTGCACTTCGCGAAGGAGCCCGCGTGATGCGCGTAGAGTGGAGCAGACGCGGCGGTCGCGCCGGCTTCGGCATCGGCGCCGCTCGCGTCCGAGCACGGCGTACATCTGATCGGCGTCGATGCGGAGTACGCGTGCATGTTGGACACAAGGCTTTCTACGAGAGCCTTGTTCACCTCGGCTTGAGTTCTCGCGATGTTGGCGAAGATGGACGATAGTTGCTCTTCCGACATCGTAATCACGTTCGTCGCGCCGCCCGCCAAGGCTGGCGTGTCGACGACGGTGTCGGTGGACTCGTCGCTGTCTCCTCCCTCGCTGTTATTCCGCGTATTATATTTACTGCGCGGCATATCTCTCGCCGGTGTTGAGTCACTGGTCGCTGCGCACGAGACGTACTGCGCGTCGTAGTGTGTAGGTATTCAGCTTCTCGCCTCTAGTTGAGCGCCACTATAATGAAGTTATAGTTGGGGTGGAGGACCAGGGCGTTTATAGATTAAAAACACGATGAGTTAATAGGCTCCACACGTTTATTAAGTACACTAACAAATTTACCACAACTATATTTATAGATTTTTAATGTAGGTTCGGGAGAAAGCACTTAATATCTAACACATTGACATTTACTATTACACATAAAACTTTCAAACTGATTTACACAATACGAGTTTGAGACTATGAAATTAAGGTAAATAGTTAAACGCGCGTCTCTGTTATTAATGCGTGTTATCGCTCTGAAAGCGGGATCGTGACTGAATAGTTTACGGCGGGAGGCCCGAGATATAGCGGAGCCAGAGTGTGTTGCCAGTAATAGGCGATAAACTGCACGACTTTTGCGAAAATCTGCACAATGTGCAATCGGTGTCTTGTTGCTCTCTCTAATGTATGGATTTAGTGAGGGACACAAAAATAGGGATAAATGCCACTACAAAAGGGATGAATACCATGACTTTTAACCATGTATGAAAAGGAGGGTGATTTTCAAGAAGAAAACCACTAAAACATCACCTTTTCCATAATGATATGTTACACTTTAAATTATTATGTAACATTTTTAGGTGTAAATAGACCCTTGAAATTCATACAGTTTCTAATCATATCCATCTGATGATAAAATAAACAATTTCAAAGCTTCATGCAAGATTCTATTTCAATTGTATTATAATTAGGCCAAAACCTTTCAAAATTATTTTAATATGTGTGTAAAGTTTCATTTAAGACTGATTTTTAATTTGCCATAACTATGCTGTTTGCCTGTAACATGTGAGGCATAAGGTATTCCATCTTATGCAATTATTTTGAAATTAATATCTATGGATATTGAGAATTGAGAGCACGTTTTGTAGCCGAATGTAATAATTAAATTCTAGCTTTATCTGGTAAGGTCTGGATTTCATCGATGATTGTTTTTTTATAATGAGTCACATTAAATTGTACTTTTTTGAATCTGATAATGGCACGTGTATCTCATTTGAATACTTTATACTGGTTGGACGCAGCTGCCTTTTGGTACAGCAATGCGATGAATTTGACTTGTTTGTTTCTAGATTCAAAATTGGAATAAATAACTAAAAAATGATTACCAATTAGCATATTTAGTACCACATTTTTTTTGCGGCAGGCACCTTGAGTTACTTTTTTTTTTTTCTTTTTAATAATATGGCAACATGTGCATTTTGCCAGTGTCGAGTAAAATTCGTGAATGTTCACGGGATATTAAATTATGGTCTTCACTTTCGTGTTTTGCCAGTGTCAAGTTAAATGTTATTTTTTAAGTAATAAGTTAGTTAGTCAGGTCAGAGTCAGAGTGAGCTTAATAGCTCGTCTAGTCACGTGAGTCTTCCAGTAAAATGGGTGGAATTTTACTGAAAGTTCGGAGGAGTTTTGGAGGGGGCACCAAAATTCATATTTCAGCACCATATCACTTGCCTACATCTGTGCACATTCAAAAACACTTAACACGCAATATTCCACCATTATTACACGCTAACAATCAAATTCTACACGATTATTAAGCAAAAGACGTGGAGCTAATGATATGATCAAGGCTTGCCGCCAAAAACTCCTTGAGTTACTTGTCCCGGAGATAGTGACGTCTCTACTTCAATTATTAATTATAATATAATATTCACCACTTTTGTTTTAATCTTAGATTAGAGATTGGTCCATCAAGTTTAAACCAATCTCTAATGCATGATTTAAAATATATGTTAAATGCGTTCCCTGGTTATCTCTGATGCACACAAAATATTATGTTAAAATGCAATGGTATGTTAAAAGCGCATCACTAAGCACAAAATAAAACGTAAAATGAAAACACATCTTATTACACCACTATTTGAAAATATATTCTTGTAGCTATAGATCGAAGAAAATGTTGATTTTTGAATCATATATACATAAATTATAATCATATATTATGTAATCGGTACAGAAATTAATATGCTGATACCAAAACATAATCTCTGAGTTAATCCGTCTAATAACATATTCTTAATAAACTGGTAACAGTTTGCGAAGAAAATCATTAGCAAAAAATAATAAATGTCATTAAAATTCACCAAAAACTAGTCTTATAAAATTAAAAAGTATTTTCAAAAAGATCAAAATAAATGTATGTCTTAATTACATGAAGCGTCTCTCAAAAAATACTGAATTACCTGCAGATACTCGGTGTTTTATGAGTGAATTTGAGACCGGTTTTTGGATTAGATGTAAGTTTACATGATGATTTGGCGATATCGTAAAGATAACAGAACATAGCTTCACTTGATTTGCACAGAACAGAAGAGAACGGCACAAAATGGAGGCTTTTGCGCGGCAGTGGGTCGAAAGAAATTGAATTTAATGATAATGAAACAAATTAAATTATCCAGACAGTAGCCAAAAGCCGTTTCCTGGCTATTATATTGTCTGTATGTAGAAGTTAGATCATATCTGAGACTCTCCAACGTATTACTACATTGTATCTAGAAACGTAAAATTGAAAGACAAAACTAGAAATATACAGATTTCCAACAACAGCTATCAGTGTATAGTTGTAAATGTACTTTTGATTTTCCCTAAAACTATCGACAAAATGGCATTTTTGTCAAGTATTTCTGAAGGAACTGGATGAGACTCGCACAGGATCGAAAGATGTGTCGTGACCATGAGGAGGCCCAGCAGTACCCTGAAGTGGGTTGGTGGTGGTCCAGGCTAAATAGCTTGATAGTTAGATATCGACAAAATCAGAAACCTTATACTATTATATTGTAGACAACAGCCCCATGATTTTAAACAAGTGTAATTTAAACATTTTCCTTATTCCAGCTCTAGTGACGTCCAGTGAGATCTGGTTCGTATTCGCCGTGACAGCCATATCGGGGTTGGTGCGGTGTTCAGTGCAAGTTTTGTTTCCTCTTGTACTGGCTACTGCCGCTCCAGACCGGTTTCCAGCTGCTTTGGCTCTGCATATTCTGTTCTCTGGAGTACTGATGCTGATGGCTGATCCTTTGATTGGTAAGTAGTATGAAGAAGGGTAGTATTTAGTTTAGATCTTATGGCTTATACACACCAAAGCCGACGACATGCCACCAGCTTAGCTATCTTCTTTTCTTTTCTAGGCATAGATCTAGCCTTGACATAGTCAAGGCTAGGCTATGTCATTTAAAAAAACCGAATGATAATGTGAATTAATTCATGTAATGATTTATCAATAAATACGTACGCACTGAATCGATTAAATTGAAATCTAGCCTTGACTATGACCAGGGTTTAATTACACTTAGTTTTTTAAGTGTTTCGTCCGTACAACACAATTAAATAGAAACCTTTGGTATTTAATGTTACTTTGGTTTACTCCCGCGCTTCATTTGGTGCACATGCACGCTCATATTATAACCAAAATTTCATTCAAAAAATGATTTTATCGTGTTTTATTGTTTGAGAATTTGATAATGCAATACCGAGTGTGTAGGTGGCGGTGGAGTTGGCCCTATAAGATACAATACAACAGTGATTATGACTAAATGTATTTATATGTAAATGAAATTATGTTTTCAGGTGTTCTCTACGAAGGTACAGGGAGCTATATCTACTGCTTCTTGGCCATGAGTTTCTGCTGCCTCATTTGCGTGGTTTTATGGACAATAGAGTACATAATGTATAGGAAAAATAGAACAAATTAAGTTAACTTGTTTTACATATTTTTATTATATAATAATTAATTAAACGACTGATAGTGATATTATTGTCGACTGTCGTTGCCATATTTTAAGTGTCAATTTATTTGCGGTAAATAAATAAAAATGTACCTTGCAAGAGAAGTATGACTAAATTAAACCAAACGTATGTTAACATAGTCTTATGAAATCATGCTGTAACGCAGTTCTGTCAATATTGTATGAAGTGTAATTTTTGTTTTAAACGTGTAATCTACCTAATTTACAAGGTACCTGTCCCACCGAAGGCGAGAAAACAAGTAACTATCGGCCATTTTCTCGCTCAAGAAACGTACAAAAGATATAACATTCTGTGTAAACAAAAGAGATGCATATACAAATAGCTGACTGTTCACATTACCGGCGGAATCGCTTCACTAGCTTGTCGCTGAGCGACAAAAGCTATGAAAGATAACACTCGCTCAGCGATACTCGCGCTTAATCAGAACTCACGCCGAGCGAGCAACCAACGCTCATTTCTCTACAGTGAAAGTAATCGCTCGTCGCTCGTCTCACTCGCACACTCATTTATAGCCGAGCTACACAACTATCGGAACTAAGCACTCGTTCCTCGCCGCTCGCCAACTAGTTTCTACATTCTAGCTCTACTCGTTACTCGCTCATCGTTGCCGGTGGGACATCTGCCTAAAGGTCATTATAATAATATGTGCGATGCTGACAATTTCTTTTTTAATTATTTATTAAATGTTGGACCATTATCTTTGTTTTTAGTAAATAGCGACGAAAATAACATAGGTTTTGGACAAAATTTATGCGTGAAATACGTGTTTATAATACTTATTCATACATTTAAAGATAAGATGATAATAAATATAAAGTTAAACCAAATATAAAGATCCTAATTTGTTATATAGAATAAATTGTTAGTTTAAGGTAGGTATGATTTAAGTTTAGCAATATTATGTTACTGAATCAAGCCGAATCAATTTAAAAGGTACAGAAAACAAAACAATATTAGACATCTATGTACATTATTATCTGTTTGAGACGAAAAATCTGCTAATATAATGTATAATATAATATGATTTATTGTATAATTTAAAATTTGGTTTTAATCATTCAGCAAGTACATCGAAATCGCAATTAATTTGAACCATTAACTACTGCAGTTCATATTTATTATTAATAATATTCTTATTTTTATTTGACATGTAAATTTGTACCATTAATCTATAAAATTTGTCTCTTTATGTAAGTTATTATAACAAATTGTTAATTTGTCATGTAGGTGTACCAATTATTCTACTTAATTAATAAATATAATGTCAATCTGGAATTTATTTATATTAGCATGTATTTTTTATCTGTATGCACTGCCTAACTTATAAATTGTATATTTTTAATAAATTATTCAAAAAGAATTATAATATTTTTAATATTATGCTTGAATAATAAATGGGGTTTATACTCCAACAGATCAGGTTACCCTACGCTAAGATTCTTGAATGGCTTGCAAAACGACTGTCTACTACATAATATTTTGTACGAAACAGTCATAACAACATCTTACTAATAACAAACAACAACATCATCATCATCTTACTAAACGTGAAAGTTTGTAAGAATGTATGGATGTCTGGATGTATAGATGTATGTTTGTCATTATTTCACGTCTAAACGGGTGCACCGATTGAGCTGAAATTTGGTATAGATAAAACAAAATAGACAGTACAGCGGGTACTGCTGTTCGCAGCTAGTTATTTAATAATTTTAAGATGCATGTCAAATAAATAATGTGTTATATTAATATCCCCAGACTTATGTAATTGTCTTTATCTTTATGATATTATTGTGTTTTATTTATATAAGATTTAACTTCTTTAAGATTACATGGATGACATGATTTCATTATTAACTAATCTATGTACAACGTTATTGTCTATTTATTTATGTATTTATTTTATTATGCTAGAGCTCGTAATGTTATTTAGTTTTCTGAAATAAGCCTTGAGCTTATAAGCTTAGTATTTCAAAAAGTGTGTTCAGCGCTACTTTACATTAAAATAACGTTTAATAAAAAAGATTATAATAATTAAATTATATTACATTGAATTAGTAAGTTGTTATTTGTATTTAAAATAAAACATCTTAAATATTACATTGTTTTTTAATTATTCAACTTCATTTATAAAATCATAGCCTAGCATGAAGATTTAGAGGCAACCTATGCTTGCGACCAGCAGGACAATTAATCCATACCAAAGCTCTTATAGTGTTTAAATTAAAATATACGAGTAATGAGAAAAGAGACACTTTAAAAGCAAATAATGAGTATTTTAATAACCTTCGAAAATAAAGTTACCGACAAAGCTGAAAGGATAAGCAAGCTGAAGTGGCAATGGACTGGTCACATTGGCCGAAGAACTGATAACCGCTTATGTAAGCGTGTTCTAGAGTGGAGACCGCGTCTCAACGAACGTAGTGTAGGGCGTCCTTGTGCGAGTGGGGCGACCATGTTCGGAAGGTCGCTGGAAGAGGTTGGAGGAGGAAGACGGAGGACCGAGTTGGGTGGTGTGCCATGGGGAAGACCTATGTCGTGCAGTGGACAAACGTGGGCTGAAGATGATGAAATTACCTTCTCCGTTAATCGTCTGCGTAGAGATGATGTTTAAGGCAGCTTCTGCACTTACCGGATAGGAAATGAATAATAATAAATCTAGTTGCATTTATTTGATTTAAAGTCTGATTTATAGATTTTAGTAAACTTATGCTTTTAGTAGTTCTTTTATCATTCTCCTATTTTCCCTCTCTACTCAAGACATCTCTATAGTATTCTGCTAATATTATAAACGCTATCTTATCAAAACTAACAAAAGTAAAACTTGATTGAGTTGTAAAATGTAGGCTTAGCTGAGTGTTGCGGTTTAAAAATTTACTTATAAAATTAATTTAAATAATGCCCAGCGATTTTACTCGTTGAAAAATAACCTTCTTAGTCATTCATGGGTTTATGATATTTTGGTACAATTCACATTTCAGTTCAATTTAAACTGTTTAGACATTTAGAGGTAACAAACACACAGACATCCATACTACGCATTATTAGTGGGATCGCGTGAGTCGTTTTGTAAAATCCAGGCTAATCTGGTAAATAAAGTGTAAAATGCAATCCTTATGAGTTTCATGCTCGTTCTTCTCATAGAAGTGCTTTGCGATCGAGCGGTAAAGTATTACAATAGAAAAAATGCAAAAAAATAACTTTCAAAAGTGCTCCAATGTAGCCTATTTGAATAAATTAATTTTGAGTTTGAGTTTGAAAAACATGTTATGTATTCTTATAATTTTTATTCACAAAGAGAGAACGAGAGTATTTGAAACAAGTAAAACCTCTCTTATTTATTTATTTTATTATTCAGCACAACTTAATGCTAAGTAGCATTTTCTTCCACTCTTATTGCTGATTTTTGTTATGATTTACAAAATAATATTACTAATGAATAAGATTAAAATTAAGGATTGCACAATTTTAAACGTCATACCTATTAATCATAATATCACTAGATTAAATTAATTTACATACAAATCCGGGATCTCTTTCAACATTTAAAAAAGTCCAATAAATTTAAGAGGATTAACGTTGATAGCACTGATCTCGTATTTGCTAATTTACACTATTATTGGCAATTACTTCAAGTCGACAAAAATACAATGTTGTTAATATACAACATTTATTGATTTTATAATATTAATTAAGAACTTGTGAGAAATTATACAAATTACAATTATTTGAATTTACCGACGTCTTTCGGCAATGGGCTGGTCAAATTTGCCGTAGAACCGATGGGGTAGACGTGTTCTAGAGTGGAGACTCGGCAAACGTAGTGTAGGGCGTCCTTGGGCGAGATGGAGCGATGATATCCGGAGGGTCGCTGGGAGCGGTTGGAGGAGAAAGACGGAGGACCGAGTTGAGTGTCGTGCCATGGGGGAGTTCTATGTCCTGCAGTGGACGAACGTAGGCTGATGATGATGATTATTTGAATTTATCAGATTTTTCAATTAATACCTATAAACAAATAGTAATTAGTAATTAATTAGTATTAATTGTTAGTACCTATTTATGTACGTATGTAAATAAATTACAAAAAAATGATACATAAATACGTGTTACCTACACGTATTTATGTATCATTTTTTTTCCTATTATTATAGTATTATTTATCTAACACGTTGATCGCACCGTGAATTTTGTACTAAAGTTCCAAGTCCAGTAAATTTGTTATAATAATATTATAGAGTAAAACTTTTGACATTCCTTTCAATATTCTTATTAATTGATAGTAAACAGGTTGGTGATACGAAGTTTTTGGTATTACACCACATTTTGAAAAGTTGTACCAGACTTTTAATAGGCGTTTATTGTCCACGAGAGGAAACTAATTGATACGTTTGGAGCATCAACCTTTTATTGACTACTCATTATAATAGAGGACTATGCCGAGGTTAGTATATATTATAATTTATTATACCAATCATTTGAGCTACATATACAATCAACATTATACTTAAAACCAATATAAGACAATACAATTTTAATTTAAAATATACCTACGATAACATATTTAAATGAATGGAATTCTATAATTTATTTGAATTATTAATTTAATTACTTTAATTCATTTATTTTATGGTAAATAAGTGAACGATAAAATAAACATTATTATATTAGGTATAATTTATCAGTAGTGAGCGCTCGACGCGATTCGATTTGTAGCCCGGTCAATTTAAACATTCGAAGTTACATAAAGTCCCAACAAGCTGAATTTCTGTGAAGTTGTTCAAAACATAATTATAAACAATGTCTAGAAGTTCCCCATCATTCCCCTGTAAGGAAAAAATTTAATTCAAGGTCAAAGGTCAAAAAAATGAGTTTTTCGCGATTTTCAGCAAAACGGTAAGTTTTATCATAAAAGTATCGCGGACAAAAATTGTAGATCATATAATTATCTATAAAAAATGTATCAATATTTTTTTTCTTACGAGCCACCGTTTCTGAGATATAACGATTCAAAAAGTTATAAAAGTTGTTATCGTCATAATATGCACACGTTTCCACGCCACCTATGAGGTAGTGTACTTAACGCGTTTTTTTTAACGTGGTTTCCCCAGTAGGCCTACTCCATGGGTCAGTTTTGATCCTGTTTAATGTAAAACTATTGCAAAATAACGGAAATTTTCAAAGATTGGGAAAGATAAAAGCGATGTAAATGAAAAAAAAGTGTTGAAGTTTATTCGTCTTAATCGTAAGTTTCAAATTCTTGTTCTTCTTCTTGATCTTCTTCTTCTTCTGCTTCTTCTTCATCTTCATTTTGGATGCAAGTAAATTGCGTCAATAGCGATGTATCGCATGATACTTTGTCGGAGTCAAACGAATCCTCCATTGTTTGTGATTCAATATTAGAGCACGACCGGCCTTGACAATTTGTGCATGCCAAAGAACAAGACAGTCCGACTTTTTTGCAACCACATTTAGCACTGCATCCCTTTTTGCAGTTGCAAAAAATAGTGTTCAGCAGTTTTTACGGCGCAGGTGGAAGTAAAGTTTGAACTGGCTCTAATATATTGTTGACCAACTTCCAACCCCAGTCTGTAGGGTCTAGCTGATAACCAAGCCACACTTGAACTTGGTAATATACTCGAAAAAGATGTTGGTGAGCAGCAACTGAGGTTGGAGGAAGACAAGCTAATTGAACTTGTTTTTTATTTTTAGTATTTTTAACGAAACATGCATATCGATGCTTATCTAAACAGGTCGTTTTTTAGGAGCTCCGTACATAGAAAGAAGAAAGCGGATGCCGTTGGTAATAACTTCTTATTGAGTTGAATCACTTTTTTTAAAAACTTCAGCACATTGAATTAAATCTTGTTTTTCAAACATTTTGAAAACTGCTGTTTTACCCCTCCTGTAAAATGCAGATGTCGTATCACAGCCAGTTATTGCGTGTAAAAATAGTACATGATCTTTACACTTTACAAAAGTAAATAAACTTTTTGATGAATATATATCTGATTGATGCTGAGCTTTTCCTGGTTTTAAGAAAAAAATAGTTTTTTCAGTTTGCGTTCGAGCAGTAAGTAATACAAGTAAGTTTAGTTTTTGCAACTGCAAAAAGGGATGCAGTGCTAAATGTGGTTGCAAAAAAGTCGGACTGTCTTGTTCTTTGGCATGCACAAATTGTCAAGGCCGGTCGTGCTCTAATATTGAATCACAAACAATGGAGGATTCGTTTGACTCCGACGAAGTATCATGCGATACATCGCTATTGACGCAATTTACTTGCATCCAAAATGAAGATGAAGAAGAAGCATGAGAAGAAGAACAAGAAGAAGATCAAGAAGAAGAACAAGAATTTGAAACTTACGAATAAGACGAATAAACTTCAACACTTTTTTTCATTTACATCGCTTTTATCTTTCCCAATCTTTGAAAATTTCCGTTATTTTGCAATAGTTTTACATTAAACAGGATCACAACTGACCCGTGGAGTAGGCCTACTGGGGAAACCACGTTAAAAAAAACGCGCTAAGTACACTACCTCATAGGGGGCGTGGAAACGTGTGCATATTATGACGATAACAACTTTTATAACTTTTTGAATCGTTATATCTCAGAAACGGTGACTCGTAAGAAAAAAAGTATTGATACACTTTTTATAGATAATTTTATGATCTACATTTTTTGTCTGAGGTACTTTTATGATAAAACTTACCGTTTTGCTGAAAATCGCGAAAAACTCATTTTTTTGACCTTTGACCTTGAATTAAATTTTTTCCTTACAGGGGAAGGATGGGGAACTTCTAGACATTGTTTATAATTATGTTTTGAACAACTTCACAAAAATTCAGCTTGTTGGGACTTTATGTAACTTCACTCTCATTTTTTGATCTAAATTGATCGGGCTATTGGATCGCGGACGCGAACGTTTAACGCTTTTGCAGCTGTCAAACGCGGACGTGTGAGTGGATAAAGCATACACAAATGTGCACTTGTAGGTAAACTGGTTTGTGTGAATGAATGAACTATACTAGACGTCGCGTCTAGGTCTTTGGTCTAGGTACGCCGTAAAACCTATATGTTTTCCAATGGTCAACCGTATCCGTTTCGCAGTTTGAGATGTGCTTTGATAGATTTAAAAATAAGTTGCGCATCGTCATCCTATTTGATTCCAAATTATTATGTACTTCTGAGACTAGTGTTACTCACCAAATTCCGGCCCAATTGGTTCAGTAGTTTGTTATTGTTACAAATTACAAACATCCATATAACCAAACATCAATAATATAGTCAAAACTCATTCAAAATTCATAATCATTATCATAATAATATAATAACGTCAAAAAGAAAGACTATAAACGAATTAGCATGAATAATAAAATAGGTGCTTTATGATCATTAATATAATATTATTATGTTAAAATTAGGCCTATAATAGAAATTAAACAAATATTTTTATAACAGGGTTATTAGCCGGTTTGTATATTTGACACTAAACGTTTTATTTATTGAATCATCAAAAATAATTAAATTATTATGCTAATAATATTCAAAAATAGGCCTATAAAATATATGCCCACTAATTATTAGATTATTATACTCGACGAGTACACCAGCATTTTGGTCACATTTCGCGTCGACCAAGCAAGCGCTCACATATTTAATGAAAATCCTACATCCTGATTAATAATGGGCATTTAATTTTATAGGTCTATTTTTGATAGGTATAAGCATAACTTTAAGATCAAGATAATATACAAGTTAAGCTATCCATGGAGGCAACGATGCCAGCATTCTGGGCCCACTGCCAACTGATGGACTAGATGCCAAAGCTCTGCCGATTCCCAGTCCTCCGTCACTAAGACGATGCGGGAATGCCGCCGGGTTGTTTTAGTACTCGTAGGTATACCATGCAGTCGCTCTGCACGGGGAGTCCCACATAACCCTCCCATACCCCCGTATGGGTAATAATAATTATAATTAATATATTGTTATGTTTGAAACACTGCACAAGCAGATTTATCTGTGGTTATATAAAGTGTTTTTTTTATCAAGAAAGGTACTTGCCTCAAAAAGTCATAAGGAGGTACAGTAGTTCACCCTGGCCTTTTCCGGTGGAAAAGTCTAGCTTTGTTTCCGCATCGTTGTATAGTGATGGACATTATTTGTACCAGGGACGATCTATATAATATAAATTACTTATACAATTTTTTAATGGTGTTAGTCATCAGAATGAGTAGCACTTGAGGTTTTATTATATTGATAAAAAACTCGAACAAATTATGTAAATATTCAAAATCTAAATAATATTCATTTATACAGCAATAAACGTGTATATATAGGCCTATATAGAAATAAATAATCCAGCAAATTATGTATATTAATGTAAATAGGATATATTTTTAAGAATAAATATTTTTACACCCATCTTTACCCGCAGTTGTACTCGAGTAACCTACCTACTACTAAAATACGAGTATGTAAAAGTGTGTGAGCGTTTGTTCTTCATTCTTAAACGGAAGAACCGATTTAGCTGAAATCTGGTATGTTGCTTAGACTCTGGAATAACGCGAATGCTACTTAAAGCGGATAAAACTGAAAACGTTGAATAGTTTTTAGGACTCTAAGCTACGTGTATGCCTGTATATACCTATTACCTATGTTGTGAAAAGACGACACAGCTTTGAGAAGTTTGAACAATACCTCTATAATAGTAAAAATCTTTTAAAAATTGAGTAATTTTAGCTGCACATTGTATCTATACATATGTTTATAAAATAAAAACGATTTTAATGCGCGACGTTCAATTTTAATTATAACTTTCATAATTATTAAGAATAATCCGATTGGTCTGATTCCCAGCAAATATATACCTTGGTGAGGACTTTGTAATAATAGTTTGTGGACTTTTTGCCCGTAGCTGTATATTACGTCATATTATAGTTATTTTTGTATAATATTATATATTTAACATCATCGTAAAGTTAAATGAGTCAGTTTAAACAGCAGTAGACGGAACCCTATGTCTCGGCACAATTTTGAGTCTAAATCCATCGGATCTCTTGAGAATAATGTCGGCTTGCAATTTGAACTCTTTCTCAGGGATCTCTGATACAGGCTTGTAGTTTCTCAATATGGTTGATAGCAGCACTTTGAGCTTCAGGAGGGCATATTTGCGACCTGAAAAAAGATAATTTTATAGTATAGAAAGTAAACTCGTAGTAAACTCAGCGATTAAAGGAATTTTATTAATACTAGTAGACGTCATTCACGATCTAAATAAAGTTAATAATAAAAAAAATCAATTAATTGAGATCATTCATAATTTTATTTTTCATTGTTTTGTGGTGAGCTGGATTCAAAATATGTTAGACGTCGAGGATCAAAGTACAGGTTAATAATGATTAAAAATGCAAATAAGTATAAATTATAAAGTGGTCACAATGTGTGGTTATCCTCACATTTATCCAAAATCCAGATTTACTCCAGATTTTTACCATTCTTCAAGTCCTACTTAAGGTACAGTTGAAGTTTCATCAATTTTAGGTGCACAATACACAGAACTAACACCATTAAGACTCTTCAGCCTAGTAATTTTACTAGCTACAGTCCTACCGAAGCTCAGTAATGTTTGTACACCGCTTATGCAGTAGGTCAACTGGCTGTGTTGGGGGTACCTATCTAGTCGACCTCCTAGAAATGAAGCCTACCCTGGTTCGTTTGCTAAAAGATATTATTACGTCCTCGCGGAAATATTTATTTATTTGTTATTTCTTTTTTTTGCAAATAACTAAAAGACGAGCAAGACGATCTCCTGATGGTAAGAGGCAACGCTGTCGTCGATATCACTATGAAAATTTTCCTAGTTAAACCTTACCAACACAACTCCTAGGTCCAGCGCTGAAGGGAATATAGCTGTAGTAATGACGGTTCTGAGTGTTCTCCGGCAAAAAGTTGTCTGGGTTGAACCTCTCCGGGTCCTTGAAGTGCACAGGGTTGCGGTGGACCTTGTATGTGCCGATCACCACGGTTGAGCCGGCTGGGAGGACGTAGTTCTTTGTTACTGGAAAAAAGAAAAAAAAAACCTATAGCCCGAAGTAACACCTAGGTTTATCAGGTCATCTAAAAGACATTATTAGCAAAAAACATTGCAAATACTTAAATACAAAAAAAAAACATAATCAAACTCATTATAACATGGCAGAACTTGGAAGCTCTACCACAATATGGGAGTGTTCCTGCGGGATGCTAAGTGCTAGGGTTCACGTCAAATCACTCGTCCGCGACCAAAGTTGTTGGTTCTCGGTAGGCTACTTTAAGATCAGCTCAGCAATCAAATCAAACTGTAGTTTTATGGTACCTACCTATCTTCACATCATGTTGCAACTTCCTAGCAATGATCGGCACTGGTGGGTACAATCTTAAAGCCTCCAAGATCACCCTTTCAAGGTACTTCATCTGAAGAGTATCAGCAAACGTGGCTGGTCGGTCCGAGTCGCCGAATATTCCGTAAAGCTCGTCATAAACCCTCGCTTGGATGTCATGGTGGATGCCAAGAAGACAGAGTACGAAGCTAGAACCAGCTGCGGTAGTGTCGTGGCCCTAAAAAAAATATACGCGTCGACTTGTAAGCCCCCTCGGTTTTTTTTTCGTCGGTTGAAAACAGTATAACTGACTAGATTTCAAGTTTGTTTGCAAAAACGAAGGCATGACGATCAAACGACGCATGACGATTTAATTCAAAATTTATTGAAAACTGATTTAGGTATAATTTCAGCTGAACCACTTCCAAAGTATACTCTTTGAAACAAAGCCTGAACCGATTTTGATAATACTTTAGTATTGTCAAAATCGGTTCAGGCGACTTCCAGTAAATTATGAACTTTTTGGAGCCATTTTAAAAGATTTTCTCAATTTATAGGAATTAAGTTAGACTGCATTACTAAAACAAAAAACCAATAAAAATAATATATATATAAAAAATAATATATAATATTGTTGATTCATTTTTATTAACATTAAAATATATTTCTCTCAAACTTGTTATTTTACTTACTTCAAACATAATTGTGTCGACTTCTTCCTTAATTTCGTGGTCGCTGATTTTGTTTGTACCATTTTGAGCAGATTCAATCATCAAATCCAAAAATGCTAATCGTTTCTTTTCCCCTAAAAAAATAACTTGCTAGACATGATATGATCTAGGTAACCTTGGTAGGTACATTAAAATTCTAGACTTTTTGTGCCTCACTTATATAATAATATAGGCCTCAACATATTTTCTAATATTATTTTCAAAGAACAGGTTCTAAAATAGGATATTATTATTAAAGTTATGTGAATAAAAAGATTTTAGAATTATTATAAATAATATATAGGTCTAGAATTTTTGGCCAAATATTTTTTATGACAACAGGTTTTTGGAATAAAACTAATATTATTATGTAGATTTTGATTTTTTAAAATATTAAGGAACTAGAAGATAGGCATTAATCTATGATTTGTTCTCCAAAACGCAAACCTGTGCTACTCGTACTACTTGATACATAGGTCATAGTCGTTAGATATTAATATGAATGGTTCAAAAATTAAATTAATTATATAAAAGAAAAACGTGACTGATTTAAGCAATATCCACAATATTGTGTGGTTTGATTCGTTTAATCATGTCGGTATCATATTTTTTACAAGCGTTTATTTACTTTCACTTATCTGTAGACTGTCTGTCTGTCTGTAGTCAAATCTTGCAAGTTAAATTTGATCCACTTCCCGGTTTACGATTGAGCTGAAATTTTGCATGCATGTATAAATCGGATAACAATGCAATATATTATTATGACATCTAGCTGATCTGATGATGAAGCTGGAAGGTGGCTATAGGAACTCCCGTAATTAAACGACGCAACCCCATCGAGTTTGGGCTCATTTGATTCGTCATGATGCTAGATGGTGGTTTTAAAAAAGTTTTTTTTTTTAATTTCACTTGTTATTTAAACACAAGCCCGCCGTTGACTATTATATATAGATGGCTATTCAAGACGTTAAAATTTGACACTGGTTTTCATTTAACGATAATAACGGTAATATTTTAATATTATATGCTCGTGCCCGTGTGTTCTATGAATACATTTTAACGGGAGCGAAGCCGCGAGCAGAAACTATAGTTAGAGTTTAAAATTTACAGATCTTGTTTCAAAGATGATTCTACTTTTTATTTAATGCACAAACAAAAATAATAATATCATGTAACTGACACACGTTTTTCTATGATTGATGCACATCCGCGTTTTGAAATACTCTAAGTTTTTTAATAGTTAATTAAGATGTTGTTATTTTATATGGTAATTATTGACATTTCAAAAATAATTTAATCTAATCTAGACAGCTTAGATCTTTTGTTTTTTTAAATCTTGACGATTCCTCTCGGTATTTTCTTGACAAAGTACCAGTAGTATAAGTGAATTTTACCTCAAAATATTTTGATACTCATTTCAAAATTATAATTTTAAGAGGCGTTGCGGTCATTACTTTTAATATTTCCTTGTATTACCTACCAATATCATTTTCATCGTTGAAATCCAAGTCGTCTCTATATCCTTTGAACACAGTGTCTGAAAGAGTTTTAGCATTATTTGCTAGGACATTTTCTTCTGTTGTATCGACTCTGGTCAATTCTTCTATAGTAGGGGGGATAACACCCCGGGCTTTGTTCTCTTCATATATTTGTTTCTTGTTCTTTATTACCTGGAAGTTACAATACAGTATTAGAAAACTATTCAAACGACCCGATGAAATGAAGTGTGTTATTCAACAGTCATCTAAGCTATCATATCATAAAAAAGCTATCATACAACCATACAACCCAATCGATGCAGCCGTTTTGGCGAAAGAGTTACAAAAATCCAGACATCCATGCAGCCAAACATCCATACACTTACAAACTTTCGCGTTACTCGTAATTATTAGTTGAATAGTTAATAATAATTTTAGATAGTAGGTACCTTATTAGTGAGACCATGGATGATACTCAGAAGCCTCTCTTGGTTCTTGAAGAATGGAGTGAGTTTGAAGATTGCATCAAATCGCAACCAAAATTTGTAATGCCTCCGATGGATGATGTCACACATTCTGAAACACAATATTTTATTGCAGTCTGATCACTGGTGTCCGTTAGCTGATGGGCTGGTCAGAACTGATTATAATATCGATGGGTAGACGTGTTCTAGAGTGGAGACCCCGTCTCGGCAAACGTAGTGTAGGGTCCTTGGGTGAGATGGGGCGATGATATCCGGAGGGTCGCTGGAAGCTGTTGGAGGGTACTTTTCTTACTTATACGGTACTTTCCTATAGCGATCTTAATATCCCGTCTTCACATTTTTTAGGTAATTTTTTTGTTCACGCCGAGAAAAGACGCTTTATACGTACCTTTCCATCGGAGGGTTATGTGGGACTCCCCGTGCAGGACGACTGCACGGTATACCCACCAAAACAATTCAGCGGCACTCCCGCATCTTCTCTGTGACGAAGGACTTGGAATCGGCAGGGCCTTGGCATCCAGACCGATTCTTTTGGGTCTGCCGCAATGTCTTATGTGTGTAACATTTTTCAAGAATCTAACAAATAAATATAATCTACTCACTTCATAACGGCCATAGCATAATCGAAACCTGAAGCATCTTGCGTTTTTCTGGTAATACCCATTGCGGTTTCTGAAAAATATGTATATTAACGATTTTAAGTCAACCCAAAAAATTTAAAGTCAGTCATAAAAGGACATCTATTCCATCCATCCTCCATTCTCCATTTTTCATGTAAATTTTCTCCAGGAACAGGTCAAGAGGTAGAAAATGCTACTTTAGCATTAAGTTTGTGTTTGCGTTGTGCTGCATAATAAAATAAATAAAATAACCTGTTATATTATATATATTTTTTAATATTATAATCAATTTAAATTCAGTGAACCACTAAACTTTAACACTAAAGACAATTATTATGCCATGATATCAGGAAATCGAATGTTATTGTACTTAATTACTGAATGATGCAAATTTATGTAACGTCATGACCTAAGAGCATAATTATTTAACCTAAACTATGCACTTAAAGTGTAAAGTCATTATTACGAATGATTTTTCATTGATGAAAGTAGTGTAATAATTTATTTACATTATTTATTTGGTCAGGAGGTAACTTTTGTACATGCAGTTGCTTCAGTTTAATAAATAGTTAGTTTTTAAGTTTATTTTCAACTAGCTGACCCGCGCGCACTTCGTTGCGCGTGACAGTCAATAAAGCGAAAGTTTGGTGCTGCCATTTAGGATTGTATTTCCATCTCCGCGATTTTGTGAGCGTAAAATAGTTTTAACCCAGTGGGTAGTGAATAATATCGGACTGGGTATATCTATGAAGTTTTGTTTTGCTATCGCAGGAACCAGTCCTGTGTCCTTTCCCGGAGGTCAAACTATCTCGGTTTAACGGTTGTTGATTGTCTTCACAAATTTTCACGCCTCTTTTCAGGAATTAGAACTATTTGTGGTCCTTTCCCGGTAACCCTTAAACTTATCTCTACTGTAATGTACCTAAACCTAAGTTAAATTATAATTATTGGTTACCAATTTCTCACACTATCTTTCTCACGACTCAAATCAATTCTGTGATTCCTGAATTCCCATTAAAACTCTGACTCTCCTTCCTCCTGCCTGTAATACTGATTCTCCCTAATAGTTAATTTCTGACATAAAAACTATTCAATAACTTTCCATGCAAACGTTTTTCGGAAATAATTCCCGTTCTCCTGGGAATTTCACAAAATCCCTCCTTATTGGTCGCCTACGTTATATTAAGAATACGTTGACCAAATTTTAGCTAAAACGAAGAAGCGGCTACCGATTTCCTACACAAACTGCATCCCCCCCTTTCCTCCCCTTAAAGGTTGATTTCTGGGATAAAAAGTGTCTCGTATCATTTTTTATGACTCAAACTAAAGGTTGTATCAAATTTTAGCGTAATAGATAGAGTCAACGGTTCTAAATTTCATTTTGTTGCAGCTATTTCGAAATTGATTTGATTTCCATCCCCGCGGCGTTGAATTAGTATACATAGTTATATTTCCTCCCGCTCTGGATAGCGAAGAAAATCGAGCCAAGTATTTCTATGCAGTTTTTTTTCGCTACCACAGGAAACAATCCTGTGTTACTTTCCTGGAATTCAAAATATTTTAATACAAAATTACAGCTAAATCAATTTAGCGGCTATTGATTCCTTTTTCCAGAATTCCTTATTCCATAAAACTATTTGTTTTCCTTTTAACTATCTATATTGGGAATTTAAGCTAAATCGGTTCCTCATGCCTCATACTATCATTCCCGAGACTCAAATCGATTCTGTGGTTCCTGTAGGTATGCCCATAAAACTCTGACCTTAAAAGTGAGGGAAGGTGAAAGGCCCTTTCACCTACCTATATATGCATTGTTGACTTAAGGAACTAAGACTAAGGGACTATCTCAATTATGTCCTTTCTTTTGGCTCAAGCTGTATCTATTTCGAATTTCTGCAAAATTAGAGCTGCGGGTACTAATTTCACATAAAAACACCGATCCCCCTTTCTCCCTTTAAGCTTGGTTTCTGTAATAAAAGCTATTCCAGGCCTTTTAAGAGTCTCCAATTAACAACAAAATCACAAAAAGTAAAGAACAATTTTATTTTCTACAATTTTCAGTTTAAATGTTCATATTAGGGATTTAGAATTTAGATATTTAACGTGCCTCACGATTTTATTTTTCAGCTTTTTAGTACACTGTATTCAACATGTCAACCCCATTCATTTGATACCCATATTGATGAGATTAAAAAAATTGGTTATCCGCCATTTTGTAGCGAGTGCCATCTTTGATTTTTATTTTGTATAGTGCACTGTATTCTAGTTATCAAGTCCTTTCATTTGATACCCATATTGATTGGAAAAAAAATGTAATCCGCTTTTTTGTAGCGGCGGCCATCTTGGATTTAAAATAATTTTAAATATACGTAATTATATTGTCACCAGAACCAAAGGCGTACACCAAATTTCATTTGAATCGGTTGACAGGAAGAGGGCGAAATTTCAAATTTGCGATTTTTTTTTACTAAATTTGACCCAAGAATAAAAAATAATAAAACAAACGGAGTGAGCTAAATAAAACCGTTTAAAATAATAAAAAATGATATTAGAAACCTCAATAATTGAAGACCTATCCGTAATCCGTAGATACCTAAAACGTATGGGTTTGATGAATAAAATGAGTTTTAGTTCTATGGGGAGCCCAAAAAATATTTTTTTTCTATTTTTGTGTGAAAAACTTAATGCGGTTCACCGAATACATCTACTTACCAAGTTTCAATCGTATAGTTCTAATAGTTTCGGAAAAAAGTGGCTGTGACACATGGACGGATGGACGGACGGACAGACATGACGAATCCATAAGGGTTCCGTTTTTGCCATTTGGCTACGGAACCCTAAAAACCACCTCAACAAAAAAAATAACTTTAGAACTTCCGAAGACTTTTATTAAATAAGGCATGCAAACGAATTTACTCACATAAAGTTAATAAAATAATAATAATTCAATTAGACAAACTCAACATAAAATTAAGGACAATGATTTTTCTGATTATGTGATGGAACTTTAAAGTGAATATATATAATATATCTAATATATAAAATTCTCGTGTCACAGTTTTCGTTGCCATACTCCTCCGAAACGGCTTGACCGATTTTGATGAAATTTTTTGTGCTTATCCGGTATCTGTGAGAATCCGATTTATAATAAAATTATATATTTATAATAAAACAATTATTATTTTGCTATCTCAGTGTAACTCTCATATTAACTTTTAATCATTCCTATTAATTATTTATATGGCAAAACAACGTTTGCCGGGTCAGCTAGTTATTTATAAAATTATTCAACAAATATGGTATATGGTATGTAATAAAATAATTAATATCAGGTATTTTAAAGTTACATTAATTTTATAGTAATTATTAAGTGTTAAATTTTTGACTCGCAGTCTGTAAAACTCTAGGATTCAGGAATAACGACATGGATTGTTGACCGCCCTTTGGCATAATTTATTTATTTAAGGACATCCAACGCAGGAAACACATTACAATTAAAAGTCTTAAGGCTATTATGTCTTTAGTCTGTGTGATCCTACAATTATAGGATGCCACAGCATGCACAACTAAACATAATACTAATAAATAATACTACATAATAGCAAAAAGGTTTGGTTTCATAAGTCGTTTAAAAAGGTACTCATGTCCAACAAATCGCTTGCGAGTTTTAACGACGAACAGCGCCATCTAGTTTCATAATGGGTAAAATAGTGGCACATCGGAAAAGAGTTTGTATTTTGTATGTGTTCTTTATAAAATATGTTTTTGAGCGTTAAAAACTATTCAAAATCAATAAATAAATGTCCTTTTTGGAGTCTAACTACATACATCCATATCAAATAGGGCTAGCGGTTACTGATTTCCTATACAAAATTTGACTTCCACTCTAAGGCCAATTTCAGGGTTAAAAACTGTCCCATATCCTTTTTAGAGGCTCAAGCTATATCTAAACCAAATTTTAGCTTAATGGGGTCATTAGTTACTGATTTTTCATTCAAACTTTGACCTCCTTTATCCCGCCTTAGAGGTTGATTTCTGGAATAAAAAGTATCCCATATCATTTTTTACAACTCAAACTACCTTTGTGCCAAATTTTAGCTCAATAGGATCAGCGGTTCTAAATTTCCCATACAAACTTCGACCCGCCCTTTACCCCCCTTAAAAGTAAATTTCTGACATAAAAAGTATTCAAAGTTTCTAACACAATCTCAACAATCATTTCACGAAATTTCAGCTCAATCGGTTCAGCGGTTACGGATTTGCATACAAACGTTTTTCGGGAATAATTCCCGTTCCCGGGGGAATTTCGCAAAATCGCTTCTTATTGCACGATGAAGTTTTCCAAAAAATACGCTGTCCAAATTTCAGCTCGATCCGTCCAGCCGTTTGGGCTGTGCGTTGATAGCACGAAAGTGTACGAACGATTTTATATAATAAGATAACTAAATCTTTAGATTGATATAACTCTTTTATTTAAAAACCGATTTGACTAAAACCAACACTAAGGTTCAAGTAGAGAAAACTGCAACGTATTAGTGAAAATTTTATTCAAATCGGTGGTGTTGTTTCACCTCACCAGTGACACAAACTATTTACAAATTTAGCCCAAAAATTAAACTAAAGGTCTACTTTCGTTTACAGGCATATCGATAGATGGCGTATTTTTAGTTTGTCGCACTTTTTGCTTTTTGATTTTTTTGAATTGAATTTACTTTATATTCTATTACTTTTACTTCAAAATTTTGATGTAAATTAGGGGCGATGTGTCCGATATAAATGATTATTATTTATTTTATTATTTTATTTTACGTTTCCCTAGGAAAAATTGACAAAATGTTTTACGATCTAGATCGCGCAAGCGACTTTTTCGCGTCGTTTTGTTCATATGCGTATTTTCACAGTTCACCTTAGTAAAGGATCACAATGAATGGGGAGAAATTTCCATTCTTATTATATGTATGGATATGGATACTCAATACTTTATTTGCTTCCTTAGAATTAGGTACATAAGGTCTTAGTTTAGTTTGTACATCATAAGCATTTCTAAGGACCCTGATGGGCACACGCAATTTAGAAGATACAATTATTATAAAAATTAAAGGTTATTAAAAGAAATTAAATAGGACTATTTTATTTTAGTAGGACATGTTAGGGTAATATATTTTTATAATTTATTTATGTTAGTGTTAAATCTTGGAGATATTCTTATATGCTATAATGGGATTTGTTTATAAGTATCGATTTAAGTTTTTTTCATAAATTTGTTGTAGTTAGGTTAATTTTTTTTAAAGTTATGAGGTAGTTTGTCGTAAATACTAATAATACTTAAAATATGTTTAATGAATCGAGTTAATATTATCAATTTTTCTACTAGTAAATTTATTAGTCCTCCCTGGCTTCACTGAACATCATGCCGAAACACGGTCATGATGACCGCTTTGTGACACGGTTTTGTCCAGTTAACAAAAATATTGATTTTTTATAGAATATCTAATAGAATTTAAAAGACACAAAGCTTCTGAATAACGTGGCGAATGTATACATGTATAGTATAGTTAACATGAACTTAGTATATTTCTCATGTAAGCGACTGGTATGTCTTTTTTTTTATGTGGTGAAGTAGAAGACGAGCAAGACGCTCTCCTGATGTTAAGAGATAACGGCTGCCCATAATCAGTTCAGTGTTACCTAGGATTTCACAATTTTGTGAAATTCTAGGAGCACTGCACCAACGCTTCTTACTCAAGAGTCATAAGATGTTAAGACTCTTTAGCCCAGTAATTTCACTAGCTACAGTGCCCTCCTACCGGAGCACAGTAATGTTAGCACATCACTGCTCAGGCGGTAGAATAACTGGCACTGTTGGGGTACCCACCTAGACGACCTCCTGCAAAGGAAGTCTACCCCCGGTTTAGTGAGAATAAAGTTCTTTAAACCTAAACCCAACCACCTAAACCTATTAATTCACTAACTTAATTAATTCGTCATTATTAATGTTGAGTAAAAATAACAATTGACGCCTACATAATAACGCATAGCATTTGTTTACGTAAGTACATGACGCATGATTTATACGTGCGAGTCACTACTTTTGCTTATATTATGTACATACCTATGTACATAAAGGCTAATAATAAATTAATAGGTTTAGAGTTGCAAAAAGGGGTTGTAAGGTCACCTATTTAACATTACATTATGTACATATTTTCAGTAAAAAACGCGTAACTGCTATAAATACAGTATTTGTACGTAATTTGTTTAAATTTGTTGGCCACAATAATCTGAATATATAAAACGAAAAAAATGACTGATTGACTAACTGACTGATTGATCTATCAACTATCAACGCACAGCCTAAACCACCGAACGGATTGGGTTGAAGTTTGAAACACATTATATAGATTTTATGACGAAGACCTCCGCTAAGAGAGGATTTCTGATAACAGGGCATAAGCTAGTAACTTATGCCATTTGCCCCATTCGCACCCTTAGGAGAAAGGCCCCTCCTTTCTCCTAAGGGCCAGCATTTGTTAGTTTTTGCCCCAACTCGAAAAACTCAAAGATTTGGGGATGGCAAATCTACTATAAATTATGTACCTAGGTTAGTTTAGTTTTCTCACCTAATAAAATGTCCACGGTAACACCACTCATGTAGTCATGGACATCGAATGTTTTTCCAATTTCTGGTCTCATTTTTTCAACAACATTCCTGCTGTTTTGATTAAAGACGTTCACAAATGATTTTAGAATGTTGATGTGGAAAGTTGGGGCGATCATTTTGCGATGGGATCGCCATTTGTCACCTGCAATGGAATAAGTTGAAAATATTTTAGAAAAAGAGATTAGCATGGCTTTTGCTGATACGTCACGGCATTTCAAACGGCATGATGGTACTGAGTTAATTCTTAATTAAAAGATAATGGTGTTAACTTTGGCATCATAATTTGACTGCAAACTAAAGAAGAACAACTTAATCTAAAGAAAAAGAAAAAATGATTAAACTTAACAGACAATGAATAAAAAACATTACAAACGAAACCTATAATCTAAAACTTATAAATACTTAATCTAAAGAAAAACTAGATGAATGAGAGAGAGAGAGAGAGAGAGAGATTATTTGTCGTACTAATATTATAAACGTGAAAGTTTGTAAGAATGGATGTCTGGATGTACGTTTCTTACTCTTTCACGTCTGAACGAGTGGACCGATTGGTCTGAAATTTGGTATAGAGTTAGCTTACACCCTGGAACAACACGTAGGAATCAGTACAGCGGGTAAAACCGCTGGGCGCAGCTAGTAATCCAAAAAAATTACCCCTAAGTCTTGCAACTAGAGGGATGGATTTACCACGCTGCGCTCTACTCATCTGATTTACCAAGCATCGTTAATGACTAACACCGCGTCGGGAATACCACTAGAATTGCGGACGTTTGTAGGCGATGGTAACCGTTCACCATAAGGGTAGCCGTCTGCTTGTGCGTCTAAGCGTTGGCCCACGTTAACGCGCGGGCGCGGGCGCGGGCGTGAAATATCAAACATATGACGTGCTATGAAGGTGTTCACGTACAAACGCACGTGCGGTGTAAGTAAAGTCTGTCGCGCCCGCGCCCGCGCCCTCGCGTTCACGTGAACAAGCCCTTACATAAAATATTTGTTTCTAACTATTAAGCTAAGCTTTTTTTCTCTCATATATCCCATTTATTAAACAAAATATAGTTATGTTTGGTACATAGCTTTTGTATTTGCATCTGAAACGTAAGAGCACTAACCACTTTTTCTTAAAGCACCTCCTCGGTATTTTGAACCCTCAGAAATTGGTTTCTGATTTTACCAGATTAACAAAATTGACGGAATTTATTAGTTCAAAACCGTAACTAGCAAATGACGTACCTGAGCTGATCAGCAATCCTTCTCCCAGCCAAGACTTAAAGAATCGGTATTCAGGAGCCTTGTCGATGTGCACTTGACTGTTGAGGATGACTTCCACATCGTCAGGCTCAGTGAGGAAGACGATGAGCTTGGAGCCGAGCCACACTCGTACCACACTGCCAAACCTTTCCGCGTATTCCATGGCAAACTCTACCAGGTCTGTGACAAATATTTATTATGTTGGGTGGAACAATTTAGGAGATTTTTTTTTCGTATTAAGTCGTTTAGAAGCTGATATTAATTTCTGTTTTGGTTGTGACCATTTTTTATTTAAAAAAATAGCAAGTAACAGTTTTGTGGCTATATCAGCCTTATAGAATTTAAGGTAAGAACCTCTGAACAAGGTTAAAACGTTTTTAACATTTATTTAGTTTAACAGTCATATTGCGTAGGTATAATTAAAAATATTATCATTAAAAATTGAGATACAAAAGTTTCTGATTGCTATAAACCAGTCGTTAAAAAGAATACTTCCCGTCGTTCTTTTTTATTTTTTTTTGCCGAAGTAAATACAAGTGAGTTAATGCCGTTTATTTACAAAGAGAATACTTCCCGCCTGGCCCCTCCATACACCCCTGGTGGGGCTGGTGCCATTGCAAAAAAAGTACAGTTCCACGTGCCGCGTGCCCTACCAGGGCTGTTACATTTCAGTTAATCAGTAATCAAGATACTAAGAATACATACCACTTGGTTTCTTCAACAGCACAGTCAAAGCGTTGCCAAAGAACGGCAAGGCAGCAGGGCCTGGTAACTTTTCGCCCAACTTGTACATCTTTGACGTCTGCTGCCATCTGTGTATGACCCAGAGACCAGACGCGATGAAGAGTAGAGGGTAGAATAGGAGACGCATGTTGAAGTATGCTTGTGGATTATCGTCTACTAGAGACGCCATGGTGCTGTAGAGATCATGAAAATTATAAATAATATTAATTTTTAATACAAGTTGATAAATGTGACGAGCCTGATGCTCGTTTGATATCAAACTCAATAAAAGAGCAAGCAAGCTAAGAGCGTGCTAATTCAATAAAAGAGCAAGTTAATTTTCAGACAAAATATCATGTTCTGACAATTTCAAACACAAACAAGTAAAATAAAAAAAAAAATTAAAACGCTTAAGCTTTTATTATTATTACTATCTAGCATCATAAAGTACACGTCAAGACAAATCAAATGAGTCCAAACTCGATGGGGTTGAGTCGTTTAATTACGTAGTTCCTATGGCCACCTTCCAGCTCCATCATCAGATCAGCTCGATGTCATAATAATATTGAATTGTCATCCAATTTTTACATCCATGCAAAATTTCAGCTCAATCGGGAACCGAGAAGTGGATCAAATTAAACTTGCAAGATTTGATTACAGACAGTAATCAAATCTTACAAGTTAATATAAAAACTTGTAATAAATAGGTCAGGCTATGCGCAATGTATGGTAATTACCCTAAATTAATAGTATTTTTGGTAGCATTTTCTTACCCTAATTATGTGTGCAAAATTACAACACTCTTAGTCTTATAGTTTCTCCGTAAAGCCACGGACAGATTTTCGAATAGACAGACGGACAAAGCAAAACTCTAAAGGTTCCTAGATGTCTTTGTTTCATTTTTATTTATATAGAAGAAGAAGAAAAGAGAGATAAGTACCTGCTTAAATGATGCAATAAACTTACCTGTAATTTTAATAATAACTGACAAAAAAAAATACCGATCAGTTATATTAGAAACGTGGTGAACGTGGAAACATAAGTTGGCGTCTACGACCAACAGAAGAGTGACAGTGTATGAGGTACAACAACGACCACCTTTAACTTTTAATATATTGACATTACTTAAATACAGTGACTCTATAATAATGTATGAGTTCACTTGCGCATTTACATTATACTCCATAATTTAATTATATAGGTAGATATTAAATAGTTTCTATTAGGCTGTTAGCACTTCTCTGAAAACTAGAAGATGCATTTCAGTTTTAATATGTGTAAAACTAGGTGTCTGTTCATCGATATCTAAATACGAGTATATAAAACGAAAGTGTGACTGACTGATCTATCAACGCACAGCCCAAACCGCTGGACGGATTGAGTTGAAATTTGGAACAGAGGTAGATCTTATGACGTAGACCTCCGCTATGAAAGGATTTATCCACGCGGGCAAAGCCGCGAGCATAAACTAGTGATAATATAAGAATATAAATGAAAAGCTTAAAAGCGCCTCTGCATGTTGAACTTTTATGTCCGCGCCGCGGTTTCCACGCTTTGCGTCCGCCGTCCGTCACAGAAAGGCGGCCACTTTCTTCCAGGCAACCTCTGGGTTTTACTGAGATTATCGCAGGCATTCACACACAATTATTAATAAACAAAAAGAAATGAGATGCCATCAAAAAATAAATGGTAAAAAAAACAAAGTCTCGCCACTCAGTTCTGCTGCTACCGTACCTAAAAAGTTGTAAGATCCACTCGTTAAGTGGATTAATTTATTCAGTATCGTCTTAAAGAACCTTCTGTGCTAAGTAATTGCGTCATAAAAACTAACTTAACAACATAATTACCATATCAATAATAAATGTCTTTTGTTTTGAATAAATAGATTTACATAATACGAATGCCTCTTACAAATCTTACAGGAAACAGTCGGAGCCAACCATTTTGTGTACTTTCTGAAACGGTAGCGTCCAGGCGAAAAACTGGACACACACTGAGATTTAAACCCGGGGCCTTCGGCTTACAAGCGGAACGTGAACGCACCACTTTATCATGGCCATGGACACTACTATTTCATATTATGTTTTCACACATTTTTTTAAACCATTTTTTGTTAATTTCAGTGATAATTTCCACGTAGAAGGATAAATCCTTAAAAATCCTTTTTTAAAGATCCTTTTTTCCTGTTTAAATAAATTTAAACAGTTGAATTGGGAACTCAATTTCAAAATCAGTAAAAAATTTATAGTCGTTGGTCGAAATCACAGACGTTATCGATTGAACATGTAATTTGATTGATTGCCTCCTGAAAAGTTAAGATTTTTTTGATTTTACGCATAGCAAAATCTTTTAAGATAATATTATCTGGAACCAAGTATATTATGACAAGAATTCCGTATTATATTGTACATACTCGTATTTAGTAGGTATCCCTGACCTAATGACATGATGCAAATATTCCCAAAATAAAGTATTTGGACTTCCGTTGTATTGTTTAAAAATACTATTACTAAACTCTTTTCTTTTCCTGGTTATAAAGGTTATTTTATACCTAGTCACCTAGGTATATTGTATTTATATCACATTACCTCTCAGTCATCCAATGGCTTCAGCTTCAAAGGTTCCTGTTAAATGAAAATTCCTTCAATTGGATTTCCTAGCGATTATTCGGATGGTAATAGCAATGAAGGGATCCCGATATATAGGTCGCGCCCACATTACAGCGACTTTTGTCAACATCGCATCGATGCGACGCGACGCCTCGACATAATCGTCGCCATTCTTCAACTTATTAGAAAATTTATTGGTTTTCTTTTACATAAGAGTGCCTAGTATAAATATTAGTTAAGGATTTGTGACAATAATATGTTTTTGTTATATAGGTATTATGTATTTTTGAGATTCCACTTTAGAATCCTTTACTAATTACTACATTCCAGATTTACAATAGTGACCCCATAAAACAATATTTAAAGCCCTTGTAATAAAATGTTCTATTTATAAAAAAAAATCTAGTCTATACTGTCTCACTGCTGGGCAAAGACCTCCCCCAAATCCCTCCACGCAACTCTACTCTGCGCCACCTCTGGCCAGTCAGTCTGGTGCGCGCCTAGATCGTCTCGCCACCTTTTTCTAGGTCGGCCTCGACAGCGCCTATAATTATTTATCTAATTTTGTAAACTTTCAATTTATTATTATCGCTCATAAACACGGGCTAACCTTTTTATAGACGTGCACGGAGACAAAAAAAGTCCAACGCGAAGAGGCCCTTTTGAGCTTTTAATATAAATGTAATGGGTGACACTTATTGGAGTTACTAATTTATTTATTGTTAGGTATCTAATGTTACCTACCTGTTTTCTTTCGTTAAATAAATATCACCACTCTATTCACACAGTTTCAGATAAATTAAGCCAAATAACGATGAAACCTCGTAAAAATATAATGAATTTTTAATGTGTTAAAAACACAAATAAAATTGTTTCTTATTCACTTGGTAAAATCAAACTAATAAGTAACTGCATTTTGATCCGAGTTTGAACAAATGTCTATCTGAATAAGCAGTATCAATATTATTATTATTTTAAAATGTATGATTAGCTAATAAATACATTTTAATGTGTTGTTAAAATATATATTTTACTCATATTGTAACACGCAGCAACGTCGAAAATTGTTATTAAAGATAATGCCTATAATAATATTATCAATTGGAAACTCCAATAAAACAGGTTTCTTAAATATAATGATTAATTATTACACTTCTAGTATAAATCCTTAACAAAAAGTTTATAATTCAGAAAATAAGGATGAACCCGTATATAGTATTATTTTATTTATATTTAGCCTAGACTGTCCCACTGCTGGGCAAAGGTCTCCCCCAAATTCCTCCAGTCCTTTCGATCTAGCGCCGCCTCTTGCCAGCCCTCCAGATACAAGATCAAATATATTATAATAAAAAAATATACAAAAAGTTATTCTGCAACTATCTTCGGCCGCATCGTCGCTTAGCATCATGCGAGATCGTGTTCAAAGGCTTACATAATATATTAACCATAAAAAAACTTTTTTCGTACTATTTACTATGACATTATAATATTAGCATCCTATATGTATGTCGCATGTTCCAGTCTTGTGCGTATCTTATCCAGGTTTTACAAACAAAAGATTAGAATATTTTTCGACCTGGGTTGTTGATCTGTCTTAAGATCGTTGACCGTTAATATTAAAGGAAATAATGGCATAATAAATAACAATAAAGCATAATTCAGTAACGTTTAATAATTCCAATAATTAATTAACATACATGAATACATTTCATTGTATGCAATCATGATGTACTTTCTATGCAACGTAAATTAGCGCCTTAAATTTTATTATAGCAAAAACTCATGATTTAAAAATAGGTAATAGCACACCTTCAGAGTGAGTTGCTATAGTAAATAATTACAGGCGTTTACACACAAATATTCACACAGTACCTACAGCTGAACTTTGAAATCACATTATAAGACTGCTAGTTACTAAAATATGTTAAAAAACTGATTAAGTTTAACCTATTCTTAAATTAACTATTTAATACTTATTCAATAACCTTTATAGACACTAGACGGAACTCTCTTCCTTTTTTCAAGGTTTAGTTGAAATCCGTCTCCCCTTTTCAAAATGATATCCGCCAACAGTTTGAAATGTTCTTCCCTTACCGGAGAAAACACCGTGTAGTTTCTTAGTATTGTGGATAGTAATACTTTTAGCTTTAGAAGAGCGTATTTGCGTCCTGGAATTAAATTATAATTTTTAAAATTTATTTAATTAATACGTATTTCTGCACTGTTTATTTACAATTTAGACGCAATAAGTTTGTGACGGTTGAAAAAAAAAAGAATTACGACATTTAATCTAACTTACCGCAAATAATTTGATTTTACAGTAGAGGTAGGTGGTTATAAACAAAAGAATAACGACATTAAATCAAACTTACTGAATATAATTTTAAATGAACATTTAAAGAGATGAAAATCTAAGGAGCTTTGCAGGAACATTGTAATGCCATTTTTGGAGCAACTGGCGCTTGAACTGCATGTTGAACAAGTTCTTGAGAACTGGTTCAGGAAACAAAAGTTTTCAATAGTCTTTAAAAGTCTTTAAAGTCAGCAACTGAAGAGTTTCGTCGCTTGGCGCAGAAAGTATATATATGTAACGCAGTTTGTTCCAGTTGCTCTAAAAGTTGGTTTATCTGCTAAGCTTCATAGCCGATGCCTGCGTAGTTTGATAAATTCATAAATTAACTCACCAACGCAACTTCTAGGCCCAGCACTGAAAGGCACGAAGCTATAATAATGTCTGTTCTGACAATTCTCTGGGAGGAAGTTGTCTGGATTGAAAACATCTGGGTTCTTGTAGTACTTCGCGTTACGATGTATAGCATACATGCCAATAGCTACGGTGGCACCAGCTGGGATAACGTAGTTGTTGGTCACTGGAAATAAAAATATTGAAATGTGTATAATGCAATTGAATAAACTAAAAGGCAATTATCGCGGGAGAATTGAGAATGCACTCAGAAATAGAGAAGGCCAAAACGCAGAAATGATTGCGCGAAAACCAGTTTTCCAGAAAAGAGACGCGACATGAGGGATGACATGAGGGATTATGGAGAGGTTTTTGTCCAGCATTAAAAAAGATTTTCCAAAGCGAAAAGATATATTTAAAACACGATGTCTTTGTACTATTATAATCTACCTCAAAGTTTAATGGTAGAAAAAAGAAAAAAAATCATTGTGGTCGCAGATATCACATCATTCGTAACTTCAGACTTAAGTTCATAATTTTGAGTTAATTTCGTTTAAAAGTTCGCTATGATTAAGTCATAGGTAAACTCACAGAGTAAAATTGCATATATTATTCTGTGAGTTTACTTTGCAATGACGAATTTATGAGCATCTGTCTTTATTGTGAGTCATTTAAGGTTATCTAAAACACAATCATAGTTCTAAATTCTCGACATAGATTCATTTCCTGATAAACAAAGAGAAACAAGACAAAGGGTATTCACCACACAATTAGTGCAATGATATGATTCACAAACTTTGTAAATACAGCAATCTTAAAACTTAACAATTACAATGAATTGTAAAAATCACAATATGATGTCACCAAGATATGATGGTACGAATAAAATGTCATTAGTTCACTTTTCTTTCCTCCGGATATTTATATTATATTTTAAAGTTTTTTTTAAATATATGTTTTGCAGTAGTTTGTTCCACCAGAGGGTAAAGGCCTTCTCACCCTCCTCATTTCTGTATGTTGTAATCACTCCAGGCCCCAGGCTGAACTCTTCAACGTAATCATCATCCAGGGACACTGTTTCTCCGACATGAAGTTTATCATATTATTTATATTCTAAAATCTATCAAATAATGGTGAAACTTAATGCTCTAAGAAGGAATATTCTTACCAATAGTAACATCCTTTTTCAATTCTCTCCCAATGGCTGGCACTGGTGGGAACATTCTCACAGTTTCCAAGATGACTCTCTCCAAGTATTTCATTTGCAGTGTATCGGCGAATGTAACTGGTCGGTCTGAGTCACCGAAGATTTCATAAAGCTCGTCATAAACTCTCGCTTGGATGTCCTGATGGATACCCAGGAGACACAGAGCAAAGCTTGACCCGGCCGCGGTAGTATCGTGACCCTGAAATTAATAAATAATACCTTACGTCGTAGGTTCATTCATCTATTTATTTTTACCAAACCTTCAAGAAAAGGAGAAAAAGTTTACAATTATTTGAAAGCTATTCTTTTTTATGTGTTCATCGAATACTCAAAGGCACCTGAACCGATATGGGATTTGATTTTGCTTCAAAGTTCGTCTTTTTAGATAGTCCTGTTTGAATTCTATCATAGTAATTATGACTTGTGCGTCTTGCACTCTCTTATCGAAGTGAAGTCAGTGCAATAATTGAAAAAAATAACTCTTTGTTTATTTACCTCAAACATGATGGTGTCGACTTCTTCTTTTATTTCATGATCAGTTAAATTGTTTGTTCCATTTTGTGCTGATTCTATCATCAAATCTAAGAATGCGAGTCGTTTTTTCTCACCTACAAAAATATTATTTATTAGTCCTGACATTAAACTACATACTACATGAACTACTTACTCCCATAATTTTTTTGCACTTAAGAAGGACTTGCTCCCAAGTCCTTCTTATTAGTTTCTTCTTCAAAGTAAAATATTCAAGGCTAGTATTCCATAATAAGGAATAAACTATCTACTATTATTAATTATTATATTCTTACCAACACTCTCGTCATTGACGTCCAAGTCATCTTTATAACCTTGAAATACGGAATCTGATACCGTTTTTGAGTTGGTGGCTAAAACGCTGTCATCACTTTCCGTCCTGGTAATTTCTTCCAACGTTAGCGGTATTACACCTTTTGCTTTGTTTTCGAAGTAAGTTTCTTTTTTACTTTTTATCACCTGTAATACATGAAGGAGTGTTCCCATTTTTATTTTTATTTTTTATAAACCTAACCTGTATTTTATTTGGTATACTAACTTTATTCGTAAGGCCGTGAATAGTTGCAAGTAAATTGACTTGTTTCTTGAAGAACGACGTGTAAGGAAATAAAAAATCTATACGCAACCAAAATTTATAGGTCCTTTGGTGAATTATGTCGCACATTCTGTAAAAAAGGAAAACATTAAGAAGCATGGTACAAGTTTTAAATTCGATGTTTTACATTATTACAAGCATCTGTCTAGAACTTAATTATCACTGTTTTATAATATTATCTACAACATTAAAACAAGAATCTAGAGGTACAATAGGCAATTTAAGCAATATCCATGTTTAAAGATTTTTTAGCTATTGTACTGTTTCAGATGTGGAGTTACAATACAATTTTACTTACTTCATCACAGCCGTCGCGTAGTCAAGTCCAGACTCATCTTGAGCCTTTCTAGTTATTCCCATTGCTGTTTCTGTAAAAATAAATAAAGAATCATGTTTGTAACTGCTTTGTTTAACTAAAAGACATCTTTTATTTTAAAGCACACTTTTTTTATGGTTGTATTTGGAAGTCTCCCTGATATCGAGTAGAGACTTCCCCCTCTTTTTTGAATTAGCCGCTAAAGAAGCTACTGGGTCTATGGTCACCAAAAGCCCCCATGAGATGCTCATTTTTTCTCAAAGTTCGTTGTTGTCTTTAAATTTATCCTTTATCATCATAGTTTTATTACCCTATGTAATGCTGTTCAAAGTTAAATATTAAACGATAGAAGTTATACCTACATATATATCACATCAATTCACTTGAAATTCCATCTGATTCCCACCTGAGTACACACTACACACTGTAAAGAAACTTACCCAATAAGATGTCTACAGTCACGGTTCCCATGTATTCGTGTACGTCAAAGGTCTTCCCCATTTCAGATTTCATCTTTTCGACTATTTTCTTGCTGTTCTGGTTGAACACGTCCATAAAAGATTTCAAAATGTTGATGTGAAATGTTGGAGCGATCATTTTACGATGGGATCTCCATTTCTCTCCTGTAAAATTAGAGAAAGAACCAATGTTTATTTGAAGGAATCTAAAATTTATTTTTCTTGATAAATTCTAATTTTTGACTAACTGAATTCAGGCATGAAGGAAGAAAGGTCACATTATTCTCATCATTTAATCAATTTTGTAATGAATAAAAAAATGTAGTTTTAATAATAAAACGACATACCAGAACTAATAAGCAGGCCCTCTCCAAGCCAAGGTTTAAAGAATCGATATTCAGAAGACTTGGTAATATGCTCAGAACTGTTCAAAATTACTTCGACATCATGTGGATCAGTTAGGAATACAACTAATTTAGTACCAAGCCAAGCCCGAACAACGTCACCGTATGCCTTGGAGTAATAAAGAGCTAGGTCTACGATGTCTGAAAAAATTTTTTAGATTTTTAGAACAGAAGATAAATTAGAGTAGTTTTCTTTTCCATCAGGGCCGAGGACTGCATTGTCGCGCACCCCGGACACTACGGCTTCCCGCAGGAACACCCCTAGAATTTTCAAGAGGGTCAACCTTACTGCGTGCTGCAACTGGGGGGGGGGGGATCCCATAACCCTCTCTACTCCCCCTTCACAATTCGACATGGATGGTAAGCGTTAAAGCATTCTTCCAGGAAAAGAAAAAGTGAGTAATATTTTCGTAATAAACTACACCCACAGTTGTATAAGGAGGCTGAATGATGGTTTATCTCTAAGAGGTGGACAGACGACTTCTTCATATGGGGGTCCCATTGGAATCAAAATGACGATAAAAATCACTTTATGACTCGCTTTTTCCTAATTTAATTATTTGATTTTCAATTCGTATGTTATGCATTCAGAGACGTCCCCAGTTGATGATGACATGAGTTTATAACTTACGGGTACAAAATAAATAATATTATTATAAATTGTTTATTCAGTTAAGACATTACAAATCACATAAATTACTAGTGAAAGCCTATACCCCAAACTAGGCTCATTATGTAAATAAATGCTGTTAACGTCTTGTCGAATATCGCAATAATGAAAAGTTAAGCCTTCTTAAAAGACCCATGTAACAAAATTTAACATCTTACGCTTTGGGGAAGTTCCAATGGCTAAAAGTCCATTCCCAAATATAGGCAGCGCGTATGGTCCCGGTAATTTGTTGCCTAGATAGTAATATCTTGAGTTCTTATATCTGTATAACAGCCAGGCAATAGACACCAGGAATAGTACCGGATATAATGTGAATTCCATACTAAAGAATCGAGACAAACCAACATTTATGGCAGTCGCCATTTTTCTGAAAAAAAAAAACCAGGCAAATACAGTTAATCAATCAATTATAATTCAATGAGCTATAGAAGATATGTTTATGACTACAAAAAGATAAAATATGGTTTAGACTCTGTGTCTGCTTTATGTTGAAAATCCTTTTCTGGACAGGCAGCTTGTCCATTGATGCGGAGTGCTGAGCAAGCTGGCGGAGCGTGAGCGAAATACAAATTCATTAATAGAGTTACAACAGAAATATAATATCCGCATGAATAGACTGGCAGCCTTAGGAAGCAAGATTTCAAAATTATCATTTATACAAAAAATTGTAGGCCTAGGTATGTTTCTCGTAGCTCGAAGCACGAAAATCCAAGGTGTTACGTTGTTAATAAATACTAGGAGTGCGTTTCCAGAAATGCGGAGTGGGTAAGAATTGACCAGATCACAGTGCTGGGATGGAGATGTCAATCAATTTCAAGCACTAATATTGCTCATTTCTTGCTCACTCTCCTCCACTCCACACTCCACAAAAGTAAACACGCACCCTAATTCACGACAATTTTCTTTAGAGGAGCATAAAATTACGCGGTCTCTTATAGATTGTGTCCATCTACTACTAATGCAAAAAAAAATCTACTCACAACACGTCCAATTTAATTTTAGTATAAGACTGATGTTAGTAAATAGTACCGTCTATTAACCTTAAAATAATGATCTAACTAATAATGCGTACGTATTTCCATTGTATTATAATTGCAATGTTTAATTAAATCAAATGTTACCCATTTCCGTGACCGATAAATACATAATAATATGCTAATATTTTCTTCTATTTTATTATTATAAATCGGTGGAATTGTTTCGATGAGTTTTACCATTATATCATGTATTAGGGGAGTGTGGTGCTTTGAAAAAAAACAGCATCATTCTGAGTTAACATCTACTTATCCCGGACGAGCTTAGAGATATTATCATCCTAAGAAAATCCTGCAGTTTCTGGAAGCACCAGGCGCTAACAGGTCTGCTAAACTTAAAGGCGATCACAATAATAGGCCAATCATTATAGCCACATTGATACAAAAGGAATATAAAATGAATAAAAAAGAAATATATACGTAGAAATACTAATAAAATAAATATCCTATTTTTATTGATGACTTTTAAGCAAATTGTGAACTTTCTGTAAGTAGAACCGTAAGAACCAACTAGTGCCGTGAAATAAATAAATAAATATTTATTATTATTGAAACTAACAAGCACTATTGTATTCCTAAATTGTTGTTGAATTTATTCTGGATGTCTTAAAACCAGGAAATTAAAATTTTGGACTGAACTTGTAATTAAAACTTGTATTTTAATTTAAGATGTAAGTCAGAAATTGTAATTAAAATTTGACATTATTTGTATATGACATACCTTTGCTTACGGCTTTACCCGCGTGGCAAAATCATTTCTTAAAGAAGGTCACGTCATAAAACCTATCTGTATTCCAAATTGAAAAATAACCCGTTCAGTGGTTTAAGCTACGCGTTGATAGTTTCCTTTAAATATTCTAGTTGACCCGCGCGCATTTCGTTGCGCCTAACGGGAAATTGACAATGTTTCTCTACTATATAGGAAAATATGCATATGTATATTATACATATAAAGTTATATATTATACATATGAGGTGATCCGAAAGAGAACCAGAGTAACCGACATAGCAGAAAGGATTAGCAAACTGAAGTGGCAATGGGCTGGTCACATTTGCCGTAGAACCGATAACCGTTGGGGTAGACGAGTTCTCGAGTGGAGACCACGTCTCGGTAAACGTAGTGTAGAGCGCCCATGGGCGAGATGGGGCGATGATATCCGGAGGGTCGCTGGGGGTGGGTGGAGAAGAAAGACGGAGGACCGAGTTGAGTGGCGTGCCATGGGGGAGGCCTATATCCAGCAGTGGACGAACATAGGCTGATGATGATGATGATACATATAAATCTTCCTTTTGAAGCACTCTATCTATAAAAAAACCGCTAATCAGTTGCTTAATTTTAAAGATCTAAGATAGACAGACAGACACGGGAAACGACTTTGCTTTATACTATGTAATAATAATGATTTACATTTAAAAATGGAAAGAATCTGATAAAACTCTATTTGTCTCGGTCTATTTGGCTCATCTGTGTTTTGCTCTATCAATTTTATACGGAGTAGGTACGGCCTAAATAAATGTATTGGTATGTATAATTTAAAATTAGAAAGTGTATATAGTAATATCATTTATATCCTTTTTACAATAATATACTAGTATTTATTTTAAAAAGTACCAATTATATAGAAAATAAACGAATTATGCTCTGCTTACATAGATTACACAAAATTACCTTCCTACCTATGTATTATCACGGTTAGGTATAGGTAGGTGTTGAACGGTAATAATGTTTTGTTGAAAATTTAATATTATTTATGCGTAGATCAAGTGTTTTAAATTGAATCTGTAAGCTAAACGCTTAGATAATTTTATAGAAACGCCGTGCAATAAGAGTGGTCAAACTCTACTCATATTATTATCATAATATCTATTAGGCAAACTTTAAAGTTAAAGAAAGTATAATGCGTAGGCAGATACGCCTACTTTTCCGTCCTCATTCCGCAGCGTTCCTTCTACGAACAAAGAACGCATTCATGACGTAGACAAATGAACTATTATTCCGGGCATTGCCCCCACCCCCAAAAAGCTTTTGTGCGATTAGGAAACGGGTACTGGCCACTTGCAATGCAACCTTTTTCAAAATCATTCCAAAAAAAGTAGCGGTCACCGTGCAGGTATAGCGAAACTGGTTTTTTAAATCTCCATTGCGTTCTCGAAACAAATGTTGACACTCAAACGGGTGATTTCAAATGCGTGACAACTCGGCCGTGTTTACTGTACGAGTATTTAATAATGATAAGATAATAGCGATTCATCAAACGAATTTGACCATGTGGTGTGCAGTGTGACTCCGGCCTTCCAACATGGACAACCATACGGAGGCAGAGCTCGAGAAAATCAACAAGAACGGAATAGAAAAAGACAATTTAAGTGTTAATCATGAAGTTTATACGAAACAGCAGTCGCCGTTCAAAAGACAGGTGTGTTTGTGTTGTGTTTTTTTATAAAAGTGAAAAAAGAAAAATAATACAAATATTAAAAATTAATAATCCTTTGTGCAGTGGAAACAGGTTCTAGTGTACAATTATTACATCTTAGTTGTTCTGCACGAAAACGGAAAACGCTTATTATTTTGGGGAAATCGGCCATTCATGTTGAATAACTGTTAATTCTATCAGTCTGATATTAATTTTTATCATAATGCTATGAATGAAATTTATTCATAACAAAGATATTTTTTTTTATAACTCATTTAAATTTTATAATATAGGTAAGAATAAAAAAGTCTACATTTATTGATACCTACATAATAAATTATTATGACCAACTATAATCATATAGGTAATATTACTTAATTATAAATGAGATATTTTTATAATATGAGATTAGCTATTTTATCGCTTAGTGACATATCTTCCAGACAACTGCATGCAGAGAGAATAATAATAATTTTCATTGATGATGTCATAGGTAGGATGTGGTAGGACTATTTTTATTATATAGATACTAATACAATAAACACCAAATAATTATAAAAAATAAATAATAATATAGATATGTTTAAATACTTATAATAATATTTAAAACAAAATATTAATTTAAAAATGCATTAAACTCCAAAAGTATAACAAAAACACCAAAAGTTGTTTTAGAGCGCTTTCTCTTTGTGTTTATATATCCTTTTTTCCTTATCTGAACGTTATTTGCATATTGAGAATATTAACATAAAACTGTATTTAACATAATTTAGGAGACATAAAAAATGGTGATGTGAATGGTAGCGTGCTTTTGCCAGTCAATAATATTATAATTTAAAACTCTAGCGTCCATTTAGAAAGTATGTACATGAATGAAAAGAGCAGTCAAGAAACCCATAAGTATTATTATTTTTTAAATATGTGAAAATAAACACACTGTAGTGTGTCGCTTGTAGGCGGATTTTGCTGTTCGGTGGCGCCTGTAGTGTGCGTTAGTTTTTAAATGTACGAAAGTGAGGCAGGAGGATTTTTGTAATTACCATCTTAGATTAAAATGAAACGGGAAGATATGGTACAGAGTACAGGCGTCGTGCACATGGACTTTGCTTCAATTAGGTTCATGTACATAATTTTACTTCGGTTCGAGTCACTGCGGCAACCGACACTTAAGAAGACCGAATTGTGAAAAATGTATGAAATGACGTATTATGTCGTATCGATTTAATAATACGTCATACGTCATTTCATACATTTTTGACAATTCGGTCTTCGGTTCGGTTCCGTGACGGATAAGTGAATATCCCTGCCTGCTGAGTCGGTTAGGTCCGTTTTGGTCTCAGGCCCAGGTTTGAAAGAAAGAAAGAAAAAGTATTTATTTACAACAACACATATTAAACATTGACACAAGTTTGGTTATTGCAACGATAGCGCGCACCGTATCTTGTATTGAGGCCTGAGGTACAGTGGTGCGGCACGCCGTAGTTTGTGCCAGCCATGAAGCAACAATGTATTCTGATCGTCACCCTGAGACATAAATTATAATCAAAAGATACGTAAAATTCTCAAATAAGTAGTAAGATATCGTAATGTTTACTCAGTCAAAGCTATCCAAACACATGCATGTTGATTGTTGATAACTTTGCATCAGTTTCAACTGGATATTAATTAGTTTACTGTCTGTGGGTTACACGTGCTCATGAACTTTACTTAGTTAATACGATTTCAAGGAGAACTAGATGGTGTTTATTCATCCAAAAATATGTCTGTGAACTCACGGACTTGTCAAAGTAGTACTAGCATAGAACTATCTGGCTGCTTCGCTCGCAGATAAAATCTTTTTTGATCATCACCATCATTATGATGATAATGAAAGTAATCTATGTTACTAAGGGGAAAATGTAGCATGTAAAATGAGCAAGAATTTTAAAAATCGGTTTAAAAGTTTTTGAGTTTATTATCGTTACAAAAATAGAAAAAACCAATGGTAGAAATTATTCCTCTGCATAATATAAGTATAGTCGATATTTTTAATAGATTCAAGTGGCTATATTGATATACAACATTGAAAATAATAAAATTGTCTTAGTCATCGATTGCAGCAATTATATTGTTGACAAAAATCACAGGAACTGCGCAGTCCCACCGAGGGACAGTTGTGACTTGTGACTCTCTCACTTGCACGATATTATGACTAATTTTGAAATACATACATAATAAACAAGTGAAAATTAAAAAAGAAACTTTTTTAATACAAACTTTTATTATTATTACCGTCTTGCACCAAATACTCGTCAAGATGAATCAAATCAGCCCAAACTCGATGGGTTTGGGTCTTTAATTATGAAGTTCTTATGGCCACCTTCCAGCTCCGTCATCAGATCAGCTCGATGTCTTAATAACATTGCATTGTCATCCGCTTTATACATGCATGCAAAATTTCATCTCAATCAAAAACCAGGAAGTGGAACAAATTAAACTTGCTAGAATTGATTACAGACAGACAACAGACAGGTAAAAGTAAATAAAATTTTGTAATAATTAGTGGAATTTACTAATTATTATCTTTTGAATATACTATTATAATAAATATTTTGAAAAGTATTTATTTCATTTAATAAAATTATAAATGTTAGCCTATAGTATGTAGAAAATATAATATTTATTCATAAGTGATTTTTGATCTGGTTACGTCACGGAACTAGAATATAATATTTTTTATATAAGAATTTATAATAAGATAATTTCGATATTTATTAGCGAATAAAATATCGATATATCAATACTAAGATGACTTTTCCCAAGCATGGTAACTAAAAAGCTAATTTATTTTAAATTTATAATTAATTTTAAAAATGTGGATGGAATATACTAATTTAACAAACAGAGCGTGCGAATCGTGTCTTATATTATCATTTTAATATCTTATTAGTGATATATTTTTTAATACTTAGATAATATTTACAACTAGCTGTGCTCAGCGGATTTACGCGCTCTTTTTACGTTTCTTCTGTTTGGCACAACCATACATTCATAAAATGTATCCAAATTTATATTTAGCCAAGTTTCATTAAAGTATTTTTAGTTGTTGAGTTTAATATTTAATACAAAGACGTTTCACAACTTTTTCTTCACCAAAGGACATTTAATGCAAATAATGATTTAGTAAAATGTGTTTGCACATACAAAGCAAATATTTATTCGTCAATATTAATTTGCAAACTGTCTAGATAGAACGCAAATACGAGATCACGCACGTTCATAATTACACTACTACTAGCTGCGCCCAGTGGTTTTGCCCGCTGTACTTAGCATATGTGTTATGCCAGAGTCTAATCTATCTCCACACCAAATTTCAGCTCAATCGGTCCACCGGTTTAGGCGTGAAGAAGTAACAAACATACACACAGATAAACTCACAAACTTTCGACTTTATTAGTGTGATTATAATATATGTACTAAGTACTAGCTTACTTGCGGCTTTGCCCGCATGGCTTCCTTAGCGGAGCTCAACCTACATAATATGTTCCAAATTTCAACCCAATCCATCCAGCAGTTGAGGCTGTGCGTTGATAGATCGGTCAGTCAATCAGTCACTCTTTCCTTTTATATATTTAGATATTTAGAATAGAATATTATCTATACTTCATAATAATTGTAATAATATATATTCCATTTTATTGTCCAACGTATTATACCTATACATATTATCACAGCATTGTGCACTTTGTAACACTTAGTAATGATGATTAATTATTATGTTTTAATTGCATAAAAGTATGATTAATATTTACAATGAAGACAAATCTTCGCCCGCAACTTCATTTTTAAATTAAATTTATTCGTTCCAGTTGTAAAGATTCATCATCAGCCTATGTTCGTCCACTGCTGGACATAGGTCTCCCCCATGGCACGCCACTCAACTCGGTCCTCCGTCTTTCTTCTACACCCACCCCCAGCGACTCCCCGGATATCATCGCCCCATCTCGCCCATGGGCGCCCTACACTACGTTTACCGAGACGCGGTCTCCATTCGAGAACTCGTCAACCCCAACGGTTATCGGTTCTACGGCAAATGTGACCAGCCCATTGCCACTTCAGTTTGCTAATCCTTTCTGCTATGTCGGTAACTCTGGTTCTCTGTCGGATTACCTCATTTCCCTTTTTTTTGTGTAAAATTTAAGTTATTATTAAATATAATTATTAAGTTCCGGAGAGTCCAGGGAAATTAAATTGCAAAGAAGACTTTACTTCTTATTTCTCTCTCTCATATTATTTCTCTTCTTCTTCTATGTCATCTTATTTGGATATTAGAACAGCCCTTGAATTCATTGGTAGAACTGCAACTGTAATGAACAGACGTTTTCGCTTAACATCAAGCTAACGTACTTTTTAACCCCCGACGCAAAAACGACGGGGTGTTATAAGTTTGACGTGTCTGTCTGTCTGTCTGTCTGTGTGTGTGTGTGTGTCTGTCTGTGGCATCGTAACTCCCAAACGGATGAACGGATTTTGAAATAGTTTTTTTTGTTTGAAAGTAGAATTAGTCGAGAGTGTTCTTAGCCATGTTTGGTGGAAATCGGTCCAAGATGGCCGCCGCTACAAAATGGCGGATTACTTTTTTCTTTCACGACTCCCTCGATATGGGAATTAAATGAAAGGGCTTGACGAGTAGGATAAAACCACCCACCCACCACCAGCCACCCACCAGCCCACTATATAAAATTTAAAATCCATAATGGCCGCCACCACATAATGGTGAATTACGTATTGCGTTGGGGGTTTTTTAAATTTTAAATTTAATTCACTTGTTTAAACTAAATCTGTTCAGTAGTTTGACCTGTGTAGAGACTGATATCAACTTTCTCTCTCTCTGACTGATCACTCAGTCAAGCTCTCTTTTTATTTCTACAGATTCATGTAATACATTATTAAGAATTTAATCTTACCTCTAGTTCTGATGTGAGGTCTTTGTACCATTAGGTATAGCAATAAAATAAAATGTAGCATTAAATGTTTTGATCTTTATTGTATTAATCCAATATTATGGGACCGGCCAAACTCGATTTCAGGATAATATACTACTTTGATCTAGATCAAATTAGCCGTAGGCCTTACGTGTGATTTTTTTTTGTTATTAAATTAGGTATTTAACTCACACAGTTGTGTATGTGTTAAATAATTTATGTGTGGTGTGTGTGTGTGTATGTGTTTCGCAGCTGTATGAAAATACAATATCAAAATGTTGAAATTCTTATAATCTTAAATAAATTTCTTTGAAACTTGAAATTAGGAGATTCATTGAATAGATAAAAACTGAGAGTTAGATCTTAAGAAAACATGAAACTATTCATAGATATGTATATAATAGGTAGGGATCTGAAGAAGTCGAAAGGGTATGGAACAGAATAGAATACAACAAAAAAATATAATACAATATAAACTTAAATTACACAGAAAGAAGTGAAGTGATTATGCAACCGAATTTTTCCTTCTCCCTACTCTTCAGTTAATAATATTGGTAAAAATCAAGAATATTATGAACACTACAACAGTAACTGATTTGAAGTCATATCTCTAGCGATTATAATTATTGCCCTTGAGATCATGCAAGCTGTAAAGTAGTTAAGACACTGCAGCAGTTGTACCCATATCTCTAATTCGTTAATTGATTTTTGTTATGAGTAAGACTACATTATAACTTTTTTTTACCGAGGAAAAATGCGTTGCGCATCATCACCCCACACGGAGGGGCGCGGGGCGAGACTACATAACTAACCTAACCAATTAAAGTCGGACTTTATAATGTCACAGAACAATTCAAACTAGTTTGGCCAGACACACATAAAATAATATTCATTGATAATGATTCGAGTAGAAGGCTACGTCCATATGTCTTTGACCCCAATTTTTGTATAACTAAATAGTAGAAACATTTAAATAGGTGTTTTCGTATAATGTAAGCATCCTCAGAGTACACGCATAGGCATAATGAATCACAAATATATTTTAAGTACAGATTTTCATAAGGTGGGATAATAAGAAACTCATATGAGGTATTAAAGGCGTGACTAATTGACTGATTCTTCTACATTAATATTAACGCACAGCTGAAACCGCTGATCATCAGAATTAAATTTGGATCAGCTTGGATTTAAATTTGCAATACTGACTACTTTATGAAGTTCATAATGTAAACTAAGAAAGGATTTCTTTACGCAGGCAAAGACACTAGCATAAGCAGCTAGTATGTTATAAATAACACGTATACTTATAAGATTTATTTTTGTTTTCAGGCTCTCATATCATTTGGAGTGTTTATGCTCAATCTGGGAGCAGGAGCGACCTCCGGCATCTCCGCCATTCTAATACCACAACTTAAAGGGAAGCACAGACATGGATTCTCCACAGAAATGGTATCATGGGTGGGTATGTGTTAAGTTTAATATTTTTCTATTAAAAAAGTAGTATCTAGATTGACATCGTCATCAAAATTAACCTCCAGTTCTTGATTTTCAGCTGCAATATCTTCCCTGGCCTTGGTCTTCGGTAACTTAATATCAGGATACTTAATGGAAAGATTTGGAAGACGGAAAGCACAACTCATGCTGTCAGCGACTTTCATGATGGGGTGGATAATCATCGGCTTTTCAAATGATATGATGTCACTGATCCTGTTTGGAAGATTCATCACAGGGTTCTGTCAAGGGTGGTTGGGCCCACTTGGACCAGTATTTGTTGGTGAAATTAGCACTCCATCTTACAGAGGACTTTTCTTAGCTGCTCTCTCACTTGGAATAGCATCTGGTGTATTTTTATCGCACTTGTTTGGAACTTTCTTACACTGGAGCTACGCCTCGTTATTATGTGGACTGTTTCCAATGGTCGGAGGAATCACAATTTACTACGCTCCAGAATCACCAGCTTGGTTTGCATCTAAGAATAGGATCGATGAATGTATTTTATCCTTCCAATGGTATAGAGGCAAGAGCCCCGCAATGAAATCTGAACTCGATAAAATGATTGCCGAACAGTCTCGAAGAGACACATCGAAAGGCAAACTTCAAATGCTTAAGGAAAATATAAAGAAACCTGAATTTTGGAAGCCCTTGGGTATCATGACCACATTCTTCGTTATAACCCAGTTATCTGGGGTCAACGTCATTTGTGCCTACACTACGGAAATGATGAAAGAGCTCATCGGTAACAGTTCTAGTAAACACCACGCTTATGCAGCCATGTTGAGTATAGATATATTGAGATGTGTGTCTCTAGTGATCGCTTGTATTTTATTAAAACGATCTGGTAGAAGACCGATGGCAATCTTCAGTGGAGTGTTTACAGCGGTGTCGTTAATTGCTCTTGCATTGTACTTATATCTTGTTGATACTAAAACGATAAGACATATATCTCCTTTTGTATCATTAGGATTGATGGCATTTTATATCGTAGTTTCAAACATGGGAATATCTCCTCTACCGTGGAACATGGTGGGTGAATTATTTGCAGTGGAGACCAAAGGTATCGGGTCTGGTATTAGTGTGATGATGACCTCTGTCGCATTCTTTGGAACAGTGAAGACTGCGCCGGCTATGTTCAAAAGCATAGGTCATCATGGAACGTACTTATTCTACGGTATTTCAACTCTACTTGGAACTTTGTTCTTGTATTGCTTCCTGCCTGAAACGAAAGGAAAAACTTTATTGCAAATTGAGGAGTACTTCAGATACGGCAAGAATAAGCCAGCAAGGATAGAGACAGAAATGAAGGACACAAAGGAGTTATCAAATGGAACTAATGGTGTATGAAATTAGCATGTATATTGATTAAAAAAAAAATCATAGGTGTCCTTTGGTTGTCCGAAGTGTACGAGTTCGTTTGTTTTTCTCCGAGTGACTCAAGCGCAGTTGAAAAACATGACATTAGATATTTTAATTTTATACACGTGATGCCTTTAACATTAGTAACCTTCATGAGTGATACAAACAAAGACGATCGATATAATGATATGATTTAGTTAACCTAGTAAGATAGTGTATGAAACCTATTGGTCAACTATAAGGTCGTACCTTATCTTTACTGCGCCTGATCTAATTACGCAATAATTTATGTTCTTCAAATTGATCGTATTTAGTTTAATAGAGAATAATTTTCGTTTAATATGACACGAGTGGAGCAAGATATTATTTATATGACATTGTAAGTGTTTATCAAATATGTTAACTGTCATCTATGAATAAAACATAAATGCAAATAATCTATATCAAGCAGATAATGGTTACATTTTATCAAAGAAATTTATATTTTATTGTGATTAATGCATTAAAAACGACATACCTAATACCTACTTGTGAATACTATGAAACGTTTTTAAAGCTTCAATTTAATGTACATATTATAAACTAGATTTTTTTCACATAATGTATCTAAAGATTGTCTTACAATTGATTGTTTTAGTCTCTCGAAAAATATAAAATTTGCTATCTTGATATATATTAATTTTATTATGGAGATAAATTTTGAATTTCGATGTCAATAGCACGGTAAAAGATATATTCTATATTTATAGATATATCTTTGTTTCGTATTGATGGAACACGTATAAAATTCCACCAATACCCAACCACCCAATACCATAGTACCCTATTCTAGCCTATTTGTATTCATATGCCATAATATTAAACCAAACCTACGCTTCCTGTAAGCAATATAAATATAAATACATATAACTCACTATTAAAGTTTGCATTTATATGATTCTCGAGTTGTTTTAAAATATTGCAGAAATGAAATGAGAATCAAAAATGATAAACATATGCAGAACTAGTTTATCAGGAAGCAATTTTAAGGCAGTAGGTAATATTTTGAAATCAATACTGAGATTATTATTAGAATAAATAAAGTAAAGATTTAATTTTATCATTACCAGTATGTAAGTACATTAAATTAATTTAGTTTGATTAAATATTTTTGTGTATTACGAGAACAATTGAATGAAAAAAAGGAATGCATTGTGAGAGAATAAAAAAATAATACTGTGCAGAGGTCCTACCTTGTCCCGAGATCTGCTTACACTTATTTTAATCAATTTACAATAAAATTAGTATTGTACATGAAAATACGTAAAATTAATGGTTGTTATCTTAGGTGTGATGTACATATGTAGTTAAGTGAATAAAGATTGAAACTAAGTAAAAATATGTCTACAATATGTCGAAAATAGACAATATTTTGTTCTCGTTTTAGGAATATGTATGAATTTTTAAGTGTCTTCGTTGTAAGGCTCGATTCATATAACAGACGTTTAATGCAATAATAGATTATCAAGATTATGATTTGATAACACTCGTTTTTTACATTAAAATATAATTACGCATGTTAAAAACGCTTATCATGTGAACCGGGTATATAATAATTCATGTGATAATATACGAATTACACCATCCATTTTTATACAGATTTCAATAAAGCTTTTACAGAACCAAATTGTACTGTTTTTTCTTATTATATACACATTTATTATTTGTTATTTTGCGCTTCTTGATAATATTATCTAATAATTGTAAATTGTTTACTTAGAAATTTATACTCAAATTCTACTAACTCAGCCTATCCGATCTGTTAGGACTCTGCATGTCGCATCTATCCAACCTTTTCTAGCAATTAAGTATGAGTGTTTATTTTATAATAACATGATTGTTGTGTTAACATGTATCTTAACTTTCATAGGGAGTTCTCCTTCGTTGACTTTCGATTAAAGACAAGTGCTACCATTTCACAGTCGGTTAAATATACAAGTGGCACGCGTCTTATATCCTGTTTAGCCAAGCGGGACTGCACATGCTGACTATTTCTTGCAACCTTTTTTCTAAATTCCTACTTTCCCACGTCGAAAAAAGTACCAGGAACACATCTGGGCTGAGGAGTTTAATTTTAGATTGAGTAGTGATTGACAAAAAAACGGGATGTCATAACTCGTAACAGAAAAAAAGGAAACAAAAAGGATGATGAGCATTATAGAGGTAATTAACTGACTACTATACTATACTACTGAGGACTATATTAATAGTCCTCAGTAGAACTTTATGTTACTGTCACTTCTATAGGCTTGTTCAAATTACTTGACCCAAAATGGCATAATTCTGCTCAGGTTGGTGGTAAAGAGGAAATAAAAACGTATTAGCGGGCACAGAGGTAGATTTATATAATATGATGTGTAACATATAGTTCAGTAGTTAGCGGGGAGCAAAGTCGCACCTTAGTTGAGCATAATGTGAATTCTATGCCCGAACTGCTTTGGGTTAAAAATTATGAAATTTGACAACGAAAAGTTGCATCAATGAAATAAACTGTAATCACTCTCAAGACCAGAATTTATTTTCTGCTGGTCAAGTGGTTTTGAATACGTAATACGACTATTCCCTAAACTTTGTTCAAAACCCTAAATCGTTCGGGATACAATATGGTACATTATCAGGAAGTTATTACCGCGACGGACGTTTGACCTAATTTTTATATCGATGTCGATCGTTATGTAACTTATGCATTAAAACTTGGGTCAAACTGCGCTTGCGATTGTATCTAAATGCCCAGGAATAATTAAATATAATATATTATTTAAAGAACTAATTAATGTGCTAATCAGTGGTACTTACTTATTAGGATTACTATTATGTACACAATGAATTTATATTTTTGTTTTGACGACCTCTGTGGCGCGGTGGGCTAATACCCGCCTGCAACGCAGAAGGTTGCGGGTTCGATTCCCGCATGGGATAAATGCTTGTGTGATCCACAGGTATTTGTTTCTGGTCTGGGTGGTTTTTCAATATCTATTATAAGTATGTATTTACAAAAGAAAAGTATATATAAGTATTATATCCGTTATCCTTACCACCATATTACAAGCATTAAGTTGCTTAGTTTGGGGTTAGGTGGCGCTGTGTGAAACGTTCTGAAATATTTATTTATTTTATTTTATTTATGAAGTAATAAGGGTATCCCGTGGTTTTTACTGCTGATTTTGATATGAGATTGGAACAAAAAGTTTTTTTTAAATGAGTTACAAAACAAGCATATCAGATGTTTGATGGTATCAGCATTGGCCATTATTGGCCAGAGGCTTACCAGTTCAAAATATACCTACAACTTTATCCTATAATAGATAGATAACTCTTTATTGCAACAAAGAAAACAATTAACACAATAACTATGTTTACAACAATATAATATTAGGTACCTATTAAAGATACGTATATATGTACTTATATGACTAGCCTACGCTCGCGGCTTCGCCTGCGTGGCAAAATCCTTTCTTTGCGGAGGTCTACGTCATAAAAGGTATCTGTGTTCCAAATTTCAACCCAATCCGTTCTGCGGTTTGGGCTGTGCGTTGATAGATCAGTCAGTCAGTCAATCTATCCTTTTATATATTTAGATATACTATTATTTTCCCGTATTCGTCAATATATCTACACATTTATTTAGAACTTTCCATTAAGTATAAAAATAGACGTTTTTCTAACAACTAAAACCGGTAAGATATTTATGAATGAACGAGAGTCAAGAAAGTTCTATAATTAAGAATAATATACTATTTCCAAGACGCATGAGTTTTATAACCCGTATATAAATTAGCATCAAATGGCAACTCGTCGCAATAAATTAATTAATATGATTTAAATCCTAATATAATATAAGATTTTAATATGAGTACTTCCGCCAAAAAAAAGCATCATGTTCTTAGTTCCTCAATTTCAAAATAATTTATTTCACAAATAAATCACAATATCCAACGTTATTCATCAGCATCTTTGTGAATTCTAACATTAATTGAAATATGTATACAGATGATAGCCAAAAACTCATCATGTCGACAATAGTCCTTGCAAGACCTTTCCCAGATGGAGTGAATTCACCACAAATACCTACTCCCGCGTGGGTATGGGACATAAGGCACCCAGTCCAAAAGCATTGAACGACTAATAATACAGTTTGAGCATGATTAGAGATCGCACGATTTTTGTGACTTACTTGATGACCTAATGTATAGGTAGATTTATTTATTTTCTAGACAAGGTCTAAATAATATCATTCAAACATTTGTTGATCTTCTAAATATATAAAAAGAATGAGTTTCTTATTGACTGACTAACTTATCTATAGACGCACAACACAATAATCCCCTGAAAGTGTTGCTGTGAAATATGAACACATTTTATGGTCTACATACACCACTAAGATATTACTTCGAGTGGGTTAAACGGCATAAGCTAGTGAGATGATAAACGTAATAAAAATACATCATATTATATATTATAATATAGAATTCTATATGTGCTCTAACTAAACATGACACGGAAGGTAATAAGCCATAAGCTTTAAAATTCAAATGCATCATCTAATTGCCTTATGACTGTCAGATAGTTCCTGTTTTACTCTTAATTCAATAGAAAAGAGGGCAGCGGAACGAATATTTTAATAATGAACAATAAGACACGTGGCAGAGAGGAAGCGATGCACGTGCTATCAATTAAATAAAAATAAAAAAGCCTTGTCCAGGAATGTTGAAAAGCTAGCCCCTTTCTGTGGGTGGAGTCGATAGGAAATGATAGAAAGCGAAATCGTAAAACACCCTCTTGTTTGTTTTTAAGTGGATTTTGAGGGCAGTCGTGTGTCTATTATGATCTTTTAATAATATAAAAAATAGTTTGTAATTTCGTAGTATATTTTGAATACGTTACGTACGAATTCAATTTTTTACGTATAAGATTATGACATTTTAAGGCTAATACAATCACAAATATACAAGTACTTAACTTATCTATTTGAGAAAGACTGAATAATGGATTATTATGTACAGTAAAAATAATATTTTACCAATGGAGCTCATACTTCTCATGGAAAAGTACTTGCTAAGCGGAGCGTAGGTGTGCCTAAAAAAGTGAAATTTTAAAAAACTTTTTAAAAACAAGCTTTTATTATTATTACAATCTAGCACCAAACTCGAAGGAGTTGCGTTGTTTAATTACGAAGTTCTTATGGCCACCTTCATGCTCCATCATCAGATCAGCTCTATGTCATTTTAATCCGATTTATACATGCATGCCAAATTTCAGCTCAATCAGAAATCGGGAAGTAGATTAAATTAAACTTCTAAAATTTGATTACGGACAGACAGACAACAAACAGGTGAAAGTAAATAAAAGCATGTAAAATTATCTGTGTTCCAAATTTCCTAATCCTTTCTACGGGTTTAGTTGTGTGTTAATTGTTGATATATCAGTCAGTCAGTCGCTCTCTTTTTATATTAACCCAATTCACTAAAGTATTTACTTGGTATTAATGCAATGTCTAAGTTTTTATTATGTTCACACAGTACACACACATGGTAGAAGTATATTTACATTAATTATCAGCCGTTAGGTACCTACAAATAGCGGTATAATTATGTATGTGTGTTGAATCATTGATTAACAAAAATCAGGCAGGTACCATTATATTATTATTTTCTTAAAATAGTAATAGCATTTGCAATGAATTGATAATTATACATAATGTCAATATTAGTTGTGCTTAACCGTTCTATTTATTTTCATCAATAAAGCACTTCATTGACTTTCCATATTAATCTTTTATTTTCATTCTCTTTTAATGAAAAAAAAAAATATATAGTAGACTCACAATTCAAAAAAGAAAGTTTGAACACTTCTAAATTTGTTTAGTTTAATTTTTAATCTTGATAAAGAAATGATTGTCAGAATATTAATGGCAAATAATAAATTAAGACAGCCCAGACGAAATTTATTAAATAAATCCTTAATTACCTTGTCGAAAACCATTTTAAAGTTGATATTGGTCAAGTAGATGTCTATGAAATAGAACTTTTTATTACCTAGTTAATTTTAATTTGTCTTTAGACGCCATTTGGAATACCAGCGGTGTCATTCGCACCGATTTATTTTTGGCGATCGACCATTCAGTCCGCATCGAATTTAATAAGATGATTTGCATGCGTGTTGCGTTGCGTTGGATTTAAACAGAATTATGACCTACACTAGTGTAAAAATTAGGCAGTGTAGTACCAACTGAGAATGAATATTGCAGCTGAGCAATTGATTTTTCTTTTAATCTTATATGTGTGTACGCCAGTTACTAAAATATACGAGTACTATAAATCAGATTTAGAATCTTTTTGTTTTAAAATTATTATGAAATACTTCATCTCTCACTTTATATGACTTAAATTTTTAGCTTTTAGCTCGTAATAGTCTGGATATAGGCTTCTCCCGAGTCTGAGTCCTTTGTTCTCATTTATTTCCAGCTGTCTTTCGCAGGTCGTCCTCCTAATTGGAGAGCGTTACCTCTTCACTACGTTTGCCTTAATGGGGACAATTCCAGAACTTGTATACTTCAAGAGTTAAAGGTTCTACGTACAATGTTACCAGCTCAAAATAAATTATGCAGATACAAACTGTTACATTTATTTTTAAATATTATCTAAATAGTGGCCCAAGTACGAAATATTGCAACGAAGCGAAGGTTATCTATCGGACGCTCAATTATATAATTATTGATTCTAAAGTACAACAACCAAAATAAACATTGTAAACCCATATTAAAAAAAAAGCAATCCCTACGAGTTTCTTGCTTGTTCTTCTCATAGAGGTGCTTTGCGAATGAGCGGTAGAGTATTAGAATAGAATGATACTTTATTGCAAACCAAAAATATACCAAAAGTGCTTATTACTATAATAAATATGTTATAAGTAGGTTAACAATCGGCAGTCTTATCGCACTAGGCAATTTCTTACAGACAACCTAGGAATGGAAAAGGACAAAACATACATATTTTAACAGACGGTGGTGCGCAATTCAAGCAGTATTAAAATAAAATGTAAAATTAACTTGCAAAAGTGCTCCATTGTAACTGTAGCCTATTTGAATAAATGAATTTCGAGTTTGAGTACGAGTGAAGTTTGAGTACGAGCAATATTTAAAACTGTAAAATTAGTCTGTAACTATAAATATTTTTTGTTAAAGTTTTTTTTGTATATTTGACTAGTTTTTGTTGCTTAATTTTTTTATGGTGTCAATACGGAAGTTTCAACGCAATATTTCGTGGCCCTCAGATCTATAGGGTGTATGGTCCATGACGTTGAATTATTTAGCAGTAACATATAGGAAAGGAAACAGCCTGACGTCGTAACGCATATGTGGGCAATGCTCGCCCGTGATTCCGGTTCGGGGGTGGAAATAGTTAAATGCTAACAAATAAGGGTTTTATTATTATTATTTATCGGGTCTTTCACTGTTTTGCACCACAAATGGTTCGAACCGCGGTGTGAACCGCACAAGTCCTCGTTTTGCATTAGTAGATACGCACTGCGGTTCGAACCACCCCATGAAAATCATGGACTAGCGACATTCGAACCGTTTTCGCAAAGATACAAGGTACATAATCTTATATGATAACAGTTGCTGAAAGGTTCAAATATTGCAGGCCTTGTAGGAATCTTGACAACAGTTTAGGCAACCTGGAACTTATAATGTAAGTACCTATGTCCTACATAGATTGGCCACACAACCTATAACAGTGATTTTATTTTGGCATTGTTATTATGGTACTTGTATTTTATTGGGCTTAAGTCCCTATTAAGTATTAGGTTGAGGGAAAGAGACCTCGCGGACGGTCTCCGATGCGATGGACGGACCAAATAAAATCCCTTACCGGCATGCCAGTGGCTCAGGCCATGAGATCAGCGACGGATAGAACAACCTGGCAGAGTGTTATTCGAAGAGTAATGGCAAATCCTACAGACTAGACACGACCTTCACTTTGTGAAGAAAACGACTAAGAAGAAGAAGTCCCTATTAATTTATTTATTATCTGTCTATCGATAAAGAATAAATATACTCAATATTAAAGTTACAATAGTAAAAGTGACACTCACAACCCTCAATACTAAGTTCTAACTGGTTCTAACTTAACAGTAAAATATTGATATCGTCCAAAATGTCATGAGTCCATGCAAAAAATAGAATGGTCATATCGTATGGTAAATGCCATCACGCGCCTATCAAATGTCCACGTCGGCCGCTCTATTATAAATTTATTTTTTTACTCTGGTTAGGCTTGTTTTTAGTGAAAAAAATGTATAAAAAAGAACACATAAAATAAGTAGGTAATCAATTCGTTAATTGTCAATTGATCTGTCAGGTTTTTTGTGTAAATTGAACCAAATACGAGTATACACCATAATTCGTTTGAGTCACATAGTGTTATGTAAGACTTCGTTTAGTGTCACATGTAAGACTTTGTTTGGTGGCACATTGTTATGCCACCATGTTAAAGTAGTTCGATATCCTTTGTCCATCTAATTAACTTTAAAAAACTTTCACTGCCTATTCAAATTTGCAACTTTTACCTAAAAAGTTGGTTGGTTTTGTTTGAATTGATACATTTTCTAATCGAGAAAACGTAGGCGTTTGTTAACAATATAACCATATTTGGACACTCGTTATAAATACATATATTAAAATCATTGATAGTATTATGATTCGGTTGATTTCTACGACGATGACAGCTTAAACACAGATTTAATTTATTTGAATTCTCGGTAATGTGCTCGTACACATAATATCGTTAGGTCATGTTGCAGGCCCTGTAGTAATCTCGGCGACCAGAAACTGCTACATATAGGTTAGCCACACAACCTATAAATTGTGATTTGTGAAAGTAGGGTAACCTGTTCTGTTGGAGTATAAACCCCAATTATTATTATTATTATGGCTGATGTCGAAGATCTTCTTTAAATGATTTCGTATTGCGAAGATATTAACAATGAATACACCACCTATTTTGAAGTGTCTATTTTTATGCAAATGTATGAACTAAACAAGCTAGAAGCCTCTTACTCGCCTAATGTTATTTTTTTTTAATTATTATTTTTTTGATTAAATAATGTTTTTTAAACTATAACGCCAGCTGCCAGCTGGCACAAGTAGCATTACCTAAAAAATATTTTTGTTTTTATACATAATAGGCGCCTACCACATCCCACCCGAGAAAAGAGTAAATGCGGTCGATGGACACGTAAGATGCCTAGAAAGGTAATACCTATTCATTCGTGGCTTGAATATACGCAAGTTGTACCGCTCGGATGACAGCAAATCTTCGAAAAAGAAGTCCTACGCTGTACTGCACTGTGCTATTCATCCGAAGACAATTCCCATAAGCCAAGGCCATATTCCTGGCTTCCTTAACTTTTCAACTGCAGCAAATCACTGCTGCTCAATTGAGTTTATTGAAATTATTGATATACTAGTTAAGATCGACATATTATTACGTCAGTACCATCGATTCAGATTTATGATCGAAAGCACTTAAAAATTGATACCATCCAAAACATGATCGCTAATGTACCTTGTCACAATAAAATCTGTTTAAGTTCCACACAATGTTGAACAGTTGGATGTTAATTGATTGTGACAAAGTTCAAGATGGTTGGAATTTATCTGTAATTAGCCAATTAATCTCAGAGCATCAGCCATTGTTGTACAAAGTTTTAAACTAGTTTTACCGGAAATTTATAAATATTCTTAGTATGATATAATATTTGAAATTTACGCAATTTATAGATAATCTTTTAATCTTGATTATATAAGTAAAATTATGATCAAATGTCATGTAAGATAAGAGTGAAAACCCTGTAAAGCACTTATCACCATAATATTACCTAACTAAAAACAAAAACGGCACAACTCACGTCTAATATTGTCGAGAATATCTCGACCACGGTTTCGGACAATTACTATGTCCTTCATCAGGTGTTCACGCCTTTTTTTTTTTTTTTTTTTTTTTTATCCCAGGAAAAATGCGTTACGCATCATCACCCCACGCCGGGGGGCGCGGGGCGGTATGTGGGACTCCCCCGCCAAAGATGGGAGTGGCGGGGATACCCACTAAAAAACCTGGGGGTGTCCTGCGGGACGCCATAATGCCGGGGCAACGGGTACGCCGAAGCATTCATCCGCTGCCCCGACGGCGTTTGGTCCTCACTGATAGGAGGACCCCTCCGCGGTGGGGTGAAGAGGAGTTTCACCCCACCCTCTCAAGGGGCGCGCGGAAACACCGCGCGCGCCACCTCGTGGGTCTGTTCTTGCGGCGACGAGTACCCCCGTACTCGCCGCCTAGACCCAGGTTATGGGGGCTGGAGAAGGGCGTGGAAGATACGCCTCCGACGCCCCCTTCTCCGGGCACGCATCGGGAGGTCGGTGGTGACCTCCCGTTCGCGTTCCGCGATCTCCTTCTGCGAGATGACACTCTCGCAGAACGAAACCGCGGCCTGCCACGACTCCTCGCTAGCAACCATGGCTCTTACCATGGTTGCCAGCGAGAGTTCGCCCCCCATAACAGCGACGAGGGTACGGCGCTCACTGACCCAAGCTGGGCACTCCTCCAGTGTATGCTGCGCCGTATCCACGTCGCTACCACAGTGGTGGCAAGCAGGGGTCGGTTCCCTGCCGGCTACGTGGTGCAGGTACTTTCCGAAGCATCCGTGCCCGGAAAGCACCTGCACGAGCCGGAAGGTCAAGGACCCGTGCTCTATGTCCGTCCACTGCTGGAGTAGTGGACGGACTGCCACCACTGTCCAGCTGCCTGCTCGAGGGTGTGCCAGACGCGTACTCCACCTCTCGAGCAGTGCCTAGGTGTTCACGCCTGCAGTAACCGACGCTCACTGGCGAGCGCAACAATATTAGACGTGAGTTGTGCCGTTTTTGTTTTTAGTTATGGAGAACACTCGCGATAGTTTTAAAAATCGTATAATATTACCTCACTTGCTCAAATTTTTTTTTTTCCTCCTTTGTCTATCCACGATCATTTTCTAACTAAAAGGGAAATTGAGTTGAGTCATGATGTTTCAGGCTCGGGCTCATTAGCCCGTCTTCCTTCTGGAATCAACTTCTCGAAGATATGCGCTCTCTTGAGTCGTTTTGTTGTTTGCGGGTTCTAGTCTGTAGCGCTCTAGTGAGAGGATTTAGGTGAGACCTGAGGCGATCGCAGTATCGACCTCCCAAAGTCCTAATTTCTTCGTCTACTGTTGGGTCTTCCAGGTATTCGTGGATTTCTTTATTATTGGTGAACCACGATGTATTTGCTATGGTGCGTAAGATCTTATTTTGTGCTCTCTGGATGATGTCACGATAATAAATTTATTTATTTAACCATAAAAATCTTAAAAGGTAAAAACTTAAAAACTAAACACTTAAAAACTAATACTTAACTACAAAACTTAATCTAATAAACCGGTGGAGGAGGGAAAGGTGGCAAGAATGCTGGCGGCATTGCCCCGCTGAATACATAAACTTATTTTTTGAGCAAAATATAAGCCAGCATTCTTGTCACCTGAAGCCTCCACCAAACGTTTAGCGAGGTCTTTGTACAGCTCCCAAGCAGCCGGCCCCCATGGACCCAAGGTTTCAACCCCAAACGGCAAAAATATGTAAGCCCTATCTAGGTTCACATACTTACGCCGTTTGAGGTTTTCAGCCTTGTCGGCTGCAGCACCGGCCTGTGACATTGTCCCTGGAAGATGAGAAGGGGCCATAGTATCGACACACGTAGCGTCCCAAACCAAGGGCCTTCCCAGCTTCCAGGGAATGAGAGTCATGCCGTCGGGCCTCTTGCCCATGGTGGCCGGTGCGGTCCACTTGTTCACCGCATTGGCATGTATGGGGCGCTGTACAAAGAGCACCCAAACGTAATGATACTGCCAGTCTAAAACTATTATTATCCAAAAGGGTGCCCAAATGACGGGAAGGTATGGCTTGTAACCAAAGCCCCGACTCCCAACGCGCAACGGCAAGTAGACGAGCACGCTCTGCAGAATTTGTATCGTCGAGTAAATTGTTATACACTAAGCTGCAGAGCGGCTCGTCCCACTGCCTTTGTGAAGTAGGGGCTTTGGGCAACGATTCCGTTGGACAGGCTCTTTTCCAATCTTCTGTCGCGTCAGATAAATAAGTTAACTGACAATTTGGAAGACATTTCGAAAGTATGGTATTGGTTAATTTTGAAGTGCTATAAATTGAGGACAAAAACGCTGGCAAAGATACACCTGAAATTTTGCGAATACCGAGGCCTCCGAATCTTATTGGTAGAGAGGCCTGTTGCCAAACATGATCATCGAAAGGTGTATTAAGTATGATGGTGAGTGTATCTCTTAGTATGTTGTCAAGCTGTTGTGTAAGTAAGGGATGTTTCCAAAGCTGACAACACCTAAGAGTATACATAAATTTAGGAACGAAAAGGCAGTAACGAATGATAAAATAGGCTACTTGAGTATTTATTTTTTCAAGTCTATCCGAGACCGATTGGAAATTTTGAATTTTTTCCTTTACAAAATCCTCTATGGATTCGTCTAGGATTGGAGATCCTAGGAGGCGTAAAGATTGTTCACTCAACAATTTTATGTTGGGGGTAATTGTTTCAAATAAATTTTGAGTGGCATTTTGTTTCGATAAATCAGGTACAAACAATTCACATTTAGAGAAATTTAGAGTTAGGCCTAAAGTTTTAAATTCAGATATTAAAAACTTAACATCGTTATAGACAGTGTCTGTGTCGCCTCCCAGGGTTCCATCGTCTAGGTACCACACGTTGAATTTGGATTCTAATTTTTTAATGGTCGGGAGAATTGCTAAGCTAAAAAGAGCCGGCCCAAGCGGATCACCTTGTTGGCAACCTACTTCAGAAGAAATAACGTTATTTTTGAAAATTAATTTAGAGGGATTCCCGTAACACTGCCAAATAAATTTATATAAATTTGGAATTTTTTGTTTCACTTGGTGTAGGAGAAAGCTTCGGTCTAAAGAATTAAAAGCATTCCTAACATCCACCTTTACCACAACTTCACCTCCGCGCTCGTTTAAAAATGTTCTAAGGGCGTGTACCGCTGCCTCACAGCCACCACTCGATCCAAAACCAAGTTGTAATGGTTGTAATTCTTCACTTAAAGCATTCTTAATACTTTTGCAGCCGATCTTGGCAGCAAGGCGGCGGTACACAGTCCCTACCGCGATTGGTCTAATGCCTCCTTCTTTTTTGGTAAGGGCGCACAGATTGGCTCCATACAGAACTTCTGCAATCTGTTCCGCAACCTTACCATCAAGCATTAGATTAATTAGGGATGTAATTTCCTTGAGCAGGGCATCCCCGACCTCACCACAACCTGCGCTCGTGAGGTCTTTTAGGTGCTGTGGCGTCAGAGAGTCGAGGCCTCCCGCCGAGCCACTCGGGAAAGAAAATATGGCGGCTTTTACGTCAAGAGCAGTGACTGAAAGTGCGACATCATTGACTTCTGGAGGCAAGGGAGCACTTAATGAGTTTGTTGGTGGTGAAGGTGGATGTTTATCCTTCAATGCCAACAAGGTACCCGAATCATTAGGTGCCAATTTGTCATTGGAAAATAATAGTCTGGCAGACCCTCTAATGTCTCCTTCGCCCATTTTGTCCTCAACTAGTTTGTATATGTTACTCATATTTGTGTTATAGTTAAATTTGGTATTTGGTTCGAAGGAAACATTAAGGGTACTAGTTGAATTATTATACGATTAGATTTACTTTCTCAAATATAACACATTTCATTGATTATAATAAAATATTCGTTTTTTTCGCAGAAGTACGTATTAGTAGTACAATATTAATTAAAAAGGAATCCACCTTTTACAGTCTATTGTCTACCTTACTTAGGGGAGTGCATGTTAAGGCTCTGCAGATTCTCAATCTTTCATCACAGACGATGCGTAAGTTCCGCTAAGTTGTTTAAGTAGGTATACGCCATACAGTGGTCCTTTTTTTTGACCCAGGAAAAATACGTTACGCATCATCACCCCCACACCGGGGATGGGCGCGGCGGGGATACCCACTCAAAACCTGGGGGTGTTCCTGCGGGATCCCATAATTCCGGGGCAGCGGGTACGCCGAAGCACTCATCCGCGGCCCCATACAGTGGTCCTGCACGGGGAGTCCCGCATAATGCTCCCGTACTCTAAACGGAAAAGTACGCGTAACAATTATACCTAATACTTAGACGATATAAACACTTTGTTGTATTGACGCGTTTAGAGACAAGATATGCTAAGAGCACTTAGTCCGAGGGACGCTCTCTCGTTCGTACTATTTGACACATTTTGAAATATAAATTCATAGAATTAACTTTTTTAAGTTAGTCCCGCGGACCAAGCGCCCTTAAGTAAAAGTTTTTTTTATAATTATTATCTTGAATAGAAATATTAAATATTTTACTATATTACGACACCGTAAGCCTGTCCATTAAGGTCAAGCGATAAGTCTGATCTTACGCAAAATATTAAAGAAAACAGATAAGAGTTCAAATTCGTAAAAATACCTAATAGTATCCGATTAAGAATAGCTCATTTTTACCACGTTTCGATCACGCACAATAAAAATGACATCTTTTTTTGATAACATTTTCTGATTATAATTTTTATTGGTTAGGTATAAATTTAAAGGATATTGCGTCTCTAATAATGAAGAGATTTAAGAGAGGTCTTTGCCCAGGTATGGGAAAGCTGTATCAAAAATATTTTTATATTCTATTTGCGAAACAAATTAATTATTTGCCTAATCAAATTCAATAAAAAACTAATCAAAATGGGAGGGTGAAACTTTTTACGAATTGTAATTATTTTGTATAATCAATAAAGTTAATCAGATACATCCAAAATATTATAACATAGTGTGATATTTTTTAATACTTTGTTTTAAACGTATATAATATAAAATTATTATGTATTCATCTGAATGGAATCTAAAGCATAAATTATTAATAGAAATCTGAGAACCAAGGTTCTTTTTAATATGTTTTAGGCCTATTATTCGTATAATATCCAGGTAATATACAATTTATATTATAATATTATTCTGGTTTATAACTAATATGTCGCTCTTAAACACTGGCTAAGCCCGGGCCTTTTTATAGGCGTACACGGAGACAAAAAAGTCCAACGCGCAGAGGCCCTTTTGAGCTTTTAATATAAATGTAATGGTGACACTTATTGGAGTCTGTCTGTGAGTCCATCTATAGAAAATGGGCTCAAAGACAGTCTCCGCCAACTGACAGGACTATTGCTAATTAATGGAAACTACTTGAACTAGGCTATGGATGTGTATTCTAAATAGATGGTTAATGAGGCTATAATGAGGCTAACTAATATTATTGTTAATTCGTACTATATTATAATGTAATAGCTCTACAAAAATAACCAATATAATTTTCTGAAATGTCACACAAATTAAAAATTCTCTTATTTTAATTTTGAATATCTTTTATTTCGAGGTAAATGTTATTAATTACGTATTCACTTATTTGATTCCTCATAAGTAATTTGAGTATAAATTAAAATGGATTAAGTAAATTATTCTTCAAAATCTTTTTAATCATAACATCATCATGTATTTTGGTATAATAATAAAAATGATAAAATTTATTATAAAACTGATAATGACAAAAAATACTGTGATTTTTTAATAAATATATATTTTTATAATTATGACTTAAATTCCCAGGATATTCGTTTGAGGCAAGGATTTAACGTCTATTTGTGACAGAGTTATTAACTTATAACACGTCAATTTACTTTTTGTACTTACTGTAACTATTCAATTATATTTAAACTAAAAAGTGGAATAAAAAAAAAAAGTTTTTAAAAACAAGCTTTTATTATTATTACCATCCAGCACCAAAGTACTCGTCAAGACGAATCAAATGAGCTCAAACTCGATGGGGTTGCGTCGTTTAATTATGAACTTCCTATGGCTACCTTCCAGCTCCATCATCAGATCAGCTCGATGTCATAATAATATTGCATTGTCATCCGATTTACAAAGGCATGAAAACTTTCAGCTCAATCGGATACCTGGAATTGGATCAAATTAAACTTTCAAGATTTGAATACAGACAGACAGACAACATACAGGTAAATAAAAGCTTGTAATAACGCATAAACTGCAATCATGACTAATGATTTGATAAGAGAATTCCTCTGAGAAATTGATGTAAAATGTGAATCATAGATGCGCAATGACTAACTTTAACCGAGCTAAATAACAAATATTGCGAAATTGTCGGTTTGCATTTATAACAAATAATAATAATTGTTTTAATGGTAAAATTATAATGATTCATTGGGAAACGAAACAATTGGCGATCAATACAATGTAACAAACATACCATAGTAAATAGTATGAACTATGAACAATTAAAATTACAGTAGTTTTTGTGTTTAAATGTTGTTATAAGTGCAGAATAAATAATAACAATTAAGTTCCTAATTATTTTGTATCTTACTTCTTACTAGTCTTACTAATATTACCGGGGGTAGACTTCCTTTGCAGGAGGTCGTCTAGGTGGGTACCCCAACAGTGCCAGTTATTCTACCGCCTGAGCAGTGATGTGCAAACATTACTGTGCTCCGGTAGGAGGGCACTGTAGCTAGTGAAATTACTGGGCTAAAGAGTCTTAACATCTTATGACTCTTGAGTAAGAAGCGTTGGTGCAGTGCTTCTAGAATTTCACATCATTGTGAAATCCTAAATGGCAGTGTACTGATTATGGGCAGCGTTATCTCTTAACATCAGGAGAGCGTCTTGCCCGTCTTCTACTTCATCACATAAAAAAAAAAATTATAAACGTGAAAGTTTGTAAGAATGTATGGATGTCAGGATATCTGGATGTTTGAATGTATGTTTGTTACTCTTTCACGTCTAAACGGGTGGACCGATTGAGCTGAAATTGGGTATAGAGATAGCTTAGACCCTGGAATAACACATAGGCATAGCGCACATATAGGTAAAGCGGATAAAACTGCTGGGAGCAGCTAGTTTATTATAAATCAGTAAATATTTACAAATTAACTATAAATTACTTTTTTGCCTTATTACAAAAATAACTGGCGAAGTTTACACTATTAAAACTTTGGACTACGATTATAACTTGTTACAAGCTTTTTTTTACTTTCACTTGTCTGTTGTCTGTCTGTCTGTCTGTCTGTCAGTAATCTGATCTTGCAAGTTAAATTTGACCTACTTCCCGGTGTCTGATTGAGCTGAAATTTTGCATGCATGCATAAATCGGATGACAATGCAATATTATTATGACATGGAGCTGATCTGATGATGGAGCTGGAAGGTGGCTATAGGAACTCCGTAATTAAACGACGTAACCCCATCGAGTTTGGGCTCATTTGATTCGTATTGATGAGTACTTTATGGTAATAATAATAAAAGCTTGTTTTAAAATGTTTTTTTAAAATTCCACTTGTTCATCTATTATGACATTTTAAGATTTTTTTTAAATAAATGATCTCTGTTTTACAAGTTTTTCAATTTCAACTTTCTATATCATGCATTGAAACCAAAAGAGATTAATAAAAAAAAATGCTCACGAAAAGCATTTTCAACGAATTGAATCGAATTAAACCAATTACCGATAAACAAAAGCATATGCTACCGTGACGTTACCAGTTTTGGCGTTTAAAAATACAAACTTATATGGTTCTCGAATGTCGCTAGTGTCGACTTCCAAATGGAATAAGTAGTTGCAAGTTTTGTAGTTCCAGTTTCAGCCACTGAGTCAGGTTAGTTGGTGGTGCTGTGCTGTCTGTAGTTAAATTAGAGTTTTTGTGGATGCAAGCCAGATGGTTGGTGGAACGCGCACCGTATGGTCTGAGTCTCTGCACGATTTCACCGTCTCTCTACAATCTGGTGTACTACGGGTGGAGGCAAATTCCAGAAATAATTTAAGCAAAAAAACTTAAAATTAAATGAGAAGTATTCCTACCTTAACAATACAGAATTTAAATTAACTACAATTTACTTTATTCATTACATTCTTCATTACTGTGCTTCGGTAGGAGAACACTATAACTAGTGAAATTACTGGGCTGAAGATACTTACATATAACATCTGCTTATGACTCTTGAGTAAGAAGCGTTAGTGAAGAAGCTAGACCGTTAGTTAGAAGCACCTAGAATTTTACATCATTGTGAAATCCTAAGCGGCATTGTACCTAGGTACCTACTGATTAAGTGCAACATTATCTCGTGTCATCAAGAGAGCGTCTTGCTCGTCTTTTTACTTTTTGCTTAAAAGAAGTGAAATTAAAAAAAATATTTAAAAACAAGCTTTTATTATTATTACTATCTAGCACCATTAAGTACTCGTCAAGACGAATCAAATGAGCCCAAACTCGATGGGGTTGCGTCGTTTAATAACACCACCTTCCAGCTCCATCATCAGATCAGCTCGATGTCAAAAAAATTTTGCATTGTCATCCGATTTATACAGGCTTAATCAACTTAATCGGACATTTAACAACAAGCTTAATCGGACACCGGGAAGTGGGTCAAATTAAACTTGCAAGATTTGATTACAGACAGACAGACAGACAAAAGACAAGTGAAAGTAAATAAAAGCTTGTAAAATACAACTAAATCTATACCCTCTTTCGCATTCAGGAAACCACTGACACTGGTTGACTATATAAATATTTTTTCATCCCACTATCTCGGAAAGTGTATTTTTACTCTCGATATCTGACTGGAAAAGTCCATTTTATCCTCTAGAGGGTAAAGTAAATTTGGTTTAGAACATCGTGTGCACCGAGTTTGTGAGTCAAAAAAAAGGTAGCACTCCGGGAGTGCCGGCAGAAGTGAAAACTTCAATATTAACGTTGTGTTTAATTATAAGTATAAAAATACTATCATTTATGAGGTAGAATACAATGTTTATTTATTGCGCTATCGTACACAAATATGACAATTTATATCTTGTTATTTATAATATTATATCGTTATTTATATATAACATTAAATTTTATCTCTCAGAAAAATCAACTTCCATCCATAATTTCGACGACTTTTACACCATCGTTATTATCAGAATCATCATCGCAAATTTTTACAACTGATACAATTGGTTTATGATAACTGAAGTAAGAAACAAACAGTTTTGATTCGAACCTATTTAATTGTCTAATAAAAAAAAAAAAATATATAAATATAAAAAAAAAATATCGGGCGCGCGCTTGTCTAAGCCCCCTGTGCCGCCTAAACAGAGCAGCACACTCAGGCACGGTAGAAAGAGTGGGAGATACTAGTTCCTCTCCCTTCCCCTCGATCTTACGCTTTTTCGATCAGCATCACGTGACCCTGACGCGAGTTTGAAAGTTTTTACCCATACAAAAAAGTGCTCAGCGCCGCTAAAGAAGTTTTCACTTCAAAAAAGGTAGCACTCCGGGAGTGCCGGCAGAAGTGAAAACTTCAATATTAACTTTTTTTTAAATTATAAGTATAAAAGTACTATCATTTATGAGGTAGAATACAATGTTTATTTATTGCGCTATCGTACACAAATATGACAATTTATATGTTGTTATTTATAATATTATATCGTTATTTATATATTACATTAAATTTTATCTCTCAGAAAAATCAACTTCCATCCATAATTTCGACGACTTTTACACCATCAACAGAGCAGCACACTCAGGCACGGTAGAAAGAGTGGGAGATACTAGTTCCTCTCCCTTCCCCTCGATCTTACGCTTTTTCGATCAGCATCACGTGACCCTGACGCGAGTTTTAAAGTTTTTACCCATACAAAAAAAAGTGCTCAGCGCCGCTAAAGAAGTTTTCACTTCAAAAATCATTAAACCTATTTACTTCCACCTCTATGGTGACGATTTTATTATATAACTTTTTAAATTTGTTAAAATCTCGGAATCGGAACCTTTTTGGTGAACTTTTTTTTTTTAATTTGCTTTGTGCGCACCATCAGCATTGCCAGTAAGTTACTTTTGTAACATTTTACGTTTCTTTTAAACTACTTACGTTACTTGTTTAGATATAAGTTACATTTCGAGGCCATAGTATTTTAATGAATTAAATATGGATGAATTTTCCCTGTAATAGTAAAAATAGTTAAGTTAATTCAGCAGAGTTAATAAAATAAGCCAATTGTTTTATAACTTTATCTAGTTAGTAGAAAGATTTTTTCTATTACTTTTTAGTAACTTTTTTAATATCGATTTCTCACTATAATAAACTGAAAATGAGGAAATAATCATTAAAAAGAATAGGTAAGTAAGCGTACCCACGTAAATTTAAATTGAATACTGGTTACTTTTGAAGATATAGCAGTGGCAACACTGCGCGCATCCATGGTGAGAAATCCAGTTGCCAATAAATTAAAAAAATATTTCCATGATGAGAATAAATAAAAAAAAAAAAATCTTTTACACTCGAGTGCAAAGATTTTTAACCTTGTGCTCTTTTGATTCCCTCGCTAACGCTCAGGATTCTAATTATTAAATCACTCGCTGCGCTCGTGATTCAATTTTAGAATCCTTCGCTAGCTCGGTCATCAAAACTGAGCACGTGGTTAAAAAGCAACTTTGCACTCTTGTATAACAAATAACTATTTTCCTTTTCAAAATTAACTAGGTATATGCCCACTATTGCTCGCTAAAAAGTAGTCTATGTCAGGGTCTAAACAACCTATGTGTATAAGTTTTCAGTTCAATGGGTTAATCATTTAGTCCTGAAGGAGTAACAAACACACATCCATACTTTCACATTAACAAAATATTAATAGGATAAGTTAAGTTTGTTTGAGTAAATGTGTATGAAATATAATCTTATAAATGGTTAGTAAAGATGTAGATAGCACATTTCTAATTAGATTAACGATGATAATTTTATCTTATCTTTATTACATTATATATCATTTACTTGCTTATTTATTGAGTGATAGTCAATGATTAGATTAGTAATGATGTTCATATTAGTCTGGAAGAATCGGTATGTTAACTAAACCCACATGTTGCTAATCTCTTACGAATTGTAAAAGTAATTTCCAATAGACTGTCTCACGACAAAATTAACATTAAAGGCTAAAGCTCAGAAGCGCCCTTGAGCTTTTAATTTAAAGATACATCAATTGCGAAGAGAAGAACTTAACGGCTGATACTTTAATATAATATTATCACTAGCTAGAGTACTACTAAAGTCCTAGAAAAAGAAGGGGAGAAATTCAACAAAAAAGGTATAGCTGCGCCCAGCGGTTTTACCCGCTGTAGCCTATATTATTCTAGGATCTAATCTAGCGATATACCAAATTTCAGCTCCATCGGTCCACCCGTTTAGGCGTTAAAGAGTAACAAACATACATGCATAATCTTTACGTCTTTACATCCATACATTCTTACATCCAAATCCATACAAATTTCGCGTTTATTTTATATTAATCGGATTGTTATTATAAGCCTACTGGATCCCAACTGTCCTCCAACTGTCTCGGTCTAGGGTAGTGGATTTCCATTATTTAGCACTAGCTTACACTCGCGGTTTTGCTCGTGTGGCAAAATCCTTTCCAAGCGGATGTCTACGCTTTAAAACCTACCTGTATGCCAAATTTCAACTCAATCCGTCCACCGGTTTGGGCTGTGCGTTGATAGATCAGTCAGTCACTCTTTCCTTTTATATATTTAGGATGTGATCGAGGTCACCCCTTCATCTTTTCCTTGGTCTATCGCATGCCAGTTTGGTAGTGGAAGCTTATTTAATTGTTATTTCTTCCGGTATGCTACAAGCATTTTCTGCAAGTACCTTTTAAGAAATACCGTTTTTTAAATAGTTTTAAACGAATCTTCGTACATCATAAAATGTCAGGATATTAGAATATGAGATGAAGACTCACTTCATCTGCTTATCGCGACCGGTAAACGAGTGAAAACGCAACACTTTTTAGTATTCGTGACACATAAAAACTAGATTTTTCTTATCTAAGTGAATAGAGGACTATTTAATTAATTTATTGTAGATTTACACATTGTATGACAAAGGTCTCTGGCTGATAATGCAGGTCTTTAAAGTATTTTTATATCTTAGTAACTACTCATCATGAACGTATTATATAGGTAGTATATTGAAGCAAATATTTGTTTATTTCATATCAAAGTGTTACAAAATTGTGCAATATAACTTAGAGGGACAATCACTATGTACGAGTATTATATTAATGGCAGACAGGCACTGTTTTTACCAATTTCAATTAAATAAAAAAGTTCACAAGATGGGACTTATGCCCAGCAGTGGGCAGAGGGCTGTGGACGTTGTCTAAGGTCCATTTAACTTTTATCGCAATTGAGGCATTTTGATTTGAATTCACATGTACCTTACTTATTGCGATCGAAATGTCAAAAACAAGCGACTCATATAATGTGACCTTAAATATGAAAATGTTATTTAGTTCATTTAGTTTTTTTTAGATTTCGAAAAAATCTAAAACCGATTTAATGCAAATTTTGTTGTGTAAGTCCTTGTGTTTTATTATTTGTCTAGTCATACGGAAGAGTTTAAATCAAACCATTAACAACAGACATCGTGATCTACGGCTTAAACAGCACGGAACCAACCATAACGACATTCCTTGTTAATTAAACAATTTTTTACTTTCAACTATTCCGCTTCGCATACAACCATCAGATTATAAATCCAAAAATATAAGTCGACGCACACGTGGATGGAAGTATTCAGAGGTTGCGTAGAAAAAGCGCTTATTCAGCGTTTATGATCCGTTCTAAACATTGATTTATTAAATAATATAGGATGTTATAACAGCGCTCAAAAACGTCTAAAATAAAAGAGGAGTAGCGCTAAAAGATTGATAATTTTAGCCTTCATGACTTTTTTTCAACAACTAATGTGAGAGATCCATGCAATTTCTTTATAATATGGAAAGGCGATACGTAAGTGATGCAAATTGGCGATATTACTTCGATGTGAATGAGTTCAATTGAGTAGCGAAGTGTAAGAATGGAAGACGACAGTTCTGTTACTAAAAAACCTAAGAGAGATTTAAAATACCTACTACGTAAAAAAAGTTCATACGAGTATGTTATAAATTATAATGTTTTCTCTATTAGTTGCTATATGTATAAAAGTACAAAGTCAAGGAACTTTTAAAGTGTACTATCCTCTAAAACTAGAAGTCCCATGACACAATGTCGTCGGTTCCAAGGTACGTTATGCGTTTTTTGCCGGTTCCCATGAACCCTTGGACAAAAGAAGCGACCTCGCTGAAAGAAGACCGAGATCTGTGCAAGAATAAATATTGCACAACAATAGGGAAGCTCCTTTGACTTCGAATGGCTTGTCTTGTAAGGGACCGAGACGTTTTGATACTTTCATTGTACTATCTAAGCTCTAAAAAAATCTATTTTTGACAAAAAGTCTGAATTTTATGAGAATGAGTGAATTAATTTAAGAGTGGATCTAGTAAATACAAAAAAAATATTGAAAGGAATGAAAGTTTAAAATAAGTTTAATTATTTTAAAATTTGTAAAAATCTACAAATATATATTTAAAATGTTTTTAATGTCAAATTTATTTTTATAAAAATAAACAGCAGGTGTGTGAACAAAAAACTGAATGTTTATTTTATTTTAATCAGATCTTCCGTACTATTAATATATTTTTATATAATATTTTGTTATTTTTCAAAATGCAGTACACTAAGTATTGACTTAAAATTATTTTTTAATACAGTTTTTGATATAATATAATATTACAGTGTTCAGTGTAGTAAAAAAACTTACCTACAATACAAAATTTATTCAAGTATCAAAATATTTGTTCCTCGTACGCCACCCTGATAACAAAGGGATAGCGGGTCGTAGATATTGTAACGGACTTTTGGAACGATTCCTATATCTTCCTCTAAAAATTTAAACTTAAGTTTGTTTGTTGGGGCAAAGGTTCATTCCCACGCATAAAATATTATCATAATTAGGTAAAAACATATTAGTAATTAGTTAGAGTACATACTAAATTTGATTTTAGTTGTTTTTAAAGTTGTTAGGTTCTGTTGCAGGGTTTGTAGAAGTAATCTTGGCTACCTGAAACTGTAACGTATAGGTTTTTTATTTAATGTGAAGAAGTAAGAAGACGAGCAAGATCCTGATGTTAAGAGATAACGTTGCCCATAATCAGTACAGTGCTACCTAGAATTTCACAGTGATGTGTAATTCTAGGTGCACTGCACCAACGCTTCTTACTCAAGAGTCATTAGATGTGTGTGGTTAGTCACACGACCTGTGAATATGAGTTGACTCTGACAGTGTAAGCAATTTTGTTGGAATAAAATAAACCCTAATTTTTTGAGTTATTCAGGGTAGGAAATGTAATTAACTAAACTGGATTGAAGAGTATCATAATATATAATCATATTATTATTATAATAATTATTGTTATTGCAGTTTTCGCAATAAATAGAGTCTATTCGTTCTGGCCCAACGCATGCCTATTTATGAAGCAATGTCTAGAAGTTTTTTAGGGCATGACCTCCCAACTCCCAAGTACGATTCAGAAAAAAATTGCGGAGATAAAAATTTTATTGATATTATCTCCACTATATCTTTACGCCAAAAAATTCACTGAGTATATTTATAAAATCTTAAACAATATTAGATACTTACAATAGAAATAGATAGTATACAATAGAGATTAAGATCTCTTTATTTTTGATTATTCACAATTTTTGTCAATATGAACCGGAATTTTGAATTTTAGATTTTATTCACCTATTTTTCTGTTATTATCGTACAAATTTTGACATTTTACGTGTTTTTAAAATTTCCGTGCAACATGTTTTGAAAAACTTTTATGAGTAATTGAATATTTAAAAATGCTAATACATTAGTATATTGTTTCTATATTTAAAATTGATTTTAATCTTCGATAATAATTGATTCCCACGAAATTTAGTTGTCAATAGCAATATTTCTTTAATATTATTTATTTTCATGTGTGACCAAAATGCTGGGGTATATTTGGCCCATCGGCAGTTGCCAGTCGCACAAGAGATTGTGCGTCTCTCTATCTCTGTTCAGTTTATTGTACCTGGTTAATTAACCTAATTTGCGCAAGACAAGATTTTATTGCGAGTTTTAACAACAAAATTGCCTTATTCGCATGTAAAACTCGACTTTTATACATCGACATAAAGTGATAGATATAATATTTTGATATTTCGCGTGAGATCTACTTCTACATCGTCTTGTGCATCTTAGCCCTATGATCTGTTTGATTCCATAATATAAAATCCAATTACATATTTTTTTCATTATTGTATTGTTTTAGTAAAGAATTATCTATCTAACACTAGGGCAGTGACCTTAGCAACGATAACATAATCATAATACTTATCTAATTACTACGTGCTAGAACATAGTGGTGGAATAAGCCAGTGCCGTACTGTTTGCTGGGAATCAGATATAATGGCTCGACCTAGAACTTAGCACACATTTCTTATCGATAGACTCGATGTGTGTTGTGACCTGTGGAAACTCGAGGTACTATAATTATGTAAACATATATAATATAAACGATAATTAACGATTACCTATTAATTTCATGGTTTAGAATTTTTATAATATTTTAAATATTTTTTAAATATTTGGTAGATAGCATTATTTTCAGAAGAACTGCACACCGCCTTTATTCAAGTTCTCAATATTTCTTTCAACCAGGTTGTCTGTTAGACATTGCTCTATGCGATATGACCGCCGATTGTTTACCTTTAGTTCTGTGTGTATTGTCTACTTATGAAACAATTTTTTGTAACCCGGTGTGCAATAATGAGTTATTGTATTGTATTATTTTGTATTTTACTGCAAAATTACGCCTCCCAAGATGTCATGCGGCCGTCGCAAATGGACGTTATACTTGGGTATACTAACGTAAGTTATCGCTATGAAAAAGTGTATAGGCGTTCTTTTTTAACTCGTGAAGTTGATATTGTAATTTTAAAAGGGGAATTATTTTCGGTGTAAGGTACATCATATTATGTAAAATTTACTGAACTTGGGGATGAAAAGTGAAATAAAAATAAATGTAAAACAGTGTACAGAGTACAGACACGCTATCAAGTCCTATTAATATTAAAAACGTGAATGTCTGTGTAGGTGGATGTCTGGATGTATGCATGTTTGTTACTATGTTGTTCACGTCTAAACAGCTGGACCCATAGAGATGAAATTTTCAACGTTGGTAAAGATAATCTATAATAACATATAGAATACTTATCCAATAGGTGCAGTCTAGTTAATATTATTTACGTTTTGATAATATAATAACATAATTTCCAAGATTACTAAGATTTATCACTTTATTTTGTATCTCATGACTCATGACCTATTTCTAAGCTGATGATCTAAAACCTTAGAATGATACTAGAGTCTAAACATGTATTACGCATTTAAATAATACGATTACACATCAAGACGAAATGAAATACAAGAAATTGTATGAAATTATTTTTTCTGTGTACATAACATATAAATTGTTAATTGCTTTGCTGAGAGAGAATGTGATTACATACTCAGTATTTTTTGGCAATTGTCACAAAAATGTATAAAGTTAAATATTTCTATAAAACTCCATTTGTAAGGCTAACTAACGGACAGCAAATTAAAAAAATATATTATATAAATAAATAAATAAATATTTCAGGACGATTCACACAGCGCCACCTAACCCCAAACTAAGCAACTTAATGCTTGTAATATGGTGGTTAGGATAACGGATATAATACTTATATACTTTTCTTTTGTAAATACATACTTATAATAGATATTGAAAAACCACCCAGACCAGAAACAAATACCTGTGGATCACACAAACATTTGTCCCATGCGGGAATCGAATCCGCAACCTTCTGCGTTGCAGGCGGGTATTAGCCCACCGTGCCACAGAGGTCGCCAAACCGACACCGATATTAAACCGACTTAGGTCAGTGAGGTTATGACTTATGTTTTATTTCATTGCTCGAAAATAGCTTGACCGATTTAAATAAAATTTGAACCACTTGAAAAGTAAATATAGGTTGAAACAAAAAAAACCAAAGAAGTTCATCATAGAGGCAGACAAATTGTGAAACTTTCATCATTTCCTGAAATCCGCTAAAAACGAAACGCCTGCTACCTACTCCCGCCATGTTACCAAAGAATTTAACAAAAACTTCTAAGCCACACTATTTTGCTCGTCATCTAAAATGCTGAAGTCTCACCAATTCTAGATTATTTATTTTCCAAATTATTGCTCAAAAGTAGCCAAAGATAACCCTTTAAACCGTGTCGATCCCTGACAAAGCTAGATCATCAAAAACTTTAATCATCCGAAAGAAGGTCTGACGAATGGAGCGGAAAATATTTAAATGGAAGCCAAAATAGCGTGCAATGCATTCACAGCGTAAAATATGGCGATATTTATATAAAAAATAAAGGATATTAAAATTCTTCGCTCCCCGGAAACGTGGGAGCGTGCGGAACGAAGCAAGAAATGAGCAAAATCTAAATAATTAATAGAGACAGATACCGCGCACTGACCCAAAACTGACGCTATAAATTTAGTTCTAAAGAATAAGATTCCATGTTTAGCTCAAACTTAATATTATTTGTCTCATATATACTGATTACATTACGTAGGTACGCTACTTTTTAAACAAAATATTATGTTATACCTGTTTGAAATTTGTTAATTCAAGAGTTTGATTGTACCTGTTGAGACAGTAAAATTCACTCATACTGTTTCATCTATTATAAAAAGTTTAATTTATTGACATTCATTTCTTATATAATATTATATTCGATAATAATTTCTTGTTATTCAAATAAATCTAAGATTCTTCAAAGAATCTCCCTAAGATTCTTGCCCGTTGTTCTCACAAAGGTACTTTTCGAAAAGATCATAATATAAAACTAATTACTCTGTAATAATGTAGGTACTCACGAAAGTGCTACATTGGTACCTATTTCAATAAATGCTTGAAAATGAAATGTAATTTTGAAATTGGTTTTACTTTTCTTTTGGGTTCGCGGTATCTGCCTTATTTCATCGTGTGAGGAAATAAGTAAAAGTTTACTAACTTTGAAATAGTTTGCATATTTGGGTGACGCTTCCGTATTTATTGTTATGCAAAAACTGTTCACACGTGTAACCTTACAAATAAGAATAACTAGTTCCAAATGGCACACAAAGAATTCTATTAATATAATAAATGAGAAAGTTTCGTTTTATGTCATATTGAAGAGGTAGGTACCAGGTACCTACCTCTTCAAAATTACCTTAGTTAAATACCTGGTACCAAACTAACCTCGGGAAAAATTAATTGAGCTGATTGGGTTGTAAAATCGGTATTTATGTGGAGGATCCCTTTGCAGCAGACTAACTAGTCTCACCTGAACAACTGTTAAAAGTGTTTTTCCGGATGAAAAATTAAAATATCTGAATACTACTATGTTTTACAAACTACTCGTATTAAACTGTTTTTTTTTTTGTATTATTCAGCAATAGTTAATTAATTGCAGTTGATCTTAACTAATAATAAAGTTGGTAGGTGGATAGGTTTCAATTCATTTTCGTATCAAAAACATCGTGGAGATGCTTTCCGAACAGGCAGTAGTCTTAAAAACTGATTTATTTTGATGTGCTTGGTGCTGACACCGAATCACTTATTCTCAAGTTTTCATAGAGAATTGATTTTGCATCTTATCAAATGCAATTCAAGAAAAAATATAAACCTCTATCAATCACTTGATTTCAACAGTCATCAGCATCCATTCAACGGTCCAGGAGCCGTCACATAAAATGGGAACTTAAAAAGCGACCCCAAAATGTAATCACCCCGCTCCCTTGAAATCGGGTATTTTTTATTTTTTTTTAGTTAACGGCGGCGCATTACAATCATAATAGCGCTATCGGCTTACCGTTAACGGTTGCTTTGGGACCGGTTGTTCGAAACAACCGGCAATTTTAATCTACGATTAAAGGCTGATTAAACTGAGGCTACTGTACTGTAAAGTGCTTGATTATCATTGGAAAGTGGGAAGTCTAACATAACTACAAATAAAAAATGTATTAAAAAGATTTTAAGGATGTTATAGTATAACCCCGGTCTTACTAAAACCCTATGATGTAATCAGGCGGATTAAAAAAGAGCATAAACAAAAAGTGCACAGATGTGCTAAGAAAACAAATCAATTATTAAAAGTAAATAAATTGAGTCAACAATTAAAATCAAAACTTATGACTCAAAAACTAATTAGTAAGAAAGATCGCAAAAGAAACTTAAATCCTTATCTTATGTTGAGCTATGGTGCAATTCCAGACTATTGTTAAATTAAACAAAGTTTAAAATTCAGTATAACCCGACCTTGCGGCAAAACGAAAACAACAAAAGGTTTTAAGTAGGTCATTTACTGTCATACAATTTGGTCGCATTAGCATAAGATCTTTTGTTTCAAAAGGGTTGGAATTATTGGAATGTGTTAAAAGTGCCACTATTCAGAATCTTGCTAATTACAATGGGGTTAAGATTTCCATAGAAATAGATAAAAAATGTTTTTTGGTCATTCGTTTATTCTTTAAGTTATTATCTAGCATCACAATGTTATGTCTAAGGCACTTAAGGTATTTTAATTTGTATTGTAAGGTGCCCTTTGAAAAATAATATTTACAAAATTATAATAATTATTCTAATTTACAATCCAAAAATAAACTTAAATTTATTGACATAATAAAAGTAGAATTTCACAACTTTTCGTGGAAGGACTGTGTTGTGAATATTTATTCATTTCCTAATACATATATTGTTTATATTTAGTTGATATATTTACAATATTAAATAAGACTTATATGTACTTGTAATTTATACTCGTTCTAGTTTACAATTTAATTGTAATTACAGCTATGTACTAATAAATTATTGAAATAAATACTAAATATACTAAATTTAGTCTAACATATCTTAGAGTAATTATACGACATACATTAATTAAATTCAAATACTAATAAGCTAACAAAGATATTCAAATTTGAATAGGAACAAGACATTTTTTAAATTTAGTGAGAACATACCTAAATTTTTCGAGTTTAGTTTTAATGACATAGAGCTATTTAACTTAGATACTAAACATTAATTAAAGTAAAAAGCATTTGAAGTGCAGACATTTGCTTGTAGCCGTTACGGAACACCTTGCGAGCACAACTAGGCTTTGGCACTTACAGCTGTATGTTAACACGCTATATACAATAAATAGACATAAACCTACTATTAATTTAACTAATTACTAACTTTTTTACTCGTTAATACAATAAATAGACATAAACCTACTATTAATTTAACTAATTACTAACTTTTTTACTCGTTAATTTTCCTTGTTATGTTTTGACACGCGAACTTGCCTCGTTTTCTCCTGCCACCATTTCAAGGTCTCCTCGAACTGCTCTCGGTCCTCAGGAGTCACTTGAATGTCAGGAAGCTCTTTCTTTAACTCCACGTCGCTGTAATCTTGGTTCTCGAATGATTGATCTTCATACTCGTGACCCAAAATAAGGTCAGTACCGAGCGTCTCCAAAGGAATCGCATCACCTTCGTAAGCATGGATCTGCTGATGTATCGTGTCAGCGTACTTCACTTCAAAATCACTCGCTACTTCTGACTCACTGAGATAATTCTGTTCTGGTATCACTGTAAACTGCTCTGCCGAATTTGGAAACGGGAACTGGCCGTCTAGAAGCTGAGAATGTACTTCCTCGTGCGCGAGAAGATCGGAAGACGGCGTCATAGGATGTCCTGTGCGCTCGTCTTCATCGTACAAATGAGGAGTAGACACCAACTGGAAGGCTTCTGGAAGTTCCACGTACTGTTGTGGGGGAATCTGCTGCATAGATCCATCTAGTTCATCTTCATCTATCTCCTCATCCTCAAGTGCAGGAGAGTTCAAGTAGTAACTTCTCTCTTGACTGTTGTCCCTCGGTGAAGATGAAGCTGGAGATGGGAACGATTCCATCGAAGGACAGTTTCCATTTTCTTTTTCAGCATGACCGATGTTCAACAAGCTTTCTAAGTTTCTTATGTACTCTACGGCCATGCGCAAGGTTTCCACTTTGCTTAGTTTTTTGTTGGTACCTCTGTTTGAATTAGCACTTTCAAATGCAGCGGCGACTTCCTCTGGTATGTGCCGTCGAAGCGCTGCGAAACCGTCATTAACTTGGCGGACGCGGTTCCTTTCCCGCGCATTTCGCCGAGCGACTGCTAGAGGAGTCGGCGACCTGCCGGACTCGTCTAAGCTGTTTTCACGCAGCCGCGGTTTCTTCGCGATCACATTCACGGGTTCCGCCGCCCGCACTAGAGAAGCGACCGAAACCGTCGTCGGGGTATCCAATTTCTTTTTCCGCACAATGATGATTTCACGTCTGACGTTCTGATTGGCGTCATTGTTTGTGATGTTCACGGCATTATTCACGGACTCCGCGAGCACCTGCTTGCCGAGCGGTGAGTTGCGGAAGACAACGAGATCGATAGAGCTCATTTTGATGGGCTTTTTTTACATGTTATATTAGAGTCACGTATGTTTATTATAACGGATAACTGTAGTTATGTGGATGTGGCGTCAGGGCGCCGGTCGCGTCGGGAATGGCGCGTGCCACGACACCGCACCTGGGACTAGCGGGGGGATCAACAGGGGTACTTACATTTACTAGTTGCACACATGCCCTTTCAAAGGGCGGAATGGGGAGCCATTCACATACACAATGTGTTCACCCCACTACTAACGCACCCAGGTAGGTATCTGTCGAGTAACATTCTGATACACATGTGTGGGTAAATTTTGATTTTAATATTATGTTGATGCTTTGATTTTCAAGCAAGCTATAAAAGTATAAATCAATTAAATTTAGAAAATTAGTAATGTCATAATTATTTTTCATATACTAACATTTTTATGAAACTTTTCAACAGAAACATAAGAAAACATTACGAATTTTCGTTTAAAATCATATATATATTATCATACATAATTTTGATTTTTGTTTAAAATCAAATTAAGTCTTTGCGCAAAAATATGTCTAAGCTGTGTCTATGTTTACACTTAGGTGTATAGCTTATCTATAAATATCTGCTATGCATGTACTCTCTATAAGAATTAACTAATGATACTATTTTTCTTCAACCCTTGCTTTCACAAACACATACATAGAAATAAGTTTAATTGCAATCGTAAAGACGACTGTGTATGTGTGTGTAAAACTCCCACGCCAGCTGCGGCCCTTAGGTTTTTTTACTCGAACGTTGGCACGCGCCCTTCTATTGAACTATGATATGAAAGGACTCGATCAACTGCTTTCGATTTTTAATTACTATTTTTTTTATTACGTTAATATTTCCTTAGTAAATTATTTACCAAAAACGAATATAAAATCGAAGATTGTTTCTTTATAATTATTTCTCTTCTTAAAAATCGGTTAATTGTTCGGAGGTAACAAATAAATTCAGAATTTTCTTGATTTTTAAATCTTTAACATACTTTTATTGGATTGAATATTACCTCTATAATGGTTGCCAACTATCCTGTTTTGTACAAAGGAAAACTAAGTTTTTATATAGTTAGAAAGTTTATTGTTTTTAAGTACTACTTAAACACTTCTAAACCTAATATACTTAATCTTTAAAGCAATAGGTACTTACTATTAAAATAACATATTCCAGTATAATTGTTCTCAAAAATCGAAACGAGAAGACAAAGACCAAAACTAACACTTTCACCAAGAGTATTTTACAATTCTTAAGCGCCTGACTTATTTTACGAGCAGATATCCAACTTCGTTGCGCTTCGATACACACAAGGGTAAAACAATAAAGACTTATTAATGTTGATCTTATAAAAACTGCCTGTTATACAGTTCATGCTGCTATAACAATATGTATACTTATTACTAATACTTAATAATAGCAGATTTGTTGAGACAGCACCAGATGTGCGATGTTCACGACGCGACGGATACTGAAGGCGTGGACTCCAGATGGAGACATGGAAATTGTCTGCAACTTTAGTTGAGATAACCTCAACAAAAAACATAATATTAACTATGTAAACAAACGATTAAACTCACGGATAAATTGGTCGAAGCTAGGTTCGACCCTTAGTTTCGGACAACACTCACGTTAGTTTTCAAAAACGCAAAGAACATAATGTTCTAAAGTGCACTGCCAGTTTGCTACGGTAGTTTTAAAAAATGAAGTTTTTTTTATTAATTATATTAGGTTTATCTAAGAATCGATAAACTGACTTATCCACCTATTATAATAAATGATAGGGAAATACGATACAAACATTAAACATACATATCGAATTAAAATATATTTTACTTTTTGAAGTAGTTTAAAAGATATACACAGTACACAAAAAAGAAATACTAGTAAAATGTACTGCTATAGTTACCAATCAAAAAGAATGGTCAAATTCTATAAATAGTTTTAGAGAAATCCAAGGACATACGTACGTTTCAGATACCGATGGATCTAGAGCTAGACAAATTTGTTGTTTGAAAGTTTAAGGGTTGAGTCATGTAGGTTAATATCTCCCAGTTATTATTCAAACGTGCATATGAAATTGATTACTTACTTTTTAAAGTAGGTTAAAATTTAAAATATAAAATAATATGTACCATTCACAAGGGACAAAGTAAAGGAGTCCATTTGTCACATGCATTTGGTTATGAGAGCTCTCACATGGCAAGTCATCATCATCATCATCATCTCAGCCATTGGACGTCCACTGCTGAACATAGGCCTCCCCTTTGGACTTCCATATGTACCGGTTGGAAGCGACCTGCATCCAGCGTCTTCCGGCGACCTTTATAAGGTCGTCTGTCCACCTTGTGGGTGGACGTCCTACGCTTCGTTTGCTAGTCCGTGGTCTCCACTCGAGCACTTTTCGACCCCATCGGCCATCCGCTCTGCGCGCTATGTGGCCTGCCCATTGCCACTTCAGCTTGCTAATCCGCCGGGCTATGTCGGTGACTTTAGTTCGTCTACGGATTTCTTCATTTCTGATTCGATCTCGTAGAGAAACCCCGAGCATAGCCCTTTCCATAGCACGCTGGGCGACTTTGAGCTTCGAGATGGCAAGTATAAACCTAAAAATAAAACTAATAAAGAAATCATACACTGCCTGCATTGGGGGATTATTCCCCAAAGCTCAGTGCATCCTGTAATTCAAGATGTCGCCGGTTTTTTTCCTCCCAAGCACTCCGTAAGGTGAGGCTCATCTTGCGAACATGTGGCCACCGTACATTAATCAGACAATCTTTACTTTTCATCATCATTTTCAACCTTATGTGCTAAGCAATAAGACGTGATTATGGAGCTAGTTGTTCCTATATTTAGCCAGACCATATGCTGAAGATGTGGGGGAAAGGAGCAAAAATCTGAATGAAGAACATGTGGTGAATTTATATGTCAAAACATGGGAACCCTTCTTTTTGAAGCAATCAGGTTCTTATTTGAACAATACATATTTAGCGTTCTAGGAAACCTTTAGGGCCAATCATTTCCCCATTGGAACTTTATAGGCAACTTGAGAACATGTTTGCTTCTTTGTTGTTATTACTAACTAGCTGCGCCCAGAGGTTTTACCCACTGTACTGTAACTTATGTGTTATTCCAGGGTCTAAGCTATCCTTATACCAAATTTCAGCTCAATCGTTCTACCCGTTTTGGCGTAAAAGAGTAACAAACATGCATTCAGACTTTCACACATCCATACATCTATACACTCTTACAAATTTTCACGTTTATAATATAAGTAGAATTTGTAGATGAATATAAAATACAAAGTTATCAATTCTAGCGCCTATTCAAAATGAAATACTTCTACAAATGTATAGAAAAGTAACTCATAGCTTTAGATCCACTTCACAGCAAAATAGAGTTAAACTCCGTAGAAACTGTGATTCAAAAGTCAATATAAAGCCAAGTTTGCTCGAATAATCTCAAAAGCGTCTAGACAGACCAAATAAAACAAAACCTACTAACCTGTGCCTACCACTCACTTCCTTCACATCTGTGCTTTGAATGGCCAGTTGCCAAGTCAGTATGGTATAACATAACCTATCTCAATGTAGGGTACAGCCACAGAGTAATTTTTGCAGATGGAAATTTCACTTCACCAAAAAACCTTAGGAAAGATAGGAATGAAAAACTACCTATTTATATGAAAAAAATATGCCTTTCAAGATGGGTCTTAGGAAGAAGTCGACCAGAAGGGTTGATTCACCGCGTAAGGTACAAAACCTATATTTTACTTGAATCAGAACTGCGTGATGCAACGAAATGAGGCAAAGAAAGAAGTTTTTGGCTCCATAGTCATTGTCGAAGCCTTGTATCATATGCTCTGACATTATGCGATGTTATACTCAAAATTTAACATTTTTAATATTATAATATGGTCTATAAAAAAGACTTGCAAATTCACAGTTCCTCTACTTTTTTTACTGTCTACGACACCATCACGATATAACTCTCATAGATTGGTGATGGTCTACTTCCTCTTGTGCCACAAAAGTAAGTGGAACTGATTATAAGTACGAGCACCTGTTACTCGTATATTATTACTTATATTTTCGATTTACTTTTCTGTTAGAGATGAAAGGAACCAGATAATGTCTGATTTTTAATACCTATACATATTTCACTATGATTTATCCCTCTGAATTACCTGACGCTACGGCCAAGGTGAACTAGCCGGCCTATTGAGGGCTTTCCCAGTCAGGCGGTGTATTATGCTCTATGCACAAAAGGGGACCTTCAACTTGAGGTTTATAAGCTAAGGTCATGTACACAAAGACACCGTTTCTAAGGCTGCATCTAGACGGGCTAGACATGGAGGGTGAGAATAAAGCTTTGTGACTAGTGACTAGAGGGTACCGGGTACATAGTGCGTAGGTCTTAAGTACGAAAATATATTGGGTATCACGATTCTTGATAGATAGGGCATGAATATTTTTTAGTGAATTTGGGGCCAATGATGTTTTTGATTCATTTTTGTAAAGAAATATCAATGTGAAAGGAAATTATAGTTTTGAAATGTGCAATTGAATTTAATAAAACTATACTTTAATATTTTTAAAATATTATTAAACTTAATAAAAGCATTATGTACTAGGAGCTCAGACACTGGGTAGGGGTAAATAAATATGACCTATTATAAACATGTGAAAGTATTAAACCCTTTCAAATCTATAGCGAATTTAATAATATTCCGTTCCATTTGTCACGGGTTCAGGTACAAATACTCCTTTCAATTTCTTTGTTTCACACCACAAGTGAGAGTCGAAGGAACTTGCCCTTTCTTCCTAAACTCGAATTGCATACCTTTTGAATGAACTTCTTGCAAACTTTTACAATACTGATCAACCTTTACAAAACCTCATACCAATCGATTTTAAAACTTATACTCTTAAGAATACGGATCAAGATATTTTCAAGAACAGCATTGTACTTTTTGCAAAGGTGCAAGATCAGGTCTTTTACGAATTGCTCTGAACAATTTGGTCTTTGACTGAATGGTAAAACCGTTACATGCCGTTAGTATGTTAAATGAAGAGAATAAAAACTTGTTCCTTCTTAATCCTGTATCCAGATTCATAATATGAAAATATCTTAGTAAACGAATTTATGGGAAAGCTTACAATTATTGACATCATCCACAGCCCTCTACATCCCACTGCTGGGCATAGGCCTCCTTCGTGTTATGCTACTCAACCCTGTCCTGTGCCAATCTGGTCCATGTGCGACCCGCCACTTTTATCAAATCGTCCATCCATCTGGCTGCTGGACGACCAATTATACAATTATTGACAACAAGAAAATTTTACAAATTTATTAAACTGACTTCAAGCTTCCTCTGTGAGTAGTGAGTGTGAGTAGTGAGTAAAAGGAAAGAAAAAAGACTCAAAAATCAAGTCAAAATGTAGAAATATAAACCAACATCTGCACTTACATATTTCAAGATGCTTGGTCAAAAAATCAATTACACTTATATTAAAATTAAATGCAAAAGCTCGTAAATGTGCGCGTTTATGTTACTCCATTATACTTTTGTATCTTAGAAGATTGAACAATATAATTATGATTATATAATTATATGAACTCTATTTTTACCGGGGTTAGACTTCCTTTGCAGGAGGTCGTCTAGGTGGGTACCCCAACAGTGCCAGCCCGCCTGAGCAGTGATGTGCAAACATTACTGTGCTTCGGTAGGAGCGCACTGTAGCTAGTTAAATTACTGGGCTAAAGAGTCTTAACATCTAATGACTCTTGAGTAAGAAGCGTTGGTGCAGCGCATCTAGGTGGCATTGTACAGATTATGGGCAGCGTTATCTCTTTAGATCAGAAGAGCGTCTTGCTCGTCTTCTTACTTCTTCGCATAAAAACACACACTGTACCTACTAAGTACCAACACAAAGGGTACTTTTTCACGGTAAAACCGCTTAAATAGCAACCAGTAAAAGTAATAATTAAAACCAGTAATCTATACTGATTTCGTTGTTACAATTTTTATTCCAATCCAATAATTAAAACTGAACTATTATTATTCAGTTAGAACTTAACCAACCAAAAAAATGACAGATTCAGGCAGATGTTTGCGCTCGCGCCGTTTTACCCACACATCCTTACTTCCATCTCTTTCTTATCTAAGAAATATTCAGTTGGTGTGAAAGAGAGATAAAATAAAATAGGGGTTGCATCGAGGGCATAGTGACTGCGATATGCACCAACACAGACACGAGAAATATTCGATTATTTAATGGATCTCAATAAAAGATCTGTGTGATTAATTTCATAGATAACACTGGAGGGTGGCAGTAGAAGTTTAATACACTAATTGAAAGTTATGTAATTAAAATTTAGATAAATAATGGTAACATTGATAGAATATCGTAAAATTCAACAATAAATGAAAACCTTACACACATTAATTGTTAAAAAAAATCTCGTACAAAAGATTCTCAATAAATAAATGACTCCTATTGATTTTATACTTGGTTTGATTTTATGTTACATAATATGCGACGTATGAATAAGGATTTGGCGCCCAAAACCAGGAAAATGTGTATTATAAAATCCTTGAAAACTAAAGTGTAAATTATTAGCTTCTCATGTATTATTTGTTATTCTAACCACTATAACACAAGCATTACATTTCTTAGCTTGGGGTTAGGTGACGCTGTGTGAAATGTCCTGAAATATTTATTTTGTCTCTCGTAAATATAACTTGTAAAAAAAAATGGTTTTAAAATTAAATTCACATAAATTTTATAACAATACTCTAACCCTGGTGGTCAGGCTAAAGCCACACGATTAAGAAATCAAGACATAAACGTTTTACAACCCTCAAAATTATTCTAACAGTAAAATAGTCTTGATCATAAAAAGCAATGCAGTTAAGTGGCTAAGCATCGCTTCCGTACATTAAAGCAACCGACTGGCGAAATAATATCATCTTTGGCTTCCGACAATTTGGAGTGCGTAAGAAAAACATGCTGCTGGTCAAAGATCCAGTTACAGCTACTTAAACTGTCGTCAACCGCCACCCACGTGCTCCTGTTAGGTTTTTTATTCGTCTTTTTACAAAGCTAAATAGATTTCCTGTTAGAAAAACAAACATTCCCGTTTATTGACTCGGAAATTTAAGTTTATAAATGTCTCATTTTGAATGATGTATTCGGAATGAGGTTGCGGCGGTGATGGAATGATGCTTCCGATTTTTGATGACATGTATATTATTGGTATGAATGATTTATGTGGGGGAAGAAGCAGGTTTTTACGACACTAGCTGCATTTTGAGGTTGTTCTTGCTAATGTATATTTTTGTGTAATTTTCGATGATCTAAATTTGAACCCGTTATAGTCTGAAAAGACAGACGAATCTGTCAATAGTTGAAGCTTATAATATTCTATTGTGTGTATTGTTTATTGTGTATGTAATTCTATCCAAAATGTAATTGGATTATGAGCTTAACCCATACTACCACATACCCAGTACCATCCATGGAATAAAGTTATAAATTTTTACCTTGTACCCGGCGGTTTTACCCGCTGAAAGGTAGCCTAATAGGTATTTTGTAGGTAGGTGTATACCAGGGGCTAAATAAACCAATTTTCAGAACAAGCGGTTAATCTTTTTCAAAGTCCGGAGAGGCTATTTATAAATGCTTATATCTAATCCACGATGAACTTTGTATATTAGGTAGTAATTCATAATGCATTTATTTATTCCAGCAAATGTAGGTTATTAGTTATTAGGTACAGATCTTATTGTTATAATTAAATGTACCTACTACATTTTACCCCGCTAGAGCGCGTGCAAACACAAGATTATATAAATAAAACGAATGTTAATTAGATTTACTACAGCAGTAGTTCAAGTACAAGTAACTAACCATTTAAGAGCATGATTTGTATGGACATTGTTACAAAAAAATCTGTTCAAAACTAAACACAATACCGTTGATATAAAAGATCGCCCAAATTATCAAATTGTTCATCAGATTGCGGCGAAGATATCAAATTATGAGCCCTGGAAGCGAACACATCGATGTGACGTGCTCGAGCAACGATATGGATCAGTGCTCATGTACAAATCAGTTTCACGAGTCGTGTGAGATGGATGTATTAGCCCTTCTAGATTAACGTTATCTTTGGAATATAACCTACTGGCTACGCGCAGCAGTTTTCGAGCTAAAATAAGATTGGGGTTTTCTAGGGTCTATCTAACCTAACTAGCATTGAAGCGTTGGCGCAGTGCACCCAGAATTTTACCTTTGTAAAATACTGGGTAGCACTGTACTAATTTTAAGCAGCGTTATCTCTTACCATCAGGAAAGCGTCTTGCTAGTCTTCCTTACTTCGTTGTATAAAAAAAACTATATACCAAGTTTTAACCATTAATGCATCCTTTCTATTTAATTTTTTTTTATTTATTTATGAAATCCAAATGCATATAAAGAAAACGTGAAATTAACTTACCTATCTATCAACTCAGAGCTCCAACAACTAAACTGATTGAATAGAAATTAGGCACACAAATAGTTTTTAAAGCGTAAAAATCCAACAAGAAAGGATTTATTAATACGGGTGAAGTCGCAAGCATCAGCTTGTTTATTATAAATCATGCAGTAAGAGTATAATATCATCAAGACTCTGTCAACTAAAAAAATGCGGACTACCGTGGACGTCCATTGATTTACGAGATATAAAAATTTGGGGTCGTTTTAGCTGTAATTAAAATAGCTAAGAACCTGACGCAGTGGGTGGTTGGCGACAGTTCTCACGAGCCTATTAAATATAATTTTATTTGTTTTTATTTGAATTTATGACCCTTGTATTGTATCCTTGGGTTTGTTTTGCAAATCCAAGCTAGCAAGTTTATGTCACGGTTAGGGGTGTGGTCGAAATCATTTTTTTTTTGTTTTATTGTGAAAGACTTCACAGTGAAAGGTTACCTACCTTTCACTCACACTCTTAAATTTATAATTAAATAAATTCTGTTACTAAATATTATTGCTTTTATCTTTTTTTATGTAAAGCCCTATCAGGTACTTTGGTTGCCTGAAAATTGCTCGTACACGTATTTTATACTATGAAGAACAGTAACTATGAAATGACAAATTAGAAAAGTGGCGGGAAATGCATGGATAAGATCAGTCAGAGACCAGGGAAAATAGTAGAGCACGGGGATTTTTGCCCATCAGTGGGCTATAAAAGGCTGATGATGATTATAAAGGTAATAAAATATTATAACAATAAGGAACAAAAAAAAACAATAAAACTAAAAAAATAAAAACAAAAATATCATTCGGAAATATAACAATTAGGGATATAATATTAAATTCAATAGGGTTATTTAGGAATGTCTGCTCTAGTAATTAAATTTCATGTTGCTATTATTTATTAAAACTCTAAAATAATAGCTACGGATAGACTACCTTTAGCTACTATTAAAACATGTTTAAAGGGTTATGATGATTAAATAAATTATAATAGCTAATTTTATTAATTGTATATTTTGATATATCACATTCGTATTTTTTATAATCTTTACAACTACCATTTCTCAAAATAATTACAATCCCAACTCAACAGTAGGTAGGTAGGTACTATACTATTGATAATTATTGATAATATCTGATGCGTAGATCAAAATAAATGTCTAACAATATGAGACATCACGCGGATTAATTGCTAACTTAACAATGCAACCCTTTACAATCACATGTCAACATACTACACTCTTAATAAAACACTGACTCAACTTTTATATATGCTATTGAAATTATGACCTAAAAGCTAAAAGACAAGGTTGATTTTCCATTGATAAATTTTCTTGGTAAAGTTTGTTAAGAGAGCGAACACAAAAGTACGATGTTATCACGCATACGAATACCAGCTAAAATATTATAAACGATTTGTGAAATGCGTTGTCAGCATGACGCGAAGCATCAATTTTTTTTGTTGAAGGGTTGTTTTGAATCGTTTGATACTGCGATGAAGTATCCCAGCGTGCGTCTTCACTGTTTGGAAGCCACCACCCGCGGCAATGTTCTACGAAATTAACATATTATGCATATTTTAACGATCCTTTTTAACTTTCACATTAAGAACGCTGTCTAAAAGTGGATTTCAATTTACAACTGCTTTTTTAAGGGCATCACCGTTGTGAATTACAAGCTTTTTAGGGTTAAAGTCAGCCGTTTGGCTTACTGAAGTCAAAGATGTTTACAAATTTACAGTTTCTGTACGCAAAACTGGAATTCATTTAAGTTTAGCTACCTAGACAAGACGTAATATAATGATTTATATAAAAATTTAAATACAGATGTAATAATATTAATTAATAATAATGCGTCCGAATATTATGTATAGCTAACTGGCTAATAGTTATATCAAATATTAAAATTTTCTTTTAGCTACATAAATTAATCAGTATTTCTTATAAGTAATATTGTGTTATAATTAATAGCCAATTCTGAGACGTGACCCTTAAATATAAAGTCGGTAGGCAGCGCACAACAAGATTGCATTAAGTTTATGTTTATAGATTTAATAGAAGCAGTTCATGTCACACACTGGCCATAAATTCTGAAGCAACTGTTAAGACTAAATTCCAGTGAGAGCTTTAAATAAAAGCCTCTGATAAGAGCTATCGCAATCAGTGTAAAAGAGCAAACATGTTGTCTATATCCAAGTCAAGTTTAATTAAGTCGGAGTAATTCTTCTTATTGATAAGGGGTGCTAACCACTAAAATGTACGTATTTTTATTCTGGATACTGGCAACTCTTTTGGAGCAATTATATTTTATTGTATTTAGAAAACGAAACGGCCTTCAAATTCGAAAAGAGAGTGCAGATTTGACTAATAACGAATGTTAATATGAGTACAACTGGGTATAAAAGGCCTCGTTTTTGTACCACAACTGATGTTTGACTTTTGACAATGATTACATTATTATTTGAATAATATCGTCTCACCACTGGTCTGTGTTGTTTTTGTCTAAATCTACCACATTATAAATATTCTACTCTCTACCCCAAAATATATTTTTTTCAACTTTGTTAACTTTATATTGACAACATGACATTAAAGTTTTAGGCTCACGGTTCAGGATAGGCGAAGGAGTAAGATTTTCTTTGTAATGTTATCTAGAATAAATTACCTCTGCCGTTGAAGAGCATACCTAAATGAAAGGGCAAAGCTCCATGTAAATCACTTCCTCACGTCGTGTACACCTTTATCTATTGCGATAATTTCCGAGGCGTTAAATAAACGCTTACGAACAATTTAATTGAATAAAATTAGCCAATAAAGTGCGGTTGTCGATGGCCTACAATGGCATACCGCCTTTGCTCAGCGCGCTCGTAAACTAGGCTTATTTACTGGTTGTTCCTTTGGGAATCCGTAAGTGGTTCACGAAATGTTGAAATAAATACAGATACCGGACAAAATGTTAATATGTGTGTACCTAAGAGAAGACACTTTGCGGCACGCCTATAGTTGAGGGTTGAGAGTAAGTACTCAAGCGGGATGTGAAAGCCTAATCATTAGCATAGGTTTGAGCAAAGTTGGTATTTTATGAGCATTATGAAAGAATTGCATAGTACATCGGTCCGGTAAGTGATTTGCATCAACTGTACTTATTGGAAAAGCGTACACGTTAGTAGTAATTGAAAAGTGTCAGTTAGGTACCATAGAGAGCGATATCTGCCTTGAATATTATAGTCTGTAAAGTGTCCGAATACTGAATTCGTTCTGGGAACGTTTTGCTGTTGCAGTAATAGTTGTTTTTAGTTTTTACAACGTGTGAAATGCTAAAGTAATCGGCAAGTGGCATCCAATAAAAAACTTAAGTATTTTATTCTTCAGGAGCAAGGAATTGAAATAGTGCCTTAAATATAGGGGTAACATTCAGTCGAAGTCCAAAAAGTGTAGTATTTCAAAAATGTGTAAAATGTAATGTGAAATAAAATTATTTTAAGATCTCTAATAATATTTTTTGAAGAATGTGATGAAAGTTAGATAAGAGAAAGAGGTGTGTCAGGCTCATATTAAGTGGGAAATAGTCTCTGTCTACCCCAACGGGAATCAGGCGTGATTATAATATGTATTATGTTAGTGTATCTACCTATAACCTATGTTTTATTTAATTATAATATTTTATCGTCATTATTTTAACCTGCTATGATTTCAAGTGCTATAATATTAAGTTATTCGTATGTGAAATTTTCATTTATTTATTTTATATACTAGAGGTAATCAGTCAACCTGTAACTTTATATTATACTAGCTGCGAACAGCGATTTTACTCGCAGTACTATAATAAAGCCTTTGTATTATTCCAGGATCTAAGATCTAAGCTATCTCTATACCAAATTTCAGCTCAATCGATTCACCCGTTTAGGCATGAAAGGGTAACAAACATACATCCCGACATTCTTACAAACTTTCACGTGTATAATTAGTAAGATAAGAAAATAAATAATAAAGTCAAGACTGATCAAACCAGCAACTTACAAAGTAACTAAAATACTTGTCCCGTTGTTAATAATGAAAACATTGGCTGTATAGAACACGCGCGAAGCCCCGGGGTGCAGCTTCCAAATGCGACGACTTAATCAACGGACTTTAATTTAAGGTATTCCACCATGCTTTAAGAGCCTTGTATCAATTTGTTTGGTCAGGCGACTTGAGTTATGAAAACATGCATAACACAAAATATGAGAGTATTTTGAACATACTTTGTTTATATTGCAATCCCTCATAGATCTACACAAGTTTACCTCTATTTGTAATATTAAAATAACCATTGTAATAAATAAATAATATACATTATTATCTACGTCTGCCAAGGAATCTATTATTGTAAAATTTAGAGGTTTTGAAATAGAACTTAGTAAGATAATTGGCACTATTTTAAATAGTTAATTGCCTCACTCAGTTAATTTCACACCGTTTTGCGATAACCGAACATCGCACATTTTATCTTAAAGTCGCTGCGATCGTTTTACCGAACATGATATATCGAAAACGCTTATAATTTTCTACCTCGTTAATTTAAGTGCAAACTTCGATACGTGCCTAATTAGCGAGTTAAAATCTTTGTTATAATTGGGAATAATGAAACTTGCTATTTGCAATGTGACAAATGTTACCTTTGTCGGTCGTCGTAATGACGCAGGCCGGTGGCCGAGAAGGGGACCGGCCCGGTCGAGAACCGGAGACAAATTTATCTCATAAATTATACCTGAATACGATCACAGTCTAGTTAAATAAAGTTAGATTCCGCGCGCCGTGCTTACCAACTGAAGCCAATTTCGATTCTATAAAAGTTGACAAGGAATTTTAAAAAGTGAATTGTAATTATTATTTTAGGCATGAAAGGTTGGCAACGTGCTTTCAAGCAATGATCCTGGTATAATACACGCAGAGATAATCATTTTCAATCAAAAGGAAGTCGAAAGGAATCAAGAGGTTCGTCTGTTTGCTGCTAAGTAGCAAAAACAGTATTCTTCCTCATTATGTCATATACACTACCAGTACATTTTTAATATCGGAGACGTGACGACCAAGTCGATGATAAGCTTCATACTGATCGATAAAAAGAATCTGCACTGTTACATATTGTTTTTGGTGTGCGGTTTCTACATTTTACTCAATTATGCGACCACGATTTGCATCGTTAATTCTCTTCTCGATATCGTAATTCATCCTCATCTTAATTATGTCATACGTCCAAAAAAGAGAATATTTTAACTTTGTTCCCGAAAGATATTAACATTATCGTTAAAATTTGCATACAGTTTATAATCAGTTTATTTAATACAACTCTATTTATACTAAAATGCTTATTTTGAATAGTTCAAATTTATTTTTATAGCGTATAATAACTTCAAATAGATCAATCAAATACAATATCTATCAAGTATAATACTTGATTTAGCATTTACTTCGAAGCTTACTTAATAGTATCATTATCATTAGGTACTAAAGAGTCTTATTCTGATTATGGATAATAAAGACACTAAGTTGTGCTAGTTTGCCTTTAGTTACTGTGAAGTATTTGATTCTTATTGATATAAAAATATTTTAATATCTACACACTTATACAAAATACGATCACATTGAATAATGAGGCCATCAGGTTAGTTTACTCTCTTTTCCCATAGTTGTTTTTATATTATAATATTTATAATAATATTATGTCTTATTCAATTTTAAGTTGTGCGTTCTGAACAAAAAAATACCACTCTACTTACACGCTATAGCATTTTAAACGTAAGATTACTAATATATTTATATGAGTTTTACGGAAGGTATGCCATAACGATATTATAACTCGAGTTATCCTTTTTTTCACAAGTTGCAAAGATTTGGGTGTTAAACTTTTATATAGTAAAATATATGTTGTCTCACATAAACATTAAATAGCTGATTGACCATACTACTATTACATGACCATACTATTATTACTACTATTTACTAATAATTGGTTTTCCCAACATCAGTGAAATGATTCAATGTTGTATGTACAATGTATAATTTTTAGCAAGTAAAACCGTGGCACAAAGTCATTAAAGAAAGTCTTTATTTAAAGTTTAAGAGCAGAAGCGTGCCACACACGTGGCTCCCAACATCGAACCAACAATCGCTTATGCAAATACACTCACTTGCTCGTAATATAAGTAATCGAGGTGAAATTATATGGGCGGTCAGGACGTCCATCCTTGTCCTTGTGAATTTAGTTCCATTTAAATTTTATATTTTAGCACACGCAACTGTACGTCTTCCTGGAGGTGATGAATATTTTAAATGCGATTGTTTGAATTATTGGGCTATTTTTTTCTTTTTAATGATAGAGACAATTAATAAAATTAGGCGTTGCTTTGCGGAAATCCACGATAATTCATTAATTAATAAAAATAATTTAATTACTAGTCAAATATACACGCGGTAGTGTGTCAAGGCAATTTCAAGCATAAGATTAATATTAAAATAATAATGATAGAGAAATTCAATCAGACGGCCTGGATAATGAGCGGTTCCTACGTTGCCTATAAATGTCTGTAACAGCAATGGTGGTGGCAGACACGATGATAGTCATTGCACATGCTATCAATAACAAATAGGTTAGCATATAAATCAGATGAGTATTAATAAAACATAATGTATTTGTAAATTATGGAAACCTGGAGTAGGTTTTATTTGTACGAAGGTTATATTTGTACATAATTAAGTACAGCCGACTTGGTTACCTAAGAGGTAACCAAATGTTCCAACAATATGTTACAGAAATTGTCTCATAATTTTTAAACTATCAGGGATCTAAATATTCATGTTAAGATATTGTTTAGGAGTTTACTAGTTTACTAATCTCCGAACCTGTTAACAAGTTGGCGGCCTCTCATTATTTACCAAACAAACCGAGATAAGGCGAAACAAGCTCGAATCGTAGACGCTTTTTAAGATTTGCCAAACTTCTGTCGGCAGTTTTTGCTGTTCACCTGTTTTTATGTCGCAAGTCTACCTACCACCCGCGTTCTAATAAACACTTATCAGGCGAGATCTTAAGGAGCGAAGAATTATGGTATATTTAAACAATTTATTGCTACGCAAGAACAAGAGAAATACTGATAACGCTTTTGTTTTGCGATAACGCTCTTCAGTTGTTTCGCGCCGAACTAGCAAAAAAATTAAACGTACAAGTCATTACATCTCCAAAAAGTTCTGATATCACAAAAAACAAATATCGATCTAGATTCCAATTTTAATTTATCGCATCAACTTTTGTTCTCGATTATTTGGATGTCACTAGAGAATTCGTGAATTACATTTTGATTGAGCCATTTTAATAACAACATTGCTATTTTAAATATTAAACGAGCTCTAATGAATTGTATTTCACTATTAATTGTGCTCATTATGTCATAAATTGCATACGAATTGTCGATTGTCGTGATTGTTTCTGTGAATATCGTCGCATCGTTTAGAAAATATTTTGTTTTGTGATTTTGTGATACGTTTGTTTTTGAGCATGACTTGTCATCGCAGTTTATAAACGGAATTTCCTTTGAACATGGTACGGTTGGCAAAAGTATACGAACCAACGTTTTTGTATTTTTTCATCTTATGTGTCAAGTTCTAGTTGTGTCTGAAAGTTAATCTCTTTTTACTTAATCAAAACAAGCACGTTTAATAAGAAAAACTCCGCTATAAATGTTCTCATTGCTAATGCAGAACATTGTCTTATTAGAATTTAAAACTAAACATTAAAAAATAATCACTAGAAGATCGAGAGATCGTGGTCAAAGGCTAACCTATAACGAATTAAAAAAAACTAATATTATGAAAGGAAAATTATGTAACCTTTTCAACACCTAAGCAGTTATTTTGATAAATCTGAAATTTGGTTTGTAACCCTGGAATCTTCTAAATATATAAAAGGAATGAGTGATTGATTGACTGACTGAACGATCTATCAACGCACTGCGTAAACTGCTGGACGTAGGTTTAAATTTGGAACACCGATAATAATATTTTTTTTATAAGAAGAAAGGATAGGTTTTAAGGCGTAGACCTTCGCTAAGAAAGAATTTTTTCACGCGGGCAAAGCGGCGAGCATAACCTAGTAAAACATAATAGTATTCTGAACAGTGGGTAAAACCTTTGGGCACAGCTATAGTTAGACGCTAACCGTAAAATCTACAGAAGCTTAAATAAAATCAAACCGGTAACCTATCATACAAAAGTATCGCTTACTGCGTAACTCTATCTATTTTGCCGACCGTAAAACCATGTTCGCTCTTTGACGTCTTAATCCAATCAACCAAATTAGTCATTTAGACAAAAAATGGTAATATTATAGCAAATTATATTCGAATCATTGGTGCATAATATGTGTTATAATTAACATTCGACAAATTAAGGTAGGTCAGGTATAAATAATAGCTATTATGTAGTTAAATTATGTCTTTTGATCGTGTAGGCGGATTGGTATCATAATTTGTGAAGACAACGGCGCATATTGGACATTGGTCTTTTGTGTTTTGTAATTAGATATTAATTAATGGAATAAAAAACATAGATGCTATTTTATATTTCTTTATTGATTAACTTATCGAATCTTTGTTGAGGTTTGGATTCCTATTTTAATTTAGGTATATTGCGTTGTTATTAATGGAAGTTACCTTTATTTGTTTAAACAAATCTTTCCAGATAATATTATTATATATTATAGTATTTATTGTTTTTTTGCCAGTTTATTTTCATAAATTTAACTAAAATAATTGAGATAGGTATTGTCAAAAAAATCTTCTTGTTAGATTTTTTGACTCTGCTTTTGAAAGTAATTTTGCATTAACTATTTTATAAATATTTTGAATTTGTAGTAGGTATTAATTACATATACAAATAACGGTTAAATTAGTGAAAACCAAATTTATACCGAGGACAATAAAAATATTACATATGTCCACAATATTTAAAAAAGTCTATCTTTATTTGTATAACATTAATCCACATTTGATCCAGATTTTCAATGATAACAGGCATGATTGTAATCAAAGGCAAACGTAAATAAAGACATAAAATGTCACTTCCACTTGAATGTAAAACCAATGATCACCTACCATTCCATTCAATCTTAACCCTTTCAACATAATATCTCTCTTAAATGACCAGGTCACTATAAAGCTATTATTAATACATATCTTTCGAGCCTCGTTATCTAACTGAACAATCCTTTCAAACCACTCTATTGTTTTTAGGCCGCTTTTTTGTTGATATCAATATTTTTTACGATCAAAAATAAGATAAAGCAGTGATTTGTACGTAACAGATATCGAGTATCGCTCTAGGGCTATGACGGCGGCAACCTTTCTTTGTATGTAAATATTTTATTGTGTTATAAAAACTATCTCTATGGGATTCGTGTCGTTTGATATAAATCGATTGATACGATTTGATATAATTTTTGCTTTACAATATTATAAACATGATTAGTTTGAAACAATTTAATAAAGTATACAGTTCAATTTACTTTTGTATACTCGATCAGTGAAAAGAAAAAGTAATATTAAATGATCTTTCTTTAGGCTATTCTTAATACTATAATATAAAATGAGTGCATATATGGTATGGTGCAATGAGGCAATAAACCTCCCAAAAATGTTTTAATTTGCGTTTCAATAAATTAATTACATTACTTATTTTTGAACTATTGTAAATCATGCCAGTGTTTCTTGGTAGTTTTATATAATATCCAAAATTATTCGAAATTTTATGAAATTATTTTATTACAATATTAAAAATGAGGCACACTTTGCTAAAGATCTCAATGTAAAATATAAATCGATTTAGATTAGTGTATTCGAATTCTTCATTGAAAGTCCATTGGTCAAGATTACAAAGTTTTGATCCGACACTAAACATGTTTTAATGGGATTTATCCTTTTTCGCATGTAAATCATTTAAAATGCCGATTTTGGGAACTAGTTGAGACTGGTGGTTTTACTCACTAATAAAATCTGTATTTATAAGTCATTTGTCGGACATAAGTTACCTAAAAAATCTTCAATCGGCCTAATGTTGGTGGTATATAGGTAGTCTGAAAGAGACTACTGTTAGCAATGTGATCGCTTTATTAGATCATTTTAGATGATATTTTTTGGGCAAAACCAACGAATTAGGGGGCAAAACAATATAATTCGACTTATGATTTTGGCTTAGCATTTTAAAAGTAAACTAACTACAGGATTTATTTAAGATCTTGCATTTAAAAGTGAAGTTATATGGTATTGCACTAAATATTAATTAATATTAATGAAAATATTATTTTAGATTGCAGATAGGTCTATCAACGCACAGCCTAAAACACTGAACTGATTGTTTTGAATTTGGAACACTGATATACCTCTGCTAAGAAAGTGTTTTACCACGCAAGCATAAGCTAGTGCTTGTAATAATTATAAAAAAAAAACTAAATTCTAGTAAACTTAATCAGTTCAAATACTGGCCTGAGAAATGTTTCAAACTGAGAGCTGTTTCAAACATCGACACTTTTGCATTTATAATATAATTGGGAGATACACACTAAGTAGGTAATAAAAAATAATACAGATTTGTATGTCGGCACCTTAACTAGAGGTATTTGAAAAAGTTACGAGGACCTAATCCTAATAACTTACTTTTTAATAAGATTTTTATGAAGTTTACCGAACGAAAGGATACGTAATGATTGTATGTGTTGAATTTATGTCCTTTTAAAGAGGCGATGTAAATGTTCGAGTTTTAAATGTAGTACCAACAAATTACTCGTATTATGAACTTAGAGAATCATAATTTTAATAAATTATTATGACTAATTCCTACTAATATTATTTTTTACTTGAAAAAAAAAAAAAGATTGTATAGACCTAAACGGCTGGGCTGTTTGGGCTAAAATCTAACTTTAAATATTTTCTATGTATTTTTTGGGTTGGTTATGTTAAATAAATATTTTAACATAGACTACTTTCCAACGAGCGACTGTGCCTAATGAGAAATAATTATCCCTAAACATCAGGTGAACAAGTCACACCTAATACCTACTCATTAAAATATCAATAAAAAAATGCGACTTGAGGCGTTATTCTAATGAAATGAAAGTAGCTATTGAAATTAAACTTTAAAAAATTCAACGTTAATTAATATTTAAATCGATTCAAGTATCGTATTGATTTTAATATTCGAATCTATATCGATTATCGGGTAGACATCGAATGATTGATTACGAACAAGTGTACTAATTTTGAATTCCTTTTAAGGAGGTGAATTAATAGATATGTTTGTTTTTGAGGGTGTTTGGTTATCGCCGCGAGCTATTGACGAATCTTGGGTCTAAATAAGTTTGGTTACTTAAGGGGACGACTTTCGATTTCTCGGTTTTTAGCGGGTCTATTATGTCTTTAAAAAACAGAACTATACCTAAATTATTTCAAATTTTTCGTCTATTAGGTCTATATTCTTTATGTTGGAGAATTTCTTGTCAATTTGGCAAATATCGATTTTAGCCTTTTTTGGAATAAGAGTTCCTAGTTAAGACTTGTTGATTCTTTATTTCTAATTATGTTAGTTCATTCTATATCTAGCAAGAATATTTATAAACATAATTCATTATAATATGAGAAATAAAAAAATCTTGAAAACTAAACTTATAAATACTAAATCCAAATTTAAATCTAATAAACCTATGGTAGAGGGATAGGACAGAATGCTGGCGGAATTGTGCCACTGAATATTAGCTATATATTGATAGTCATACGTTGATCGTTGTTGAAACCTTGTATCCATAACATATTTTGCAAATTACGAGTTATCAATAACTGTAAGAAAGAGTGCGGAATTTCGATTATAATTATCAAGTGCGCTACTTAAAAAATTAAGTTAAGAGGTATCAACGTATCACCCTCGATATTTTATATTATATTTTCATCATCTCAACATCAAGCGCCTTAACACTAATCGCTCCCGAATGAACTATCATATCAGGCAATCAATAAATAAATGTTTATATTGTGTTAATGACAAAGAACGCTTTGGATGTAATCTATTACATGATACGCCTCGCCTCGGGCGCCTAACGTCTAATGTAATCCGTGGATGTATTAATGAATTCATAAGCAGCTTCTCGAATGTGTAATTAACATTTTTGTATGTAACTACTGTTTTTTATGCGATGACATGACTTTTGACTGAAAGAATGTAATTGGTCGACTCTTGAACTAATTTTTAAAGTATGTACTTATTTTGGCAATAGATACAAAATTACGAAGGGAGCTAAGCAAGCGTAAGCTAGAGGTAAAAAAGTAGATATACTCTACGTATGAGTATACAAGTAGGTACCAAATAGATAAAGAGAGGTGTTTTGCGAACGACTGGTCTTTAAATAAAAAAATAAAACTGACTTGCAAAAGTTCTACGTTGCCTATTTGAATTAATTAATTTTGTGTTTGTGTTTTATAAGAAATTTAGAGCATACCCATCTTGACGTAAGTTTGGGTGGGAATTCCTTCTTTAAATAAGTTACTTTGGTATTTAAAAAAAAGATGCATCTATTTACATAAGGCCTTAATGAAGTACGTGCAAAACTAATTATTTTCATAAGTTTATTATTGAATGTTAACTCGCAACAATGTATAAATATCAAAAGCCTAGTGTTAATGGAATGTGTAACTAGTTTTAAAAGCTAATCGAGTTTTCAGAATTTACTTTTTGTCTTTTAACATTATTCGCCCGCGTGTAATTGAGTCGGTCAAACCAACTTGATATTTTAACGCCCATTCACTACTGCACTTGATTTTGATACGATACCTTCATATTCTGGAATTTATTACTGATAATAAATTATGGGTTCCGTATGATTTATTTTAATAAATTAAAGCCAAAATGGTTTAAAACAATTATGAATGTTAAATTTTGATAGGTAGTAGGTATAGAACAAAAAATAAATACCCTGTGAATCAGATTGGCACAGGACAGGGTTGAGTGAGGCGGAGGTCCTTGCCGAGGTGTACCACTTCATCTTGGCAAGAAAGTCTCGCGGGGAACCTCCAGCGTGGGAGGAGGTCACGCACATGCGGCGACAGGCGAGAAGAGCCCTATTGGGGCGTTGGACGGAAGACCTGGTGCCACCCGTTCCTGGTCAGTGGACGGTGAATGCCATTCGCCCTGTCCTCCGAAGATGGGTGAGGCGGCGGTTTGGGTCGTTGACCTTTAGATTGGTGCAGGTACTTTCCGGTCACGGCTGTTTTGGTAAGTACCTGCACCAGATCGCCAGACGGGAGGTGACACCAGCCTGTCATGAGTGCGGGGCGCCAGAAGATACGGCGCTCCACACGTTGGAAGAGTGTGCCGCTTGGGGCCCGCAGAGGGACAGGCTTTCAGTCCTCGTTGGTGGCGACTTCTCGCTGCCGAGTGTGGTCAACGCCATGCTCGGCGGCGAGGAGTCGTGGCAGGCTGTGGTTTCTTTCTGTGAAGAAATTATGTCACAGAAGGAGGCCGCAGAGCGGATCAGAGAGTCTGATGCTCTTGCGGATCCGATCCGGCGCAGGCGACGTGGTGGACGGAGGAGACAATTTGCTCGTCTACTTTCTCCACCGCCATAATTGGACTCACTGGTCAGAAGCCGGGGGGCTTCTGGCTAGCTTGCACGAGCCCAACAGGTCTGGGGGGTGGTCTTGTTAGGAAAGATCACCCCTCCATTGGCGCAGGGGTCCAGTGAATGACCGGGCTACCGCCGGGGTGGGATGGTGAATGCAACTGCGACCCCATCCTGCCCCTCAAGGGCGGAAAGACGGCCTACCGAGGGGTTTTAGTGGGTATTATTGCTGGCCTTGCACTCCCGCTGGCAATTGAGTCCCACATAACCCGTACTTCTCCCCCGGGAGGTACGGGTATGCATAAATGCATTTCCCCTCGTAAAAAAAAAAAAAAAAAAAAAAAAAAAAAAAAAAAAAAAAAAAGGACAGGGTTGAGTGGCAACATGAGGGAGGCCTATGCTCAACAGTGGAATGTAGATGGCTGTGAATGATAATGATGGTGATATCAATAAAATACTTAAACATATAATTAAAAAAATAACAAGCACTAATAATTATCAATAATATAAAACTTAAAAAAAGCACTTTAAAATACTAAACGTTCTAAGATTATATTATTGTTGGGGCCAAATCTGGCCTAGTACAATTCGCGCAAATTTTTTGGTCGATCTGTTTGGCTGCGTAGTAGTAGCCTATTTATAATTAGCTGCTGCGTAGTCACAAATTTAACTCTATATCGGTCAAAAAGAGATGATCAACCAACCAACCAACCAACCCAACCAACCAACTTATAAGAATATTTTTGTTATCGAAACCGTTTAGCTACTGAACTCCAAAATCTTTAAAGTTAAGCATCACAACCGATTAAAATCGTCCACTGCTGATCAATTCTACTCGCGCAAGGAGCATCGGACCTAATTGTAGTGTGAACGTGCAATTCACGATAAACGCACTCCTCGTCACGGTCATGGATTAATTACCCTTTATTATGCAAATGTAAGGACTGGAGCTTGTCGCAGTTTACTCCGAAACAGGGAGTAAAACTGCTGAAAATTTCGACGTGAAAGAAAGCTACTTAGTGATCACGATGATTTTGTCTTACATTGTATCTTTTGAGTACCAAGAACCGGCGAGCGTGTATGAAGATTGTGATGAAAGTTGAGGAAGCGTAAGAGGTGTGTCAGGATCTAAGTGGAGGGAAATAGTCTCTACCTACCCCAACGGGAACCGGGCGTAATTATAATATTAATGTAGGTATGTGTTGTATCTTTTTGTGGAATAATCATTGATTATCAGCAGGGATAAAGTTTACTCGCATTTTATTCTTTTCCGTCACTCCTGCCAATAACGCATCACACAACGCTTCATTTAGTAGAAATATTACTTATATATACCTTATTATAAAAGCTGTATTGCAAAACGTTTAGTAGAATATAAAATAGAATAGAATGACTCTTTATTGCATACCAAAACACAAGAAATAATAATATCTAAAATATATAAATTTGTTTATCTTATATAATGTCTTAAGGGTTAAAGCCGCAAAATATACTAGTACTAACTTATATAATGTAATAGTATTTTAGTGTGATAAATAAAGTAACTTATATATTAGTATTTTAGTGTGATAATACGATATCTAATGCGTTTTCATACGATAATAAGATATCTAATGCATTTACTTTTGCATTGATAATAAACAAAACAACAATACATTTTATAACTTTATTTATAATAAGCGCTTTCAATGTAGAAACATAAAAGTATAATTATCCGGTACTTTACGATTCGCTTGTCATAACAGCACATTCCCAAGCGCAAGATATATTCTCTCTAATTTTAGAGCAAGCCGCAAACATATAAAAGTAAGTGAAAGATGCGTTCATCCCGCGAGCTGTGTTTAGACCTAACTCTATTAAAATCTCCATAACATGCGCTCTAACCGTGTATTAATCTAAAAGCTCGCCTCACTCAAAGCTATCTCATGCATCACTACGATCTGCTAAAACTCCTAGCTGCCGTAAAAAAACTTTAATAATTCCAATTAACCCTAATAATAGGCTCCGGGCATAGTGAAGGCAGCGCGATTAAAAAGACAAATTCCTTAACCACTAGAGTACAATAGCAGGTTGCGAGCATTCCGTCGGATCGAAGCCTGGCTTTTATTAATAGACCGGTAGCTGGTAGCCGCCGCAGTGGCCATACTGAGCGAAAGATATGATTAACACAAAGCGATACATAATAAGCGATATTGGGACCAGTTCGGCTATGGACACAACGTGTAACCGCAGCAGGTTCCGAACGTATCCATTACAGGCTAATGCTCGTGCCTGCGACAAACTGTAAGTTTGCTTTACTATTTTTCGAACTAGGCATGTGTTGGTGTTTTGACGCAATCGAAACTTCATGATTGATTATTCGATATTCGAAATTAGTATTCGAGTTGAAAGGAGCAGTAGCATCTAAACGCGATTACTGTTTGAATGTTACAAATAGATACACAAAAAGACGGCCCGCCCGATGGTAAACAGTTACCTGTGTCACCAGTTGTATTGCCGATGCTTTGTCAGACATAATGAAAATATCTTCTTGGCTTCACTGAATATTGTGCACAAACACAGCTATCATTTTACAGCTTTGTGACACAGCACTCTTAGGCTTAGATGCGACACTATTATATTGATTACACTTGTTATGATAGATAACAGAACCTTTTCGCACTATCAAGTCTGGTACATTATAAAGAACTTAGGCATCACGGCGCGAATTTAGAGATGGATTGAATTTTAAGATGCGTTTATCACGTTTAAGTCAAGTTTAACACAAAATATGTTTTTTTTTATTGTAGTATGTTTCTTTTTGTTTTGTAGCAACGAATAAAATTTGTTATATTCTATTCTAAAATCATCAAATATCAGACGTTTCGATATCGATGCGATATTATGCTAAAATGACTCGATCGATCGCCTCCGAACTATTCCAAACAGCCTGAAGGCAGCACTGGATGCTATAATTTGTGCTGAGCTATTCACGCGACTTTGTGCCTTTTACGGCACTATATGTAGGTAAGTGGAGACGACTCTTAATTGCCGTTAATGATGATACAAATACCACGATCGGCACGTGACTGTATCCAGGTATTCCTCGAATACTTCACATCAAAATTTATAACGATTCTAGACATTAACAGTGCTAAAATTGACACGAATTATTTTTATCGGCCAAGTATCTTACTAATATTATAAACGTGAAAGTTTGTAAGAATGTATGGATGTCTGGATGTCTGTTTGTTGCTCTTTCACCGATTGATCGATTGAGCTGAAATTTGGTATAGAGATAGCTTAGACCCTGGAATAACACATAGGCTACAGTCCAGCGGGTAAAACCGCTGGGCGCAGCTAGTTTTTTATATATTATTAAGAATTCATGACTATAGTATACGGATTCTAGTGTGTACGGATTATTATGTAATAATATTTTTGTAGAGTAGTCATCATTAACATCATCAGCTCAGGCATTGGACGTCCTCTGCTGAACATAGGCCTCCCCTTTGGACTTCCATAATCCATAATATACTACTACTACTGGTTGGAAGCGACCTGATCCAGCGTCTTCCGGCGACCTTTAGGACGTAGGGTAGTTATAAAATTTAATTTATGAAGGGCAGTAGAAGCCGAACGGTAAGCGGTCATCTTATTTGGCATTTGTCTCAGATAAAGTACATGGAGGTGTTAATCGGTATAATTACATTCTTCGCAGATGCATTTTCAACTGCATATTATAATAAGTTATTCTTATCTACACAAACTGTGAAATGAAGGGAGAGAGCGCGCACCAAGCATAAAGTGAAGGCACGTTCTATTTAATGCTACATAGATTATTTTTTATTGCAATACTCAAAAATACATCATATAGCACCTTTGGTAGAACAAGGACACAATTACAGTTTATGCATTTGGATAATTTTGTGCCCTTGTTCTACCAAAGGTTCGAAATATTAAAGCACGAGAGGTCGCGTTGGTGCTATTCCATGGGTTGGTAGATCATGTGTAGAACAAGTGAATTAAATTAAAAATTTAAAAAAACCCCCAACGCAATACGTAATTCACCATTTTTTGATGGCGGCCATCTTGGATTTTAATTTTTATATAGTGGGTTGTATTCTACTCGTCAAGCCCTTTCATTTGATACCCATATTGAGGGGGTCGTGGAAGAAAAAAGTAATCCGCCATTTTGTAGCGGCGGCCATCTTGGACCGATTTTCACCAAACATGGCTAAGAACACTCTCGACTAACTCTACTTTCAAACAAAAAAAACTAAATCAAAATCCGTTTATCCGTTTGGGCGCTACGATGCCACAGACAGACACATACACACACACACAGACAGACAGACAGACAGACAGACAGACAGACACGTCAAACTTATAACACCCCGTCGTTTTTGCGTCGGGGGTTAAAAAATAGTTTCTAAGAACTATAGAGTTTAAGAAAACGGTTAATGCTGCACCTACACAAGTAAATTTGAAAAAAATATATATTAAATCAACTTCAAATCGCTATGAATAAGCTAGGGCGAGACACATAATATAAAAGCTCGATGACATAATATATAGAATATCGATAAATATTGAACTGATTCTGATGTAAGTTAAAAAGTAGCAGACATGTCTGGATAATAATAATGAGGTTAGCACTGATATTTAGAACAAAAAAACTTATTCCCAACTATATAATTTCCCTTTTGTTTCAAGAACTGCGTTGTCTGGCTTTATTACTGTAGTATCTACTAATAATTTATTCTTATCTCTTGATAAATACACTCGGCGGCTTTAAATAACTTTTCAATGACAAGAGAAGTAATTGGATGCACATCGACATCGATCAGCAATGTTTGCTGCGTTGTAACAAAATGTTAAAAAACATTAGCACTAACATTGCATGGGTTTTACGATGGTACTTGGTACGAGTAAATCGAGTGATTCCCAGCTCGTCCTACAAGCCTACGGCCCAAATGGGACGAGTTAAAGAAAATCAAAATTAATTCTATTTTCATTGTACAACTCGTCCTACAATTCTTTTTGTGTGGAACTTTGAACTTTATCGACGTTAGGTACAGTCAATAAGACAATATTTTAGTGACACTGTTTCGTAATTAACCTGCCGTATGCCGTAATTCACGAGGTGGAAATGAGTAGTCCAACGGTATAGTTACAAAGTACCAGGAAAATAGAAACTAGGAGAAGGTATGTAGTAATAGGTACTTTTAAAATTTAATGTACTGATCGCGCGAATAGTGAAGTACAAAAAATTAAATTCATTGTGCTATCTCTTCATGACTTCAGCAGGGCTATGATGCGCACGTCGACATAATGTCGCGTGAAATTTGATTTAATGTGAATAATACTCTATGTGGCTGGCATAAAGTCGAGATTTACGCACCAGTGAAATGATTTTGTCGTTTTTTTTTTTTTTTTTTATGTGATGAAGTAGAAGACGAGCAAGACGCTCTCCTGACGTTAAGAGATAACGGCTGCCCATAATCAGTACAGTGTTACCTAGGATTTCACAATTATGTGAAATTCTAGGAGCACTGCACCAACGCTTCTTACTCAAGAGTCATAAGATGTTAAGACTCTTTAGCCCAGTAATTATACTAGCTACAGTGCCCTCCTACCGGAGCACAGTAATGTTTGCACATCACTGCTCAGGCGGTAGAATAACTGGCACTGTTGGGGTACCCACCTAGACGACCTCCTGCAAAGGAAATCTACCCCTGGTAAAAACGTTAAAACTCCTTTGTCAAAACGATCTCACTGGTGTGTAATTTTCGACTTTATGCCAGCCACATAGAGTATTATTCACATTAAATCAAATTTCACGCGACATTATGTCGACGTGCGCATCATAGCCCTGCTGGTCTCCTAGTACTTACTAGCTAAGATCTTGTTTCTACCTTCTATTTTAAGGAGGCAAATAAACTATTGAGTATTGAACAGTGTTTTTTTGAAAGCTTCAATTTTCAACTGCACCCTTTGCGGCATAGGTCAGCATTTTTTAATTCAGGGCCAATCCAATTGTTGATCCCTAAATTTTTTTTGTGATTGTCTTCATTTCAGGTGACAGCTGTCAAACTTGAAGTAGCAATATCTTGGAAAGTACTCGTCCTAGTCTGCCAGTGTCAACTTGAAATGTCAATATCTCGGAAAGATTTCATCTTAGGCTGATGGTGTCTTGGAAGAAATCAAAGGTCTTGAGGAGATCTTCATTTCAGTTGACAGCTGTCAAACTTGAAATGTCAATATCTCGGAAAGTACTTGTCCTAGAGTGACGCTGTCATGGAAGAAATGAAAGACCTTGAGGAGATCTTCATTTCAAATGACAGATGTCAAAATTAAAATGATAATATCTCGGAAAGTACTTGTCCTAGAGTGACGCTGTCATGAAGGAAATAAAAGGTATTGAGGAGATCTTAATTTCAGATGACAGCTGTCATCAAGACCGAGATCAGCCTAGGACGAGTGATTTTCGAGATCATTTTAATTTTGACAGCTGTCATTTGAAATGAAGATCTCCTCAAGGCCTTTCATTTCTTCAATGACAACGTCACTCTAGGATGATTAGTTTCCGAGATATTGACATTTGAAGTTTGATAGCTGTCATTTGAAATGAAGATCTCCTCCTCATTTCATTTCTTCCATGACGGCGTCACTCTAGAACGATAAGTTTCCGAGATATTGACATTTGAAGTTTGACAGCTGTCATTTGAAATGAAGATCTCCTTAAGGCCTTTCATTTCTTCCATGACAGCGTCACTCTAGGACGTGTACTTTCCAAGATATTAAGATTTTAAGTTTGACAGCTGTCATTTGAAATGAAGATCTCCTCAAGACATTTTATTTCTTCCATGACAACGTCACTCTAGGATGAATACTTTCCGAGATATGGACATTTTAAGTTTGACAGCTATCATTTGAAAATAAACGGAACAAGTCCATTCTGACTAACTAGTTGATCTGTTCAGTTGGTCGGAATGGCAGTCCCGTTCAGTAGAATTAGAAACAATGACAAAGAAACAAAAAGAGCGACATATCTTTAACCTCATCATGGTTTCTAGTCTCCTAGTACTTATGGCTAACTGCATCTGAGGAAGTAGGTCGATAGATCAGAAAACAAAAAACAGAGGTACAAGAATTTTGCACTCAATTGGAATTTCAGCGTAAACACCAAAACTGAAGGAAGAAAAATGACGTCATGGTTGTCTGCCATCTCACTTACCTTATACAAATTAAAATCAAAATACTATCGTCAGCCCACGTATTATGTATGAGTAAGTGAGATGGCAAACAACTGTGACGTCATTTTTCTTGCTTAAGTTTAGTGTTGACGTTGCAAACTCCATTGTTCCAACCTTCTTGGGTAGGTACATTAATTTTTTTATAAATAGAAGTATAAAAAAAATCATTTTTTTATGATTCTATTTATATTATTATCTTTATTTTAGATATTTATGTTACTGATTATACCTTTTTCATTTTGGCAGATAAGTAGGACGAGTTGTGCAATGAAAATAGAATTAATTTTGATTTTCTTTAACTCGTCCCATTTGGGCCGTAGGCTTGTAGGACGAGCTGGGAATCACTCGTAAATCGAGTGATTCCCAGCTCGTCCTACAAGCCTACGGCCCAAATGGGACGAGTTAAAGAAAATCAAAATTAATTCTATTTTCATTGTACAACTCGTCCTACAATTCTTTTTGTGTGGAACTTTGAACTTTATCGACGTTAGGTACAGTCAATAAGACAATATTTTAGTGACACTGTTTCGTAATTAACCTGCCGTATGCCGTAATTCACGAGGTGGAAATGAGTAGTCCAACGGTATAGTTACAAAGTACCAGGAAAATAGAAACTAGGAGAAGGTATGTAGTAATAGGTACTTTTAAAATTTAATGTACTGATCGCGCGAATAGTGAAGTACAAAAAATTAAATTCATTGTGCTATCTCTTCATGACTTCAGCAGGGCTATGATGCGCACGTCGACATAATGTCGCGTGAAATTTGATTTAATGTGAATAATACTCTATGTGGCTGGCATAAAGTCGAGATTTACGCACCAGTGAAATGATTTTGTCGTTTTTTTTTTTTTTTTTTATGTGATGAAGTAGAAGACGAGCAAGACGCTCTCCTGACGTTAAGAGATAACGGCTGCCCATAATCAGTACAGTGTTACCTAGGATTTCACAATTATGTGAAATTCTAGGAGCACTGCACCAACGCTTCTTACTCAAGAGTCATAAGATGTTAAGACTCTTTAGCCCAGTAATTATACTAGCTACAGTGCCCTCCTACCGGAGCACAGTAATGTTTGCACATCACTGCTCAGGCGGTAGAATAACTGGCACTGTTGGGGTACCCACCTAGACGACCTCCTGCAAAGGAAATCTACCCCTGGTAAAAACGTTAAAACTCCTTTGTCAAAACGATCTCACTGGTGTGTAATTTTCGACTTTATGCCAGCCACATAGAGTATTATTCACATTAAATCAAATTTCACGCGACATTATGTCGACGTGCGCATCATAGCCCTGCTGGTCTCCTAGTACTTACTAGCTAAGATCTTGTTTCTACCTTCTATTTTAAGGAGGCAAATAAACTATTGAGTATTGAACAGTGTTTTTTTGAAAGCTTCAATTTTCAACTGCACCCTTTGCGGCATAGGTCAGCATTTTTTAATTCAGGGCCAATCCAATTGTTGATCCCTAAATTTTTTTTGTGATTGTCTTCATTTCAGGTGACAGCTGTCAAACTTGAAGTAGCAATATCTTGGAAAGTACTCGTCCTAGTCTGCCAGTGTCAACTTGAAATGTCAATATCTCGGAAAGATTTCATCTTAGGCTGATGGTGTCTTGGAAGAAATCAAAGGTCTTGAGGAGATCTTCATTTCAGTTGACAGCTGTCAAACTTGAAATGTCAATATCTCGGAAAGTACTTGTCCTAGAGTGACGCTGTCATGGAAGAAATGAAAGACCTTGAGGAGATCTTCATTTCAAATGACAGATGTCAAAATTAAAATGATAATATCTCGGAAAGTACTTGTCCTAGAGTGACGCTGTCATGAAGGAAATAAAAGGTATTGAGGAGATCTTAATTTCAGATGACAGCTGTCATCAAGACCGAGATCAGCCTAGGACGAGTGATTTTCGAGATCATTTTAATTTTGACAGCTGTCATTTGAAATGAAGATCTCCTCAAGGCCTTTCATTTCTTCAATGACAACGTCACTCTAGGATGATTAGTTTCCGAGATATTGACATTTGAAGTTTGATAGCTGTCATTTGAAATGAAGATCTCCTCCTCATTTCATTTCTTCCATGACGGCGTCACTCTAGAACGATAAGTTTCCGAGATATTGACATTTGAAGTTTGACAGCTGTCATTTGAAATGAAGATCTCCTTAAGGCCTTTCATTTCTTCCATGACAGCGTCACTCTAGGACGTGTACTTTCCAAGATATTAAGATTTTAAGTTTGACAGCTGTCATTTGAAATGAAGATCTCCTCAAGACATTTTATTTCTTCCATGACAACGTCACTCTAGGATGAATACTTTCCGAGATATGGACATTTTAAGTTTGACAGCTATCATTTGAAAATAAACGGAACAAGTCCATTCTGACTAACTAGTTGATCTGTTCAGTTGGTCGGAATGGCAGTCCCGTTCAGTAGAATTAGAAACAATGACAAAGAAACAAAAAGAGCGACATATCTTTAACCTCATCATGGTTTCTAGTCTCCTAGTACTTATGGCTAACTGCATCTGAGGAAGTAGGTCGATAGATCAGAAAACAAAAAACAGAGGTACAAGAATTTTGCACTCAATTGGAATTTCAGCGTAAACACCAAAACTGAAGGAAGAAAAATGACGTCATGGTTGTCTGCCATCTCACTTACCTTATACAAATTAAAATCAAAATACTATCGTCAGCCCACGTATTATGTATGAGTAAGTGAGATGGCAAACAACTGTGACGTCATTTTTCTTGCTTAAGTTTAGTGTTGACGTTGCAAACTCCATTGTTCCAACCTTCTTGGGTAGGTACATTAATTTTTTTATAAATAGAAGTATAAAAAAAATCATTTTTTTATGATTCTATTTATATTATTATCTTTATTTTAGATATTTATGTTACTGATTATACCTTTTTCATTTTGGCAGATAAGTAGGACGAGTTGTGCAATGAAAATAGAATTAATTTTGATTTTCTTTAACTCGTCCCATTTGGGCCGTAGGCTTGTAGGACGAGCTGGGAATCACTCAGTAAATCGTTGAAAAGAACATGATACAAGTATTTTTTGTTTATATTTATTTTGAAAACGCCGATTTTAAGATTATTGAAATATTTATATCTTCTCTTTTGTATTGCTTGTTTGCTGTATAGCGGTAAAGCATAAGAAATAAAAAATCACAATTTCACAAAAGTTCGACTTTCTATATAATAAATTTACCGCGCTTGATCATTTTGGGTACTAGATGTAAAGGTTTGATATTAAACAATTCCATAATAATATAAATATTATGTTCTCCTCTTTATACACGGTTGTCACGGTTGATAAGACCGCCGATTGTAACTCTTAGATTTTATGTTTTAGTTTTTTTTGTAATTTTCGTGGTCTGTCTATCTACGACAATCTCCTACACAGTATGGATTTCTGTGCCTACACAACATTTGCGTTTTGATCTTCCTCTTTCCACCACTTGCACAAGCGCATGACGTCTTTACATTTGCGTTTCGTTTTTCCTCTTTCCACTTACTAGACGTTGACCTTCGATCATTCGACAGCCCGACAGTCAATAACCACGGCCAATTAAGTTCGGTAGCGCCTCTGAAACGGACAAGTTTTTGTCGCGAGTCAAGCGCACTCGCTTTAATTGGCGGATACTCGTCATTAGTACTGCACTGCGGTTAGATTGACTTTTTATACTAAATGGTCATTGGATGGGATATTTACATATGAAAAAGCTCATGAAATATTGGGTGGAATTTATTTAATGTATAAAAAAACAAAATAAAAGAAAAACAATATCAATACAGAAAATATGAATGCAAGTTTCACTCTCATTTTTGAGGATCTTAAATCTAGTCTTAATCAATAAATAAGTGTAACGGTTTATTTGACTGATTAATAATTACACAGCTTAGCCGGGGCTCTGAATGTAATTAGGTTGAAATTCGTTCTACTGATAAGTTTAAGACGTAGACATCCACTTAGGAAATATTTCGTAACAGAAGCGTAGGCTAATCCTAATAAAATAATTATAAGTGCGAAAGTTAGTTTTGTATCGATGTTTGTTACTCTTGTATGTCTAAACCGATGGACTGATTAAGCTGAAAGTTGTTTTAGAATAGAATAGAATAATACTTTATTGCGTACTAAATAATTACAAAGAAACTTACTGAGCTAGATATCTAAATGCTAGGTAAACAATCGGCACATGTAGGTATTAGGTATGTAGATAGCTTAGGCTATGAAATGATGCGGATTAGTGCTTCGGCGTACCCGCTGCCCCGGCTTTATGGCGTCTCCCAGGGACATCCCCAGTTCTTTTTGTGGGAATCCCCCATTCCGCCCCGTGCTCCCCGGCGTGGGGTGATATATACATATATGCTTGATGATGCATAACGCATTTTTCCTGGGTCAAAAGAAAAGGCCATGATATGATACATCGTCTGACTGTAGACTGTACAGCGAGTAAAATTGCCGGGTGCAGCTAGTTTTCTATAAAATAATGGTATTTATACATCGTGGCTATGTTTGTAATATGGACGCAAAGGTGTCGCGCGACAAGCTTGAGTGGCGCGTGGCAGAGTCTCCACCCGACCGGTCCGCGGGCGCCCATGTCCGATATCACCACAAAACAAAACCATACTGACAAAGAATACTATTGCTATTATACTAGAAGTAGTTTTATTGAAATAGACGTGAAGTATACACAGTAAGCCCCCCCCCCCCCCTTGCTTGTATACCTCACGCATGCCCTGAAATATATGTCTATAAAGCTTTTGCTTGCTACAGCAGTCACTTGAGAAGAACGATCCGCGACCAGCAGGGATATCACTTTTTCGTCAGGGCTATTCACTTATCCGCCAGGGAACAATTCGGTCTTCGGTTCGGTTCCCTGCTGAGCACCTATGTATGTTGGCGCACTGTTGTTAATAGCCATTCAATAATCTCCGAAAAATCTGCAAACGCAGTCTAGTACTATTTTCGTCCATATCCACCAATGACGGCTATCACTTCAGAAAAACCCTGGAATTCATTAATATGCAGAACTAAAGGCACATATAATATATTAATATCCTATTCCAGTTCGCCAAGTTCAATTCGACTTAATCTGTATATTTATTTACGTTTTTAAGATCTGCTTATTTCTTAATAAGCGCACCGGGCTTCATTTAATTAAGAACTAGCAAACATTTACAAGTACGAGAATCTATAATGTCTTGTAGAATAATTATACAGGGTGACTGCATCGTTGGTAAACTTATTTTTATCATTGCGATAAGTAGGCTTAAACAGTTTCGGAATTGGGATTTATGAAAAGTTGCGTAAAAATGCTCTTGATTAATTGGGAATTCAAAGCATCAGTAATACTCCTGGCATTGCAGATACAGATCCAAAAGTGGCGATAATGATAATCAGGGCCTTCTGCATATTGCAACACCTATGGCATAAAAGATACATTATATTTAATTTAAAATTAAAACAAAACTCAATAGTTTTTTAGGAAATAATTTTAAATTTATATGATGGACGGTAACGTGGCACATTTCTTCCTATTGCTGTCAATTTGGAGCACTTATACAGGGGGCCATTCACTACTGCGGCTTTTATTGGGCTGGTCCACCTCATAGGCGAAAATGTTATGTAAGTGGTTCAAAATACACCACAATAATATTATTATTTTAAGGGTTTTCTACATTAGCTGATATCAATCACCCTGTATATTTTAAATACCAGCTAATTGCATCTGATTATATTTCAAGTTCAGCTTCTTAATATTATTATTATTTTACAAGTTACGTTTAATTGGCTTAGTTATTAGTTGATGAAGTTTAAGCAATATCTTGAATTAAGTTTAAATATTTCTTATGCTAATTTTCCGGGCTCAAAACCTTTCTGGTTCATTCTATTCCATATTGTAGTGAGCTTTGCCTAGCGGTGGATGAAAATGATGAAGATTAAGTTCGCGTAATAGGAACATTGCCTATTAGCATTAATTAAAAATAATTTGAAAAGAGTTTTTTTATTAGTTTTATAACATTTTTTGATTCTCTCACAAAATTTCAACTATCATTTTCTGCAACTATTTATGTCGTTAAGTAGTCAGACCACCATCACATTTTTCATCCGTATCGGAATAATATTAGACCGAAAAGGTTCCACGCGTAAAGACTCGTTTATCAAGTATTTCTGGTAAGTAAAAAGAAGAATCCCGTATGTGCACTGTTCATTCAAGAATTTGTTGACAAGCAATTAAGGATTTCTACAAAACATAGCAAGACGCAAAATTTTCGCTCATTTTTTTATTGATTGAATTCTCGCGGTAAAAACGTCCATTGATTGGAGTTATTATATGATTAAACTAAAAAAGATGATGGGCGAGCTAACGACACAGACTACAGTAAAAAGCAGACACCACGATCCATAGACAAAATTAAAAAGAATTTCGATAAGAATATTTTTTACTCGATAAATACATAGTATATCTTTCTAGTGAACATTTAGATCATTAATTTCAATCTCTAGCTACTGACGACTAGGTCTCTTCCGCCTTGTTTTAAACTTAAGGCACAGCCTCGCCTGTGCATAATATAGTATTCAGTGTCCACAGAAGGGCGCGCGGAGCCTTACCGAATTTTCAAGTGGCTTTCTGTGATCTCGTATATGATCGTGTTAGAGACACGATCATCAATATCACATTTTAGGATAACTCTTCACACTGTGTATAGCCGTATTATAAGGTCGTTCCTGATATCTTGATAATGTTATCAACCCATTAAATTATAAAACTGTTATATTTTGAAAACCGTAGGTAACATTATGTCACAAAAACCATTTTCCTCACTTACTATATTTTCACTACTATAGTTTCACTCTTGTCTCAATCCGCGAAATCTGCCCAGATTACTATAGTGTGAGCTTAACAATTTAACTGGCACTACTTATGTTCTTGTTAATGTTTGTTTGCTACTTATTGGAAGAAGATTGACGTCGGAATGGTGGAGTTGAAGGTGCGTAATAAGTTGTTACCATCTTCTGTAAAAATTGTTTTTATATAAAAACGCTATTTGAAGAAGTCGCACGTTTTTATTGTTAAAATAGCTGAGCTCAGCTGTTTTACTCGATAAAAGAAGCCTGTGTGTTTTTTGGGATTTTAACTACCACTTACTTATTAGAAATATTATTGGCATAATTCTAGTTGATAAACAAGAAAAATTCGACTTCGTTTCTGTGTATTTTTGGACTCTTTTCTGGAACATCATTGCAAGTAGCTTAAAAATAATAAAAGTTATTTATGAGTCAATAATAATATTCATGTAGTATACAAACGATATTTAACTTGTAGTTGACCACAAATTATATTTTCAATGGGACCTCATTTGTAGAGCCTACAAACAGAAGGCTTTTGAACCATAATTTGACCGCATACCAGTATGAAAAAATCAATAACGATTGTTTTTTTTTTCATAATTACAACACGTACCTATATGTAGTTTTATTATGTTGTGTATTTTAATTACACTCTTGTTAAAGCATTTATCCGAAAGAAACGAGACCTTGTGGTATCATTAAGAATACAAATATCAAATAAGTTTTCAATACTTATTGTCTTAATAAAATATTCCGTAGATACCTTTGACAAACAATTGTAATTATTTAGGTGGATTTTAATTTGGAATGAATGATAATATTTTAATAATACGAGTATATTGCCAAAAATACGTCCGCGGCAACTTTAGGCATTCTTTCTAGACCTTAGTTAGCCTAAAAACTTTATAAATATTAAGTGAATCGGTGGTGTCATTTAGACGTGAAATAGTGATGTTTGATATATTTTAAAAAAACCAGGTGATTTATTTTTAATGATCGCTCATGTTTCTTGCCACTCTTCACCTCGAGAGCCACTCATAATAATAAAACTAACTATACCTTAAAATATCCTTTTTCACTATAATTATCATTATATTAAAAGTTATTTGACGTTCGTAAAAATGGTGATTTTAGCACGAGTGGCGAGATGAGTGGCAATAATTGTTTATTCAAGATATTTAATAATTGTTTAACCCCGTTTTAGCGACACTAAAGTGCGTCTTGATTGGGGGTAATGAAAACATACAAGGAGTTTGCCGCTGTTTCGTATTAAGATTCAATTTAGTCGTCATAAAATGTGCTAAATGGGGTTGCTAACAAAATCCAATTATTGCTTAATGTTTCGGTTACACGGTGCGAGCTAGCGTTTGAGCTGGCCAAGTCACATTACTATACCAAGCTACTGTACTAGTTAGGCTAGCACGTTCACAGGAAAAGTACTGTACTGGAAAAGCCCACTCGTCTGTAGGTGTAATATTATATGGGACGAGTTGTCAATCAGTTTCATTCATCGAGTTGTCACACATAGCCAGCGGCTACTCGGATATAGCTAAAAAATCAGAAATTCTATTAAAATTTTATCGAATGTGTATCATTATATTATTAAATCATAATATTTTATATACCAAATACCAACTACTGTCAAATGTGACTCGGTAATTAGCTCGCATTCCAGTCAGCACAGTATTTAATGACTCTCTCTGTGGCCTTTTACCCCTACGCAAGAAAGATCAACTCTGGCATCAACATTTGTGTGACACAGTTGTGTAATTGGGCGAGGCAAATTGAGCTACTGCCGTGCAAGTCACTGGAAGACAAATGAACAGTAACTGTGTAGTATTACGACAGTAGCTAGCACTGTGTAGCCGCGCAGTAATTCTTTATAAGTATTCTTTGGGACGACGAGAACGGTAATAAACCTTTTCTAAATACGTTCTAATTATATCCTTGTTGTCTAATCGCATATTTTGACACGGTTCTTATTGGCACTTTGAACACGAGAATGTCGTATCTCCATCTTTATCACCATTTATCCCGATAATTGCCAAGAAATTGACTTCGTTTTTATTTAAAAAAAAAGAAGAAAATTAACTTGAAAAGTATTTTCATTGTACCTCTAGGTTATTTGAATAAATACATTTTGTTTTGATTTCTTAGCGGCGGACATCTACGTCATAAAACCTATCTGTTTTCCAAAAAATTAACACGATCCATTCAGCGGTGTTGGCTATGCATTGATAGATTAGTCACTCTTTCCTTTTAATATACCTATTTGGATTATAGGTTTAATTCATTACTCAATAAGTTATAAACATAACTTTCATTTAATGATTTATAAAAAACTAGCTTATACTCGCGTGGCAAAATCCTTTCTTAGCGGAGGTCTATGCCATAAAACGTATCTGTGTGCCAAACTTCAACCCAATCCGTCCAGCGGTTTAGGTAGTGCGTTGATCGGCCATTCTCCGAGCAGTAAATTTTATGTGTCCTGGCTCAATAAATCCATAATAATAACAAATGTAATCATGCACATATTTTTATACGGTAGTAAACACCCATATCTATCTGTAAACAAAACCTTTGACTTCTGCTGTAATTAGTTAACGTGTAATTAATTAATCTTTGTTCAAAAAGCACCTGTTTTCTAATTTCCGTAACGTGTCCTGACACCAAATTCATGTGAAAATATGCCTATATTTTTTATCGTGGACAGTTTTAATATAGTTTATTATTTTTTAAAAATAGTTCAATGTTAGGTGTATTACCTAGCAAAATATCTACGTGATAGAACCAGTCTGTAAATAATTATAAAAAAGTAAACGTTTGTCCGTGTCAAAGTTATAATTTCCATGATATTTTGTGTTCTTGGGCGTACATCCCTAAATAACAGTATTTCGTACATCAACATCGCATCCCTAGCGAGCCCTGAGTGCGTACCGCGGCCCATCAGCTGTTGCAGGTCATTAACCTTAGTGTACTACCAATAAAGCAAATGAGAATCTAATTTCCGTACCCGTGGTTTCGAAATTTTATAATTTCCATTTTACTGGTTTTAACACCTAATTATTTATGTTAAAAGTAGGTCGTATTTTAAATAGATCCAGTTCTTTAGTCTCTGTACGTTATAATAAGCCAGTATTTGCTCTTTGTAAAAGTTTTTAAAATTTTGAAGAAAACCTGTTATATTCTAATTACCGTATACTAATTTCCATATTTTTATAAGTACCGTTGTATGAAAATTTCCTAGTAAAATGAACCAATTTGCTATTGTGAAGGTCCGAGTAGAGAGTTTTCCCATGGTTTATATGGTATGATATACTCACAATACTTTTTTCTTCCTTTCGCTCTACAACCCTTTGCGGGTCTTGGCTTCTTACACAATATTTTCTCAGTTGTAGCGAACCCTGGCGACCTCTTCCAGTGCAGTGGTGAGTTTACCCACTACGCAAACCTTCTTTCGACATCCTTATGTATGCCATGCCTATCTTATTCTCTGAAACTCATAGGACTTGAAGATGAGCTCTTGTTTGATGCGTGATTCTTCTTCGTCAGCTAGTGCTTATGCACTTATGAACGAGTAAATATGGCTTCCAGACAACTTCCAGTGACCTTCCGGATATCGTCACCCTTCACGTTCGCACGTTCTCTACGTTCTCTCGTCGTCTACGTTTGCCGAGACGCTGACTCCACTCTAGAACACAACTACCCCGTCGGTTATCGGTTCAGCCGCAAATGTGACCAGCCATTGCCACTTCAGCTTCCTAATCTTTTCGGCTATGTGGGTAACTTTGGTTCCCTGCCGAATCAACTTACTCCTGATGCAATCCTTTGACGAGACGCCGACTATATCCTGCTCCATAACTCGCTGAGCAACTTTGAACTTGTGGATCAGTCTTACCTTAAGTATACACATTCCACATCCTGGCTTTGTGCGTCATAACAGGTAAGATGCACTAGTCTTCACTCAAAGTAACTTTTCAATAAATGTCGGCCATCCCAGCTGAAACCTCCGATTGGCCTCTCTCTCGAAGTTGTTCCTACTTAATTGCACTGTTTGCTCAAGATATAACATCATCAATACACATATTGAAATTGTTCAGAAATCTGAACAATTTCAATAAAGAGTCAATTTTTATCGATTAATATGAGCATTTGTTGCAAGTCCTGCAGTGATTCTGCTATGATGACTATGTTGTCCCCTAATCTCAGGTGTGAAAATGTACTCGCCGTTGATATTGATGCCCTCTCCTATGTCCATTCCAGCGTCTCAAATACATCCTCTTGAGTCTAGAGCGTTTGAAAACAATTTGGGGGAATTAACGTCCCCTTATTTCACACCTCGTTTTGTTGGGCTGTGTTTTGTTTGCAGGTTTTAGACTTTGTGGCGGTATCCTGTATAATATTAACAAACCTTTTAATACCTATATTACCAATCAACTTGGTATCGCTGCAAAGACTCCAGCACAGACCAGGTTTTCAAAGGCCTTCTCATAGTCTTTGAACACTAAGCACATGCGCTGTTATATTTTCCGTCTTCTGCATAAAATACCACACTGTCTGTATGTGGTCTATAGTGTCATAGCCTGCTCGAAATCCAGCCTGTTCCGGTGGCTGGAACTCGTCAAATCTTCTTTTTGCGAGATGATTTGTGATAACCTTTGAGAAAAAATAGACATGGTTCAAAAACGTACGTAACATTTATATCACTTTTTTGGAAAAACATGACTACGACGATTTTACTCCACGCCTTTGGAGATCTCCCTGAAAAAAAAAGGGGAAGAGTTGATGAATATTCGCTGGAGTTGTCGCAATATAGGTGCACCTACAGCCTTCAAGAGATCGACACTTCACTAACGCTGACATCCGGGAGGCCTTTGGTAAAGTGGCTTTTGAATTATCATTTTCATCATCATCACGTATATAATATGAAGATTCATTTTATTCTGGTTTTAGGCTGAGTCGCCTGCGAGGCATACAGCTGGCAATAAAAATCTTCCAACTCTGCAAGAATCTCAGACTGAAAGGTGACGAAGTTAACACTCGATGTAGTCAACTTCGTCAGCAGGCTCCTTCCCAATTTATTCAGGAAGATCTGGTTCCTAAATGGTGCGTGTGTTGGAACTTGGAACTCCGGAGTACACGAGAGTAAGACGAGACGTCTTACTCTCGTGGATATTGTTTTATTCGGTGCTTGTTTCATGTGTGTTTCTTCTCGCTAAATTAAGCGTCTTCTTCCCGTAAGACTTCCATCACTCTATTGAGATCCTGGTCTACGTCAACGACAATAGTGGTCCATTTAGAATCAAAATTAAATATATTATTTGCAGCTGCAAAATTCTCATTTCCGTTGCAGTAATTATTTTTACTTTTCTCATTTCCATAACCATGTAATTTTTAAATCTCAATAACTTTAAAACCACTATGACGGGACAAAAACCAAATAAATTATTAAATTTGTACATTTAATGTCTTTCATATTTTAATGTATTTGAGTCAATCCAATTAAAAATCAAAAAAGGCATGGGAATTAGGCAAAGAATGCTTAATTGGAGAAAGGCCGTGATAGATCAATAAGCCAGTCACTCTATCCTTTAATATATTTTTAATTTAATGATGCATGTAAAATATAAAACTCTACAGCAAAAATGCGAGAGCTGGTTCAAAAACAATAGATTTATTTTATCTCCATCCCTATTAACAAGCGCAGCCCTACCTAACAATTACAGTCTGAGACTTATGAGTCTTAAATCTGCCATTCAAGAATTACCCTTATTCGTTTGATTTACCCATGATTTATTGCAGAAGAAACTTTAATGCCATATTACTTTAACGTAATTACTGGTTAACCAAACATGCGGCGACTTTTGAAATTAATGGTCATATGCGTAGAGATAACAGCAGATGAGATTCTGATACCAAGCAAGAACAGTTTGATACATGAACAGTTTATTCTTATATTGTCGAACTTTGGTTAAGTGCACTTTATATCGGTGAGAAAAGCCTCAATTTAATTCCTTTATCGTGACAACGTGTGACGCAAGTACAAATTAATAGACAAAAAAAAAACGTTTACATAATTGTGTAAATGTAAAACGTGTGTGATAATATGGATAATGAAGTAGGCTACGCATTTATATTAGTTATATTATAATGTTGTTTTTGTAAACTGTAGTGTGTAGTTGTTAATTGTCCCAAATAAACTAAATACATGGATACTACTATATTTTGGCTACTCCTATACTATTGTGTAGGATCAAAAATTTCATTTGCTGTATAAACGAGTAACTAAACTAACCATTTAACTAATGGGGTATTTTTCATAATGAGCGAGATATTTTACATAATACCAACTTATTATCATTGACTTTAAAAATAGTTTTTTTTTAAAAGTACAATTTTAAAATAATTTGTTTTTGATAAATGATTTAATAAAACGATGCAAAAATCAACATTATAGTAGTACTGAGCATTGACTTCTCCCCTTTTAAGTGCTCCCAGGACAAGTAAAGAAGCGAAGTTGAAATGAAGATAACGTGTCTCAGACGCGCTCCGATAAAGTTCTGACGGCGCTTCTGACTTATCAATAAGGCTTTAATTATTAAGATTAAAGTAGGCTTTCAAGCGTTTAGCAATTAGGAAGTAAAAGTGAACTGCTGTCGTGTAGATTTGGCGATGAGTCTGTCTCTTATCGTTTTTAGTAAGCCGCGATTTTTTTAATATATATTTTAATACACTGCGAAGACATTTTGCCCAGTATTCTGCACTGTTACCTAGCATTTTATAGCTCTACAAAGTGCTTTGCAATCCCCACACAAACTTTAATTTAGTCCTCCGAATAGTCTGAAATATTAGCTAGATAGACAAAACTTTCAAACACAAAATATAAAAGACTGTCACAAGGTTCACAAGTATGTTATAATTAGCGGTCTTATCGCTAAACGACCTGCTTTACGTATGTGTGACCGGGTATCACATTACAAATGCTGGCGCCGTACAGGCATCCTCACTCGACACAAAAACGCAAACGCGGAATATAATTGAGAATTGAGATTGGTAACCGAACTTTGGCAAGCCGTAAATTCTCAGTTCATTAGCGACGTTAAAATTCGGTATTCGGTATTCGTTAAAATTGTCCGCCTCAAAACCGCCTCCTTTTCGCGCGAACCACTTAAATGTATTTATAACGATTTCTGTTACACCCACCTCATGTATTTTTTTTTACCTAGTTAACAATTTTTGGGCCGAAAAGTTATTCTAAAGTAATTTTGAAAACGGCTACCTAATGTGCCTTGATTAATGAAATATCGGTATATTCGCGATTATTTCCTTTCAAAAGTCATTTCGCTATCGTATAATTAAAATCGCATTAATCGTTGATCGTTAAGACCCAAGTAAGAATTACAAACTATAAATCTAGGTAGATACTACGTTCCATCACACAAAACTGACGCTGTGTTTTTTGTACTATAAGGAATTTAAATATCGAATTGGCTTTTAACACTACCAATGTACATATTACATATATATCAAAAACTATTACCGTAAAATTTTAAGTTGTTGGAAACTTATTCAACACAAAGTTTTTAACTAGCTGCGCCCAGGGATTCCAGGCACTAAAGATGTTATCTTTACCTACGTTACCTACTTACCAAATATCATCTCAAACGGTTTTGTCGTTAGGCTTGACTAAGGCGTTATACAATACATTATGTACCTGCTCATATTAACTTTCGCCTCAATATAAAATAAAATATTAGATGTATTAAAACTGTTGCCAATGTGCGATATCTGCTTCTATCAGATAGTCTGTAATAAAAATGATATGAATTTGATATTCTCAGGTCGCATTTTGGCCGGAAATGAGGAATAAAACGAGAAGGCTGGATATGCAGCTTCCGCCATCAATCTTGATGAGGAAACAATGGCAGCAGTTTTTACTGCTCTTCCCACGATTCGATTAATTCGACATTTTTTCATTTCCAATCAGAATAAATCTTATCGGATTTCTTACGTAATATTCTGTTAGGGGATCGATATTATGTTAGCATTTAGGAAATTGGTATGCTTGGTATGGACTTAGGGAGTGAACTAAAGTATTCGTAGGTATCACAATAGATCAATAAACTGGTCGCAGTGGTACTTTTCCTTAAAGCTATAATTCTTCCTTAATGCATAGGTGGGATATAGGTAGCATAATATATCTACATATTATGAGGTGTAAGCCACGCAACCTATAATTGTTATTTCACACAAGTAATGAATTTAGGGTAACTTGATCTGTAGGAGTATTAATAATTAAGAAATTAATAATAAAAATTAATAATAAAGACTTCAATTAATATTAAACAATTTGCTTTTATAACTATTAGTACGGACAATAAGTAATTTTAATCGCCAGTGTGTTATAGATTAGTTAAAAGATTTTTTAAATATTAATAAATATAGGTTAAAATTTAATTAAACTAGGTACACGCTTTTTGCAAAATTTAAAGCATATTCTCACTACTTTTGCGCCATCTTAGCTACATAACTTACGTGTACGCAAACCTGATCTATGCCTCTACACAGCCTATAGCAGTACAAGTAATAGTTCTAAATAAGCTCAATACATCATACAGCGCGATGTAAATAACACGCGTCCCGTCCTGGCAATCAGTGCGAATATATTAACCGCAAAATTAGTCCGCCGCGGGCTCGCTACCAACTTTACTGAGCAAACAAGTCAGTGGGACCCACAGGACATACAGTTACTGCATTTTACATTACCTGGTACTTTTGTACCAGGTAATTTAACATAGTGTAACCATAACACCGGACACTGATTTCGATAGCTTATGGATTTATTAATAAAATGTAACAATTTTATGTCCAATAAAGACTTATTATTAGAGGTATTATTATAATTAACTCTGTTTACTGAGTTAAAGAAAGCTGGAAGGAAGAATTGCAAAATTTTGGCTGAGCGAAAGCATAATATTAAAAAATAATAATTTATCATAATATTACCATCTTTCACTTTAATTTTGTGATTGAAAGTTTCTTTACATTAAATCAATTTACGTGCAAAATATAAACATATATCAGAAATAAAAAACATAGTTTTGCGACTTAGAAGTTTTTTTTAATAATTCGTGACTTTAGTCGGTATTTATATAATAATATCACCTCTGTAGTGTTTTTCTTTTTATGCAAGAAGACAATTAACCTGGTTAACTTGATGTTAAGCATTGGCTCATTACTTACAGTAGGTACATTTTTAAAATCGCAATATTTCAAAATGGAGTCCCACAGATTACAGTGTCAGTAAGTCCTTGGCCTATTATATTGTTTTATCCACAGATTACTTTATGAGATTAGATCGGCTATCGTAGAATTTGCCTATGCATTCGAACCAGCGTTATCAATTTTTATAGAAGGACAAAGAATATAAAACCGAAAGTTAAGTAAAGTTTTTTTAAAGTTAAGTTTTTTTCTGATGAAGTGTTACCGTTTAGACTATCAACATCATCGTCATCATCATCCATTAGACATCATCTTTCTACATCCCTCTGCTAGACATAATAAAATTTCTGCATACTGTGCAGTACCTACTAGGAGTCTTGATGTTAGCGCGGTCGTTCTCATAGCTTATTTACTCCACAGTTTCATACAAGTTGCGTAGGGCGGATGCATAAACAGCTTTTTGTGCCAATACCCGCGATACCTGCGACAATTTGGCTAATAAGCGGATAGAGAGGTACATTATTTACGCGACCTTAGACATTGTTCTGTATTTAGTATTGTTTTCGATAATTACAACATTTTTTTGTTCATTAAAGTTGTGATGGTCAGAAAACTTCAGATGACATTTTCGTAAAAATTAAAATATTTTTTAATGATGTACGTTTTAATTCATAGCTGGCTAGCTTGTTAATTTATTTCTATATAATTTAAACAAGATTACTTTGGGGGGATCTCTTAAAAACCAAAAAATATTGCTTCAAAATTGGTGCAGACAACTTAAAGTAATCTATGAAAATAACATTAATTTTTTTTTGAGTCGGTTAAATAAAAATGTTGGGTTTTTATATAAATGTTTTGTTATTACTTGTATGTTTTGGCACTGTTGATTTTATATTTTTTTTAACCAAAAACGTCCAGTTCTGTATAATAAACTATAGCGTTTTAATATACATATAAATGGTGCCATAAGTCCGAAGTACATAAATCTAGCGCAAATCATGCGCAGCCCTCTGGACCCTCTCCCTCTAAAGGGTAACGTTATGCGTTATTTTGAACACCTGTCTACATTATAAACATTAAACAGTTATGCAACTTTATATATATCATAGATTTTATATTGAAAATTCGTTAAGACTTTGCGAAACTTTTTGAACATTTTATGGGCCGAAACTTGCAACCAAAGAAACACATTATTTTTTTATAAAACATTATAAAAAATGATTACACCAAAACTTTAACTGCAAAACATATTGTTATACAATAATTCGTTTGGTTATTTCAAGTGTAAATAATAAGCAAATAAAAATTAACCATTATAATTTTACCCCAACATTTGTTTTTTTTTCTCTTAGTTAAACATAGTCTCACACATTGTGTTGCAGATCGTATCCTCAAAAAGATTCCTTCGAGCCGGATTTGAACCAGCGACCTATGGATACCAATTTGCCAACTACAGTCCACCGCTCTACCAACTGAGCTATCGAAGGCACGTAGAGAGTGGCAAATGTCTTGTGCTTATTAAACACATACAAGGTTGAACAGTGAAAGGCTTTAGAGGGGGCATCCAACTAATAGTTCACCTAGATTTTAGTCAAGCCGGTAAAACCGGTAGTAATAAATTAATATTTAATTTATTCGCTCATCACAAATTATTACATAACAATTAATTTTATCAATATTCAAGGTGAAATTTGCTGTTTTGTGATAATTATCTGTTATTAACTTCTTCAAACGTGATTATGAATTTATCTAGTTATCAACTGATTTGTACTCGTAGTTTTGTCCGCATAAACAAATCCTTTTAAGCAGATGTCTATGTCCTAAAACCTAACCATGTGCCGAACAATATCAGCGGTACGTTGAGAGAGCTGTAAGTCATTCAGACCTGCTTTTTTATATGTAACGCTTTTTAACGAGTATTATGAAAGTAATAAAAAAGTGTTCGTTCAGTTTAAAAATAACTATTACTATTGTAATATGAATATAGAACATTTAGTATGATTTGAGTTACTGTTTATTCGATGCACAAATAGTCCAGCATACAGTAATGCACACGCTTGCCACGCGTCAATCGCGATTCCCTTCAAAATTATTGTTATTTTCGAGGGAAATTATCATTATTTTTATGCAGCGGCATTTATTATTTAGCACGTGTGCGCATGACCATGAACGCGATATGTTATACACAATGATTTCTGTAAGGGTGGACCGGACAATGGAGCAATTATAATCTTTTATCTACAGTTATTGTTAAAAAAATTAATAAAATTGGTGCACATAGTGTAGTGTATTTGTTTTGAAATAGAAGTTCCATGATTTTTTTATATAATTAAAGGTGGATTGTTATACAACGTCAAAGATTTCGAGTTACATCAATTAAATTCTTATCACAGAAATTAGATATGCTGTAAAGGGAACTAGGCACACAAGCGTAATAATAAGAATAAATAATTCTACCTAATATTAAGTTTAATGTTCATTGGTTTTTTTAGATGTCTTTTAAAATTGATTATTGCGATCAAAGTCTATTTAGAGTAATATTGAATATCACCCAGTTTTAAGGTATAAAGAATGAACCTACATAAAAGTTCAAAAAGCGCCCAAAGAATAATTTAATGACATGTGCATTTTAAGACTAGGTATTCTATTCAAAACTATATTATTTACTCTTTGCCAATATGCATATTATTATAATTAAAGCCTTTATTATTATTTGTACAGACAAACAACACATCTGTTTCTTAACCAAACAAAGTGTGTATTGATATTCAAGGCGTCAAACAGTTGCATGTAAAACTAGTAACTCTCACCAAAACAGGGCCCTTTGTAGGACAATATGTAGAATGTAGAACATTCGTGTACCGACAACAAAATAGATCTTGCCAATTGTAGAAACAATGGTCGATGGATCACCGTCAGCAAAACAGATCGTAGATCGATGTTAAAATATTTATTGGTGTGTTTGTGGTGTTAAACAAAATGTTTTGTTTCTATTTATAGAAATGAATCGTGTAAAATTCTTTATATTTATAATAGTTAAATAACTCTCTATTTAAACAACACAACTAAGTAAGTGTACCTTAAATTAAATACAAATATTTATATGTGTTACAAAATATAACAATTGGCGGTCTTGTCACTAATAGCGATCTCATCCCAGATGACCAGTTGCGTATTTAAGCTAACGTTTTACTTTTTTTGACTTTTCAATAGTTTTGGTGAAAAAAAAAAATGTGCTTTTGAATCTACAATCTTTTGATAAAATATTTGAGAAAATATCAAAATTCGTCAAAAAATACATTTATTTATATTTTTAAGTTTCTCACGCCGTGATACAATAATTAAAAATGAAATTTGATACTGACTAATCTCTATAAGAGATCTCTTCCAGATAACTATTCCACAGGGAATTCAATTCATAAAAATATCCACAAATAGTATTCTGCGGTCACTTTGTAACATAACACCGAGTCGCCAAAAACTCAATGGTTTGCATTGAATGGTTCATTATGATACCCGAACCGGTTTAATAAAATAATAATACAGAATAATAATAATAAATAACCACCCCATACTTGTTCAGTTCAAATCGTGCACCATAACAATGCACATTGCTCTACACATCAGATTTGGAGCATGGGGTGCTATGGGTTTGAGAACCAGTATAAATTGAGCTATCATATTCTGTATAGAGAGCCAACAAAAAGAAGGATTTTTTAAATTATCTCGGCAACATTTAAAACAAATTTATGTACCTCTACAATCATTGATAAATTATAGAGATAAACCTTAAAGTGTTTGTAAACCAGTCTCTCAGTATAAGCCATTAGAAAACTTACGCACAGTCCAGTTATTAGTGCCAGAATAATTTGAGCTTCGTTGTTTGATTTTACAATTTTCTATTTAAATCAAAACTTCAATGGATGGTGCAAACTGAAAGTTGAAGACAGGCAAGGTGTTGGCAGGACTCAGGACAGGTCAGATAGAGGGTCTTATTTCGACCCAAATTGAAGCCAAAACCCAGTTTAGATCGGAGGTCTCATTAGTTCATGATATGATTCGACAATACCAGTGGTGTCGCAGATGAGGTAACTGCTTACCTGCACGGTACTGTCAGCTTCTGTCTCTAATCAGGAGGTCGACTAGGTGGGTACCCCAACAGTGCCAGTTATTCTACCACCTAAGCAGTGATGTGCAAACATTACTGTGCATCGGCAGGAGGGCACTGCAGCTAGTGAAATTACTGGGCTGAAGAGTCTTAACATCTTATGACTCAAGCAAGAAGCGTTTACGCAGTGCACCCAGAATTTTACCTTTGTATTGAAGAAGAATATTACATTTGGTAGCATTGCACTAACTATGGGCAGCGATATCTTACCATCAGGAGAGCGTCTTGCTTGACATCGTACTTCGTTGTAAAAAAAAATGATGCATTAACCTTGATAGTGGTAAAAGTGGTGACAAAGACCAAATAAAGCTGGTTGTACATATTCATGCAAGTTCGTCGCGTGTTAGCGAGGGTGCGGGACAGGTGCGTACCACCCCACGTTTGGGGGCATTTAGGACCATAGAGCATAGCTATTTGGTGTTTACTCGTAGGGTGACCGTTATTTACCTACTATCAGAAAGGGTGTAAGTGTTTCTAGTTGAATTCTTTTATGAGTAGGCATTTGGTTAATTTTGCAAGGATTTTTTTATAAATTTAGGATTATTTAAGCAGAACATGAATATGGTTTTGTTGAAAGAGTGATTTTATGCTTTAATTTAATTTAAAATTAAATAAAATCGCTGTCGCCCTGAACTTTTGATTTGAACTAAAACAATAATGTTTTTTTTTAATTATATATAATACCAGCAGCACCCAGCGGTTTTACCTGCTGTAACCTAGGTGTTAATCCAGGGTCTAAGCTATCTCTACACCGAATTTCAGCTCAATCGGTCTACTCGTTTAGGCATGAATGAGTAACATACATACATCCAGACATCCGTACATTTTTAAAAACTTTCACGTTTATGATATTAGTAAGATTTAGACCTGAATTTCTAGGGGTTAGTAATTAATATGATTTACATTTAATAATAACATTGTTACTCTACATTTTCAATTTTATTTGTCCGCTAAAAATATATAAATAATTATAACTTGTCACCCTACAAATTATTATACAACGATAATAAAGTCCGACACACTCGCCTAATGCAAATAAGCCTATTTGAATAAAGCAAACCCCTTGAAACTAGAATAATTTGATATCAAATAGGTAACGGTTTGTCTATGGGCTTTATTCATCCAATTTGTGCGTTTATAAGTTAGGAATACTAAGAACATAATTAGCGAGATAGTTATAAGATATATTTTGCGAATAGATATACAAGTTTTAACTCAGTTGCCAAACACACCTTTCTATTTCTAAAACTTTTATGTACTCTTATGAAATAGACATTATAAGCAGCTACTTTATCTAAATCCATATCCCATCTCACACTAATCACTACATAGTATCAACAAAGTTGCTTCCCGTGTCTGTCGTCTGTCCTATATATGCTTATATCTTTAAAACCACGTAATGGATTTTGATGCAGTTTTCATTAATAGATAGAATGATTCAAGAGTAAGGTTTATATGTTTAACACGTGCATAATACATAAATACTAATAAGCGCGACTAAGTGTGCCCGAGCCCACTAGTTCTATTATAATAGATGCTAAAGTAATTGACAGTACAGTACCTATATATTATAACCGAGAAAAGCTGAACTGATTATGCTGGAATTCGTAATCATGTTGCGATTTTTATATTAGATCCTGGAATACTACAAAACATACCTACGTTTAAGAAAAATCTGGTAGTTTATCTTCTCCACAATACGTGTTATGTCCTGCAATGGCCAATATTTATATATCTTCAAAGTTACAAAGTGGTCGCTTTGTCCGCACACAAAGTGATAACAATCTAAGCTATTAATTCTCTTTTCGTCCAAATATTTGGATATTTTGACCATAAGCCTCCAAAATATCAATGTGTTGATACTTCACATAGTAAAATGATAATATCAGCATTATCTCAGTACAATAAGATGGATAGATAGATAGAGATAAATGTATTAAAGTGTCATTGATACGAAGATAAGAGTCATCCAGTTTTAATTTGCACCTCTCTACCGAAGAATATGTTCCTGACGGTAGGAAGAATACGTGCACGTAAAACTTGGATGATTTTCGCGATAGCGTTGAAATGTTTCAACGCTATTGTATACAAGTAACTACAGGTAAAGCTTTTGAATGAACTCTGCTATTCACCGTTTCTATAGGAACTTGGAATTGCTGATGGATTTTTGCTTTGTACCTTTTATAACGACTTTTTTGCAAATATATCTTTTTAATCTTAAATTAAATCTGCTATTTTGTTTGCTAGAAGATAAACGACTCTTTGGTCTGATATCATGACCATTTTTATAGGCGCAACGTACTTATAACTAGTATTATAATTTTTTTTTTTTATTATTATGTTCTCTGTAATGCTATCATTTCGCAAATTTTAAGCTTGTCTAGACCACCATTTTTTAGTCAATGCTGTCCTACTTATCATCTAGGTTCTTCATCTTATCACATAAAAAAGATAATGTTAAACAAGTCAAGATGCTAATTTTACGCAAACAAATAAATATTTAAGATCTACTCGCGATATAATGTTGCATACACCCATACTTTCTGTTTTTTTTCCATATGCAATATGCCGTCCACTTAGCTTGATAGTCTATAAACTTATGAATAATAGATACTTGTATTTTAGTTCCATAATTGACGCACGGACTCAGCTCGAATATAAAATCATGATATAGTTAAAACGATTAATCTGACGCGGTAGGTGGTAAAATCTTTGCAGGAATAATGAGACAAAACTTATGAGTTAAGGAGTCCGTACATTTGTCGATGCAAATTTTAGTGATAGCTTTAAGACTGCGTTCCGCGCACATCCCATCAAAAAGGTTTGGATATTTAATGAAAAAATATCAGTCTCCGAATTGCAACGCGTGTGGGGTCGTAGAAGACGTATATCATGTTTTGATGGAATGTGTGCGGAATTAAGCTTATAGACGAACTTGTTTTGGACAGAACAACTTTGATGTAGGAGCTTGTACTCGTAATAGCGCGTTGTCTCGTCCGATGTCGGAACAGGCGTTCCATTTGTATAGACTACCGGCCCTAGCTCTTAGTGATTAATAAGTATATTTATGTATTTGATCTGATTTTATAGGACGATATTATCGCTAAGCGATAAAGTCCAAAATAAATTTAGAAAAAAAATGTGTGACCTAAGCTGAGTCGATGCAAAAGTTATTAGCAACACTGTTAATGCTAAGACATAAAATGTGTTTTAAAGGACTCATGGGTAAGTGTACAAACTCCTTTATATTTTCCACTTGCGTGCCAATTATTGACGTAATTATTTTGAAAATATTGCCGTCCTTTTGCGTTATTTAACACTATAAACTGGTAGTATTTTTTAATACGTCTGGCTTGACAGTAATTCAAGGGAAGGCGCGCGTCGCGAAGATTTTCAATGGACTTTAAAGTTCAATTTAAAATCAAAACTCAATAAAGTTTAAATGTATTAAATAACTGACGCAAGTGCAAAAACAGAACTTGTATTTGGACTTAATGTATGAAATGGAGACCGTTTAAAAAGCTGGACGATCATGATTGTCGTGATTTTGTATGCGGTACAAAAGACTTCAACGAGATGCCATTGATGCCGTGTTTTGCCAAAGTACTGTTTGCGATCTTAATGAATGAATTTGAGAGCCATGGAAACTATTTTTTCACTAAACAATTCGTGAGTATTTAGATCCATCTTCTAAATATATAAAAAGAAATAGTGACTGATTGACTGATCTATCAACGCACAGTCTAAACCGCTGAACGTATTGAGTTGAAATTTGGAACACAGATAGGTTTTATGACGTAGACCTCCGCTTAGAAAGGATTTTGCACGCGTTTTTAAGCTAGTTGTAAATAAACGGCATAAACTCAAATAAGTATTATTTTGGCTTCGTGCCGAGATCTTCTTCAAGGAGATCCATTCCATGCAAACTAGCTGCTTATGAGCTATAAAGCTGCTGTATAAAGTACTGGCCAAACGTTTAGGGGAAGTATAAGTTGACCACTAACTTAATCTTTATTGAACTTTTCATATCTTAAATGCATAATATTATAGTGTACTTTTATTTCGATACTTTTTTTTTACATACAATACCACCATGGACTGCGTTTAACCACAATCTCACCTGTTATTGGTAAGTGATGACGTGGTCGAAGTTGTACCACACAGGCCTAGCAAATACCTATTAACCCTCAACTGAAGACACTCAAGTGGTAATTTTCAGGAAACACTGAAGCAGGTAGGGAGTTCCAAACCTTCGCCGTCCGGATAATGAAGGTTGAACTGAATACTATACTCAAGGCAAGCATACTTTTCATAACTTATTAAAACATAAACATATTGAAAGCTAATTATTTACACTAACAGCTCCAATCAAGCATGCGTGTCTGTAACATTGGCAACCTTAATGGGGGGTAACCGTGCTCCCATTTACTGTTCAATCAATACAATTTAAATATTATGGTATTTATAAATTCATTTATAATTATAACTGGTCATTAGCTTTTATGAACGTATTTTATTAAGGGTCTGTATTTCTTTAACATAATATATAATAAAAACTAGCTGTTCATATGGCTTTACTCTCGTTAAAGAACTTTTCTTAATATAATATTATCTTTATTTTGTAGATAGGTTGGGCACACAAGCTATAAGTGTGATTTGACTCTGACAGTGTGAGTGGGGTAACCTGTTATGTTGGAGTATCAACCCTAATTAAGTATTATTATTTGTAATACTGTATATCAAATTTTAATTAATTTTCTTGTATCTCAGAGTTTTGACATAAACACTTCTAGGCCACGACTACGTCTACTAAAAGAGCATAATTCAAAAGGTACTCAAAGGAAAAAGATATATATGAGAAGCAAGCCCTTAACAGAAAAAAGTAAACTAAACTGACATGAGTGACATATTTGAGCTGCAAAATTCCATTAGTAGTGTTTTATTCATTATCCTTAGCAAGTATGAAGGCTTGACAGTAATAAGATCTTGAAATAATCTCTATATTCGTTAGTACGACAGTCTGAGTATGAGCCTGATATCGACTATTGTAATAAAAGTAGACAGTGCGAAAGGTATATCACATTGAAGAAGAATATTTTTTGTGTGACAAAAAAAAACATGGAAAGCTATGAGTATGGCCGCTATATTTGGGCCGTTTGGTGTAGAAAAATTGGTTCCTAGAGAAACCAGGAATTCACCGCAGTTTAAAAAATGAGCGCTTGATTGAGGGACGTGTGACCAATTTTTTTATATACAAAAAAATAAGAAGACGAGCAAGAAGCTCTCCTGGTGGTAAAGAGATAACGCTGCCCAAGATTAGTACAGTGCTGCCCAGGATTGGATTTTGGAAATGCTGGAATAAACTATTTAGGACAACGTATAAACAAATTGTATTGCCATACTAACGTATTAAATCTATTGCCATACAATGATGTAATTCTGCGATGATATTGTATTAGTAACTTGGCAATTTTTTTTTAAGCTCCTGTAATTTTCAACTATGCCACGGTTTCAGTTTGGTTTTATAGCAGTGTATGTCTCTATTACAAGTCTGCGAACCCTGATAAATCCTCGGGGAATAATCATCAGACGACACTTGAAATGCAGCTTCTGATTAAGCTGCGTTCACACAGAGCTATTCCGACTGAAAGGTATTCATTATCAATTAGTACTTAACACCTATACATAAGATAACCTGACTCCAATTTACGTCACCAACTTTTCTGATCTAATCACGATGTCGCTAGTGGCCTTTATTCTGTAACCTCAGCATTGTATAATACGGTACAAATTAGTAGTTCCAATTTTGACCGTTAAGCTAAATAAATTTGCTTTGCTGTAGTTTAATTAAGCGTGAATAAAAATGGAAAAGGCTGGACGTGTAGACAGTAATGACATGAAAATATGTGCTTGAATAGGCGAAAGCGATTTTTCTTCTAAAAGAATTTACCACCTGTGTAGGTATGTTGGGTGGACGAGGATTTTGCGGCAAAACCCTCTATAGTCTATTCTTTGAATCTCGGGACCGTATTAAAGTGTCAGTCGAGTAATGGATTGGGAATTCAATCTAAAGGTCGGTTTAAATTAATTTACACGTTAAAAGGAATAAATCAGATAAATAGGTGGAAAAATGTGTTAAGAGGTAACTTTTTGCCACCGCCGTTCGTTACATCTTGAGTATTTTGGTCAGTTTTTATTGATTCCACCTTATATTTATTTTATCTGTTCTTATATATATGGCACTATTCGAATTATGAACATTTAATTATCGGGTTCATAGAAAACTTTTTAAGACACTATCTCTTGAAACATTTTGATTCAGTGTACAATAATCCAGAGGGTCGCTGGGGGTGGGTCCAGAAGAAAGACGGAGGACAGAGTAAGTGGCGTGCCATGGGGGAGGCCTATGTCCAGCAGTGGATGAACATAGGCTGATGATGACGATGATGTACAATAATATTTTCAAAAAAGTATAATATGATATAACTTATTTATATTCTAAAAATTATTTATAGGTATTTACAATTAGCAAAATAACATGTAATATGCAAATAAACCTTTATTATTTTTAAGAAGTTTAGTTTGAGAAGTTCAAGAACTATTTTTAAAACTATTTCAAGTCTACATCGAGTTTACACAAAATATTAAATGATATCTTGAAAAATAATGCAAGATCTGTATCTTTGTGGTCTACAAGATAACTTTATGATGCCGAGATGAATTAATTCACATATTTATGCAAAACTTCTGCTATAAAATTATTCTAATACGCCCCATTTACCAATTACTCAATATTTTATGCATCATTCTATAAAATGTACTTAAAGATAAAAAAATTAATATAGATTAAAGGTAATACGAGTTAAAATAGCAAAGAGAGAAAGAATAGGGTCGACCGATTGCTAGATGGACAGATGACAAGGAACGACGGAAAGTGGATGAATGAGAGCGGCAAAGGTCAGAGGGTAATGGCATTATCAAAGTAAGGCATCTTCCTCGTCTTCTTACTTCGTTGTATAAAAAAAAAATTATGCCCAACTGTGGGCAATAGACCATTGATAGTAAGAATATGAATATGATGAGTATGATAGTAAGAATCATAATATTATCAGACTAAATATTATAAGGGCGAAAGTTTGTGAAGGTGTTGTGTGTATGTTCGTTTCTTCTTCAAGACTTAAAAGGTGAATCGATCGTGCTAAAAACTTTAGTATAGAGATAGATTATACCCTGAAATAACACATATGCTACAGTATAACGGGTAAAACCGCGTGGCACAGTTAGTATGAAATATTAATTGAAATCTCCGCAGTAGGTGGATACAGGCTGAGTACCTATTAAGTATATTAAACTAGTCATTAAACTCAAGTAGATGCACTAATGGTACTACAATGAAAAGTTGTTGTTTTCTGTTTATTAATATTACAAACATTTAAAAGGACACAAAATTTCATCACCAAATACAAAAAAACTCATTATAATTATTTGAAATGATTCGATGTACATTTCAATAAAACTCATCGATCGTCATTTAATATGTTTTTAGTCCAAACAGGAACAAGCAAACGGAAGCCGCGATACTGACCCCGAGAGGCTCGCCTAAACACAATGAAGGCTGAACAAAAATAAAGGTAAGGAACCGACGCATCTGCCGCTGCTATCGAATAAATCTACGAAAATATTTTTATTTTGATTACGATGCACGGGTTAGACAGATGTTAGAAGCGAGACACACGGCCAGTTATTCATCCACCGAGCAGTAATGTTCCGGACTGGAGAGCAAAGATAATGCGAAATTAGGTACTGGGCATGACAAAATTCAACAACCATCTTAGGTTAATTTTAAACCGGGACTTTTTTATATATTTAGGTAGTTTTACAATAACATGAGTTCAAATCGCGAATGTTTAAGTTTTGTTATAACTCAGGGTTACAGGCGCAATGCAGTGCTGCGCAGATTTTCTTAAATTTTAGAACATCGGGTGGCTCTGTGTCTGATGTGAACAATCATGACACTTACCAGCACATATTGTCATAAAAGAAAATACACGGTACGAGTGCGAATTAGATACGTCATCCTTAATTTTCAAGAACTATTTGGTTAGTCTATTAATTAATATGAATCATGTTCAGCCAATAGCATAATAATACTATTATATATTTTAAGGTCTCAAACAAAGCTGGACAACATATTTTTAATAATTAATACTAGAAAATTACATATTTAAAAATAGTTTTTTTTTTTTTATGTTATGAAGTAGAAGACGAGCAAGACGCTCTCCTGATGTTAAGAGATAACGGCTGCCCATAATCAGTACAGTGTAACCTAGGATTTCACAATTATGTGAAATTCTAGGAGCACTGCACCAACGCTTCTTACTCAAGAGTCATAAGATGTTAAGACTCTTTAGCCCAGTAATTTCACTAGCTACAGTGCCCTCCTACCGGAGCACAGTAATGTTTGCACATCACTGCTCAGGCGGTAGAATAACTGGCACTGTTGGGGTACCCACCTAGACGACCTCCTGCAAAGGAAGTCTACCCCCGGTGATTATTATAATAATATGAGATAACATAATAAATTTTAACATTATTGCTCGCTTATCTGATCAACCGTGTGTCACCCAATCTAAGGGCTGTTTAAGTCGCCAGTCACTGACCAATCGGCTACATTTAATGGGGTATATTATCACTTATTGACCGTCTACAAGGTGTTAAGAGTCGGTATGGTACAAAATAACATACACACAAGTATATAGATGGGTGATAAATCGATAGCTTCTTAGCACCTTGTTAGTGAACAACTTACATTTTTCTGATTGATTTTAGGACAAATTAACTATTAATACCTTATATGGATGGAGATATTTGTTTTGTTACGCTTAAGTCTTAAATATGAAAAAACCATATAGGTATATATGAAAGAAACCTAAATCGCTTCAAATCCTAGCGGTTTAACTGCTAGTGAAGTGTGTAGGCGTACATCTAGTAGTATCATCTAGGTGTAAATGGATAACTCTTAATTGAAACAACACATAATAAAACCTAAAAATATAATTACAATGTAATACATTTGGCGGTCATATCACTAAAAGAATCTCTTACAGACCAGATTGCAGATTATTTATAGATACAGGGATAAGTGGAACAAATAGCACACTTGGTCGGTAGTCGGTACCTAGTGTAAATAATGTAAATAAACATAAACATATATTTATTAACCAAAAACAGTGTTTTACAATTCATCTCTATTTACTATTGGACCCCACACTAGGCCATAGCCTGTCTCGTGGGAAAAAAAAAATATAACGTAAAAAAATATACGTGTAAATGTATAAACACAAATAATTATAATATAATTGAAATAAATTAATAACTGCAATGTGACATGATCACTACATAGTATAAAATAAAGTTGCTTCCCGCATCAGTTTGTCCCTATGTATGCTTATTGTTATATTTTCAAAACTACGTGTTTAGTAAACTAGCACAAACAACTCCGCGTTAAATGCTAACTACATTTTGTATTATGGCATTGGCAAATATCACAACCTACGGCGCCACCCTGACAGCGCCCTCTCAAGAAAAAAAAATCTACCTTCCTGTCAAAAACTCTCAATGGACGTCGTGCGTCCGCGCTCGAAATTAAATTAAAATTAATTATATGTGCGTGCCTGCCGCGAAGTTATATAAAATAGTGAAGAAAACTACACCCAGCCAACCAAGACGTGGAGACACACCAGCACCCTGGGCCCAGGAGGAAAAAAAAAGGATCCTGTGTTACGAGGTTGGTGCCAGCTATTTTTTCATTCAAGTTAGAATCTTTCCTAACACTACGCAACGTTTTTTGATTCAGTTTTCATTAATAGGAAGAGTGATTTAAGAGGAAGGTTTATATGCATAATACATGTCGTATAATATGGGTAGAGAAACACTTATAAGCGCGACGTATTTAATATATCCCACCGAAACATCAAAACCGCAAATTTTTAACACGTAAGATTTTTGTCTTTACACTAACTCGCTCACAACTCAAGATTCTTTCAAAATATTCTTTCTTATCTTCAAAATCAATTTAAGAGAACAAAAGCTTCCGTGCGTCGCAGTTATTTGAAGTCTCGAAGACATTTTGTCAAGACATCTCCGATCAGATTTATGAGCATTATTTGAGAGCCGAAAGGATGGAAACAAACAATTAATTAGCATAGAGATGACATTTGCCACCCAAAGTAACATAAATGAATTATTTTACTTTGGTTCCGTATATAATTCCGTATATATTTTATTAAAACTTTCTTTTCATCGTGCTCATAAAATAATATTCTTATGTTTTTTATTAGAGTTAGTTATAAAATAATGATGAAAGTTTGTCGACGCAAATGTGCGATTTTGTAACTTCTTATCGTCAAAACTATTAAACCGATTCATCCGAAATTTAAACTGTAACTTGCATCCTGGAACTTCGAAGAATAATTCGACTTATATAATATATAAGTCATTTTTTTATGGCAAATGCCTTTATTGAGAAAACAAACTAACAATACTACAGCTACTACAGCAGTAAATAACACTTTTATTAACCACAGATCGGCCACAAGCGAATCTACAGAAAATCCAAGTGCTCCAAACCACTATCACTGTTCATTTATTAACATGTAAATTTGATAGACACAAATATAAACATTATAATCGTTTTTATATGGTTTTTATTACGATGTAAGTAGATACATTTTATTACAATTTAGAATATAACAACTTATATGTTATTAAACGATTACTTATTTGCACATGTTAAAGGCATCATGACTTATAATATGATTTTTTTAAGTCACTAAAAAGTTTATTACTACACGAAACTGAACCCTAAAACAAATCCATTCGACACACCAATACGACACAAAAGCTCACCGCCCATCGCCGACAAAAGTACTAGTTACACAAAAAATACTCCTTAGAACTTTGTCTAAGTAAAATTACGTAACATTTCAACCTAGAACATGCTATAGGTTTTTGAATATTTCAAGTGACATGGTACTAAGTTGGTACCTACTATATTTTTATTCACCTACTGTACTTTAATTTTTGTCCATGGCAATACTCCGCAATTTGACATGTCGTAAAAGACACTAATAAATAAAATTAGTATCGTCTCTTGCAGTTTATTTTATCTTTGACTTTGTTAGAGCACCGCTTTTGGGCGGGTCAAGAATTGCTCAAAGTTGACAATAGAGGAATTTTTTGAATCATTAAACGTACTATTAAGTTTTATTGGGCTTATGATTTGACATAATGATTTTTATTGAAAATCGGTAGAGCGCAAGTTATGAACTGTTAATTTTTTATGGGCACAGTGAGTCATTTTTAATAAGTTTTGGCGACCCGTATAAGGCTCACATGAACTCAAAATAAACTTTGTCTGCTAGGGTGGCTGTCATTGAAATCGATGAGGAGAACTATATACTCGTAATAGAGGTAAGTAGGTACCTATTGTTGACTCCTTTATTGTACAACGTATATAAAATATGTAATACGAACATATATGAAAACCAAAGTGCAATGCACTGCCTGCTAAATGCTAACTTGTACTACACTGGTTAACTATTTCAGTTAATAAAATGTTTAATTAGTTAATATGTCTTAGGCCTAATATTATAATATACTATGATTTTGAATTTCAAATCAAAACGCTTACATTATTTATGTGTGTACCAAATTTTAAGAAGCTGTTTTTAGACACAAATAAATAAATATTCTTTGTCGAAAGGTCAAGCTCAGAAATATATAACAATTATTACGTATAAAAAATAAAAAGACGATATTTCATCTCATCTATATCGCACACACGTCACCAGCCATCCAATGTGTTTTTTTAAGTATATCTCGCTAAAATATGACCCACTGGCCTAAAAACTCTGCCGATGATATAAATCTTTAACGCATCGACACATTTTGACCGCATGTCAGGATTATGATCGGTATAAAATACTTCGCATTGTAGTCTCCTTTACATCGTCTGTCGGTAGAATGGACATGTCTAACTTATAAATTTTGGTGCGAACAAAGGCGCCTGCGCTGACAACGTCTCTGAATAAAACGGCCGACGGACATCGATGTAAAAATACTAGTAACGCTCTACGGCTTTGTACGAGCCAAAGTATTTATTTTATTATTCTGCACAACGCTAGGACTAACTTAATGCTAAAATAGCTTTTTCTACCAGTTTACCTGATTACTGAAAAAAAAATGACACGATAATGATAGGAGAGAAAAATATCATGGACAATAATTCTAAAAAACTTCAGAGTATCAAGCAACTTAAGTATATTATTTTACTGCAAATTTTCTTCTTAAATAGATAGATAACACTTCAATTAAACTAAAGCATAAAGTAATCTGACTGTTACAATTGGCGGTTTTTTCGCTGACTTCCAGATAAAGTGCAGGGAGAGGAGAATATTGCTATTCACATAGGTTCTTAGCTTGTCGTTGTTATGTGTCTTTTTTTATTCACGATAGGTTTAAGCCTTTGACCATTATCTCGCGTGATGTAAAGAGCTAAGTGACGATGAGCCTTTAGATGGTGGCAGACTAAACCTAGAAAGTGGAATAAATCCCTCCTATTTCAATTTTTTTAGATGGATCTTTAGATTTTTAGCGTCGGTACTGTTAAGAATATTTTTAGTTCTAAGAGTTACAATCATACTTAAGCAGATTTTTTACAAAACCTCAATGATAATTACAAATCATTCCATACATTGGCCAAAATTCAAGTCGAATTCAGACAGACAATCATTACAATCTCTGTTTATACGAGAATTTAAATATATAGATCTCAGACGAAAGTAAATCAATATCGATGATTTAAGCCACTGCAGATCGATTTTTTATATTTTATTTTATGTCGGACGCAGACAGCCTGTCCGATTCGTCTCGCTACCGTCCATCAACTTAGAGGTACAGTAACTACGCTCGTGCCTTTTAATCCCAAAGAAACTCACAAAAACTCCTTCCGCTCAATTTCCCTCCAAACGTCAAATGTTTACTTTCGAAAAGGATTTTAAAATGCAACATGTTTTTGTTGCAAACAGGATTAACGTATGCAAAGCAATCGCGGCCTACACGCTTGCCAAATGCGAGTTAACATTGCATTATAGTCGAAAAGCACATACATATTCCCTTTTTTTCAATTCTTGTGCTAAAAATACTGACCTACTTACTTCTAATTCAACATTTTGAAATGTTGAATACCACCTTTTTTGTATGTATTTGTTACCTTTTTAGTCAGCTTGACGAAAGAATGCAGTAGTTTATACATATTCATAAATTCCTAAATCATCTCCAGCCAGGATTCAGGATTAGATATACGCCTTAATACGAGTACGTGGTTGTTCTTCATTTTGTTGTCTGTATTTATTCAATTTTTTGATGCATAGGATACGTTACATTTTTTGCTATGTGAGCACATCTTACGTAAGGCATGTCAAACTGTGGATCCCGGTTGTATATCGGTTTGCCACACATCTACAAATGTGATTGGTCTGCAGTGGTGTATAATTAGCGTAAATTTTAGAAATTAAACCCTAATTACTGATCAGTGATCCCACTGCTTTCCAAAACGTTTAGCCGAGGTAAACGCGAAAACTGCAGTCCATTCGATATCGGCAGAGGCACAATGCTATTTGATTGCTTCATTATGCGGAATCAAACTCGGTTCATTGTATATCATTTCGCATGTTATATCTGTATCCTAATTTAATCATCTTGAAGATTGGACCACCGGGAAAAGTCATGTAACGGGTGGGCCGCGATTGAACTTTGAAGACAGTTTGAGTAAGGAGTGATTTGTTTTTGCAGATAGCTTATCGATTTGGATTTACTTGAGAATAAGGATTTTTACATAAACTGCTGATGTGTTCTTGATTGTTAGCAACATAAATTATACATACGTATGTGAGAGTGCAATTTCTTGTGTTTAGACTCTGTATTTTATACAAGAAAGAAGCAAATCAGTTTATTTATTGGGTATGTGTAGGAATTTGTAAACTTAATTGGAATTATCTATTATTAAGCTCTCCATTCTCCATAAAATAAAATCTAATTTCACACTCGAAAAATTTACCTATAAGTAGTTCTTTTTATTAAAGGCGAAGTGAGGCTACATGGTGTTTGATGCGGAGCGAGCTAGCGAGTGGAGAGGTGAGCTAGCTAAAATTCCACCGTTCTTCGGAGATTTTTTTCACCGCAAGTATAAAATGAAAGTATAAAAGTAAAATTCACGAGTCCTGAGAGCACTCAGACTGTATGAAAAGTGGATTTCTATAGAAAGGTTTGTCAAATTTAAAAACACATCCTGTAGTTTCTCCAGGGAATCAATATCGGAAGGCACTCGGTATTATTTGTTTGAATCGCTCAGAGCGTTCGATTCTAATGCCTTCACGAGATTTCATTCCCTTTTGATCCGTTTCAATTTGCCTCATGTCTGATGTCTTATTTTCTACGTGGTGGTCTCGGTTACATGAATGGTTACAGTTTAAAAGAAAGAATATTAATAAAAATATTTAAGACTATCTGCTCCCAGCGGTTTTACCCGCTGTTCTATAGCTTATGTGTTATTGCAGGGTCTAAGTTTTCTCCATACTCTATACAAAATTTCAGCTCAATCGTTTAGGCGTGAAAGAGTAACAAACAAACATCCAGACATCCTGACATTCAGACATCCAGTCATCCATACATTCTTACTTACTTTCACGTATATAATATTTGTAATATTATTATTTTTAACTTATCATATAAATGCGGTTAACTGGATCTATTAGATTTTCTTATTTCATAATATAGGCTACTTTTGGAGATCACTCTAAGCGATAAGGCCGCCCATTTTAGACCAAATTGTTACCTATGTAGTCAAAATGTACAGAATAGTTATATTTTAGTAAATTTATATATTAAAATTAAATTACATACGCATGTACTAACTCATTCTTTTTTTTATTAAGTTTAGACTCCATTCAACACTGAGATTCCAAGGAGCATTAGTAACGAGTATAAACTGCAAGACTATTGTAATAAAAGCGGATATCTCACACCAGCAATCTAAGTGAAGAGAAATTCGAGTACTTTTTTGTTCGATATTTATAATGTAAATGTTAATGTCCGTACGTTTTCACGAAATAGTCAGACGATGGAAATTGGGGATGGTGTCTGAAAAAATTGGTTTTTGAATAAGAAATCGCTTGAACATAAACTAAATGCCGCGCCGCGCCGGTTTAAGAACAGTGGGAAGCGATTTTTTATAACATCAGGACAGCAGCATTACTACCGTTTTATTGAATACTAGCTTGTGCTCGCGGCTTTGCCCTCGTTGCAAAATCCTTTCTTAGCAAAGTTCTACGTCATAAAACCTATCTCTATTCCAAATTTCGAATCGAATTCGAATCCGTTCAGTGGTTTGGGCTATGCGTTGATAGATCATTCAGTCACTCTTTCCTTTTACATATATAGACTAACGCACATAATGTACGTTTCGAGTTTTGATGTTGAACCGTGGCGTCTATCTTTGTAACAAACATCTGTGATTGTAACAGTACACCCAGACTTCAAAAAAGCATGTAACAGGCATAACAATGGGGAACATCGTTTCTTGAAACTTATTCGCCGACATTTGCAACCACGAGTTACTTTTAAACATAAGATCGGCCATCATTAGATTTGTGAACTAGGTGCAAGCAGCCAAATAAATTTAGAAGGCTGATTGCTTGGATTGATTTCTACTTTACACCTAAACGTCTCCAAACCATCTAAATCTTGTAACGGGACTTGGAATGTGACCTCTTGAATAAAAAAAAATACATTGCAAAAAAATACAGAAACTGCGTTACTGCTTTAATAAACTTACTCTTTCCTTTACTCTTCTTCCATTATAATCTACCGTTTGTCATATCTTTCTTCACTATGCAGTCCTCTGTCATACATAATCTCTTTGCCTCAATTCATACAAATTGAGGAACCCTGGAATAACACAATTTTTGGTGGGTATAATCTCTGACCATTGCTCAGCATAAAATAAATTAAAGCAAGTTTGCCACTTTGATAGATAATAAAAAAAAAACTTTTTAAATAAATAGGACAACTTCTACCGAATTTGTGAATCTGGAAATAGCCGTTCCTCCACCCTATTCATTCTGAGTTTGCAACCATGTCGCGAGTTAAATTTAGCGTTAGTGATCCCATCGGCGCGATTGTAAAAGTAAGGGGCTGCGCAGACGACAGACTATCCATGACGCACTTTTTAGTCTGTGAAAATAGAACCTATGCAATTATATGCAGTAACGCACACGACGCGCAAAAAGTCCGGCACACAAATAATCCGTGTAATTCGGGCAGACCGGATCGCGCCGCGTCGCGCCGCTCCGCACAAAAAGTGTGTGAAAAAAATAGAACGTTTGCTTCAACGCGCGCTAACGCAGACGGCACACATTTTAGTCTGCAATCTGCATTTGCTAGTGGTGGACGTAACGCTTCTTTCTTCTTCTTTTTCTGTACTTCATGTACAAAATAATACTTCGCGATCTCTGCACGATTTCCATAGCGTCTACGTCCAGCCCTGGATTTACACTAGGGGCATTCGGGGCGAGTGCCCAGGGCGGCAAATTTTCAGGGGGCGGCAAATTTACTTAGGGCGGCAAATTTCGAAACGAGAAAAAAATATTCAATCCATAAACATCCGATGTTGAATTAAAATTTGTATTCTCAATCACGCTGGTTATTATTATAATTTTTTTTTGCGCTCATAATAAGAAGTCTGGAATACTGGCCACACAAACTCAAGATTTTTGCTCCAAACGAGCTATCCGTCCACTTTTCGTAGCAAGACTTTTCTCGGCATTTGCAGCTAGTTGCTCGCCTTCTTTTTTTTTATTTTTGGCACTCAAAACGAACTACGCACTCACTTTTTGCAGTCAGATATACAAAATTTTCTTGGTGCTCGCAGCTAGCTTCTCGCGCTTTGAATAATATTTTTTTTTATTTTAACACTCGGAGCAAACTATGCATCCATTGTTTATATAGTCACAAAAACAAAATTTTCTCGGTGCTCACAGCGATTTTGGCACTCAGGGTGAAGTATGCGCCCACTGTTGTGTAGTCAAATATACAAAATTTTCTCGCTCGCAGCAAGCTGCTCGCAGTCTTTTTAGTCAACATAATATTATAATTTTCTTGCCACTCCAAGCGAGTCTTACGCACACCTGTCGTAGACAGATAGATAGGTAGATAAAACACTTTATTGAAACATTGAAAAATAAACTTAAACATAAAAACCCGGTATTATAATCTATGTGTCACAATTCACAATCAGCGGTCTTATTGTAGTTAGCATTATAAAATTTCTCAATTATAATTTCTCTTTTTCAAAGCAAGCTATACACACAGCTTTCGTAGTTAGATGTATATTTTTTTTTATAAATATTCATAATTACGTATAATATGAAAGAACTCGACAACAAATTTCTTAGCAAAATGTCTAGCCGATGAGCGTTTATAAATAATATTTCGGCGGAGGGGGGCGGCATTTTCTCACTGCCCAGGGCGGCATTTTGGCTAAATGTTTACGTCCCTACAGCTCTGCCGACAGAATGATCGAAGATGTGCGTCGTGTGCGTTGAGTCTGTGAAAAATCCGCAACAGACTTTTTGCGCGCCATGCAGACTTTTTGTACGCCGCAGACTCGATCGTACAAAAAGTGTGCCGTCTGCGCAGTCCCTAAGAGTGAATTGACACCGATGTACTTTTGTAATGGATACTTTAGAAGTACAGGCTAATCAATGAATAGATACTTGAGCTTTGTTGATATTTAAAATGCATTGCTTGCTGCACTCTTGAGTGGAACATTTGAACTGGTGAAGTGAGCGGGCTTCTTTGTAAATTACTTCAGCAAATCTACAGTGTTAGGTTATGGTTGAAACCTACAAATTGTAACACCCATAAAATGTACTGTAATAACAGTTATGGTATGTTCGGTCTCTTAGCAAAGTTAGCACTAATAGCAGCAGAGAAAACGAAGCGAAGTGTTGAAACAATTTTTTTTTATTAGATATATTTTCATAGTATAGTGGTTATTTTGAGTATCTTGATGAAAAAATCAAAATTATAGCAAGCACGGCAGGGATTTTTCAGGATGTGACCAAACAATAAAATAAAGTTTCAGCATAAAAGAATGAATACCTATGGAACAAATCGAAATTTAAATTCTAGTTATCAATACTGCAGGGAATTAAATGCAGTTTTTCTTAACAGGTGCAATGTAAGAATGGTTGAACTCACCTACTTGATTAATCATATAAAAAGTTCGACAGCACGAGCCAGTACATAAAATACGCGATTTTATCAAAATGTCCCACCTGTGTTTCACGAATTAAAAGTTATTCATCAAAGAACAGGTGAAAATAGCGAATTTTATCTGCAGATGTCAAAACTGGAAAAATGACACGTGTAAACATTAATTTTTTCTACAATCAGAATTGCAAACGAAATATTTTCCGGCAAGTAGTTAAAGCATCGACTTCCTACTCAATGGACCTTTGTAAGGGTACCTAATTTAGTTTCAACATTAGCTGAATACATCTGATATCATACCATCATCCTCGTCCCTATGTTTTGTTCACAGATCAATTAACATTTTAGTATTCGCTAACGAACCAATCAGCATTCGATTTGCTCTTAATTTCATTTTTTAATCAGTTTGAGTCAAGCGCTGTTGCATAAGTTACTAGGTTTAAGGAGGTGCTATATTATACGCGTTACAGTTGAAGAAGATTAATAATAATTATAATGACCTGTCGCAAGCAGATAATATTATTATAATAATAGAATTCGTCATCGTTATCAAATATATAAATTGGTGTTCACTTGTATACGTCTATTGCGACAAAGTCGATGATTTCAAGCTACCGTTATGATTGATATTGTCATGTTTTTACATAAGAATGACAGTATTATTTCGGCGACCGGTTACCGCAATGTCTTTCTCTTTGTAGTATTGCGTTACTTGTAATTGTTTTAAAATTTTCAATGAGTTACTCAAAGCATTAGCATTTTATGATGGCCAGGTATGTGAGAGCCGAGAGCGGTGGATTCCATAGCCCGTCGACCAGGAAAAGATTCCCCATTGATACAAAAAGGTACGCTCGGAGAACGCTCGCTCGGGAAATCTTTGAATGACATTGCTTTGTATTACAGCGCGTAGAGTTGCCAAATTTAGAGATGGCTTTGGATTGTAATAATAGCATAGTAATCCTACTAAAATTCTTATAAATGCGATCTAGGTGTATGGATGTATGTTTTTTATTTTTCCACGTTCAGCTGAAATTTGGTTGCCAATAGAATATAATATTATTATAGCCTACTTTTGGGACGCCAAATTAGACGAGGTCCGTTTTTAGACTGGGCGATCGCTTGCGTGAATCATGCAAAAGTTTTTATTCTTCTATGTATGTATTTGCTAACTTTATAAAAAGGCTTTCTAGTAGATGATTCTGAAGGCTATACACGGTTTTTGAATTTAGCTTATATATGAGCCCCGTTATTTCTTCCAACTCTCAGATATCTTTATTTTGATTTAATTCTGTAAATTCTTAACTCTAGATATTAATTCAGCACACACGGCAATCATATTACGTCATAAAAATGACAAATAGCCATGTAAGAGCGTGAGCGCTCGTTGCTTTTACGATATCGTTCGGTAAAAACTGGTAGGACTCTCCGATTCCCGTGTCGAGACATCGGATAGAGGTCTCACACGCCGCTCTATTCATACGTGACATTTTTGTTCAGCGGATGTCGAACTTGAGAGAATGTAGACTACATACAGATATGTCACCTCACCATTGATAACACGCACATTTAAAACCAGTCAACTCAAACAAGTAAAATTTATTAAAAATGCTTTGTAATACAAGCTTTTATTACTATCCAGCACAAAAGTACTCATCAAGAGGAATCAAATGAGCTCAAATTTGATGGGGTTGCATTGTTTAATTACAGAGTTCCTATGGCTACATTCCAGCTCCATCATGAGATCAGCTCGATGTCATAATAATATTGCATTGTCGTATATTTTTTAACGATTTATACAGGTATGCCAAATTTCAGCTCAATCGGTTACCGGGAAGTGGGTCAAATTAAACTTGCAAGATTTACTTACAGAAAGACAGACAACATACAGGTGAAAGTAAATAAAAGCTTATAAAAAGCATTTTTTTCAAAATAGGCGATTTGTTTTATTGGTCGATAAGCCTTCGGTCCGGATCTGTATAACTCAAACTAGTTCACTTTTGAGATGATTCCCTTTAGATCTACCTCTAGATGTGCAAATATAGTGTGCAAGTTGAGATGAGTGAAGTTCACCAAAACTACTTAGTTGTAGAATGTATGAATTGGAATTGGATATGCTACTCGTATTGGATTTTTTATACTCTTCAGAGTTCAGTATTCTATCTAACAAAGAAAGAAATGTAGGTACTGTTGGTTGTTCTAAAGTTTGCTTTTTTCATGTTTAAATTAGCCTAAAATTGACGCTCCTCTTGCCGCGAACATATCGAACCGCGTACTGAGGTTTTTAATCCATGAGGTACGTCTTCTTCCCGGTTTTCAGTACCCCTGAATCTTCCCTTGAATAATGAGCTGGAGCAGTTTTTCAAATGATTTTTTGGCATATAAAGTGTTTTAAAGTTACATGGTGTCTTGACCGCCGGTGGATATATAAATTATGTTGGAAAATGTAGATTTTTTCTAGAAATAATATTTTTTAAAGAACAACACCACATTATGCTGATAATTAAGTGTTATTGATTTTTAAATATACACAAGTGTTTGAATTGTTTGTGCATATTTATTACACTAGTACCTGGCATTTCAATGTATTTTTATTATTATTTTCTATCTATACTATTATATAAAATAGAAAACTGACTGACTCATCATCGCAGGGACAAAACCGCTGGACCGATTGAGCTGAAATTTGGACAGCGTGTTCTTTAGGTAACGTAGGCAGGTAATAAGAAGGGATTTTGCGAAATTCCCACAGGAACGGGAACAAAATGGAAATCTGTAACCGTTGAGTCTATCAAGCTGAAATTTGGTGTAAAGGTAGTTTTACTACCATGGAAAAATTTAAAATAGTTTTTATTTCAAAATTCCTACGGGAACGGGAACAAAATGGAAATTTGTAACCGCTAGGCCTATTAATCTGAAATTTTGTATAAAGGTAGTTTGACTACCATGAATGGATTCAAGATAGTTTTCATTCCAAAATCCTTGCGGGAACGGGAACAAAATGGATATTTGTAACCGCTAAACCTATAAATCTGAAGTTTGGCATAAAGGTAGTTTGACTACCATGAATGGATTCAAGATCGTTTTCATTCCAAAATACCTGCGGGAACGGGAACAAAATGGATATTTGTAACCGCTAAACCTATAAATCTGAAGTTTGGCATAAAGGTAGTTTGACTACCATGAATGGATTCAAGATCGTTTTCATTCCAAAATACCTGCGGGAACGGGAACATAACTGAAAATCTGTAACCGCTAGGCCTATTACGTTAAAATTTAGTTGAAAGGTAGTTTAACTACCATGACTGGATTCAAGGTAGTTTTCAACCCAAAATGTCACGGGAACGGGAACAATCTACGAGTATGTCTATACTCTATACCAATATGTATTTAAAGTGGAAATCTATTGATTCATCATCGCAGGGATAAAACCGCTGGACTGATTGAGCTGAAATTTAAACAGCGTGTTTTTAGGTAACCTAGGCGACCGATAAGAACGGATTTTGCGAAATTCCAACGGGAACGGGAACAAATGGAAATCTGTCAGCGTTGAGTCTATCAAGCAGAAATTTGGAATAATGGTAGTTTGACTACTATGAAAAGATTTAGGATAGTTTTCATTCCAAAATTCTTACTGGAACGGGAACAAAATGGAAATCTGTAACCTCTAGCCTATTACGCTGAAATTTGGTATAAAGGTAGTTGGGGTACCATGAATGGATTCATGATCGTTTTCATTTTAAAATTCTTACGGGAACGGGAACAAAATGGAAATCGCGGTAACGCCTATAGCGCTGAAATTTCGAAGGCAGTTTGACTGTCAGGAAAGGATTCACAACGGTTCTTCACGGGAACGGGAATAATATGAAAATCTGTAACCGCTTGGCCGATTAAGTTGAAACTAAATGCAAAGGTAGTTTGGACACCAAGAAAGTACAAGATAGTTTTCAACCCAAAATTTTTACGGAAACGGAAACAGTCTATGTCTATGCCAAAATTTTAAGTGGATAATCTAACTGACCTATCATCGCAGGGATAAAATCGCTGGACAGATTGACCTGAAATTTGTACAGCGTGTTTTTTAGGTAACTTTGGCGACCGATAAGAAGGGATTTTGTGAAATCCCTACGGGAACGGGAATAAAATAAAAATCTGTAACCTTTGAGTCTATCAATCTGAAATTTGGTGTAAAGGTAATTTGACTACAATGAATGGATTCAAGATAGTTTTCATTCCAAAATTCTTACGGGATCGGGAACAAAATGGAAATCTGTAAACACTAGGCCTATTAAGCTAAAGTTTGGTATAAAGGTAGTTTGAGTACCATGAATGGATTCAAGATCATTTTTATTCCAAAATACGTATGGGAACGGGAACAAAATGGAAATCTGTAACCGTTAAGCCTATAACGCTGAAATTTAGTATAAAGGTATTTTGACTATCAGGAAAGGGTTCAAATAGTTTTCATTCCAATATTCCCACGCGAACGTGAATAATATAGAAATTTGTAACCACGTCGCCAATTAAGCTGCAATTTAATGCAAAGGTAGTTTGGCTACCAAAAAAGAATACAAGATAGTTTTCAATACAAAATTCCCACGGGAACGGGACTAATATGGAAAATGTAACCGCTGAGCTGAATAGTTTGAAATTTGGTGTAATAGTAGTTTGACTACCAAGAAACGATAATGGATTGTTTATTCATCCCAATATTCCTATGGGAATGGGAATATTAAGCTGAAATTTGGTATAAAAAAGTTGTTTAATTCCCAAGCTCAAGCGCATCGCCTCATTCTCGCTTCGTACGCTCGATTTGCGCATTGTGGATACTTTCCAACCTAACTAACATAATATGTGGGACAACACTAAACTCTGTAGGGTAATCTGACTGACTTATCATTATCACAGTAGAGACGAAACTCCTAAACCTAGAATGATAAAATTTGGAATACCTATCCCATAGGTTCTTTTTAATACCTAAACATATATATTTTTATTATCTTTTTGCTAAACTGATAGAGTTGAAATTTGGCATGCAAAGGTATTTAAGTACCAGGAGAGGATGTAAAATAGTGTTTATCTCAGATATTCCCCTCTTATAGGGGGAAAAGAGGGCCATTTTTCTCCTATAAAAGTGGGGGCAAATGTATTGAAATTTCTAATACCGCTGGGCCTGAAATTTAGTAAGTATAATAAAGGTAGTTTGTATACCAAAATAGGACATAGGATAGTTTTTATATTTTAGAAATCCCCTTTTAGAAGGGAACAGGGGTGAAGTTTGTATGAGTTATCTATATTCGTTAGGCCAATTAAGCTTTTTTTTACTTCTACAAAGGTTAGTTTAAGTAGGTACCAAGAAGGACACAAAATAGCTTTTATCCCTGAAACCGCCCTTTCAGATAGGAAACCAGGCATTTAAGAGTTTGTATAAGGAATCAGTATCCGTTGAACTGACGTAGCTTTCATTTGGTTTTAACCAACGAATTAGGGAAATAAGTTTTAACACAATTTGAGTACTGGGACAGAGCATAGGATAGTTTTTATTTCCCTGAAATCTTTGTAGTATCTCCAAACATTGTAAAGGCCGCGGCAGTGGCCGGCGAAGCACCAGAAGCTACTAGAATATTTTAAGATAGAAATATCATAAATAGGATCACAAGTTGTAAAAGACTAAATTCATGTTAAGATGCGAATTTTCTATTTCTAGCAATGGTATTATACTAAATCTGTAGATTTGTCATTGAAATATTTAGGTATTGCGTAAGTCTTATTATTTCATTTTATTTTTTATTCATAATGGCACCCGAAGCGAAGCGAGGACGGGCCGCTAGTTAATAGATAAATATTATGGTGTATTGTTTTAATACCACATTTTTCATATAAAAGGCCCATTCTATGGAACATTAATTATAATTCGTGTTTTAAACTTTCTTTCTATCACTCGGCTATTATTTCTCGTAAGTTCACTTTATTATTTTATTAATTTTCATATTATTAATTTTTATTTTCTTTACATATTTTATTTTAAATCGTATCTTCTGTGAAATCTGTCATAGTATGCAATTTCATATTGAACTTATATGAGATAGATCGGAGTTTTAAATTCTTCATTCTTCTACAAATTCTGAACTAGAATTAGTTATTGAAAAGATATTGCCACAGAGCAGGTCCTGACAGAGTTAAGTTTAATAAAATTATGGAGTAGATCTCTTTTTCTCTTGTTCTATAATATGTAAACTATATTGTACATTTTTCATTATCTTCCTGTCCTTATCTCACGAAGGTTTGATAGGCGCAACACATATTTTTTTCTCTTCTATCATTAACTTCTTCCGCTTCCCTAGCAAGCAATAATATCTACATTCTACATACAGGTTTCCATTGACCACAATATCGCGTGATGTTAAGCGACGATGCGGCCGTAGATGGCAGCAGACTATATCTAGAAGGCGGGATAAATCCCTCCGTGGCTTTACTGAACACGATCACAATGACCGCTTGGCGACACGGTTTTGTCCAGTGGGTGGTAATTAGCCTCAGCCGAAGCCTACTAAGTAAAATAGAATAATAATTATTCTTTTAAATGAAGATAAGCTCCCAATGACACTTGATTTTGGACCATGTGGCAAAAAAATACGAATGTCATTCGTGTACGTTCACACGTGACGCTCGTATACATATTACGAGTATATCATCATCATCATCATCGTGTTTGACATAGCGAGCCGAAAGGTAGATAATGGCTCTCTGAATGTTTCTACATTTCTACTGTTACCTTTTTGTTTACCTATTTTTACTTGTGATTGAATGAACTATGAATCATCAGCCTTTAATCGCCCATTGCTGGGCATAGGCCTCCGTTTGATTATGTCAATCTCCCCTGGGCTTTGGCGCTCTCATCCATCCACTTTCCACCAGTCTCTTGATTTCATCTGTACATCTATGAAGCGGTTGACCCGGAATACAACGTCCTAATTTGGGGGCACCATTCATACATCATTATTCATCATTCGTACTTTGGGTAATTCTATTTGTTTTTTATGACGTTTTCCTCGATGACGATTTTTAAAATTAATACAAAAAGCAAGATACTATACGGTACGCGCTGTTGTTGGGTCTGCTGGGTCAAAAAGTGTCGGTTACCGCGCCTACTCGCACTGAAATAAAATTATGTGCGTGTTATGAGCGGTCTATTTGCAAGACGGCTGTACCGTATCTTCCCTTTTTATTTTAATCTAAGTTGCGTCCAGTATATTTTCTTTGTCCATGATTGTAACGAATATGCTTTATCTTTTACAGTGACAATGGCTAAACTCGTTTTCATTTTCATTGCGGCTTTGCTGCTTATCTCCACTCTGGGTTCAGCTGAATGCAAACCAGAGCCAGAACCAAATCCAGCTCCACAATTTGAAGTAATATTTGGAGCAGAATCAGCCAGGCGATCCGGAATTGAAGCAAAAGGACGACAAAATCTATTCAACGACGATGATTATTAGAATTAAAATATTCATTAATAATTATTATTGATATTATTAATAATTATATCGTTTAATTTCTTCATTATATCAACCTATTTTTTATAATCTCTTGGTGTAAGTTCCTATTTTAATAAGTTTTTTTTACTTGTATAAAATTATTGTTGTATGATACCAGTTTTACCCGCATTTGGAAATCCTTTATTAAGGGAGGAGGATGACATAAAACCTATCTGTGTTTGAAATTTCAATACAATCCGTTCAGAATTTTAAGCTGTGCGTTGATAAATCAGTTAGCCAGTCTATTTGTCACTCTTTATGTATTTAGATGGAAGATGTAGGCAGAACTCACAAAAAATAATATAAGAACTAGATTCACTACACATACTACATAGATATAAATAAAAGATACTTTTTAAAGTAAAACTGGACACACCTAAATATAACTCTATAATAAAATATCTTATAGAAAACAAACTGATAATTATGCATTTTATTTATATGTATAACTACTCTTAGACTAGAATGAATTAAACTTGTCACATATTATTCCTACAACACTAAAAAACCATTAACATGATTTAAGTGTCACACAAAAACGTTAATACACATATAAAATATCAAAAATAATTTATACCTAAAGAGCGTGGTCATAAAAATTTAATTTTTCGTTCTTAATTAGTAACTAGCTGTATAAGTTACTTTTAATCATTTCGATCGTGTCTTTGGATCATTTTATCTACAATACAAGCTTTGGATAGATAAAACTCAAATTTGAGATTATAAAGTAATATTGTAAGTTATAAAAACTTGACTTTATTATGCCATCGATCTTGTACCGTGGTTGTTGGATCACTCTTTTGGTATATTTAGTCGTGGGAGTTCTAATTTTTTTAATCATAAAATGTACCTGTTGACAGATATTGCTTTATATATCTGTGGTATTTAAAAAAAATCGTAAGGGAGTAAAGGTGTTTACAAAATGGCGGATACTTTTTTCGTCTACTTTAATATTGGCACCTTCGGTAGAACAGGGTACATTGTACATCTAACCAAATATGAAAAGTACTTAAGTGTAGATACATTCCTTAATATCCCAAATAGTTCGCTCTTATAAACTTGGAAAACGTCAATTATGCCTTGACTGTCGTCAGTTATGCTCAAAAACTAGACTAATTTAGAAATTTCTTATCAGCCAGAGGGCTATTGGCTATCGCCAAACGACATGTAAAACACTAAAATCCATAGACAATTTTGCGTACATTACTTAAACACTTAAACCTCCTCATTAATATGAGTAAAATAACAAACGCAGCAATGTAGATTGAAGTTGTCATCAATCGTAGTGGGTGAGAATTAGCCAATAGCCCCTCTGCTGGTCTGAATGACTATATTTCACTACACATAAAAAAATCATCCCATTTTTAATAAAACACGCCTGTAAGGCAATACGGTTTTGAAAGAAAAAAAAGGTTTGTGATTTGTTAGAATTATTATTTCTCTTATCTAAGGATATCATGTCATGATATGACAAGGCTGTCCGGAGATAAGATACATAGATGAGTCGAGCCGAACAACATTACAGCGACGTTTATTATTCTATTATAGATAATTATGGATGGGCAAAGATAAGGTCGAGGAGTCGAAAGAGTGATGACATCAAAATATTTACAAAAATGACAATATTTTTATATTGCGTATTTTTATTTACGTCATATTAAATTCTATATGAAAAATAGCCCTATTTTAAGGTCATTTGTTATAATTCTACATGAGAAAGTAAGACTATTGCTCCACTTCACACAAAATGTTGGTTCAAGCGGTTAGCGGTTAGCGCAAATTAAATTCTCATTCATAAAGTGTTTTTGATATTAGTATTTTTAATACGACCTATTGCGTTAAATGCAGTGTTATTTATTAAAATTAAGATTAACTAAGGGTTCAACTGCTTTTTCTTTTCTTTAAAGAAGTAAGAAATGCATTTTAAATCTCATGACTCTGTTAGTAAACTAATGATATTTTTTAAAAGACAACGCTAACTTCGTGTTACTGAGTTTAATTATTTAGAGTAAGAGTGTTTCATTACTAATATATACTTTTAATATTTACAATAAACTGCCTCTAAAGTAACGTAGAAAGTGAAATCCCATCGTTATTTTAAACAAATAAAATCAAATATTGACATTCCTACGAAAGGGTACCAGCACCATCATATGAAACTTTAAACTCTTTTTCCGGGAGTCATCCTGTCGAAGGGTCGAAAGGTTGCAAGGTCTGTTGACATCCGTCCAAACAAAATATACCTACTTGTTTAATTTTTTTCAGACCTACTGGAATTGAGAAACTAATTTTGTGATGAGGGGTTAATGTTTGTGTTTTTTTTTGCCAAAAATAATTATGAATAATACTTTTGCCTTCTAAAACAAGTATTAAAACTTGAAACGTCATTTTATTTGGTAGGTCGTAAGTCGTATAAAAAAACCAATAGTGTGTGTTTGTGTGTATTTATTTTGTATTTGTCACCTCTTCCCCCTAAACAGCTAGCTAACTAGCATTAGCTTGTGCTTTTAAGCTCATATTAGGTTTTTTTTTTCAATGTTTAAGTATCAACTGGTGTGATGGTGGTAGTGGTGTTGACACCACTGGACAAAATTTTGTCGCCAAGCGGACATTGTCTTTTAGTGAAACTAGGGATTATCTTTATTTCTAGGCTATGTTTGTTACTATCTTCGACCGCATCATCGCTAGATCGTGGTATTAATAATAATAATTTGAAAAATCTAGCCTATTCACATTAATCACAAAACTACCAAGCTATTTCACAGCTCAAACATCCTCAGTAAGATTTTGAGCCTTTTTACAACGCACTATTTAGCTAAGCCAGCAGTTACCTGCCTGACCTTTCATATAACCTGGCATTCTCGCCACGCGACTCACCCTCACAAAAACTGGTATGTCATTGCGCAACCTTATAATAAGGCCTATTCACACGGGACCCCTGTATTTTTTCAATGTCAAGTCGGAACGGCCCTGCAATTCCGGACAAAAACGGCAAAGTCAATAATAGCTGTGTGCACGTGTTGCCGATGGATTATAGATTATGTTTTTGGATTTTCTCAGTGCCGTGCGAAGGTAGGCAGGTAGGTATTGATAGAACAAAGTGTAATAGAGTCGACTGCGATAACGGCTTGTAAGAACTTTTTATTATTATTAGTAAGCCATAAGTTCTCGTATGATCTTTTGCAGTCATCTAACTGAATATAAATATGATATTTGCTTTCATACACACATGCTTTTTTACTTATAATGTTCACATGTATTTTTTAAATAAAATGTCGTACTCGTTTATAAGAGCAGGAACAGAACAATAATACATAATATTTTATATTTAGCGCAATTAGTAACGTCAATTCGACGATACATTAACATCTACTGAATTACTTACACGTCTTGGAAATTAGCATTTATTGTGTTTTTTTTTTATTTTTCATGTACAATGATGCTCCATACATTTCTTAGTTTCATTCGATTCTTCTACAGCACAATGAAATTGTATACAATTATAACGGCCAAGATTGTAACTGTCTAAAGCTCAGTCGTTGCGAACCTTTCAAGAATATTTCGACAAAAGCAGGTAATTTTATCGAAAAAGTTCGATTTTTAGTAAAAAAAAATGCTTAGATTAAAATAAAAAGGGATGATACGTACAGGTATCTCGCAATTGGACCGCTACAATTAGGTTCATGCACACAATTTTAGTTGTGTGGCTTACCATGGTGTAGGCCTTTGTCCAGCAGTGGCCAAACGCGGGCTGATGATTATGATGACACAATTTTACTTCAACACGAATCGCTGCGGCAACCGACACTTTCCAACTTCCGACCCAGCCCCCGTAGCACATTTCGACATTGACATAAGACTAGCAACTCCCGTCCCTCTGTCAAGAGTAATCGACGTTTATAAGAGCTCAATGACATTGGGAGTAGCTATAAATTGTACGCAATGACAGTGCGAGTAGCAAAAGTAGCGTCTTGATATTTCTCCCTCTTGACAGTGCAACGGGACTTGCTAGTCTTATTATGTTAATTTAAAAGTGTGCTCGGGCCTTAGCAGGCCCAAGTTTGGCTATAGCCACGATAGCGCGTACCGCATCTTCCTTTTTATTTTAATCTCAGAAAAAATGTAGCATAAAAAATGAGACAGTTATTTTCAAAAGATATAAAGTGCAGTTTCTCATGTTATTTAATAAATAGGTCAGCAGTATTAGGTGCAATTTCTGTTATTATGCTTTCAGCGGACGATACTTAGGGAAAATTTATTGTTTTTTAATAATTAGTTTTGTCTTTTGATTTGTAAGATTATTGACTAGAATGATAGTGATCTGAATAGGTACCATTCCTAAGAGTAGAAGTTTTTTTTTATTTTGAAACGGCCTTCGCTTCGGGAATTCGTTATTGTGCAGTGTATCTCTAACTAGTCGAATTTTGAATGGACTTCCTTTAGATCTAGATGAGTGATATATTATGAAGCTTCTTCTTGGTCGTAGCCTCATGACTGAGGGACGTGATCATGGTGCCTCATCAGCTTTGACACCACTTCCTTCCATCGATGCCGGTCCTGCGCCATTTGGATTGACGCTTGTAGGGTGGCTCCCGTAGCATCCTGGGTCACATGCGTCCATCGCGTGGGTGAGCGCCCTCTACCTCTCTTCCCTTCTACACTGCCAGTAAGGATAAGTCTCTCCAGACTGTCTGGGTCGCGCCTGACGGTGTGTCCGAAGAATTTCGATTATGAAGCTACATTATTATATTACACTAGCTGCGCCCAGTGGTTTTACCCGCAGTACTTATGTAGCCTATGTGTTATTCCAGGGTCCATGCTATCTCTATACGAAATTTCAGCTCAATCGGTCGGCCTGAAAGAGTAACGAACATCCATCCAGATATCCAGACATACATTCTTACAAACTTTCACGTTTATTAAGTAAGATTACTAGGTGTGTCCATCGGTTTTACCCGTACTGTAGCCTGTGTTATTCCAGGGTCTAAAGTCTAAGTTATCTCTATACAACATTTCAGCTCAATTGGTCCACCCGTTTAGGCGTAAAGAAGTAACAAACATACACACTCACTCACAAACTTTCGCTTTTATAATATTATTGTCATGATTATTTCAAGCGCATACTACACGCAGCGTACATAATATTTCATATCGAACTTTTGAGTAATTATATCCAATTTTAAAAAGACAATGATTATGTCCCCTTATTACACTACGTTCCGGAAGAAAGTAAACGCTTTACTTATTAAAATTGCGTAATAAAAATGGAGGTTTTTCACGAGGCTTCAACTACGCCTGCCTTTATCACGGAAGGCTATACTTAGCTTAAAATACGAGATTTTAACAAGGGACTTTTGATTTTTGATGCTCCTCTTTGGGGCTTATTAAAGCTGCATTTACACTAAAGTTTCTTTAGAACAATAAAACTACAAATAAATTAAAAATATATAATTTTTTTTCTTGTAAAATTATTGGATGAAATCAAGTAACCTTACTAGCTCTACTAAGCGTAAGTCTTCGTGCAAAGCGTTAAATTTATTCTCATTAAGAAGTTAAATTAAAATAAATGCCTAGGGAAGTTTCAACAAGCGGGGTGAGATGCACATTTTAAATTCATTCATTTAAAACAACCGATAAAAATAATCACCCATTCAAACAAAAAAAAAAAAACAGGATAGAGTTTTTGAGTAATCGATTAACATAATACGTACAAAATCCGACAAATGTGTTGCTAATTTTTTTAAATTAGTTTAATGAATTGGCTAGAGACACTTTTCGTCTAAATTTAAAATACCTATGTATATTTCAAATTACATTTCAAAATGTACATTTCAAATTAATAACAGCAATGTATGTAAATTAAAAATAAATATCAGTCTCCATCGATCCGTTTACCTCCAGTGTGCATGCACCACAAAAGTTTTTGTTCGCATGAAACTTATTACGATTAAAATTTTTGATCAGCCTACCTCGTTGGAAACGGCAGAAATAATTAGTTCTTTGGCTGGTACAAATGAGGTTCATTCCTATAGGAGCTCATTTTAATTTTTAGTCTCATTATAATTTTGATACGGCTCATTTTTAAACTAAGAACATTATGCGAGAAAATACTCAATTGGTTTTACGGCAGAAATTGATTGTCTGAAACACCAGCTCGGTGTTTTATACGAGTAATTCTCTACTTTTGAGGAAACATATTTTGTGTGTAAATTATAGGGTGTAGCTTGGTTGGTACATATATTTTAGATACGAGGTCATCATCATCGGCCGTTGCGTCTATTGCAGACCATAAGCATTGTCTGTTGGGTTGCGTTGGCACTTCCGTTGGTGGGTAATAAAACCAATCCTGGAGCAGCAGGGTCGACTACATGTTGGGCAAACGTGTGTCACAGCAGAAGGGTTGTTGGTTCTGTTGTGCCGTCTAGACCGTTTTACCGAGAGATTATCGAACCAGGCCCGGTCGTGAAGTTTGCTGCCTTCTTTATATGATCTCTCCATCGGTTTCTATCTTCCGCGAGCTTCTCCCAACTACCATGCTCGATTTTTGGGCGCGCCAATTTAGGCCAAAATATGTATCTGTGTCCCGTTATTAATAAAGTGTTTCTTAATTGCTGTAGTATTATTTTTTGTTTTCCCTGTTTAAAGTAAAAAATGTATATCCTACTAAAATTATAAACGTGAAATTTTGTGTCTGGATGTCTGTTTATTACTCTTTGACGCCTAAACGCGTAGACCGATTGAGCTGAAATTTGGTATAGAGATAGCTTAGACCCTGGAATAACACATTACAGTATAGCGGGTAAAACCACTGGGCGCAGTTAGTCATTTACATTATTCCCATTTGTTATGATTGTGGATAAATTTACCATCGATTATAAAATGAATCCCATGAATTCGATAAAATGTCTTTATTATATTTGACCTTTAAGTAAACATTTCCCGTCATAAAAATGTTCGATAAAAGTATTTCATTGTATTGCCACGGTGCTATAATTATTAAGCAAAAAATGATTTCAGAATAGCGACAAAGTTCCAATTAAGAAGTAACCACGATTTTTAATAATGAAGATTTAAAGTGCATTTATAACTTAATTACGATGATTTTCACGTTACGTGTGTGTGCATTTTATATTTGGTCGCTGAAATTCGATATTTTATTAACATTTCTTACGTAAGTTTTATCAGTTTTAAGAAAAAAATGGCATCTTAAAACGTTTGATTTAAGCAGATGGCCAAATGATGGTAAATAGTTATCGTCACTTATGGTTAGCAGCAACATCTAGGGTAAAGATATGTTGTTGCCTACCCCTAAAAATTAATGAAAAGTAAAAAATAATAGAGTTAATAAAATAAATAAAAGTTTTTCTATATTCATCTAACTCTAAAAAGCTGCACTTATTAAACTACCCATTTTAAGACGTGTTAAAAGCAGATTCTATTAAAGTCCGTCTGACTAGTTAGGCGTGGCCACTATAAAATAGTTGAAATAGTTAAGATGGATGGTGTAATACCCAGCAATTAGCGGCTAGTCACAATTAACGGTCGGTAAGGTCCGTAGTCCGTACTCCGTACTGTTACTGTAATTGCTGTATATTATAAAGATTCAGTGAGTCGAGGATGTCCATGAGTATTTGCAGTGGTAAACTGCCTTCTTCCTGTCACATGTTTTTTAGATTTGGTATGTTGGGTTATAAGTGCTATTTTATTTTAGGTTTCTATTTATAGCTATTAGTTTTATATAATGGTGCTTAAAGGCTTGTTTTATTTATTGAAAAGTAGCCAGTGTTATTTAGGAGTAAAGCTTAACTAATGAACTAAATTTCATATCATTTGATTCAAATGTTTTGCGTTAAGAAGTATACCTCTACACGTAAAAACTTACGAATGAATAAGAGCGCTTCTGCACAACATTTATTCTGAGTCCGATACGAATTCTGAAAATGAGAAAATTTTATAGTAGCCTACGAACTCCTCCTCTAACTAGTCGTTCGCTCAATTCTGAGCGTCGTGATGAGCCCGCCGAAGCTTTTGATTGATAATTTGCCGCCATTTTTGACGGTCCGCAGCACAGTGCATAGCTTTGGTCATTTTGAGCCTACAAACTACAGACATCCAAATTCTGAAATGACGAATGGAAATCAAATTACTGTAGTGCCTAAACTACATACAAAATTAAAAGGCTACGCTGGACCGACATTTTAAGAATTCGTATTGGACTTGGGTGGGATTTACTCATAGCGAACGCGTTTCTCAGAGCGCACTCATGTAATTCTGTGATTTTTTTTATCATAATCAGCTCCATAATAAATATAGGTACACAAAACAGACAACAGTATTGATTGAACAAAATGATAAATTAATAACACGTTTTTAAAACAGCAGAAACTTTTATCAACACTTTTTTTTACAAAGAAATCGAAATGAACACCTACATTGTAAAGAACACCAAAGACGGAGAATTTATCAGTACACATCAAGCAACAAAGTTTACAACTCTTTTAGAAAAACTCTTTATTATATTGATATAACGATGCGAGAAATGCGTGGAAAATAAAAACCAGTTATATAAGACGATCGCACAAAATGTAAGCAACTTTCTTGGGAGTGAAGGACAGCGATGAATGAATCGCTGTATATTTAATGATACTAGAAACTGTGAATGAGAGTAAGTTTCTACATTTTTAAATGTGTGTGTGATCACGTCTTTAGTAACGGTCTACATATTTAAATATGTGTGTGACAAAATTTTAGTAATGAGATGAAATATGAGCATTAAAATGATGAAATATTAGAAACCACATGTCATTATCGTTTTGCTATGAATTCACGTTGTCAGCTCACGGTATCGACATGAAAGATTGTATTGTCTTTATAGTTTTTGTTTCATCCCCATACCTTTATCAAAAAATAACGAATATAACAAGCAGACTAATAATGACTTCGCCTAGATATCGAATATACCACAATATAGTCTTAGCACACTTACTCATCATTAAAAAAATAGAATCCTTTTCCATTTACTACCCATAAAATAATAATAATATCGTCTATCTTTCCATTAACTGCTATGATATAATAATTAATGAGCATCGGCTAAATTAATAAATGCAATCCTGTTACTCAAGCGACGTCAGCTTATCTCAATCTTTACATAATATTATACGAGCACATTATTTCTGAGTACTAAGAGTGTAAAAATAGAATAGGCCTTCTGAGACAAGGAATTAATCCGTATTCCATCTGTATTATGACCGTGAAGACATGTTTTTTGCTTTAGGCTTCTCTTTATGATAGCTAGAATATTTAACTGTACATTTTTTTTTATATTAGAGACAGACACACACTCACAGAACCTGATGGTGAGTAGTAACCGTCGCCTATAGACGTCACAACACCAACACCACCACATCAAACACCAGTCCGTCCGTCCGTCCGTCCATCCGTCCGTCCGTCTACAACACCAGTGGTATTGCTGATTTATATCAGCAATACCTACTTATGTAGGTGAGGTAAGTTCCCCTAAGTCTTCACTGTACATCGTGCTGGAACATGGCTGTAATGCCTGCTTGTGTTTCGTAATTAGCCACAACTTAATCCTTAAAAAGCAAATAAAATAAAACTACGTTTGAAATAATTTACATGATGACAGCAGCTATGGTTCATTTTTTCCACAATATCATTCCAGAACATTTTTTAACGTTTTACAAAGTGTTAGCTAAATTAAATTGCGTTAGCCATAGGCACAGATACGCGAACTATAGTAATTCCTCGTATTTCTATGATTCAAACAATTTGTATTTATGAATGAATGGTATGAATGAGTTGCTTGTAGCAATCAGCAAGTTGACATTCCCTTGACACTCAATCGGAAGCCAACAAGTTGTGCAGAAGACGTTGCATCATCGCCGAGTCATCGCTCTCGCCGGATGTTATTAACCGGACCTTGATTGGCCGAGACGAAGTTCAAACAATTAACTGTATAGAAGTGTCCGACTCTAATGAATGATACAGACTTGCTCCGTTTCATTACACAAACACCGTGACAAGATGCGAGCACAAATTGAGATTAATTCAAGACTCACGATGGCTCTTGGAAGTGTTACCATATTATGAATATTTTGTTATTCAAGAATGGAACAAAAATGACATATACAAGAAAAATATTGAAAATATCTAAAACACATATTTTGTCATGAGGATATACGTTAAACGAGCTAGAAAAGAAAACAAGAATATGACGGGTGATAGAGTAAAATGGAAGAGGAAGATGTGTTGTACCAAACCATCCTAGTATGAAGAAGAGTAGTAGATAAGTGCAGGAAGATTATGATGCAATACATGTCTTTTATGCAACCAGAAGATAGAAATGAGCCCTACGTTTGACCACATGCCACCTGATGGAAAAAGCAGTCAACGTGAAATTATTGTTGCCTATAAAAAAGGGGGAGAGTGAATAAGAGAGAGTCGTAGTAAGAAATGTATTATTAGAGCTTGAAAATCACTTAAATAAGAATAAAAACTTTAAGCATACTCACTATTCAATGTTTTGATCTTACTTTTAAAAGTAAAAAGATAATAGTAATATTAAAAAAAAAAACAGGGTAAATATTGACTGGCAACTCCGCTCTTAATTATCGTTTACAGGCGATTATGAGCTTTACCCTCTGACAATTAAGCACTTTCTATTAAAATATTAAGACTATTAATAGTTCTTGTTGCGCAACTCAACCGTTTAACCTCAGTCCTATGTCCCGAAGCTATTTTTAGTCTCAATTGGTCCCAGGAATTCTTTGTTGCCATAAATTTTAGCAATTTCTTTGTTACAGTCACGTATTGTGCAGACAAAAAGACTTCATTCTTTTTGAAAATAATTGCGTTGTTGATTTTGTAAGTGGGTAAACATTAGGCAGGAAGATGCACAGGTATAAGAGCAGAATAGAGGCCGCTTGCTAATTTCATTTTTTTTTTCAACTAAGTAGGAAAGGCCTGAGATCCTATTGAATAGCTTAGACTGGTATATTCGTGCACTCATCTTACAAGGGGAATCTCAAATAACCCTCCAAATAACAGTTTCCTTCTCGGCGTTAACGAAAAAAAATCCTCATTACTCAATAAAACTTAAATTTATGTACTTTTATTGGATACATATTATTATAACGGTTAGCAGGCTTTTGTTTTATAATATTTGTGTGACTTTTGTTGTATTGTTTTGTTGCTTCGTTGTATGCATAATTATAATATGACGTGCCACTGCAAATATGGCCGAAATTAAAAATACGAATTGTTGTACGACATTTTTTATTTGGTCTATAGCAAGCTCAATGATGATATGGGCCGACATGAGTTCTATTTATTTCAAACACAAAAACTTTTGCGGCATCTTGTCTAATGTGTTACCTGTAGAATGATAGTATCTAATTTTTTTATCTTGATTATACGTTAGCCTCAGGGATGAGCCAGTCCTGTCGTTTTAATTTTTTAATTTACTTTGTTGAAGCTTAATCCGGATTCTGCGATCGCTAATGGAAAGATTTCTGGTTTTGCTTTCAATGTTGCTTTTAATTACTGTCTTTTTATTAAATTTGTGACTTAATTTTTACCTGTTATTTTATCTGTCTTGATGTCTTAATTTAAAGATTTGTTTTTTATTTAGTTTGAATTTGTACATTGCTGTTCTGAGTGCGTTCTTAAGTAATATTATAGAGATGGTTGATTTTGGTTTTTTATGTAATAATTGTAATAATAAACAAGCATACAGCTCCCTTGATAAGTGGTTACCGTTGCATATGGATACTTGCAATATCAGGGATACTGCTGGTATGTTACCCTACCTTTTAAAAAATCGTCCACTTGTCTTTTGAAGTATCCTAATTTGAAGTTCAATGGAAATACTGCAGGCAGGCAGGAGTTCATTTCATTTTTACTATGTAATGTTTTTTGTATTTATTGTAAAGGTATTATTTTATCATACTTTTCACTAGGAAATTTAAAGTTTTTTTTAGATTAGTTCGATAATTTCACTAAGTAAAAAGACCGAGAGTATAACTTCTTTTAGTAATATCTTTGTTGGTCACCAAATATACCCTGCCGTAACGACGTACTTGTTGCTCAAAAATCTTATCAATGGTACCTAAAATAGGTAACTGATAAGAACGTGGAGCCAAGGTTACGTCTGATAAAGAAGCTTCATTATCAAGGCCAAGCAACATGAAAACGAAAATTCATAGAAAGAATAACCTAAAAGCCAAAAAGGTGTAGCTTGGAATAAAATTATTATGAATCTAAGATATTAGAATTCAGATTCAGAGAATTCTAGCGAGGTGGCGGCTACTAGCAGTTTGCTGACTGGCAGTGGTTTTGGACGTTTGGATTTTCTATAGATTAGCAGGTTGCTGATCTGTGTCATCTATAGATTTTCTATTGATTAGCATAGTGCCGAAGTGTTTTTATTTGATGCCTTACTTATCTTTACAGTTCCGTAGAAGAAAGGAACAATGCTAAAGCCATTAATAATAGCTTTAATCATATAGATATAGGCATACTAGCTTATGCTCGCGGCTTTGCTCGCACGGCAAAATCGTTTCTTAGCGGATGTCTATGCCTTAAAACCTATCTGTATACCAAATTCCAAATTTCTTTTTTTAATGAAGAGGGCGCAAACACAAAAAATCAATCGATTTTCCATTCGTACTGGCGCCTCTGTGACGCCGGGTTAAACGTGGTAGGTAACTTGTACACTCAAATGAAATACCTCTAATTCAACGGTAGTACAAGTAATAATAACCTTAAACAAACACTCGAGACGCCGCGTTGGTAGCCATTGCAATTTGTACGATCTGTTTTGGATCACACGCGTTATGAAAACACTTCTATCGAACACCGATACTTATTCGACTGCTTAGAATTATAAGCGGAGTTGTCTGAAACTAAGTGAAGCCGTTTTCACTAAGCCTTTTAAGTTTTGACGAACTTAAGGAGGAAATTCGCTGACGTTTTTCGTCATTATTTTTCCTGAAATATGCAAAAAGGTAAATTAGTGTTGTTCATTTTTTAATGTTACTTAAGACATTTTTTTAATATCTGAGTTAATATAGTTTTATTATAATAATTGGGACCACATCCCACCTACCACCATTATGGAAAGTGCAGATGCGGTCGTCGATGAATAACGCAAGTTAGGGAAACACGGATAACGGTGTAAGTATTAAGGTCGTAGAGTAATACATAGATATATTGCTCATAGAAGGAGATTGTTTCCCCAGTAATTTAGCAAATAATAGCATCATAGATAAGTTGCAAGCTTATTCACCGGTTGTTTGTTCTGGGGCCTCAACTTGTAACAAAATTGCAAAAGAAACTCACTCTAAATGTATACAATCTCAGAATATATTCTCGATAGGTATACCGATACTGATTACTTTTAAATCGATCCACCCACGCTCAACAAACATTTACACAAGATACAGCACGGCGACCAAGGAAGTGTTACTGAGAAGTTTGTAGTGATAACAACTCTTTGAGTTCGATTACAGACCGATATTGTTGAATAATGTTGTGTGTCTAGTCGATATTCGATTACGGTCTAAGTACCGGATTTGAACTGTTAATTTATATAATATAACTAGCTTATGCTCGCGGCTCTGCCCGCATGGCAATATCCCTTCTTAGCGGAGGTCTATGTCATAAAACCTATCTACATCCAAATTTCAATCCAAACCGTCCAGCGGTTTAGGCTGTGCGTTGATAAATCAGTCAGTCAGTCGCACTTTCTTTTTATATATTTAGAAATGCTTTACTCTAGCCTGTATGTTATTCCAATGTCTAAGCTATCTATATCCTATTATATTTCAACTCAATAGGTCCACCCGTTTAGGCGTGAAGGAGTAACAAACATATAATGTCTAGACATCCATATATTCTTAATCACAAAATTTCACGTTTTAAATACATATTAGTAGGATTATAGTAGGACTCAGACCGGCTGAAAGTAACCATCCTTAAGTGCAAGTTTAAACCACTCGCTACCACTCTTAGTGTTTCTCGAATGCTATAACGTGGGTTTGTTCGAATCAAGAGTGAATAGGTTCTTTCTTCTTACTGAACAAGCGTGCGTGAAGTCGAAATTGTACGACTGCATCGTCACTTACCAACAGGTGAGATTGCAGTCAAACGCTTGATTAGTCTTCTATAAAAAAAAAATATTAGTAGGATTATAGTAGGACTCAGACCGGCTGAAACTAACCATCCTTAAGTGTATGTTTAAACCACTCGCTACCACTCTCAGTGTTTCTCGAATGCTATAACGTGGGTTTGTTCAAATCAAGAGTGAATAGGTTCTTTCTTCTTACTGAACAAGCGTGCGTGAAGTCGAAGTTGTACGACTGCATCGTCACTTACCAACAGGTGATATTGCGGTCAAACGCTTGTTTAGTCTACTATAATAAAAATAAAATAATAATAATTTTACCTCAAAATCGGTTAGTTTCAAGCCGTTTAAGTGTGAGCATACATACATTATACATACTCGTATACCCATTTAGGGGCTGTCCTCAAGGAGGTGTTTTGTCGCCTGTCCTATGGACCCTAGCAGTGGACAAGCTGCTTTGCCGATTGGCAGACCTGAGAATCGATGCGCAAGGTTACGCCGATGACCTCGTGATCGTCGTCAGAGGATTCTGCCAGTCAACCATATCAAGTATAATGCAGAAAGCATTAAACGTGGTCAGTGACTGGTGCTCTGAAAGCGAACTGTCAGTTAACGCCGCGAAAACTGTGATAGTGCCATTCACAAATAAGAGAAGGCTCGACAAACTTGTGCAGGCCAAACTGAATGGGACAATCATACCTTTTTCCACGGAAACAAAGTACCTTGGCGTAACCGTCGACCAAAAACTGACGTGGAATACGCACCTAACCAACGTCTTGCAGAAAGCTAAGATGACGCTAGGCGCGACCAGCAGACTAGTAGGAAACAACTGGGGTGTAAATCCACGAGTTGTACTATGGCTATACACTACCATTGTGAGGCCGACAATAACTTACGCCTCCATTGTGTGGTATGACAAAGCCTTACAGTCATCTGCTGCCAACAAACTTAACAGTCTGCAAAGGACTGCATGCCTTATGGCCACGGGAGCAATGTCCACCTCCCCTGGTGCGACACTTAGCGCACTGCTGGGGCTTCCTCCTCTGCATCTTCATATGCTTAGGGAGGCAAGGGCTAGCATGCATAGGTCCACAATCCGGGGAGGAAGGAACTGGCTCTCCCAGAAAATGAGGTCGTTTAAAGACTCAATTATGGAACTATCTCCGTTGTGTATGACAACTGATGCTATGCTACCACGTTATGTGTTTGAAAAACGATACAGCGTGGAAGTACCTTCTAGAGATGATTGGCTCAATAACCAACTACTCTACAAAACCGGGAGCCTGAGCTGGTTCACGGATGGTTCTAAAATGGGAGGTAATGTAGGCTGTGGAGTGTATGGAGAGCGACCCAGGCTTAGCAAAAGCCTAAATCTGGGAAGGTTCGCCTCCATCTTCCAGGCAGAGATTTTCGCCATTCTTGAATGCGCGCACATCAACCTGCAAAAGCACTACAGCAACCAAACCATTTACATCAACTCTGATAGCCAGGCTGCCCTCCTAGCGTTGGATTCGCAAGTTTTTACGTCCAGGCTAGTCGAGGATTGTATGCTGCAATTGAATAATTTAGGCTCAAGGAACAATGTTGTCCTCAGATGGGTCCCGGGGCACGCGGGAATCAACGGCAATGAACGTGCTGATGAGCTCGCGCGCGCTGGGGCAGAAGGCACGCAATTCGGCCCTGAGCCTTTTTGTGGCATACCTAAAAGCCTAGCTCAGAGAACCTTAGTAAACCTATGCTTTGAGGAGTCAATGGAACTGTGGAAGGACTCTCAGGGCATGAGGCACTCAAAACTACTTATAAAAGATACCAGGTTCAGCAACCAAATCATAGCGCTAAGTAGGGGAAATAAACGCATCATAACCAGAGCCCTGACTGGACACTGTCGCCTTAACAAGCGCATGTTCAAGCTAGGGCTATGCGACACCCAAACCTGCAGATTCTGCAATGAGGCTGATGAATCGTCTCTTCATCTGCTGGGGGAGTGTGGAGCACTGATGCGTAAACGTAGCTCTATTTTGGGACAGCACCTGCTCAGCCCGAATGAGCTTAGAGAGATAACCCCTAGGAAAATCCTGCAGTTTCTAGAAGCTACTATGGTCTGTGGTGAACTCTAGCGCCGCGCCTATGGGTTTTTCTCACCATAATAAGCGGCGATCACAATAGGCCAATCATGGCCGCAGTGATATCACAGCCGCAAAACATAAATAAAAAAAATAATACCCATTTATAATATAAGAATTTTAAACACTAAAATTATAAAAGTGACAAAGCGTGTTACAATGTTTGTTTGTCTATTCTTCACGACTGAAATAACTGATTGTGTTGATATTTGGAATGATTGTTTTGAACTGTGCCCAGCACAGCTCAATACAATAAGTCCTTATTGCAAACCTGGTTACAAGAAATTGTTTCATAAGAAAATACACATAAAGCCAAAGGTGTACAATCGGCGGTCTTATCGCATAGAGCAATCTCTTTATGCTAATTATGTATACGTACATGCGAAAATGTCTGTTTGCATGCGTATTTGTAACTTCTTCATGTCTAATCGGCTGAATTTATAGAGCTCATAATATGGTGCAACCCAAAAAAAAATGTTCAGGGCGAGTAAAATCACAGGACATAATAGCTATTTAATAGTATACGAGTAGATAAAAATAATGCTATTAATTTAATTGCTATTTATCTATATGTGCTAATAATGTACCTAATCTCGGCGACTCGCGCTATGCGAATCGGCCTATAATTTATAAGTTAGTAGTAATTAGATTAGTTTAAGTATATAAGCTGTATCTATTCTTAATTCTGGGCAATAAATGGCTTTTTATTTTTATTTTAAAAAGTCATTCTATTATCTTCAGTTCTGTGTATACTCATAAATAAGTGAGCACAATTTTGTTCTTCTCATTATTTCTCAGTTCAATTGTAATTGAAAAGCTGTATTTAATTGGTTATCAATTCCACGACTTTCCGCGTGTGCCCAGCATTTGTAATTGTAATCTTGAAATTGTCACAATCATTTGAAATTGTAAGTTTTCAATCGGCCATTCATCATGTGCCTTTATTGTAGGCAGGAAATACAGTAGCTAAAGGTTTTACATCAAATACAAAATTATTTTAGAGTTACTTTGGCTCTGGGGCTTTACTTGAGACTAGAGATAAAAAAGAAACTTATAATCGCAATTTGGTCGTACCTATTTGTTTAATTACTACTAGTGTTCTACAAATATTACTTGCCTGGAAGAGGTAGTTTTGAATGATATGGCTAACCAACACTACAAGGGAAATGGATCAATAAACATAACTAGCAAGATTTGATGCAAACATCGAGACACGCAAAACTAAATAAAAGCTTGTAAAAATAAAACCTTTCTCAATTTAGTAAATTCAAGTTATCTCTGCAATCAAGGTTAAGTAATTGTTTAGCACGAAATTTTTAATTGCGTACTTTTAATTAGTTCAAGTTATTTTAGGCTTCCGTTTCACACAAAATTCGTGTTTTTGCTCCAATAAATAATCAAGTTTAAGAACTCCATCGTTCCTTGGAATGGAGGGATAAAAATTAAAATTAAGACGATGTGAAAGAGGTCTTAAGATGTGATATCATAAGGTAACCGTATTAAAATAAGGTATGGGCTCATGTTTATTTAGGATTTGTCACGTAGATATTTTAATATTAAGATAGTTTTACAAAAACATATTATAAAATCAACCTCGACGTTTAAGCTTAGTTACATGAACCGTGGTCACGAAAGAAAAGATGTGGACTCATCTTTATCATTTTACAGTTTGATTGAAAATCTTCATTATTCACATATTATATTCCAATCATTATGAACAAGCCAGAAGTCTTGTTATTACACCTATAAAAGCTTGTTCTTTCAAGTGACCCACTTGTCACGAGACAAAATCTATTCATTCAAAATTTATACTTAGTACTACCCCTTATAGGAAAACCTTGTCATAATAGCTTTGAACTTTGCTACTTTCGTTATAAGGTTCACATTTGATTGAAAATTAAATCAATTATTACTCTCAAAGCAAACATAACGCCTTGGACATCACCCCCACTGAAGAAACAATAATGGACAATAAATGGCCAACTTGACACCACAATGGTAAGAAAAGATAAAAGGAATTACACGGAAATTTCGAGGCGTGACTATTGTCAACAGAAGTCCTTCACTAGATTACAATTTGCACTTCGAGTATGTAGCGCTTTGTTGTACATGTTATAAATAAACGTAACAATGGACAGATGTGAGTGGCGCTGACTTGGCACGCTTTGGACTCAGCGCAATCCTTTGAAGAACACCTACTCCAAAAAACAGCGCTGCACAGCTGACTTGCCACTAAAGGTCCGCTCGCTTTGTACAAATAAAATATTATAAATTACTTTTAAGTGGGATATTCATTGACTTTTCGACGTATTTCGTATAACGATCGAATGGCAGCTTTCTATTGCTAATAGTTCGGGCAATACGCTATTTGCTGTACGTAATGAAAAGCTTATAATTCTAGAACACAACAAAAAATGTTGTTGTTCAGTTATAAGAACACAAATCTATAGAAAACACAAATCTAATCAAAGATGATCGATATACTTAAAGGAAGGCTCGTTGCTCTATATATTTGTTCCAAAGGTTTTGGCAGGTTCAAAATCCCATAAATCTAGTTTCCTTGGAAAGTAGTCCACCGCCAACCTCTGCATTGCAATTATAGTGTAACGAATTCTTTCCGGTTGCATAAACCTCATGCCGCCAGGGACATTCAAAGGAAGTAACACCGTTGTAAAACCATCGCCTTGTTGTAAATATTTATGATACACGCCACAATAAAATTGACGTATACATCAGAAATTGCCGTAACAATGCATTTACAACCGTGATTTACATCTGCAGTAGCTGAAATCAATTTATATCAAAATAACGGTTTGGAACAAAGGCAGTTAACATTTTAAAATGGTTCGGCGTTTTAGGCCTGTCTGCCACTGGAAGATATGAGAGCCTTAATGACTGGAAACATAGTTACACGTAAAATCGAAACCTATGAAAATAGTAGAGACATCTCACGCTGTAGATAGATTAATACTTTAATTAAAAGCGGAGATAGTCGCTGAGGGTCGGTCCTGGTGCAAAGAATGTCCATCACCATTCACCATACAACGCGGAAACGCAGCAAGTGTTATGGGCACCTTTCCACCGGGAACGGCCCAGAGCGGTCTTTTTGACAACTTACTCGTATAATAAATTTATTTAATTTGTAACAGTAAAAAAAACTTTTTTTTCAATACAACTTATAAGAACTTAAAACTTGATACAATTTCGTGGTCAAATATATTGGACGACCTCTGTGGTGCGGTGGGCTAATACCCGCTTGCAACGCAGAAGGTTGCGGGTTCGATTCCCGCACGAGACAAATATTTGTGTGATCCACAGGTGTTTGTTTCTGGTCTGGGTGGTTTTCAATATCTATTATAAGTATGTATTTACAAAAGAAAAAGTATATAAGTATTATATCCGTTATCCTAATCACCATAATACAAGCATTAAGGTGCTTAGTATGGGGTTAGGTGGCGCTGTGTGAATTGTCCTTAAATATATTTATTTATTTATATAAAAATTTGAAATAAAATGAATAAAAAAAATTGTGAAACAATAGGCGGCAACGCTGTAGGTAACCTTTTTTATTTTTTTAACCCAGGAAAAATGCAAATGTGGATCCTCTAAAAACCAGGGATTGTCCTGTGGGACTCCATTATGCCTGGGCAGCGGGTATGCCGAAGCACTCTTCCGCGATACTGTATGTTAACTCTACTACCAAAAGTCGCGTTACAACTCTTCCAAAGTGATTCAAGCCTTAGGCTTTAATATGTATGTACTCGTACGTAACACTCTATAGATCGTATCAATTCCGGACGCAACCAGAAGTTAGAAATAAAACAAGTGAAAAACACGATTGTTATAAAGATGTGCTTCTTCATTAACCCGGCCCAATCATCGGAGTGCTTGTTGTTATTAATTTATAGAGAGTCATCGTGGACCCATTAGGCGAGATCAAAGAATACAAGAATTTCTGGAAGTAGATTTAGAGAATAAATAGGAAGTACCGCAAGGAAATAATTTTCTGTTGCAAATTACATACAAGGACCCAAAATGACTCGCATTTGCATAATATAAATCACACTAAATTGGAGAATTTAGAATTTGCAAGCAGTATTATACACCTAATATGTAGCAGTACCTTATTAGGTCGGAACATATGTAGCAATGACTTAGGTACTCGTAAAGGATTAAATTCAACATTAACGACTTTCAGCCATTCATAGTGTGTGTTAGGATTTCTTGCAAATTCCTGTTTTTGTTCCAAACAAAAGTTACCATATCAGCGAAAGAGGCTCAATGTTAATTTTTTTTTCCTTGTATAGCAATATGTATGTATAAACAAGTGAGCCTACTTTAGATGCTTCACTTCTTTATTCACATAGCTCAATCTATTACTGTTTTTCGGTGAGATATTCATATAGATCGAGAGCAGATATTATCCAAGAAGGCTTCTAACGTTTTTATTCAGTTCTAATGATCACGTGCCGCTTGTTAGCGATCATCAATGGCAGTTATCACCGATTGATTTTGTATTACCGATGGTTAGATTTATGACTTCCGTGTCCTAATACTCCTGTAATAGCCGCAGAGTCTGTCGTCTATGGCGTAAAGCAAACTAACAAGTAAAATTCCAAAAAAACCTTTTTAAAAATAAGCTTTTATTATTATTACCATCTGGTGCCAAAGTACTCGTGAAGAGGAATAAAATGAGCCCAAACTCGATGGGGTTGCGGCGTTTAATTACGGAGTTCCTATGGCCACCTTGCAGGTCCATCATCAGATCAGCTCCATGTCATAATAATATTTGATTATACATGCTAGTGGGTCAAATTAAACTCGCAAGATTTGATTACAGACAGACAGACCGACCGACAGACAACGGACAGGTTAAAGTAAATAAAAACTTGCAAAAGGAAAAATGATGTGAAATATTTTTTAACAGCGAAGATATGGAACTCGCTACTGTCGTCATTGTTTCCCGAATGCTATAACGTGGGTTTGTTCAAGTCAAGAGTGAATAGGTTCTTATTAAACAAGCGTGCTACAACTTAGACTGCATCATCATACCTACGAACAGGCATCATCACACTTACGAATAGGTGAGATTGTGGTCAAACGCTTGTTTAGTCTGTTATAATATAAAAAAAATGTAATCTGCTAGCTAGAATATTTATCCTGCCTTCTAGGTTGTGTCTGGTACCATCTATAGCCGCATGGTTGCTTAGCATTACGCGAAATCGTGGTCACAGGCTAACCTATTTTGAATTAAAAAAATCTTTTATATGATTTTGCTTTTAAATTTAATTTTTCATTAATCCGGCTTTTAATTATGGAAGGCAGAGGTATCATCATAAATTAGAATAATTTTCGCTTGAAATCTTAAAAGGTGGTAAACTTACATAAGTGTAATATGAAGAAGAATGTGTAAATGGATGAAATCTAATGGTTAAAGAAGGTATAAAATGCTGATACATTGGTCAAAAGTCAAAACCAAGACATTATTAAGAGACATCCACGCTTAACGCTTACAAGCATTTTTTTCTCTACTTTCAATGTTTTTCTCCAAACCTAAGAAAAAATATTGTAGCTATAAAAGATGGTCAATTAAAAGTTAACGGTGGATAAAGCTCCAAAATCGGAAGTCACAAGTTAAACGTCACTGTAAGTACTGAACCGATGTTTTATCATCACAATCTACTTTATCTTGCAGAAGATCTCTCGAATTAATAATCTAACACCTCATTAGTGTCTATCGATACATCGAAATGCAAATTCGAGCGAGAATGGTCAAGCATTCTCATTCACTTTGATCAAGCAACATCTATTAAACGACCTGTTTTGGAATAAACCCATGGACCTAAATAACTACTGGACATTATCTGTGAAAAGAATGATGCACCCTAGTAAGCCGAACCTGTTTAAGAATATACTCATGGACATAATATGTAGGTATGTAACTACTGAACGGAACCTTTTAATGTTGCATCCTAGTACGCCCTACATAATATGTCGTGTCTCACCTCCTTCTCACACACTCATACATCGTATGCCTGATTAAATGTGTGTTATGTATATTAAATATGTGATTTAATGCGTAAGCTTCACTATTAATGGTTATTTAAGGAGAAACTGTACTTTAAAATCATTAAAATGTTAGAAAACATCGGGTCAAAACTGATAATTTGTCAGGTTATTTTATTTTTTCGGCAATAAAATTCTTTAATATCGGGCAATCACAGATTCAACTTATTAGATCAAATTATCAAGTCGTCGTCATGATCTGTGGGCAATCATTGTACTTCTCCGTTTGATCATGACAATACCCCTTCGAAGATATCCAATAAGTTTCGGGTGAAATAAAGGATTCGATTAGCTCGGCCGTTTTGTGTTAGTAACGTAACCTGTCGTATATTTCACTAGGGCCCATAACCTTTTTTATACTGACACAAACGTCTTAATTAGGGGCAAACCTTTTACGGTGTAAAATATTGCACCGCTTGTTCTCATGTTCTATTAAAGTCCAGATCAATTTAACTTTCACATTTTGTGTATATAGGCTTTATTATTAAATAAGCTACGTCTCGTGAAAAGCTTTAGGCAGTATGTGATTAATGATTTGAATGTTACTAACACACATAATAATATACATCTTTTCATATTTTAGAAATAAGATTAAAAAATAGAATATAAATGAATTTAATAACGGCTGAATCGATAAGAGTATAATTTGCTAGCTGAATTCTCGAATCATAGGTGACTTTTCCGATTTTCTCACGGGATTCGGACTTACGCGAATAAGATTGTGGAACGCAACTAGTTTATAATAGCAATGATTTCTAAACCAAACTGTAGTTGTGTTAGAGTAAGGTAAAATTATCTAGCAAAATAGGGTTTGATTCTAACATAAAGAAGCTTGCCAGGGATAACAAAGTAAGCGTATCTCAACAAAGTTTTATAATATTCCATGGCAACCTGATTCTCTTAAACTTAAATTAAAGTTGGCCCTCCCGATGTTATGACGCCAATCAAGCCATTAGGCCTATTAAAGACCATCATGTCTATTATTACTATAGGTACAAATTGTTGTAATAAAGGTAGATATTGCTTACTAAAAACAAAGTTGAAGCCAAATTAAATTACCTCTAAGTAATACCACGATGTTAAAAGTTTCGATAAACTTTTTTTAAAGATTTTGTGGTAACTGTTTTTACTGTACATAATAGAATGAATGAGTGCAGCCAGGCACATATTTACTCGTATCTTACCTTCTAGATTATACATATTCTTTTAGCATCAATCGAGATGGTGATCGAAGGCTTAGCAAATAGTACATATAAGACAAATAAAAAAATAGCGGGGCTCATGTCGTGACCACATGAAACGTACGAATACAAGTGAGTTTTGAATTAGGTACATACCTATTGGAAAAACAAATGTATTCATTGGATAAATAAATATATCTTTGAGAAAATAAAATCTTTAACCAGAAATAAATATACGCAAGGCGTAAGCTGTTTCTTTTTAAAAACGAAGTCTGCTATTTCTTTTAGTCTATGATTATTACCTATACTATATATTATCAGAAACTTGTAGACGAGCATCATGAATAGCAATGCTGTGGAATAATGAACTTCGGCTGTATCTAATATGTAATATTTTTTTATTTTATACCTCTATTGCTTGTATTTTATACCTCTATTGCTTGTAAGTCTCTTGCTCGTCTTCTACTTCATCACATAAAAAAAAAAAAAAAAGTTCTGATTGGATTTCATTGACTGGTTTGAGAAACTGTTCTTAGTACGTATTTTGAAATCAATTACGGTACCTATATTCTAATATTATAAGCACTATCTTGAGGAATATAGAACAGAATAGAAAACTCTTAATTAAAACACCACAAATATATAGAAAACTGAAACACAAATATACTTGAAAATAATAATATCACATGGAAAACACCAATCTACAGGAAATCCAAGTGCATCAAAGTAGTGTCAGATAGCATTCCAAGAATGGTAGCATTGTCTCGTTGGATGGCATTAGGTACTTTTTATAACTAGCATAAAAAAAAGATCTCAGGAAAGACCTGGATACGAATTACGTGGGCCAGAGATGAATGGTATGCGAGGGAAGAGGCTTATACCCAGCAGTGGGACGATATGGGCTGACGATAATAATAACATTAATGAATACCTGCAAAATGTGTGTGAATGCAGCATTGATACAAGTCAACGCTCCATATTATTAATCCGAGCATAACCACTAAAGGAATTCGCGATCTTTTTCTGAAACCCAACAACAATAGACAAAGAAATTCCAGTTAACAAAAAATATAGAGACAAACAACAAATTACTTCATGTAATGAGATGGCAAACAAGCTTCGACATCTGGTGGCGTCGTCGTTTTGTATATTTGTGAGGCTTCATAGTGTCGACAGGGCTCGTGGCGTGTCAATGGTACTTTTATTTTCATACTTCACCACAGAATAGTGTGTAGTAAGTTTACAGCCACCTGTTGCAATAATTTGTAACCGTCTTGTTCGACCAATCGATGTTCTATAAGCGCTTTACTCCAAAGGAATGTAGACGCGAATTTTTCTACGAGATTGGTGATGTGAGGAGATTATAATATTAATGTTATACGTTAACTTCTATCAGGCAGGCATGGTCACTTCTTTTCTTTTCGATTTTTCTATTATATGAATCATACATAATTATTAAGGTTATTCGTTCGATTTATGTATTGTAGCGTCCGTGGCCCAGTAATCCGGAGGCCTTGGGTTCAAATCTCAGTATGTGGCAAAAAGTTCACCTAAAACTTCAAAACGTGAAGGTTAGACAAAAACTTACGCATTTACGATATTAACTGCTGTGAGATGAGTATTAAGCGTAGATTAAGTTTTAAAACAATATTTACGACTTAACCTATAAATTCGAATTTCACGGTGTTCTGCACATTTTTTGACCATACTTTGTTTTTAATGATACAGTTTCGGCCAGGATCAAAGCCGGCACCTGTAACTGCGCGCTTAAACAAATAAAAAACAATCGTTTATGTTTTGGCATTAATATTAATTAGTCCGGTCAATTTAGACCAAAAAATGAGAGTGAAGTTACATAAAGTCCCAACAAGCTGAATTTTTGTAAAGTTGTTCAAAACATAATTATAAACAATGTCTAGAAGTTCCCCATCATTCCCCTGTAAGGAAAAAAAATAATTCAAGGTCAAAGGTAAAAAAATGAGTATTTCGCGATTTTCAGCAAAACGGTAAGTTTTATCATAAAAATATCTTAGACAAAATTGTAGATCATAAAATTGTCTACAAAAAATTAGTCTCGAACTATGTCTAAACCAAATTGTAGCTTAATGGGGTCATTAGTTACTGATTTCGTATTCAAACATTGACCTCGTTTATCCCGCCTTAGAGGTTGATTTTTGGAATAAAAAGTATCCCATATCATTTTTTAGGACTTGGTCTACCTTTGTACCAAATTTCAGCTCAATAGGGCCAGCGGTTCTTAATTTACCATACAAACTTTGACCCCCCCTTACCCCCTCTTTAAAGTTAAATTGTGTCATAAAAACTATTCAATGTTCCTCAACACAATCCCAACAATCGTTTTACAAAATTTCAGCTCAATCCCGTAAACGGTTACGGATTTGCATACAAACGTTTTTCGGGAATAATTCCTTTTCCTGAGGGAATTTCCAACAAATCGCTTCTTATTGCACGATGAAATCTTCCAAGGAATACGCTGTCCAAATTTCAGCTCAATCCGTCCGGCCGTTTGGGCTGTGCGTTGATAGCACGAAAGTGTACGAACGATTTTATATAAGAGACTACAACTTTTTGAATCGTTATATCTCAAAAACGGTGGCTCGTAGAAAAAAAAGTATTAAATATTTTTTTGTAGACAATTTTATGATCTACATTTTTGTCTAAGATGTTTTTATGATAAAACTTACCGTTTTGCTGAAAATCGCGAAAAACTCATTGTTTTGACCTTTGACCTTGAATTAAATTTTTTCCTTACAGGGGAATGATGGGGAACTTCTAGACATTGTTTATAATTATGTTTTGAACAACTTCACAGAAATTCAGCTTGTTGGGACTTTATGTAACTTCGAATGTCTAAATTGACTGGACTATAATAACACATTTCTAAACCGTTAAATGTAGATGAAGGGTGACCATGCTGACCAAGGCTAGTAACATTATTTTTCAGGCAAATTTTCGATTTTATATGGAAAGTTTTCAAAAACTTTATATTTTTTTCACACTGTGTTACATTCTATTTAATTTCTTTTTGTTTATTAACTATATAGGTAATAATATTGTTTTTTAAAACAAAAAGGCAAAAAAAAACACAATTTCCTAAGGATTTTAAGACAGAACATAGGACAAATACTTTGATGCGCCGTTATTATAAATAATAAAGACATAATATAGTAATATAGCTTTTTTGAGGTACTCTTGCGATAGTTCGGTTAATTATTTTTACAATTGATTGAATTAGCACAACGCAACACTAGGAATACCTTAGTTAAACTAGCATTTTCAACCAGTTATCCTGGAATTGGAGAAAAAGAACTGGAATCTGTAAAATTGTAGAGAACTAGAAACTCATGGTCACTCTACAACCATCTATATTGGCGTCAATTTTGACTAGGTTCTTTGCCAATGCAATTTTATATCAAAGGTGTGCCAGCCTCTCCCACAAAATTAATCAACCCGCCTCTTTTTGAGACCCTCTTTCACTGTTTATTTTAATCACGGTTTGCCCTTCCATCCTTTAACTTTGCCGCTGATTAAGATTTTATTCATAGATCTTCGTTTTTTAGCGGAACTAATATGTTGGTTTTTGGAATCTGCTCCACAAATATTGGCTAAAAGTTGTCATGATTAATACGATTTTTAATGAAGTTGAGCTTTTGAAATGTTACCTGTGTAAAAAATGCACCTTTCCATATATTGACGAGTAGAGCATGTTCGAGTGGAAACGATGTCAAAATTAAGATAAAAGCCGATCTGCTCGCGAATGTCCAATGGCGCTTGTCTATAAACAATGCTCAGGCGCATTATAGCACAGCTGTCTCTGACCACAACGACAAAAAGTCCCCAGATACGATCAGGTCGAATTACATTTGGCCACGGGGCCGCGTCCTTCTGTACCAAAAAATACCGAAAAAAAAAGCCCGCCACCGAGTAAACAACTCACTGTTTATGAGGAACTCGCTGTTTTTGTTTCTCACATGTTTGCTTTAACGCTTTGCAAACAAGTACCCAGTACTGGATTAACGTACTTTGAGTCGCCGACGTTGCGGTCATCCGATATTTGAGGCATAAATAAAATTATCGACGCGACATCAGAAAATCTTTAATGGTCATACGTTACAAAAGGATCGCCAATTTTAACGGTTTTTCATCGGGATCTCAGTGGATCGCGAAATAATAAGATTCTAATATCGCCACCGCATTCGACCCTCGAACAATGTACGTTTCTCTACGGCTTTTAAACTTCAATAGGACGGTATTTAGATGGTATTTTTTCATTGAGGTACACTGTTCACGTGCACTGTTCTCTTATTTGCCTTTTGTCATGTTGTGGGCGCGACAAAGCCACAAACATACCCTGCTGAGCGACCGACAGATTTTTTTTGCACAAAATTTCGTATTTTATTTCGTTTTATTCAAGATTTGCTCAAGGAATAGGTACCTACATGAAAAAGTTTAATAGAAGATGCACATGATATATCGTTTGGTAGGTAGATTCCTTTTATTGTGAGGGAGCTTTGTGGTATGTTCGGTTGGAGCAGTGGTCAACTTAAAATTATATCAAAGAAACTGTCTTTGAAAGAAGCGAGTTCCATATTAGCCACAAAAAATATATACCTAGATACTAGCTACCACAACTAGCTTATAATCGCTGCTAAATCGCATGAAAATTCCTAATTTCAACCCCGATCGGTTTGGTAGGAGCTTTGACAGTTAGTCAAAAAGTCAGATAGCCACGCTTTCTTTTTATTATGATATGATATTTATAAAAAGATTGTTTAGACAACCAATGTACACAAAGTCTCATGAATATACAAATCCGGATGAAGGATATTGTAATTGTCCGAAACTGTAGTTGGCTCATTCTCATGGAATCGATTCTCATCGTCACCTTCATGGCAATTCTTATTTATTGCTTATTTGTAATGTTTATGTATAATATTGTATAGAGCTGGATAACACGAGTAAACTTTTATATAAATGATTTAAATCGTACGTTTCATTTCGAAGAAAAACTGTTTTGAAATTTTCGACGCCACGAATGTGATTCAGTCATTATTTTTTTACAATTTTTTCAAGTAAAACCCTTTTTAAAGAATAAATCTACCAAATATGTACAATAAAACGACATTTTACGTAAAAACAAACCTCACTACAAAAGAAAATATGCGTAATTTGAGATATTACTTTACCATTCACTTTACTTTTTTATTAGTCAGAAATTTGGTTTGTATGTATTAAAACCCTAACATAACAGATACAGTACATTTAAGTAGGTTAAAAGGCCCTTTAAAAAAAACAATACATAAAAATCACTTTCGTGGCTCAAAAATCACCTTCATGGTAAAAAACGCTATGAAGGTGATGCCACGCTGGTGACGAAAATATCCCTTTTAGGTGAAATTCTGGAAAGTTTAGGTATAATGTATAAAATTAAATACTACATCTTTATTTCGCACATTTTGGCGTTTCGAAAAGCTAGCTTTGATTTAAATAACTAAAATACAATGCATAAAAATGTTGTCCATGCAAGTGATTGGTACACCCATGAATAAATTGAAACTTAGCAATTATATTTTTTTCCACGGCTCGATAAGTCCTAGATCCTACTTCTACGATTGCAGAACATGGCCATCATTGAAATGAATCGAACTCTGCATTGGATTGTTGATCTTATGTTTCACAGCAGCCGTTAAACTACGCAAATCTAAAGCACCTAAAATCGTGTGACCGCCGCATTATATTATTTTAAATTCAAAATAATACTGAAAACTTTTTTTTAGCCTGTAGACCTTAAAGTATATTAATTTGCGATAATTTTGGTATATTTTACAAACAGATACATGAAAATTTGTTAAAGTAGTGCCCAAATGTTTAACTGAAACGCAAAGTGTGACACCATGAGAATACGAAAAATGGCCCCGATTTTGACCTTTCATGTTAAATTTTAGTATTATTTTTTGCGTCTATTATGACAATCTTCATTTATTTTGTAGCTTAATATATGTTTTATCCACCTATCCACAATTCATATCTCTGTCTTTAACCGTTTAGGAAATATAACCGTGTGACCATCAAATTTGAGCTAAAATGAGAATGAGCCAGTTAAAATATTCTCAAAAATATTATGAGTTGTGGAAACGGGACTAGTGCGAAACGGGCCTAACCCGTTATTTTAGTAATGGAGAACACTCGCGATAGTTTTAAAATCATTACTACACTAATATTATAAATGCGAAAGTTTGTGAGTGACTGTGTATGTTTGTTACTTCTTCGCACCTAAACGGGTGGACCGATCGAGCTGAAATTTGGTATAAAGATAACTTAAACCCTGGAATAACACATAAGCATACAGTACAGCGGGTAAAACCGCTGGACGCACCTAGTATTATATACATATATAAGTAGTTAATTTATTCGGAGACTGTGTGCGAGTGCCTCTGCAGGCTGTAGCGGGCAGGAGGGGCGTGCAGTGTGCACAAAACGGGCCGGAACACGTGCAAGTTCGCACAATGCCAGTTTGCATTTCCGCCGCGCCGTGCACTTCCTCCAATTTTTACTTTTTTTTTCATCTGGTTCAGGAATACGCGGCTTTTATTCTTTTATTACGCACTCATTGTTCCCGGGACATTCAACGCATCGTAGGTTTCGATTTCGTTGATGATATTGAAAAATCGCGGTAGAAATCGAAAGGAAATCACACAATAGGCGACGGTTTTTGTTTCACGTTAGTTCCGTTACGATTTCAAAAATAATTTCGATTTTTAATAAATGATATATGAGCTGTAAACTTTTTTTATGTATTGAGTTATTGTATTTCTTAAGAAAATAGTAGTATAAGAAAATAGAGATATTATTATCTCAAAATTGTGAAAAGACCGCTCGATCTAGGTTTCAGACAATTACAAATGACTCATTCAATAGCTTACGCTAAGAGGTCACGACATATTTCTAGTTCATATTTCGAATACTTCTTTGTGTAAAAGTGTTTCACATAATATCATATTTCAAAACAATACCGTAAATGTATTTCGGATTAATATCTCAAGCCCCACGTCAAGATAAGCTTTAAACCACCAACAGTGTTTCTGCAAAATCTATTTGCACACCTCGGGTTCTAAAACAAAAACTAATGCATTTTGTGAGACAATGCAAAAAGTGACAAAAGTAAGTGATCAGATAGTACAAAGGTGCGCTCGGTAGTAGTTTTTGCAAATGGACACCTACACATTCAAAAATATACCTTAACTTTAATAAATAAAGATTAGATTCGCGCGTTCAGTTTAGTGCTTCCGAAGCTTGTTTGGCCACATACTGTGGTCAGTCTGATTATTTTTATCTGTATTATATCTCTAAATGGTGTCAAAACTTATGTCCGGCGCTCTGCGTGATACAGGAAGGTGTGATTCTAAGAGGTATGACCACACAGAGTGATGTCTCATTTACTACGAAAGTCATACGGGTTGATATGTCACGTCGTGACAAATTGAGACCTTAAACTGTCCCAGGAGGTCCAATTGTAAGAAATAATAAAATTTGCACTAAACACAAGATTCTTTAGACCAATTTGGGATGATAGATGTCGTGTCAATAGATTCGTGATCGGAAGTAATTTATAGAAACGTGGGTGTCCCCAAAATTGTGGTTCGCTATCTCCTAATAATAGATTTGGTTTCGGAAGGTGTAATATTGATTATTGTGAGCCTATTTTGAGCTTCTTTTGATTGATTTGTGAATATAAAAAATATTCACTGCAAATTATTTTGTGTTTTTTCTATGGTCTACCTTATAGAGAAAAAAATCCAAATACGAGTAGAATAATTTAAAATTCTCATCCAAAAAATTTTAGTTCTGGTATTTTAGGTTGAAGTGAAATATTTAATTTAAACTCTGCTTTTTATGGTTGAATTACAAAATTTTAATGCATTAATAAATGGTTGGGAATCGGTCCTTTAAAAGTTATTAATCGATAAAATTAAATGAAATCTATAATGACTGTCGTGAAGACGTTTCACACAGGAAAACCTCAACCAATTTTTAATTGCAACAGTCATAAAACCAAATTGTTCCTGCGATTGGTAGCAAAGACCTGCAATTATAAAATGGTCGAGTTCTACATAGATATTGATAGATGTATTCGAGATTTATCTCTCGGAACGGATGTGGAGTATAAATATAAGATACGGTCTACTACATCTTTTTAATTGAAATGCGTTGATAGAATTTTTCTTGCGCCTCGATATCTGTTATAAAATTAAATGAATAACTAGCGGAAGACTGATCAAGATTGCAAACTCGTTCATCGAAGAAAAAATGCATGGTTATAAGTTAATAAATGAAATTGTAAGTTAATTAATAACTAAATGATCGCTCTTTGTTCTGATCGATCTTCATTTGTTATATGTAATTTGAATTGAGATTGTTAATTTTTTTTCAATACTACGGTATTTCCATAATAACCCATAATAAAAGTTGAGTAAATCGTCATTGCATCGTAAAAAGGCAGACTAAACCTAGAAGGCGGGATAATTATCTTTCCCTGGCTAGCTCCAATTTTGAATTTTTTTGAACGCAACATAAATTTAAACAGCTAGGCAAATACAAGAAATTCTCGCGTGAAGAACTCCAGTTCTTCGATAATAAGACTTAATAGTATAGATTTATGTCCTGCCGCATTCAGAAACTATTTGCCCGAGGATAAGTTTCGCCACGTCTTTGAAGCGAGTGACATCGCGTGAAATACACTTGTTTAAAAAAAGTACCTTAAGAGCGCATAGTCCGCGCACGCTCTCTCGCTCGCATTATTTTGACACATTTTGAAATATAAATTCGTAGAATTTACTTTTCGAAAATTCCGCATGAGGGTCGCTGCACAATATTGCATACATTTTCAAAGTGTTTTCAGTGTTATATATTGAAAAATGGCATGAGAAGTAACTTCGAAAACATTTTTTTTTCAAAATCCTCATCTTGCCTTATTTTAACATATCAAACTGAAATATAGTGATATTATGTTATAAAAAAAAATAACAATTTGTTCCTAGCCATATGTATGGAACCAATATTACTCAAACGCTTCACGATACACCATGACACAGTAGTGCGTTTCTGCCTTAAGCCCTGCTTCTGGATCTTGAAGATAATCTACAACACTTGCACTTCATTTAATCGAATTTGTATCTTATTATGTTCAGTTTAAAGGTTTTTTGATGTGTATGTGTAAGTCTGTAAGGCCTTAATGCGTGTAATCAGGCCCTGATTGGTTTGACCTAAGATTTAATAAAGGCAGACACCACCCATATAACAAGCAACATTAATATTATTTAGCCAGTAGATAAAGTATAAACTCATATGAAAATATATATATTAGATGTACATTATTAATGATCGACACCGCAATTATAGTTGCAGTGCTTTAAAAAATCAACCAACACACACACACACGTAACACCAACCAACCAACACTTACGCCATGTACACAACACCATACATTCAACGACAACATTTGTTATACATTATAGGTTAGACTTTTACCATTATCTCGCGTTATGTTAAGCGACGATGCGGCCGTAGATGGCAGCAGACTAAACCTAGAAGGCGGGATAAATCCTTCCTTGGCATCACTGAACATTATGCCGGAACACGGACACAGTGACCGCTTGGCGGCACGGTACATATATATGTATATACATTAAACTTCCTCGATTTGAACTCATGTTAATATTATTGTTGTTTTGTTACTCATGTTAAGTCCCGATTAATAATATTAACATGGCCACGGTACACATTATGTACATTATTACACCCCATCGCAACAACACCAAAAAAATACGAACTACTGTTTCATATTTTGTTATGAGGCGTTGCGTCTATCTAGATTACTATCCTCTGAAGATTTGAATTAATCGTTGGCGCATGCGTGACCATACTCAAAGATGCACCATCAGAGAAATTGTCCAAAGCACTGAGCTGAATTAAAAGTAATGATGCAATTAAGACTCATATTGCCCGTGCGTTAAATAATAATCCCGAATTTATGTTTTGATTCCGTTTATGAATTGAATAATTAGTGTATTTAATTTTATTATTTGATTAATTGTCGAGTTTAAATGTAAATAAGGTTTTATGCATTTGTAATTGAACAAGTTTATTTGATAGAGGTCATCTTTCAAATAATAAGTAATCGTTATTTTTAAATAGTTAAGTATAGTAAAAAGCAGAATGCCTAGCTTCCCAGCAGAGTAGGCATCAGAAAGCTTGAAGCTCATAGATTTTTTTCAGTTTGATCAAAAAACTCAAAATAGGCTGTGTGACTTAATTGGAATATTTTAGGCTAATTTTTGCCATTTTTTTTTAAAGTGTTTACCTACCATATTGCAGTACGACTATTAGTTTCATCTTACATCTCATTCAATAGTGTATTTGATGAGATGTTAAGTAGTACACCTACTTCATCTATTTTGTTTTATTTTTATAATTCCAAATTTCTCGTTCAGATTTGTTCCATGTCACACCACTAGTGGTTGATTGTCTCATTCGTTATGCGACCGCTTCCTATTAGCTACTGCTTCTGAATGCTGCGCTATTGATTACTAGAATATTTGAGGGCTGGCAACTAAGCGATTTTTTTAAAATAGCGCTGTAAGAAGATATGACATACTCAAATATAATATGAGATTCTATTCTAAAAAGTAATTCTCTTGACGTGGAGAAGGGCGCAAACGAACACAGAAAACTATAAGAAATCACAGAACGCTAGAAAAAAATTATAGCAAACTAAAATATAGGAGTACAAATCTTACTTATCTATCTTGATTAAGACACGCGGCTTCACCCGCGTGGCTTAATCCTTTCTTATTTTTTTTTTGTATGACCTACGCTTTTGGTCTCAGATTGAGACCTCTACAGCTTTACCGGGTAATCCTTTCTTAGCGGAGGTCTATGTTATATAGCCTATCTGTATGCCAAATTTCAACTCAATTCGTCCAGCGGTTTGGGCTGTGTGTCGATAAATCAGTCAGTTAGTCACTCTTTCCTTTTGTATATTTAGATAAAAGTTGCCATGGATTTATGTCAATGAATGTTTTATTCTTGAAAAAATTATGTAAATACAAAGAAATGTACAAACTGAAAATATAAAAAAAATTAAGAAGATATCTTGCAGCCTTTCCTTTCAGATGTCCTTTCAGGTCAGGTTTTTAACTTTAGTAATCACAATCTCTAGAGACAACCCTATCATCTAAATTGTTCTTTATTTTCATCTCGTGATTCTCCACGGTCTAACCGCGACTGTAGCTTTAACAGCTAACGACAATTATAATCATTGAGATCGGTTACGGTCAATTTGATTATTAAGATGTCCGAGAAGCCATTCTCGTTTTGTTGAGACCACCGTCACTTTCTTTTTGAATATTAAATGATATATTTGAATCATGTGTCTCTAAAAAGAGAGCATTAATTACGTATTTTTCAACAATAAGGATGTCTAGCTGTGGTGTGAAAATGTGTGGGGGTTACTACCAAAGTTGTGCGATGACAATGTGCGTACGAGGACGTGTAGCGGAGCTGTAAAAATGCACATTAATGTGTGGTGCGAGGATGCATTGAATGCACGAAGCTGTGAAATGTGTCTTCTACTTCCATTTCTTCATCACATATTGTAAATATAAAAGTATCTTCTTTTTCCAATTATCCATATCTATTTTGCGCACTTCTACTTTCAACAAACTCCATCTATGGACCGCGTCTTGGCAAACGTAGGGCGTCCTTGGGCGGGATGGAGCAATGATATTCGGAGCGTCGCTGGGAGCAATTGTAGGAGTAAGACGGAGGACCGAGTTGAGTGGCGTCCCATGGGGAGGCCTATGTCTAGCAGTGGACGAACATAGGCTGATGATTATTTATTTATATAGGCTGATGATGATGATGATTAAATTACAAAACTATTTATCACAAAAAGACTACATACTTGCACAATATGTAACATTCCATAGAAAATGTAACTTGTTTCTGTGTAATACAAAACATAAAATAATGACGAATGAATACAGGTTTCAATATTTTCGTGTCCGAAATGAACCTTTCACAACACTTAAGTACTAGGCTCTACTGGATCTATACCTGGACGGATGCCGCTAAAAGTCTTTTTTTATAAAATTAGAGATTAAAGTCCTTATAAATATTTTCATTTAATGTGTCATTCATTTATTTCAACTTTGTTACGCACAGTGCTTTTTCTAGCTAAAAAGTTAAATTTGTGCTATTCTAGGGTCTGTACTACCTGTCTTTTCAAATTACAACTGAATTTGTCCAAAATCAAAAATGCAGGGAGAGTATGAGGAATGAAGAGAGTATGCTGAGTTATTTTATTAAACTTATAATTTAAAATTCAAATAATTTGATTTTAGTAGCCATAGATGGGTTAGTAAGAATAAAATAAAATTGAGTTAGTCGTTAAATAATGCGAGTATGATATTAGTAAAATTGTGTCACAATATTATTATTATTCACTAATATTTAGAGGCACACTAATTTGGACAAGATAATTTCGCTGAACTGACGGCAGGTATGCTGATACACATATTTGGCTCTACCGCATACAAAATTGATGTTCAATACCCAGTAGCAGCCCATCAATCAATGGACAGCGATACTTCCATACCGGAACCACGAAACAATTTGTTCTTAACCCTTAATTATTGAAGCTTTATAGCGATCCAACACTTCTGAGGTGGTCTTTCTTTATAGATCTAAGCAACGATGTTGTGTTGCTGGACGTAGTGTCTTAGAATATAATTAATTGAAGACATTAATATCTTCGGCAACATTGTTACTAACTTCTGTAGAGATAGTAGTTTAGTCCATAGTGCGTGAAAAAAAACACTAAATTTATATACCAAATTTGTCAATAATACTAGTAGAATGTTTTGAATCTGTACGCAGACCTTGTAAAAATTGTGTTGAAGAAAAGTTATCCACATTTGGAGAACAAAAATATACTTCTGAAGTTTATCTGCATACGTTATGTTTTTTATAAAATTAACAATGTAACATTGTAACCAATTTCCTTATAAATAAAATAAAAATAGTATTGTTGCTTTAGGATAAAAAATCTAAAATAAGTCAAACAACAATGTTTCAAAATCGATTAAATGAAATGAATCATAAATCAATAATACTGCTTTGTTCCTCTTTTAACACGGACATTTTTGAGAACTATTAGATCCCAGATTTGTAATCAACGGATATTACCTCTATAATAGACTATCGGAATCTCAAAACCTGATTTACCTTTGATCAACTTCGCGGTTCAGTAGCGACGGCTCGTGCTTTACCTTGGCTGGTGGATTAGAAAATTGATGCGGTTATCCTTTGAAATAGGATCAGGCGTGTTTAGTCACTTTTTTTTAAATGTAATTGGTGACAAACAAGCAGACGGCACGGCATCTGATGGTGAGTGGCTACTGTCGCCTTCGGATACCTGCAATACCAGGGGTACCGCTGGTACGTTGCCTATTTTTCAAGACTCTATTCACTTGCCTTTTGAAGAGTCCTGTGTCATCGGAAATACCGCGGGCAGAATATCAAATTGACATTAAAAAAAACGCAGAATGTCATTATAACAAAATTTCACAATCGCAAAGTGTCACAGTAGCAATTTGTTTCATTGGCAAATTGTCACTGTTGAAAATCGGCAAAATTAAAAAAAAAAAGTTTGATAATCTATTAAAAGAAGAAATGTGGATCGAAAAGTCGAAAGCAGAAAAACTAACTTAGAATTTTGTTTGGACTACTAGTTAGGAGATAAAAATACTAAAAGTCCCCACTCCTCCGAGGTGGAGCTCGAGGGGGCGAGGTCGAAGAAGGTCCCATTTTTTAGGTTTTTTGCTTATATGTCAAAAACTGTGCATTGTACGATATTTTGTTGTACTACATTATAAAACTTAATAAAATTTTCCACAACTTTGGCCTTAACACTTTTTATCTATCTCCAATCGTTGTCCAGCTATGAGCTTCCAAACATGGTCTATTTTTAAGACGCTTAAATTAGTTTTCCATACTAAGTCGGTAAAAAAACTTGCAAATAAAATTTGACTAACTTCTGGTTGTTGTACCATAATCATCATCATCATCGTCCTTTGGACTTCCATATGTACTGGTTGGAAGCGACCTGCATCCAGCGTCTTTCGGCGACCTTTATAAGGTCGTCTGTCCATCTTGTGTTGTGTGTACCATAATTAAACTTTGCAAATGTCTAGAAATCTGATGACAGTTCAATAATCTGGTACCACTGAGCTGCTCTGATGGTGGAGCCAGGAGGTGTCTACTGAAACTCTTCAATGGCTGTTAGTAAACCCGTCGAGTTTGGGCACATTACATTCAAATTGATGACAATACAACAAAAAATCGTAAAACGCGCAGTTTTTGACATGTAAGCAAAAAACCTAAAAATGGGATCTTCTTCGACCTCCCCCCCTCGGGCTCACCTCGGAGGGGTGGGGACTTTTAGTATGTTTATCTCCTAACTACTCCAAACAAAGTTCCTAAGTTAGTTTTTCTGCTTTCGACTTTTCGATCCACATGCCCCTTTTGGGTACTCATTGACTGGACTATGAATATTGGGGTTTCTAATGATGAGATTTTGCTATTATGACGTTTTGGTACTGTGACAATTTGCGACTTTGACATTTTGGTATAGTGACGATGTACGAAAAGAGCATTTTGCGTCTAAATGTCACGTTGCGAATTTGACTAAACACGCCTGATCTACTTTGAGACGATGACCTGTCTTTATTTGAATGTCAATGACTGATGTGGTCGGAAATACCATGAAGTGTTGAAGCGTTAAATTTGCTAATAATAATTTAGTTTTTATGAAAATGGCTGGACGAGCAGATCAGGTGCTTTATAGCAAGGATAAGGATATTATTATATCATAGGAGGCACCATCTAATGTTTTAAAATTCTAAATTCTGCGCGGCACTTCACAGCCTGTTTTCCACATACATTTTAATATATGTGTTGTTAAATCTAGTCAAGTCCAATTTTCCTGGAAGTACATCCTTATGCTTATTAGTGTTAGTTGTTATAAAAAGTTAAATAAATATGATGTACTTCTGTCTCATTTTAATAAATATATTTGTAACCACCGTCGCTCTTATTTCTGTTTTTCCTTTCCCTGCTCGGTTGTCTGGAAGATATCGCTATAAGCGATAAGACTGCAAATTGTAACACTTTTCTCTAATCATAATGTAAAATTTTATTTTATTTTCTATTGTATTACTGGTATTCAATAAAGAGTTTTCTATTCTATTCTTTTGCAGTATTAAATAGTAAATGAAAATAGTAAGACAATTTTCATCGAACGCAAAAAAACGAATAATCTATAAAGAAAACACAAAACTAAATATATAACATTCATCAAAGTTATAAAAGTAGACGAATTAAAAAACGTCGTTAAATATTATTAAGCTTTATGGGAACCGCGATGCAGATAACGTTTATCTTTGAAGAAAGATTTATAAAACTGGATTTGAATTAGTATATCCTGTACCTTATCTTTTCACTTTGTTAAATGTTACTTCTTTATCGTGGGGATCCAAAAAGCATATTAAATGACCACGATTATTATAGTGATGAGGCGCTACCTTTTAGAATGGCTATTAACAAATTGCTCCTCGGTAGCATAGACTAGTAATGTAGGACACCGCAATTCATGAAATAAAAGTGAAGTTATTTTGTTGTGTTCATTGTGAACCAAATTTTTGGTGCCATTATATATTTATTCGTATCTGTTGTAGTTTTTTCTATTCATTAATTTTTTAGTTATTGTTATTATCACATTATTATGTTGAGAAAAGTTTCTTATTTTGGTTGGGTACCAATAAATCTAATAAATTTTTATCTAAAAAGCCAGACACACAAAGAGACGGCCTGTGATGAGTAACAGTTACCTATGGAGGTAACATCAGTGATGTAGAGAGGTGTTGGACTTCACCGACTTCGTCGTATATGCCCTTACATAGTCGGGTGGATCTTTTTTATACATAAAATTTAATATTGGTTAGCCATTGATCACCATCTCGCATGATGTAGATCTCGCATGAGGTGATGGACTTATTTCTCGTACCGGTAGCAAGAGTGGTATTAAGCGCAGTAGAAGGACAACCTACGAGTAATTACGCACAAACATTTTTGTCATTTTACTTTTACGACAGTATTGTAGACGCAGTGTCTGTCGAAGCGGTATCTGTACTTATATATTCCGTTGCACAGTTAATTTTTGTAATGTTATTTTTTTGTTAGTTGTTTGTGAATGGGCATATCTATGGTGATCAATTTATCGGCTCGTTAGCCTCTGATAAATGCAATTCGATTGCTCAATGATTATAAAGCGGTTAATCAAGATGAAAGCTCATATTAATACTGTGAGAATGTCTCTTACGTTTTTATTAGCCGACCTTAAAAATGTGTTTAAGTAATTCGTAAATGTATGTTTATAATATTGTAATGTAACTGTAACACTCAAAGTGTAACATTTTTTTTAATTTGATGATCGTCCTATGACGCGATGGACTTATGACATCAAGTGACTGGAAGGAGGTAGCTGAATGAAGTAGAATGAAGTATCAATATTATACAGAGGAGAGTGACAAAATCAAAGGATGCCTTGCAGCCTTTGATGGCTAAAGATGATGATCAGATCATCAGATGTTATGTAGTTATGAAGGTTATCGTTTTAAGAGATATGGGTATATCATTAATACTCAGAACATTACATACCTACCCTTGGTATAACATCACAATTTTTTAAAACCATTATCTAACTTGGCCATTTCTTTGTTGGGATTGAAATACCATATCACCAACAATTTGTTTACCTATTTTTAATAAAGATTAACATAATTATTATGAAGATATTGGAAACACATAATATTATTGAAATTTGAAATTTGAAGATAGACGTATGTTCATTTGAACTTACCAATAATACGTGTGAGACAATATGTCTCATAAAATATCAGCTTGCTTTCGGTAAAAAAAAAAACATTTATATGTTATCAAAGTACTAAGCACTACTAAAGATGGTATGATTGCGTGATTGCGGAAAAGCTGCATCGAGATTACTCGGTATCTGATTCAAGGCTTATAATGAGCGCCTATAGAGGGCGTTACCGATGATAATGAGTGGCTTCCAGTACTAACACGTTAGCGTTTAATACGCTCTGAGTACCGTAGCGGCTTGAACTGCAATGAACCAAATGATAGAGTGTTGTTTTGGATTGCACACGTTTAAAATGATAGCCATGAAAGAGGAAATTGGCTATTTGAATACATTGGTTTTAATTTGACGGAAGAATTGGAGATTGCATTTTAAGATGCAGTATTAATCCTTTGCACGGTTCTTTTTGTTAAGGCGGGGCTTTACGAGCAGATTAGGTATTTAGTGCGGGCAAAAGTTGCTCAGAACGCCCGTTGGAAACGTGTGGCGTACGCTTATCGTAAAACGTGCGCGGTCATTAACTTAACTTATAAAACCCCGTCGATTTTGCGTCGGGGGTTACAATGTGCTAAAATTTTTGGACAAGATCGAAAAAATGAGACACGAGATAAATATTATAGATACACGTATTTTTTGTTGAAAAGAAAAAACAAAATTATATTACATTTAATTGATTAGATTAGATTAATTAAATTGGACCAATTAATTAAATTAAATTAAAACAATAATTCAGATAAATTCAGAAAAAATCTGATAAATTCAAATAAATTCAGATAAATTGAGAAAAATCTGATAAATTCAAATAAATTCTAAAAAAAGTCTGATAAATTCTGAAAAAATCTGGTAAATTCAGATAAATTTAAAAAAATCAGATAAATTCGAAAAAAAAATCAGATAAATTTTGTAAAAATCTGGTTAATTCTGATAAATTCAGATAAAATCAGATAAATTCGAAAAAAAATTAGATAAATTCTGATAAATTCAGATAAATTCGAAAAAATCAGATAAATTCGAAAAAAATCTGATTAATTCTGAAAAAATCTGGTAAATTCAGATAAATTAAACAAAATCAGATAAATTCGAAAAAAAATCAGATAAATTCGAAAATAAATCAAATAAATTCTGAAAAAATCTGGTTAATTCTGATAAATTCAGATAAAATCAGATTAATTCAGATAAAATTAGATAAATTCTGAAAAATTCAGATAAAATCAGATAAATTCAGATAAAATCAGATAAATTAAAAAAATCAGATAAATTCGAAAACAGATAAATTCGAAAATAAATCAAATAAATTCTGAAAAAATGTGGTAAATTCTGATAAGTTCAGATAAAATCAGATAAATTCAGATAAATTCTGAAAAATTCTGATAAATTCAGATAAAATCAGATAAATTCGAAAAAATCAGAAATATTCGAAAAAAAATTAGAAAAATTCTGATAAATTCAGATAAATTCGAAAAAATCAGATAAATTCGAAAACAAATCAGAAATTCTGAAAAATTCAAATAAAATCAGATTAATTCGAAAACATCAGATAAATTCAGATAAAATCAGATAAATTCAGATAAATTCGAAAATAAATCAAATAAATTCTGAAAAAATCTGGTTAATTCTGATAAATTCAGATAAAAATTAGATAAATTCTGAAAAATTCAGATAAAGTCAGATAAATTCAGATAAAATCAGATAAATTAAAAAAATCAGATAAATTCGAAAATATATCAAATAAATCAAATCAAATAAATAAATAAAAAAAACTAAATAATTCAAACGCGCGCGCGCTGTAATCGTAGTGGAGGTGAGATCGAAGTGCATAGGTCCGACGCTGACAGTGGTCACTTCGCTACTGAGCGGGTGAGGTAATGCTCAGTGGGAATTAAAATTCAATTAAAAATCATTAATAAAACTTATCGATAAAATACCTGGCATAGCTATCCGTTTGAATGTTATGTATCAAATAAAGTACTCTAAATGTTCAGAATTTTTCAGAATTTATGTTTTTATCTGAATTTATATGAATTTATCAGAATTAACCAGATTTCTTCAGAATTAATTTGAGTTATTTTCGAATTTATCTGATTTTTTTCGAATATATCTGATTTTTTTAATTTATCTGAATTTATCTGAATTTATCAGAATTTACCAGATTTTTTCAGAATTTATTTGATATATTTTCGAATTTATCTGATTTTTTAAATTTATCTGAATTAATCAGAATTTTTCAGAATTTATCTGAATTTTTTTCTAATTTATTTGATTTTTTCGAATTAATCTGAATTTATCAGATTTTTTCAGAATTTATCTGATTTTTTTTCGAATTTATCTGATTTTATCTGAATTTATTAGAATTTATCTGATTTTATCTGAATTTATCAGAATTAACCAGATTTTTTCAGAATTTATCTGATTTATTTTCGAATTTATCTGATTTTTTCGAATTTATCTGATTTTATCTGAATTTTTCAGAATTCATCTGAATTTTTTTCGAATTTATTTGATTTTTTCGAATTAATCTGAATTTATCAGATTTTTTCAGAATTTATCTGATTTTTTTTCGAATTTATCTGATTTATTTTCGAATTTATCTGATTTTTTCGAATTTATCTGATTTTATCAGAATTTTTCAGAATTTATCTGAATTTTTTTCTAATTTATTTGATTTTTTCGAATTAATCTGAATTTATCAGATTTTTTCAGAATTTATCTGATTTTTTTTCGAATTTATCTGATTTTATCTGAATTTATTAGAATTTATCTGATTTTATCTGAATTTATCAGAATTAACCAGATTTTTTCAGAATTTATCTGATTTATTTTCGAATTTATCTGATTTTTTCGAATTTATCTGAATTTTTCAGAATTTATCTGAATTTTTTTCGAATTTATTTGATATTTTCGAATTAATCTGAATTTATCAGATTTTTTCAGAATTTATCTGATTTTATTTTAAATTAGTTCAATCTAATTTAATAATTAGTTTATATTAATATTTAATGTAAATTAATTTAATCGTATTTAATAATTAATTCATATTAAAATTTAATTTAAATTAATTTAATCTAATTAAATTATTAACTTATAATAATATTTAATTTAAATTTAAATAATTTAATCTAATTTATTTTATATAGTACGTGTGTGTTATATTTTTTAATAATCGACTAGAAGGACAAAATAAAGATTATAATATTTATTATCTAATTACAAATAAATTAAACCCCCTACACGCTTCTGAGATTTGGAAATTCACAATATATGTAAGTACTCCTAAATAATTCAAACGCGCGTGTGTAACCGTAGTGGAGGTGAGATCGAAGTGCACAGGTCCGACGCTGACAGTGGTCACCGGCGTTCTGAGTGCGTACGGTAATGCTCCGTGGGAATTAAAATTCAATTAAAAATCATTAAATAAACTTATCGATAAAATACCTATATATAGCCATCCGTTTGAATGTTATGTATCAAATAAAGTACTCTAAATGTTTATTTTTGTCCTAGTTTTACAAATATTTAAATGGAAGGAAGAAAATTAGGCATATTTAAAAAAAAAAAACTATCGAGAAAAAAAACAATTATCATGTTTCTGTTAATAAAGATCTCTTGTTCAAAGATTGAAGTTACACATACTAAAATATAAAGTAGTAGATCTTCTTAAAAGTTTGCTATATTAGGCTTTGAAAAACATACATTTCACTTACCATAGCGCCTTAAATAATATTTTATGATCTGTGTATTTTCTAAAGAAAACCTCTCTCGCATTATTCTACCTCTACACTCATTACACACTCCACCTACTCTGCCTCTACCTCCACACTGCTATCTAATCTCCTCAACATTGTAAAATGTAGGAGTATATGTAAGAGACATCTGATGCAACCCATTTTGAGATCCTGACCATCAAAGTTATTAGGGCTCTGCTGACTAGAAAGCTAGATGCAAGCAATAAATTAAGCGGCACAAAATGTTAGTTTTGAGTACACACGAGTATTTTATTCCAATGTGGTACAGAATTCAGAATGGAACAACTTTTCTAATAATCATTTGCGCTTAATCCGATCTCCGCATAATACCACTTCTTTCAAAGTTGTTTGCATTTCTCACATACTTCTTTCTAAACAAATGTATTCCCATCCAATTGTAGCAGTAATTCTGCATGTCGCGTTGTCCAACTGACGGGCGACGGGCGCGACAGCGGACCACCAGAGGCGAGCGTTTTTTGAACGCTTCGTTAGTCTAGTACTTGATGACATGTTACCACTTACCGCTTACCTAGGAATGGTAAGATTTTCCCACTGTGGAATGGCTTAGTGACTTAGTATTAGTTTTACAATATAAGGGAAGGAGGGAGACATTTATCCCACCTTCTTGGTTTAGTCTGCTACCATAGCATCGTCGTTTAACGTCACACGAGATTTTGTTCCAAGGCTTACCTATATTGAATTTACAAAAACTACGTGTAGACGAGACAATTTAGACTCGTCTGAGACTGAGCTGAAATTTATTACGTAGATAGCTTAGACCCTCCAGGTGCCAATTAGTTTTCCAAAACTAATTGGCGCAGCGGCTAAAACCGCTTAGCGGAGCTAGTATAATATTAACTGACACAAATTTTAATAATCTTGGTAAACTTTTATACAACGAAATAAAAAGGCGAGCAAGTCGCTCTTCTGATGGTAAGAGATAACGCTGCCCATAATTAGTACAGTATATCCAGTGCATTGCGTCAACGCTTCTTACTTGAGAGTCATAATATGTTAAGACTCTTCAGCCCAGTAATTTCACTAGCTACAGTGCCCTTTACCGAAGCACAGTAATGTTTGCACGTCATTGCTCAGGCGGTAGAATAACTGGCACTGTTGGGGTACCCACCTAGTCGACCTCCTGCAAAGAAAGTCTACTCCCTAAAAATAAACTTATGAATGGGAAATATTTTTGAGCTCTACACAAAAAAATAATTTTTGATTATTATAGTGATAGCGTAGATTAGGAAAAAAACCTATATTATAATAGATACACTACATTAAAATGTCATTATTTATGTAACTCTCTATGAACCTCATAAATATTTTGAACGCAAATAAAAAGACATCTGTTTAATTCAATCGATAAAGCCACGTTCATTGAAGTCAGTCATAATCTAAATCACATTATCGTAGGTCAGTTTTGTTGACTGACTATGAGGAAATAGTCCACTCGCTTATGTTAGTTGCGATGTGAGTCACAATGTATAGTAATATAGTTACATATAAGGAAGAAAAAATGATTCAATTGTTCTCTTTGAATAGTATTAGATTAGATTAGATAACACTACATTGATACAACTTACAAGAACATAGAACTAAATACAATTCGGGCTTATTTAGTTTTAGTTTGTTGCAAGTTTTTTTTTTTATACAAAGAAGTAAGAAGACGAGCAAGATGCTCTCCTGATGGTAAGAGACAACACTGCCTATAAAATATTAGTGTTACCAAGGATTTTACAATGATGAAAAATTCTGCGCCAACGCTTCGTCAGTCATAAGATGCTAGGACTCTTCAGCCCAGTAATTTCACTAGCTACAGTGCCCCCCCCCATGCCGGAGTACAATAGTGTTTGCATATCACTGCTCAGTCGGTAGAACAACTAACACTGTTGGAGTACACACCTAGTCGACCTTCTTCAAAGGAAGTCCATCTCCGCATCTCCGATGAATGCCTATGGTACCTTTATGACAATCAAGTTCATCAGTGTGTTAGAAAAACATAGTTTAAAGGGTCGCACCACAATAAAGACCAGCGTATAGACTGTAATTTCTTCAATTGACTGATAAGTTAATATTTACTGTCACTCAACACCTGGACGGGTCATCGCACCGATCTCAATCGTAATCAGCTTTCAATTCATCTTCCAGTTCATACAGTTCGACCAAATTTGGTCAGGACATATCGATGCTCGACAATATATGACAGGACTTGGGAAATACTTTGTTGAATTTTATTGGTGACAATAAAATGTTCGAAAAAATGTGTAAGCTTTTTGCTAGTGCGAAGTGCGGTATTGCTTTATTTTCTTTTATTTTAAAAGGTAGAAAACATGGAGTTTTTTTGTGATTACTGCAAACTTGAGAGTTATTTTTTGTTTATTCTTTCCTTTGCTTGTATCCTACGTTATTCTTAAATTAAAACACCCAAAGTATAGTATAGTTGTAGGTCGGTCACCGTGGTGCAGTATGGCCACTAAAAACTCTACACCGCTCTAAATCTTCTTTTACTAAGTATTTTTCCAGTTACTACCGGGGTCTGTTTTCCGGCTATAATTCTTCCACTTACCACGATCTTGATCATCTTCCACAGTAAATATATTTACTCTTACGTCAACACTTGTATGTCAAGCAAGCTAGCTCTAAATACCTCTCAAAAAGAATTTGAATACGGGATGGAGAGACGTTAAGAGGTTTGGAAAGAGCCTTGAAAAGGCACACAAATTAAAAATATTTTTGGTATGAAAAAAACTTATTGTAATTACTAGACTTGCAATTTTATTTAAATGCAGTATTAGGTACTGCTCTTCGCTAAAACAAGCCCAAGAACTTGCCTACGAAATATCATCATTACTATTCGTAAGAACTTAAATTAAAATAAATATACCTTTTAATATTACAATTATTATTGATGATAATCCCTTAATTTGTGCTATCTATCCCGCGAAATAATAAGATAAGTGCTTACGACAATTAATAGTTGTCCGCCAAGTAAATATATCACCAATGTTGAGGCCGTTTTGCGTCGAACCTTCTCTATTTTATGTGGTTAATTTGACACTAGTGGCGGTATCGACTATCGACTCTAATTATTTGAAAAAAAAAACGCAAAAAAAAATAGTGTGACTCGCACTTCTTTGATAAAGCCGGTAGGTTTGAGAAAGGGCTGGAGGCAATAAATAACTAATAGAATTTTTTTCATGGTGGAGCTATATTTTTTACAGCGGTGCATTTTGCCCTGCTTACTTGACAATGAGTTACGATGAGATAAAATTTATTATGACCTTAATTTGAAAAAAAAGTTTCAAAAATAGTTGCCTTTTTTATTATTTACTATTCCTTACGCTACGAAGTTGCAATAAAAACAAAGGTATCCAAATAATTGAAATATCTCCCTAAAATATATTTTATTGTATTAAAAATATAATTTTTTTCATTAAAGCGTCTCTATAGTTTTCAGCAATTTATAAAATCGCTTGCATATTTTTTTTCGTCCACTGATGGCACTGAAAATTAACACGTTCATACGAGGACTAGACAAATCTATGAAATTGCGTTTTTATAAACTATTGTAATGATAATCATGAGTCTTTCTCTCAAGTTGGTTAATTATTATAAACATACTATGTATCTATACCTACAAATTATGATATAATATTATGCCAACGTATTCCCCGTGTATTGTCTATTCTGCTCATATTGTAATAATATAGTACACGTTACACATAAGAAAAACTATAGCACACATTTTTGAATTCAAGCAAATTTTAGAACTTTTTGTTTCAATAACAGTTTTTAATAAATGTTCTGCCAAATTATATTATGTCTGAAATATTCGTAGTAAACACTAATAAAATAAGTTATTTTATAGACATTTTCTATGTCAACCGTCAAATAAGCCGACCGTAAGATCTGTGCGATAGGCAGATTATCTCGCCTATTTTTATCTTGCCTATTTCTACCTGCTCGCTTTAATGACTCCGCCAAGAATTTTAGAAATTTCATACAGAATTTTGACCCACAGAATTTAATTTAAGGGTTCGAAATTTAAATGTAAGCGCCTGGTGACACAAATAACGGAATTTAGAAAAAAATAACTGTTACGGCGATCCAATTCATTAGAGGTCGTTAAAGGAGGTTTTATTACGAACCTTAAGTTTATATTGCCGCGCCGACTGATTAATTAAATAGTCAATGAATAGGACATTATCGAAGAACACAGAAATAACCTCAATATAGTTTTGTTAAAACAAAAATGAAGCATTTGAAGTAACCACATTTTTGTCAATGTAAAATTCGGATATTTTCTCAACGGCAATAGGACTGTAGCTCTCATTGGCGATCAATGAAGTTGTTATAAGAAACTTATTAGCAATTGTATCGTTCCCTAAAATAAGTATCAAATGGGTTGTAATCTATAAATAATATATTATCTATGTTTTTTTCATATTCTACAAATAACTTCGTCTTTTGTTATGAGAATGGCGAAGCTATGGAACTCGCTACCATCATCCGTTTTTCCTGAATGCTGTAACGTGGGTTTGTTCAAATCAAGAGAAAATAGGTAATTACTAAAAAAGTGGTCTCTAACTAAGACTGCATCGTCACTTACCATCAGGTGAGATTGAGGTCAAACGCTTGTTTAGCTTGCTTTAGAAAACTACCTACACCGTTGTTATTACTGAAGTACGCGTCTATGTTCGAACGTAAGGGCTAACTACAAGTACCTCATTATTTTTTGACAAGTTTAATCCAATTGTTTCAATCCACGGACATTATCTACAGACGTTACTGCTCGTAAGCTTTGTTCGGAATCCGTATTTTTACTCTATTGCATTGTAACTCAGGTCCACTTGAAGTTTATTGCGTGAGAGTGGATAAACTATGGTACTTTTAATACTGTATTTAGAGGTAAGTTTTATTTTTTTTATTATTATTACTTTAGACTTTTCTTAATTTTGGTTGAGTAGGCGTTTATTTGTGACAAACGTAATTGACAAAAAATTGCATACAGAACATAAAACAAGTACATGAGTACCTATTACCTACCCATAAAGCAATGATATATTTAAAACTTTTGGCTGCTATCATCTTCAAATAAAAAATCAGGGAAGTTCCAAGAAACTTTTAAGTAGGACTAACGGAACACAATTCAACCTAATATGCATATCCTCAAAAAAAATGAAGTGCCTGGCCGCAAGGAAAAAGCACTTGTTTTTATCAAAACACGAGTTGATTTCTTTCTCTGGGGACTTTGGCGGCCAGCTCTCCATGTTCAAAAATAGAACGCCACATGCTCAAGGGATCTGGGTCACACGCTCATTGGCAGAAACGCTACACTCAGCACCAAGGACACCAGCCGGCACCCTTGGGCCAATTGCGACTGTTTTTATGGAGCGTATTTTGACTTATGGATGGAACGTGCTTCCCATTTTTTGGGTTACTCTTAAGTGCGTGAAAAAATCTGGAGAAAATTTCGAAGAGTATAAGTTTATGTAAATTATTATGTAAACTCTTTATTATAGCTTTCTTAAACATTAATTGATTAGAATGGTATAAAGAATGCAAAAATGAAATTTAATTTAGGCAATACTCTTTGAAAAGCATTAAAAACTATAACATTGCAACTGGTTTAGAGCGTGTAGTGTCCTGCTGCTGAAAGCTTCATTATTTTTTACTAACTTGTGGGATGTGGTCAAACGTATTAAGTATAAAAAATATATATTTTTTTTTACAATAGTCAGTTTCCTATTTCATCGTTATTAAGCATCATCCGTGGAACCAAATCAAAACCTAGAAATAAAAAAATGTAATACAAAAAGTAATTTTAAACAAAGCCATTTTTATATTAAACAAGTGATTTACAGGTAACGGGCAACACAATTTTGGAGTAATCGGTTCTGCGCAAGTGGTCACCGCGCAGCTGCGCTTGCGACGGAGCGCGCGACAGTCGCGTGCCCCGTAAACGCACGAGCGGCGCCGAACTTGCCCGAAGTTGACCTTTGCTTAATTTATTCCTCAAATAGCTATGACCTGTTGAAAACCTGCTGAAAATTAGCGTAAATGTGATATTTTGTGGTCTAAGCTACTCTTATACCAAATTTCAGATCAAGCCGTTTGAGAAAATAAATAAAACACAGTGCAGTAAAAAATAAACTTGCAAACACATAATACGAGTATAGTTTCGGAAATTAGTAGGATAGCTTGGTTTTATAGGTTTCAAGACTAGAGCAACAATCAAGTAACCTATATATTACATTAGACATCAGCAGAAAGTTGATTATGCAGTTAGCAAAAAAGTTTACTCATTTTAATTAAGTGTATTTAGGTACATTTCCTTCCCTGTTTGGTTGTCTGGAAGAGATCGCTTTTAGCGATAAGACCGCCAATTGTTACACTTTTATATTATAAATTGCTTTAGTTCTAAGTTTCTGTATCTGTTCTGTATATTTCTGTTTCTGTGTTTGTTTCTGTGGTGTCACAATAAAGTATTTTCTATTCTATTCTATAAGTTTAGAAATAAAGTATGATTATATCTCTGATTGTGAGGCAATATTTGGTAGGTATATGTATCACTTAGACCTTAGCACAAAGGATTCTTTTAGCAGTTAAACCTATTTTTTCCTTCAAACCAGCATTTAATATAATTAAATAATGTCCCAATTAATATCGTTCTCAGAAATAAATACCAGGGCATCATACATTAATAGGAGGTTTAAATTTGATTATGCAAGTGCAATCAGCAATAAGCATCTGAAACAAATAGTATAAAACCGGTATACCTAAGACGGACAAGATAATGAGCTGGTTGCAAACGGATGCGTTCAAGCATGGTAACCGACAATTAAAACTAAAGGGGATTAACTAGATGACCGAATGATTCACTCATCAATGTTAGTTGGTAGGTTTAATATGTAGTTGACTGTACAGTTTGAAATTGCGTCTCCCTGCAGTATAAAATGTTTCATAAGTTAGTTCTAACGGAGTGCAGATTAAAAATGGATGATCTTCTAATATCTTATACTAATACACCCATACATGTTATACTACGTATACGACATTATTGTTTTTTCCTTTTCAACTTAATAACATAATAATAGATTATATTTATGGCTATATAGATGTGATTATAACACGTACAAGTTGCTATAGGTGATCTACTCAATAAAGTGTTTTTTAGGTATATAATGTATTGATTAGTAAACCTATGCATTTCGAAACCTCTTGCAGTTAGTAAACAAGACGTAAATCCAATACCATTAAAATTATTTACGAAAAGGAGAAAATACTTATCCTACTACTTACGTCTCGAGAAATTTGCGCTTTTTATCTATGCACCCCTATTTTATTCATAACTACAACTAAAAATGCAGTAAAAAATGTTGGCAAAAAATATCTAAAGTTTACTGTTTTCTGCATTGTGATCTGAACTTTGCAACTACTCGTTTTAGCAATTATTATCAATAATGCACCAACGGAAAAATCCACCCATAATGATCCTGCTTCCTTTTATTTCATATCAAAAATTACTATTGCAACTCGATTTCGGTAGGCGGGGTAGGAACGTGATACAGTTGCATTGCCGATTGTCTTTTTCAAATGAAATGTATGGTTAGGCCCCCCATTTCGCGTCGGAGGTATGCCATTTTCTTCGCAAAAACGTAACGTGAGCCGAGGCACGTGTGGAAACCTTTTGTTATTTTTGGTTTTGCTACGTCCTGCTCTTTTAATATTTTTGTACCTACCTATAACAATACTGGGTTTGTAGTATGTATATATTCAGGTTCAAAATTAGATCATGATCAGGTAGATCAAATCCATAAAAGTAGAAACGATTATTCATTTTTTTTATTTCTACAGTCAGTAGATTAATAAAAAGCTCTCATATATATAAAAGTAATTAGTGTAATAAATAGATTAACTAATCTTACATCGCACATCTTAAACCGCTGATCGGATTGGATAAAATTTGGCAGAAGTAGCCAGTAACTATTTTAGGGTAGCTCAATCGGTTCAGCCGTTTGCGTTGGTAACAAAATAGATTATAAATAAATAAATATTTCAGGACGTTTCACACAGCGCCACCTAACCCCAAACTAAGCAACTTAATGCTTGTAATATGGTGGTTAGGATAGCGGATATAATACTTATATATACTTTTCTTTTGTAAATACATACTTATAATAGATATTGAACAAGTGAATTAAATTAAAAATTTAAAAAAACCCCCAACGCAATACGTAATTCACCATTTTTTGATGGCGGCCATCTTGGATTTTAAATTTTATATAGTGGGCTGTAATCTACTCGTTAAGCCCTTTCATTTGATACCCATATTGAGGGGGTCGTGGAAGAAAAAAGTAATCCGCCATTTTGTAGCGGCGGCCATCTTGGACCGATTTTCACCAAACATGGCTAAGAACACTCTCGACTAACTCTACTTTCAAACAAAAAAAACTAAATCAAAATCCGTTCATCCGTTTGGGCGCTACGATGCCACAGACAGACACATACACACACACACACACACACACACAGACAGACAGACAGACAGACAGACAGACAGACAGACAGACAGACACGTCAAACTTATAACACCCCGTCGTTTTTGCGTCGGGGGTTAAAAACCACCCAGACCAGAAACAAATACCTGTGGATCACACAAACATTTGTCCCATGCGGGAATCGAACCCGCAACCTTCTGCGTTGCAGGCGGGTATTAGCCCACCGCGCCACAGAGGTCGTCATTACACAACTTTTCATTCTTAGATCTGTTATTAAACTAGGATCCACTAGTTGTTGTTATCTAATCTAATGTAGGTACCTGAATCTTAACAATCAAATTTCTATTGCCATAAACAGGTCAACTGTGCACTAGTTCAATACAAGTTCAGTGGTCTTAACCACGGATAAAAAAACTACACCTGTGCTGTGATGTATCCTAGTTTCTAAATGAAAAATCTGTAGGTATAATCTATGAAAATCGTATATTATTCACAAATTGTATTCACTTGACTCTTTCTTAACAATCATGAGCTAAGCTCAAAGTTTTATTATAATAATGCCAACAATTTGGGAAAAAACAAAGTTAATAATGATTTTGTTTTAATTGTTGTCAATGAACTATTTTCTTTATCAAATCTTTGTTTCTAATGCGACTTTTTTCAATATTTTAAACAGATAATAGATACCTACTACTATAATAGGTATCTATCTTTTTATTAATTTTATCCTACATTTATTTGTAATAGACAGAAAAATAAAATAAGGTATGCAGTTTAAATTATTTTATTTACAAGTCCAAAAGATACTCGTATCTGTCATGATGTTCGGTGAACCATTTAATAATATTTCTTACATCTAATTAGGAATCTGTCTTATTGTACTATAACTATCTTTATACATTAAAAGTCTTTGTCTCAATATATTTTATATAAACAACGACATGGACTTTGCGAAGCATGTCTTTTGATGGAGGTAACGAAACTTACAAAAATAGCTTCGAACTAAAAACTTAAACATAATGACTAGATAACAATTAAATTCTAATTATATAATATAAGGCTTTACTCTAAGGCACAGCGGTCGTTCTGATCACTTATATAAATGCTTAACTGGAACAGATATATGATCAAGTCAGTCTTTCAAGGGTTATTCCGTCAACGTACGAAATGTAGTGTATTCGGTGTTCAGTCGTTCTTCGGAATGCATCGATGGGGTCGTTACAGTCCATCATTATCTCCTCTCATTAGGAATATACTGATTGCGCTTAATTAGAGGTTCTCTCAAGTCCTCGCTCCACAGTCGGATCACTCTTGAGGAATACTCGTTTTTTCATAATCACCAAGCCGCTCTGGCCGCACTTTGATCGCCGCAGTGCTCGGTTCCTGGGAAAAAAGGAAAAACCATTTTACTTAATCGTTTAGCGCTCGAGACATCCGAAGCGTTTATCGAGTTCGATAGTTAAGCCTGTACCGACACATGACGCGTAAAAACTTCCCATGAACTGAGTTGATATCACCATATGTTTGCTTAGAGCTTAGCAAATATTGTAACACGTGTGCCTCCGTCGCCCTACGTTTCCTCGAGAGATTTCGTCTTCCGGTACAATAAATTAATAGCCAGCCCATTTTTTGCAAAATTAATTTAGTTTTTATATGCGGCGCTACCATTTTCGCTGATCCGTAAAATTGGACCATATGTCTCGGGTTCTCATTGACCGGATGAGATTTAGAACGTGTTTCCACTTTACGATGTTGGTTGTTATTAAATACTCCAGGGACTAAACATGTTTACGAATAGATGAGTTTTATGAGCTATTTTCCCACTAGATGCGGGGCAAACCGCAAGATTGTTAGAAGTGATTGCTGTTAGGCTATTGTAACGCGAAAGATGAAGAATGCGGGTCCTTAGTTATTTTTAACTTGGCATAGAGTCTATAAAAACTACTTGCGAGGACAAGTTTTTATAACATCGATATATTTTAGGATTCCCCATTGTATGAGCGCTTTTATGTCCCCGAATTGCACAAAGGATAGATCAAGTCTTTGGTTCAATGCTCATTCACAATAGCATAGAGCTTTTTGCATCATAAGGAACGCCGTGGATCGTTGGGATTGTGCAAGATAAATAGATACCTACCTGTAGGTAACCGTAACTAAAAGGATCATAAAAAATATTGCAGACTACCTGATGTTCCATATGAGGTAAAAGTAAACAATACATTCTTATTTCATTTTTCAATTTTCTTATTGCGAGCCCTAACGTAAATTTATTTGCTTTGGATTAAATATTTCATATAATATGTATATTGGTAAAAATAGGGAGATTCTTATATTTTTTGTTTTATAAATTAGTTGTATCACAAAACTTTTCAATCAATTACCCTTATCATTATTTTAATATCTTTACGTTTATCTTTTTAAATCTGATTAGATTTAATTTATCAAGTTAATGAAAAAATGTCAGACATTAAAAGCTTATTTAAGGTAACGTAAAGTAAAGCTTACCTTCGATCACTGTTGCTGCCACCACGATATGACGTCGAGAAGCTCTTCATCCTCAGGACTCATCGGTTCATAGGCATCGTAGGCATCGTGACAGTTGGGACCCGTAGAGCTCTCCGATACAAGGGATGGTGCTGGTGAATGAGACTCCTCGGATGAAGGGGGTGTGTGAGGTCCATTACTTGACAAACTCAGACCCATCTGAGAGTCAGAACAACCGTCTTCACTTTCTTCCAATAAACGTTTGAGACTCTTGATGTATTCCACAGCTAGTCTTAAAGTGTCCACTTTACTCAGTTTTCTGGAAGATCCTCTTCCGCCAGCGAGAGCGGCCGAGACAGCCGACGGGATGTGTTGACGGAGCGCCGCAAATCCATTGTTGACCTGCTTCACCCTGTTCCGCTCGCGGGCGTTCCTGCGAGCCACGGAAGCCGGCTGCGTCTGATAAGGTTGATGCAGATAAGATCTCTTCTTGCACCGAGACGCATCGACGGGAGCAGGCGCCAGCCTGCGAGGCGCGTTCTGGAGTTGCGCCAGCTTCTGATCGACGCTGATATTTTGATAACTATGTACAGTTGCCATAGGCATCGCGAAAGATTCAGTCGAGAGTGGAGATCGAGAGCGCACGTGTGCGTGCCGCGGAGGTCGCCGGTGGATTGGCGGAGGTGGCGCGCACCCCCGACGCTAAGTAGCGCGAGCGGAGACGTGCGCGGGCGACGCGGGAGTGGGGCGCGTGCCCGGCGCGCGCCCGCGCACGCACCGCACCGGCCGACCGACCGACGGCTGCCGAGCGCTCGTCGCGCCGCGCCACTCGCCGCATCGCACCGATCAAAATACACCGGCGCTTATCATACCATAGAGCGGCGAGCGGTAAGCCGAGCTCGACCCGCTATTGTTGCACATCGTAGCTCGTAATTATCCCGTCCATTACCATGTTCGGAAGACGAGATCCGCGCGTCGTCTATTTAGAAGTCGTTAGCGAGAATAGGGGCTGTAAACCGATCGAGGACGATATTGCGTTATTAAGCTCGCGGAGCTTTTGTTTTATTGCAAAAGCTTTGAGGACTTTTTGTGATAATTTACAAGTACTTAAGATATTGTATGGAAGCCGCCGTTATTTATCTTTTGACGAGTATTATGAGCATAGTTGATCTCGTTGACATATTAATTCGGTTACAGCGTAGAGTGGCTACGCGCGTAGCAAAAAGGTGATTCTTATAAACTAGGTAACTTGTTATCTATGGATTTCTTATTTTATTTAATCGGTAGCTGGCCCAGCTGGTAATAAAGTCGATGGACTTTAAAAGCAGGTGTCGGGTGTGATCAGTGCGAGTGCGTAACCTAGCCGGAGCCTGTGCGCCGGAGTACGGCCGATGGCCGCCATTGCCACTTTATTTGATGACTTCACTCTTACCGTAGCACGTAAGACATTAGATATTTTATAGGTTTCACTTTTTATTCATATTTTATAGGGCAGATGTTGATGCTCAAACGTCTAGATTATCTTAAATTCTTTTGCATGCCGTAGAAGTTTAATTTACATATGTTTTTTGTAACGAGCGGTTATAATAAGCGACTCTAGTTTTACAATATGGGTGTATTTATCTTAATTAGCGTTGCTTACTTGATTATTTTATACATCGTATCATAAAAAATGTAGTAATACCTAGAATCTCACTACTCACTACTATAGCATAGTATTTTATGTATATTTTATATGGAAAGTCCCGCAATTTTGAAAACTTTTTTTTTGTTTTAACTCATATTTGACTTGTCATCTCTTTGTGCACGTTTGATAACTTTATTTCGGTAGACTTAAAAAACAGTTTTCCTGTTCAAGCACTTTCAAGACTGGCCCGTCGGATTCCGAAATTTGCATTATATGTTTTTGGATACAATACTGTCTCTATATTTTTTATCGTTTGTTTAACACTAATAAATTCCCTTCAAAATTTAAGGGTGGATAAAATTTCATAGGTCAAAGTTTTGCAGTTGACCCCCAAGAGTAGATAGATCAGGTAGACGGCAGGTGTGAATTGTCTCTCCACCTGTACTTTGACTTGTGTCGGACCGGACGACGTTATGTCATTATATTTAGAGGTCATTTGGGCTCCCGGGGTTTCTCACAGGTACTTTTGTAGCAAGTAAATCAATAATTAGTATTGAAACTTGAAACGTTATTTAAGATAGTAATTATTCTAAAATATATTATTATATAGGTAGGTATTTATATTATTTATGTTTAGCACTTTGTAGCTAATTGTTTGATTGACTGTGTGAAAATAAATTTGCTGTAAATTTAATCCAGTCAAAAAATAAAAAAAACTCGTAACACAGTTTTAGTAATGTTTATTTTTGTAAAAGCTTGATATGGTATTTTTTTTTCGAGTATCTCCACAAGTTATTTTTTGGAGACTTTATTCAGAACAGATTGTTAATATTATGTAAATTTTGGTTTTACAAATGACCAAAATATTTTTGCAGACTGTACATGCAAGTAGATACGATATCTAAATATATTGGTTCCGTTTTGTTTGCCACCTATTATGCCATAACTACTTAACCGATTTGAATTTAGAATATAGTCGTAAAAAAACTAACACAAAAAAATACTACAGACCACCGTAAAATAATTTCACATCCCTTAAATAATTCAGTAGCGCCATCTGCAATTTTTCGTGCAAATAGAAATCGATACCAGACATCATCCCTTAAGAGTTTAAACGGGAGCTTTATAGATGGCGCTAGGGTCACGCTAAGGGTGGTTTTGTAATGTGGGGGATGCTTGAAGAATGTTTCTATTCGTTTCTAATAGATGGTGTGTTTAGAAGTTAGACCAGTCTTATTAGGACATTGATTTTATATTAAATTTTTATAGCTGGAATATTTTTTAAGAAAAATAAGCATTTTGATAATTCTCATAGAGAATGCAGAATAGCAAGACAGGTTACTCATACGTCATATCATAAAAATGTTTTATTTAGAAAAAATACCTTATGTGTGTTCATCAAACAATAGGAAATTTTAAAAATATTGCATGTGATTTTGTAATTAAAAAGTTGGGATATTTAAGGTTTTTCCCAATATCAGTAGACTTAATTTATCAATACGTTGGCAACTCGTTGGTGACGTCACATTAAAATTATTTTAATGTGCATCCTCCTCTAAAATCTTATCTTATTATTAAATCTTTATATCTAAGTATGATAATAGTTTAAAAAGAAAAATCTTTTGATTTTTAAATCTGACTTTGATTCGATTACCTCTACTATTGGCTTATTGGATAAAATAATATACAATAAGAAAATTCCTTTCAAATCATGTCTAGGGATCAATTTGGTCATATCCGCTACACTGTTAAACTTCTACGTATACCTAGTATTTTTATTACATTTATCTTACAAATGTGTTACATCCTACATTATAAATTATGCTAAGATCAATAAACCATAATTATTAATCTGTACTCTAATAAAGCCGTTTTACAAGCAAATCAATATTTACAAGCAGAAGCAAATACCAATTAACAAGTTTGTTTATTAAACTTACTAAAGTTTTCACGCTCGATATTTAATTAAAAAAATTAATCAAACACTTCAAACCCATGTTTGTTTGTTCATTAACCATTGATTTTTAAAACGTTGCTTACACATTTAAGGACTAATAAAACGGAAAGAAGTGTACAGTACCTAAATGTCTCTTTATTTATTCAACATTCAACAACATCAAAATTCATTCATTCAACATTTATCAAAATTTTTCTCCTCGTTTGAATTTCTCCAAATAAATCATTAAAAGTAGTATTTTGTACAGGTTTAAGTTTTTTTACAGGGGGGTTTAATGCCGCCTTCTTGGCCTGCTACCGCCTACGGCCGCATCATCGTTTAACACCACGCAAGATCATGGTCAAAGGCTTACCTATAATACTAACTATGGCGCAGTGAACTGAGTTTTGACCTCCGATACAAGGTTTCGCCACTCTTCCCAATTCTGGGCCACTTTCTGACATGACAAAGCTTGTAGCACTTCGTTCCTTTTCAACTTCATCCTTCCAGCGATACCACGCACGTGGACGTTTATCCGGTCGCCTGCCTGTTGCTCACCTGAATATCTAAAGAATTAAAAAAAATAACTACTTCAATTGACCAACAATACATAGGTAATGACTGACATCGTGACAGACGTCTATAGACGAAGGTAACGGCTCATATTGAAGTGGATTGTTTGGTTATGTGTCTGTGGATAAATTTAGTGTTAAAAAATACTAATACTCTACGTCCAAAGATACAAAATCGTTGAGATAGCCCGGCCACAACAGATATTTTAATTATAAGATTTCCATACCATTTATGAGCACAGCAATTGATACCTTTACTCTATACCAATATCTATTAATTGGGATCCTACGAGATGGAATAATCGTGGGAATGATTTTCCACAAGCCTTTCTCGATAATTTTATGCGATAAGCTTGGCCAACTACATCGAATAATCAGTTTATTTTCTTTAATTATGATTTTATTATATAAACTAATTATGTTACCAGTGATAATTTTTACAACCATTTAATGTTATAATAGGACTTGTAGTATTATGTATATCAAAGTATTTATCATTATGAGAAAAAGGCAGCAGATGTAAAAATTGAAACTTTTACTTATTCTAGTCAAGTATCCCCATTTACTCGGCGCTCAGTATAGTTTAGAAGATATAATTTTTATGAACTAATAAAAGTAATGATGACAGGATGTGGCTAGGCTTGTTTTAGTCATAGAAACAGTTTTAAGTATTAAGACAATGCTTTAGTTGTAAATTCTATACACAATGTTCAAATCAGCCAAGCAGAAGCAATTAAGTATTAATCGTTCAAAGTCTGTACAAATTCACAAATGTATCTTTAGCCTATACGCTGCTAGTACCACTATATTATGGCCTATAGTGTGAGAGAATCTATAAGCAAGCGAGATATAAGACTAATTAATATTTGATTGACGAGCTGCCATCTCTCGCCGCCAGTTCAAAGCCAACATCGCCGTCTCAATCACAACTGCGCAATTATTCACTTCGATAACATAATCGACTCATTGCACGTAATTTGATTACAAAGCTTTTTGACTTAATGGATTGAAAGAAGCCTCATTTTAATCGGAACTCCACAAGATTTTTCCAAACCGATATCTGAGTAAACCGACCTTGTAATTATCCTGTCATTTTGCAAAATCGATATTGTAATAAGTTTCAAGATTTATTCGCATAAGCTTAAATAATTTATAAAGATTTCGTTATCTCCAAGTAAAACTTAGTGTAAATAGTTATTTAAAACGTTATTTAATAAATTATGCAGACGGTTAAAGTTACATTAGAGTTTTAGCGGCGGTTACATGCAATATAAATGATAATACCACCTCCTCGGACACAGACAGATTCCGATTGTCATCGAAACAAACGTCGCCCGACGCTTTCTCTGCGTAAATAACGCTACGTTACCTGCAATAACTTCTCTAGCCATGTGGAGGCCTATCATTTACGAAATAACAATCGCAAATAAAATGCAACGTGTGTGTACGGGCATTAGTGTTGCGGGAGGCAGGCGCGGCGCAGTGCGGCGGTCAGGCGCAAACATCGCGGTTGGGTGTATAATTTCGCGTACGCTGACACGAAGCCTCTTCGGCGCGGTTGCGATTCCACAATATATCACGTGGTCGCGTATGCCGCCACACTGTATAATTCGTGTAATTTATAGGGTAGGCTCGACTAGTAGCGAGTAGGCCGACACGGTTAATAGCGCGTTGCCACGCGACAGACGCATCTGTACTCCCGCGCGCACAAACCGAACCCCGCTCTCCCCTAGCGTTTGATTAAAACCCGCCTGATAGCCTCGCATTTCACATCGCTTCTAAGTTATAAGCCCAGGCGGTAGTTAGAATAATAGCCACCTTTTACTCCGTTGATAATACGCCACTTCTGATATGACGTTATATTCAGTCTACGCGATGTAAAATTGGCAGCAATTTAGCGGCGTCTGAGCTACCAACTCGCTTTATAAATGCTCAGGTTAAAATACGCGAGCTTTCTTATTAAGAACCCACGATAGTTGGCACACAATAAATGTCATTTTAATAATATTAATATCCCAATAAATTTTAAACGTTGACTGTACCTCTGCGTCTGCAAGCGCCGTATTTAAACAAGGCGGCATTTTTATTTATTTAATTCCACGGTATAAAGTTCGCACACCATAGTGTTGGAATTTATTTTATTTTACGATCATCTTCGGTGATTATTCATTTATCAAACAAATGGCGGAGCTTCATCAAACGAATATCTTTCGGATCTTTAAAGTAGTGTCGTACATTTTATTTATTAAAAATGTAGTATGGCGCCGATACGAGATCTTATTAACGTGGGCCTGAATTTAAAATTAAAACAATGCATTTAATGGTGATCTGTAAGTTGTCGGCTACTTTCTTTTACATTCTCTTTAAAGGCTAATTGTGTACTCTTTCTTAATAGAATTTTTAATCTTATCTACTCGTACGTATTTTTATTTTTTAAAGCGAGGCAATAAAACCAAGCACCTTGAAAACGTTCATTACTTTAAAACAATAGTTTTTTTATATGATTATCTATCGCTCTTTAACACGGGCTAAATTATATATATATATAATAAAAAAATATTTAATATTATTATAATAAAAAATTACGCAGGCTGTCTTCGAGCCCTTGTAGATAGACTCAAAAACAATCTCCGATAAGTGTTACCCTTTAAATTAAAAGCTCAAAGAGGCCTCTGAGCATATGAAGTTTATGCCACCGTGTCCTTCTAATAAAAGCCCGGGTTTAGCCCGTGTTTAAGAGCGACATATTACAAAAAGTTTGCATGTGCAAGTATATTCTACCTGTATATTATAAGGGTAATTATAATTTAGTTTATATTAGTAAAGAGATATTAAAACATGCAAAGTTGCATGTAATAAGCTTACTGCACCGCAGGATATTTGCATAATCACTGATTTTATAAATTACGTCTTATTAGAACTGAATAATATATTCTAATAATGATTAGTTAGGTTACTTCTATACGAAAACTACCTACGTGTAATAAATAAGATTTAACGACTTATTGGAATTCCCAAACTTTTTTTTCGTTTTTAAAAAGATACCTTTTCTTCGTCTTGTTTCCTATTCTTTCCTCTTGAATCCTTTAAGATTAAAAATTGTCGTCCATATAAAACATCATCAAAATAATGTAATTATGTAGTGATGGAAATAAAACACTACTTAGAGGACAACCGCAAATTAAAAAGGTTGTGTAAAAGGAAAAAAAACACAATTAGCTCAGGTTATGGTCGTGCTGGTAAAGATTTCCTCTCAGTGTGTACTTCAATTAAAATTATCTATGTGCCAAATTTAAACGCAATTAATTCAGTAGTGCCAGCTGAACTAATCACAGTAATTCATTCTTTCTTTTTACAGATTTATAGAATCTATTCTAGAATATAATATACTCATACAAAAATTGAATTTCTTTCTTACGATTTTGGTTAAAAGGACAACATTTTTTCTTATCTCTGTAAATTAACGGATAAACTCACTTGTATTTACTTCAAAGCCGAAGTAAATACAAGTGAGTTAATGCCGTTTATTTACAAAGATGAATCTAAATACTCACGAATCGTTTAGTGTAAAAATGATTTCTAGGCTGATCCTTCTATAAGTATAGGTTCAGCATTTCATAATTTTGATGTAATAAAAAACATAACTAATTTATTCCTATAAAACATGAATAATTACTTATTAAATAAGAAACCATTTAATTGAAGTATAATTAGAAAATAACAACGTAACATAAAGGAACTGAATTAGAACAATTATGACTAAGATTGAAAAAGATGTGAGAATACAAATTTAATCTAACTTGATTCTTGAATCAAACAATTAACTCGAATAACATCAACAATTATGCACTTATAAAAATTCTGATTGGGGTAATAAATTTAGCTTATATTTTGATCCAATATTTTATTAAAGGAATTAGGAATTTAATTCATCAAACTAATTGATGTAGGTTCAATTCTCTTTGTGCTATCTTAAACTATAATATCTTCTCAAGCTTGTCTAAATATAAAAAATTGCGTTGAAATTTGGCACTAAGGTAATATTGTGACGTAGTCATCCACTAAGAAAGGATTTTTAAATGCTTAAACTACATCAAGTCAAGTAGGTAGTTTTAGTCCTGAAATAATTGGAACTACTAAAATGACGCATGGGTTCTCGGAAATATACTATTACCAGCAAAGATTTATAATATTACTAGCTTACCCGGCAAACGTTGTTTTGCCATATAAATAATTTCCTAGTAATTTCTAGTGTAGACAAAAAATAGCTTACTTATTGGAAGTATGTATGTATGTTAGAATGTGTATATTGTATGTATGTAAGAATGTGGTATATGCGTGAAATAAGCATTATTTTATGGAAAAAATTTTCAAAAAAAGTAAAAAATTAAATTTTATGAAAACATTGTCTCTTATAATTTTTTCATACAACCAATATTTCCATTGACATTTCAAAATAAAGATTCATAATGATTGATTTTTTGGAAACTATGAAAATCTTAATTGTTCAATTACATTTTTTTAATAAAATAAAATTAAAATTACATTTTTATAAGATCAACAACATTTTCGAATAAATAAAAAAAAGTATACTTACAACACAAAATCCGTTGTTATTGGAAGCTCGTGTCACGTGTTGAGTACTTTTGAGGTTATAAAATCACTTGATTAACTAATCGTGCAAAATACACTCAAAATTGATAAATTAATTATTATTGATAAAATAGGAATGATTAAAAGTTAATATGAGAGTTACACTGAGATAGCAAAATAATAATTGTCAACGTTACTACTACACTTGATGCATAAACAATAATGATGGCCGACAACTGTGTAGGGAGTGAGAAAGAAAGGAGACCGGCTTCGTTCTCATCCCTACTCCGTGCTGTTTACTGGGTCAGAAGTGACACCTGTAGACATCTGGTGGGGATAACTAATTAAATGTCGATTGACCGGTTTTGACCGGAGATGAAAAATGATTAAATTACTAAAATGGCTATTAAAAAATAAGGGTTGATCGTAGAAGGGTGAAAATTGAGGATTGTATGTATTTTTGTATGTTGTATCATAAAAAAATAGAAATTAAAAATGTTGTCTAAAAAATAAAATTTAGGGGTGGACTACCCCTAACATTTAGGGGGATGAAAAATAGATGTTGGTCGATTCTCATAGATAGGTACCGGATAAGCACAAAAAAATTCATCAAAATCGGTCAAGCCGTTTCGGAGGAGTATGGCAACGAAAACTGTGACACGAGAATTTTATACATTAGATTTCCAAAAAAATAGCTTGAAGATTGCAAAGCTAAAATACACAGCTTTACAAAACAAAATGAGCTATATTAAACACTGTTTATTTTAAAAATAATCTACGCAAAGGTTTATTTACAGTAATCCAAAACATCTTGTAAGAAATAACCCATAAGACACATTATTCAAATAGGGTATAAAATTCGAACCGGAAAATCAACAACTATTATCCACGTACATTCTAAGCAAGTACAGTTACAGGCGTTGCTGACTTGCCCATTGTTCATTAGATGGCCGCTATTGGCTCAGATTTAGCCTATAGTTGAACTCTCAACCAATCGCGGAAGAGATGGTTTTGCTAGGCAGCTTATAGTAACTAGCGAATAGATTTGTTGAAGCGTTAGGCTGTTGTTGGTAAATTGTGGGAATAATTCCGATTCTAGTTTCAAATTTCGTGACTAAGAGGAGAATCACAGAGCCTATTGGATATCATGCACTGGTGACTGATAAAAATAAGCTTTAGGTACTAAGCTGGGCAACGAGACACTCGGTGACCAAAGAGAGGTGTCGTTTCTTAAAAGATTGGTCATGTTTATCCAATAGGAATTGATATAGTGTATCTGATATAATATATTACATTTACAATACTACTAGACAAAATTAGTATAATATGATATAGATGTTTAGTGAAATTGAAGCCAGGGTGGGATTCCCAGCATCCATGTTTTGTCTGCATCTACAGCCACATCCTCGCTTAACACATCACGAGACAAACCTATTATAATTAACAAAATATTGACTGTAAAACCTATGGTCAAAATGTCGGATAATGTCGCATGTGTGTTAGGCGTGAGGTTTTGATAAAGGTCATTCTAAACTTACTCCACAAAATACGTGAGTTCTGCCGTTTAATTTGTTTAACTTATAAATTTATTACACAAAAATAAAGCATCTTACCAAGAACTCATTCACCCATTCATTCACAAAGTATTAACAATTTAAATTCACGTCACAGATTCAATCCAGCTTCTGAATACGCGCACTGGTCGGAACTTTTACTTTTTAATAAAAAACAAAGGATCGTCACGCATTATCACGTTGCGACAATTTCCCCTTCATTATGTGAACGTGGTATAATCTGTGGCGATGTTGTTGGCGCCAGAATTTTATTGTCCTCTGGGTGGTTAGACGCACGTGAGGTGAATTTAAAATAATAATGTTTTGGGTATGAATGGGATAGATATAATATTATTATACAATTTTTTCTATCTAGACCTTGATTCTTTCTTTTTTTTTTCACTCCAAAATCTGAAAAAAGTACAATATCCGATTTTCATTACTATCTCATCACACTATATCACACTGAGTGTGTGACTGTGTGTATGTTTGTTACTTCTTCATCTCTAAACAGGTAGACCGACCTTAAGCTGAAATTGCTTATAGACAAAGCTGAGACCCTGGAATAACATACTGTAGTAAAGAAGCAGCTAGTAAAGTTACATTTCTAACACAAATTAAAGTTTTGGTTGCGAATAACATGAAAAAAAATTGTTTAATTTGTTAATAAAATGTAGTGTAGCGCGTCTATGTCTTTCAAAGCAGATAGAGATTCACTCTTAAAAGATTTCAACGCGTTTCAATCTACTCTTATTATACATACAATTTTTACCGCTATTAGAAGAACGTCATCAAATTGTAAGTTTAAATTAGATAAATAGGTATTTCTTTGACAATGACTTAATAAACAAATCCAACAAGGGAGGGGTCACGACCCCGGTAATGGGGAATACGACTCAAGGAGAAGACAATGGTCTGTAGCCACAACAAAAAATGCAACCAAATTTATTGTAAAGGGGGTAAAAATGTACATAAAAATATATTTTAAAGTACCAAAAAGTTACATTGAAATCTTCAATCACAGTGCCACAAACAACGATTATGTAAGTTAATATTAAGTGATGAGACCCTCATTCGCCGCGATAAAGTTTGCCAACTAATAATTACGTAATTGTCAAAATCCACGTGCCTTGCCAATGACTGTAACAAAAAGGTAAGATATGCTATGTCCCTGAAATTTGAGCTATTTGACTGCTGCTCGCTGGTTTTGGCATTTTTTGCTTATATAAGCTCTTTGTTCTTTATTTATTGCTATTATTTTTAGATATTTGAGCTGTGTTTAAACAACATTATTTATAGGACATTTTTTTTGTTATTCACACCTTGAGACTCATTGGCCTAATTGTCATGCTGAACGGATTCAGTGGAAATTTTGATATGGAGATAGATAATATTATGACTAATATATTTGCTAAAAAAAGATTACTTTGCGATGCCACAAATATAAACTATAAATTGCCTAGCGCGATAAGACCACCTTTACATTAAAGATATCTGAAACTAAAAATCGAATACAATGTTGATAATATGGCTCATCTTTTCTTACAAACAGTCATTGATTTTTCACTCATTGTGTTGCAAAAGGAAGTTGGTACCGAGTTACATGTAATTTGAAATGATTGCTGGTCATTTGTAAAGAGCCTCTTAAAATATAATTAAGAGTATTCGAAGTGATTACTTTGGAGTCGGACGGAATAAATAATGTTGGGATTTACTTAGAAATGAAGGTAGACGACCAGTTCTAAATTGCACGTCATTTATTAAACGTAAAAATTTTGTTAGGACAATATTTATTGTTATTTAAAATAGTACAGTTCAAGTTCTGCATTAAAATGATTTCATAATAAAATAATTTTATTAAGGCTGTCACTGAAAGGTGGCTTAGCGCGAGCATCATAAGAAGTATTGAAAATCCCAATTTCCTAGAAAGACAAGCGCAGTAAAAATAACTTAAACGAGAACTTACTTCTTTTAGTAAAATGTGGATTTCTAATTTTTTTTTTCGTTAAAATGCAGATTTTTTAATGCATTATAATCTCTTAAATACTATATTTGATAGCGTACTTATAATAGGAGTTCAGCAAGATAATACGAGAATAAACAAGTGAAATTTAAAAAATACTTTTTAAAAACAAGCTTTAATTATTGTTATCATCTTGCATCATAAAGTACTCGTCAAGACGAATCAAATGAGCCCAAACTCGATGGGGTTGCGTTGTTTTATGACAGAGTTCCTTTGGCCACCTTCCAGCTCCATCATCAGATCAGCTCGATGTCATAAAAATATTGCATTGTCATCCGATTTACACACGCATGCAAATTTTCAGCTCAATTGGAAACCGGGAAGTGGGTCAAATTAAACTTGCAAGATTTGATTACAGACAGACAGACAGACAGACAGACAGACAGACAGACAGACAGACAGACAGACAACAGACAGGTAAAAGTAATATAAAGCTTGTAAAAATACAGCGACATAAGAAGTTATGGTTCGACTAAGCTCGAAGTTTAGCCTTATCTTGTCTTCGAAATATAGTCCATAAAACTAATTAGCCATCTAAAGTTTACGACGCAGTAAATAAATAAAGTAAAACCCGAAAGGTTCACAAGTTTCGCTGCGTTTTTGTTTCTCGATGAAGACATTTCGACTAATTAAAAGTTAAATGTTAAACGCGTAACGCATCAATATGTATGAACTCGATTAGACACGATACAAATACTGGAGGCTTAACGGCTCCTTTAAGATGCAAAGTTTATAATCTGCACATAACAAACCAATTTTCAACCTTACTGCTAAATAACAAGGTTATATTTCAAAGAATTTGTTAAGATTTTAATTATAATCGCAAGAAGATACGGCACCTCCGAACCGATATTCGGATCATAATGAAACGGCCGAAAGAGAAAAAATTCGATCAGTGAATCACAACAATGAGTACATTAATGAAATGCCGATCAATTAAGAACGAGCCGCGACGGGTGTGCGTCTACTATGATGAATAAATAACACATTTTTACAAATGGTCGGTTATACGGTAAAAAGTTGAAAACCGATTCGATTCGATCGCGGCACGACATCGGCTCAGCCAGCGGGGAGTTTCCATACTAGCATCATTTCACTATCCATCCATAAAATTATACTTTAAATTCATTACCACATAAACATTTTTGCGATCTTACTCTTAGAGATAAAATTCCTAACCAACTTAGTAAAACGCTCTAAATTAACCTATAATAGATTAGTTGAAAATTCTATCGTAAAATAGAGGATTTATTTTGTTACTTCGGTGCACTTAAAGTAGATTACCGCGGTATCTTTTTTAACGGAATGTGCCAATGAAATTACCGGATCGGTTAGTGAGTATGCTTACCATTATGTAGGAATAAAAGTTGTTCGCTTAATAAAGAAGTAGATTTTACACGGTAACCTGACGCGCAACATGTGCATCTCTTGTACCGAAATAATCGCTGGTAGGAATTTAAATAAGGTGCCAATTAGACCCGGGATTGCGAGTTTGCCGATATTGTAATAATGTCTTTTAATATTTTATACGTGATCGCCATTCAAACGATATACGAGTAAATGCTTAAGTGGGCAATCTACTTAGTACAAATGTTAGCGGTAAGTGTTATCTCAGACAAAAGGCTTTGTTATTAAGTTTTCTTTGAGAATTACACTCTAATAGTGGAAATGTAAACTCAATCTGTTCATAACATTTCAGTCATCGTGCGTGCGCCGCTCGTATCAGACGCAGCGTGTGTTAGTGGAATATATTTCAACTGTGCGCAATTAGTTTTTCTGAGTGCTGCTATGGCTCTCTGTGGAAGATGTGGCGAGGAATCGCTGGATACCATACAGTGTAGCGTGTGTCATAAAAATTACGACTTCCCGTGCTCCGGGATAACCGAAAAAGGCTACAGGAAGCTGGGTGATCGCCAGGCTACGTGGCGATGTGCAAGTTGTAAAAGTCAAAATCTATCGGGCACAGCTTCTCCAGCCGCTCCGATAACCCCTGTTGGCTCGACTTCGCCATGCTTCACGTTGGACTCAGTTATGCGTGAATTATCATGTATACGTCAAGAGCTTGCACCTATTCCGGCTCTCACATCCGAATTACAGATAATTAGGAAGGAGCTAACTGAACTTAAGGGACTATCTTCGAAGGTTCAAAATATTGACGCCAGGCTAACCAAAGTGGAGGAGTCGCAGGAAGATATCGCGGAACTGAAGTCTACGGTCGTCAAACTCGAAGACGAGCTGCAAGATACTGAACAATGGCTCCGCAGCAATAATGTTGAAATTAAGGGCGTACCGCTTAAGGACCGCGAAAACCTATTTGAGATTATTGGCATGATTGGGGAAAAAATAACCTACCAGGTCCAAAGGTCGCAGATTAATTTTGTTCACCGTGTTCCAACGAACGACCCGAAGAACAAAAACATTATAGTCTCATTTATATGCAGATATGTCAAGGAAGACTTCATTGCCGCTTTTCGTTCTCACAAGGACCCCCTGACCCCCAAAGATATTGGAATATCTGGTCCAGGAAGAATTTATGTTAACGATCATCTGACTGTTAAGAATAAAAAACTTCTATCCCGGGCTAAATCTCTGGCCAAAGAGAAAGGCTATCAATATGTTTGGGTTAAACACATGAAGATTTTTGTGAGAAGAGACCCCACCACCAAGACCTTTGTGATAGAAAGGGAGCGCGATATATTGAAAATACGCTGAAATACACGGCAATTCTTTTAGTGTCATTATTAATAACAACTCTTATTGTCCTAAGGTTTATTCTAAACATGACCAACATATGTGTAGTGCGTACTCGATCATCAAAATATCTACATTCTTATCTAATAAGTTCGAGAAACATTGTAAACTGCATGAATAGACTTCTTATCGCAATCTATTGTTCACTTAATTGGATTTCTTTTGTATGCGCTCGAGTGCCTTTTGCCACTATTTGTCTCTTTCGTGTACTACATATTATCTGTTTTCTGCACAAAAATAATTGTCTCTTGTTATCTAAATACAAAGTATTTTTGTTAACTAAACATATATTGTTGCAGCGAGTCTGGAACTTGGAGTTAGTTATTGTTTATAGTTTTTCGATTTATTATATCACTGAAATGGTATTCTTTGATTATGATAATTTATTATCAGCTATTAATTATAATTTACTTAACTATCACGGGATTAGTGAGTGGGCGGAGTCAGAGCATAATTTACTCATACATAACTATTGTGCTTTGCGCGTAACCTCGTATTATCTTAGGTGGGTCGCTTATGCCCTATTATTGTATGTCAACAAGCCAAGCAATTTACTTTCAAATTGTCATTTTATTTGTTGGCTATTAGACATTTTATTTTTGGATTTATTTCATGACACCATATTTTCAATATTATTTATTTGTAGTAGCGTTAGGTTACAATGTACTGGTTAACAATCTATTACCAGAACGTGCGGGGACTGCGGACTAAATGCATAGATTTTTATAGAAATCTAATTAAAAATAATTATGACATCATAGCATTAACAGAAACCTGGCTTATTGATGGTTTTTTAAATAGTGAACTTTTCGATAATAGGTATATTGTGTGGCGCCGGGACCGTGACTATGCCGCTACGGCACAGTCACGTGGGGGTGGTGTATTGGTGGCCATGCGTCGCGAGCTGGCCGCTGCTGAGAATGTAGGCTGGCAATCCAGCTTAGAAGATATATGGGTGTCTATTAAAATTATTGACCACTCCGGGAAATCTACTTTCAAACTACACATTTGCACCGCATATATTTGTGAACAGAATCGAGGGAACAGTTTCACTAATCAGGCATTTGCGTTCTTAGATAATCTACAGGAATTGGTAAATAATAACCCTTCTGACAGATTCTTAGTTCTCGGAGATTTTAATATGAGCGCTATTACATGGCTGGCTTCAAATGACGTTGTGAGATTAGTCGCGCCACCATCAAATCTCTTTGACTATTTTGCGGATACTTTAGAATTTTGTAATTTAATTCAATACAACTTAGTAAAAAACCGATTTGACAAAATTTTAGATCTCGTCCTTTCCAATACACCGGTTAACGTCATGGCGTGTTCTGATCCCTTATTAACTGAGGATGCTTATCATCCAGCTTTAAATATCACTGTTGAAATAGCTGAACTTAAACTTTTGAATTCCCAGACTCGCACTATTCATCAGTATAAAAAAGGTGATTATGATAAAATAAGGTCATCCTTGGCATTAATAGACTGGGCTAACTTGTTATCTCATGGAACTGTGAATGATGCGGTCGGCAAGTTTTATGAAATTTTATTTGAAATTAGAGACAGATATGTTCCGAAACGTTCATCGATAGGTAATAATTATCCTCCTTGGTACAGCTCAGCTCTTAAAAAAATTCTTAAAGAAAAATATAAGCATCTATCTAAATATAAAATATATGGTAATATCTCTGACTTAAATTCTTATCAATTGCTTCGGGATAGGGCCAATAGTGTCGAGCAACTGTGTTATCATGATTATATGTCCAATATTGAATCCTCAATAGGTACTACCCCCAAATTATTCTGGTCATATATTAAAAATAGACGCATGAATAATAACTTTCCGTCTAGCATGTCTTATAATGGCACTTCTTCTGATTCGGGTCGTGGAATATGTGAACTTTTTTCAACTTATTTTCAATCGACATTTCTTAATACTACGACCTCACACTGTCCAAGCATCGCTGATACCACCTCTATAGATATTATGAGTGCAATTGAAATTAATCCGCCGGTAGTCTTCAAATTATTAAAATCTCTCGATTTAAATAAATCAGCAGGGCCGGATACGGTACCTGCCATTTTTTTGGTTAATTGCGCGAAAGAGTTAACTGACCCAGTTGTACTGCTCTTTAAGAAATCACTTATAGAAGGTGAGGTTCCCTCCATGTGGAAATCTGCATTCATTTCACCGATTCACAAAAAAGGTGCCAAAGATCAGATCGATAATTATAGGCCTATATCGAAACTTTGTCTATTGGCTAAGGTGTTTGAGCGAATAGTATATAATCAAGTTTATAATTATTTATTACCCGTTCTCATTCCCGAACAGCACGGCTTTATAAAAGGTAGGTCAACAGTATCTAACCTGGTTCTTTTCACTGATTTCATCTCAGATCACATGGACAAAGGTGCACAGATAGATGCAATATACACTGATTACAGTAAAGCATTTGACAGAATTGACCATGTGATCCTCTTGAAAAAGCTTTTTGGTCTGGGTATAAGAGGTGACTTGTACCGTTGGTTTTCATCATATGTATTTAATAGAACGCAAGCGGTAGTACTCAATGGCTTCACGTCAGCTTGGACGATTATCCCATCTGGAGTCCCTCAGGGATCGTTACTTGGCCCTCTTCTTTTTGTGGCATTCCTCAATGATATCAGCAAATGCTTTAAGCACTCGAGATATCTTCTCTTTGCAGACGACATGAAGATCTTTAAACCGGTGCTCAATATGGCAGACGCCAAACTTTTACAAGAGGACCTAACACGATTGGTTGATTATTGTACAATCAACAACCTTGACCTTAATATATCTAAATGTCAGGTAATCAGTTTTTCTCGTAAAAAGCATGCTACAATTTTTAATTACTCAATAGCTAACCAACACTTATCTCGTACAGATGTAGTGAGAGACCTTGGAGTCTTCATTGATAACAAGCTTTCTTACGATCATCATATTGATCATGTCGCAAAAAAAGCCGCAAGTTCTTTAGGTTTCATTATTCGAAATTCCGCCTCTTTTAAAAATATGAAAACCTTTAAAATACTGTATTGTAGTTATGTCCGCAGTCACCTCGAATATGCAAGCCAAATTTGGAACCCCTGCTATGCAGTACATTCAGCGCGCTTAGAAAAAATTCAAAAGAAATTCATAAGATATTTAGGTTATAAATTCAAAATTCCTTACGTAAATTACGAGCAGCATTGTTCCCGATTCCATCTACTTCCTCTAGTTGGTCGAAGAAAATTATTAGATATAAAATTTTTAATGAGAATAGCACAATCTAAAATCGATTGTCCAGCACTAGTTTCAAAATTACGCTTATATGTCCCGCCCAGACACTCCCGTATTAGAAACTTACTCCGGATTCCAGCCTTGAACACGAATTATCGAAAAAATTCCTATATTATTCGCGCTTCAGAACTATTTAATAACATTATGAAAACAGACCTTTCTAGTGATATTGATCTTTTTACTAGTAGTTTACCAGTAGTTGGTAAATTACTTGCTAAAAAACTGTGTACTCTAAAACAAATCTTGTAGCACTTAAATGTTTGATTATGTTTGTACGTACGACAACAATTTTGTATACCTTTTTAAAATGATAACATATCATAAATTTTTACCTATATTTCATATTTCTTTTTGCATATATGTTATCACTTTGTTTCTATATGTGGAAGCTTGTTATTGGCTCTTCGCTTCTATTTTTTGTTACTATTAGAACATATTATAGCTGTAAGCCTCCCAAATATGTAAAAAAAAAAAAAAATAATAAAATAATAAAGTATCATGGCATATACAATATTTTGTATTTAATACTAAATTATTACGTTGTAATTATATTATAATGCACATATTATTATGTTTTTTAGTGGACAATAACTGAAGTATGTAGTCGTATAGACATGTTGGATGTATTCATTTGTTTCCATGAATTAATTGATCAAATATTACGATTACCTCTAATATCTTTGATTTTAAAATTTAAATTGAATAAAATTTAAAAGAATAGAAGTAAGATTATCCCGAAAGTTTTTAGTTTAAATTTCAATACGAGTATGTTTCATCTTTACGCTTACCTTTTAAAATACGCAAGCACGTATCATTATTTAAATATAAATCATCATTACACATATTTCAATCTACTCAAAAAAGGAAACAAGGAAACTCGGCGACAATCCATATTGATTGGACCTTAAATAAATATTATTAAAACTTATTCATTACAATTTTGCCATAATTTACATGTCCCGACCGCAAACTGTGTGTGGCGCGGTGTAAAAACTTACTTTTGTAACGTGAAATAAATCAAGGTGCAAAAAATACGTGTTACCGAGGACCGTTGTTTACACATCGACTTTGTCGCCTGCCAGAAACATGCAGATTTTGTACTCGACATTTTAAAGCTGCGTTTCCATGAAAGAGGTAAAGAACGATGGAAGAAACAAAAGTAAGTATATATTTTTTTATACATCGAAGTAAGAAGACGAGCAAGACGCTCTCCTAATGGTAAGAGATAACGCTGCCCATAATTAGCACAGTGCTACCCAGTGCACTGCGCCAACGCTTCATACTTGAGAGTCATAAGTTGTTAAGACTCTTCAGCCCAGTAATACCCAGTATATTAGTAAGTTGTTTGAGCTCATAAGACCGTAGTCGTTGAAGCTCAAAACAGTAGCGTTTTATTAACTTTATGGCGTTGGAGGCAAATTTCATTTTATTTTACACATAATTTGTAGCTCATTCTGAATATCCTGGAGATCTGATCAAAAAAAAGATAGCCAAAAAGAAGTGTTTTGTAATAATTTGCAATAAATCGATTAATAAAACTTAAATAATAAAGAAAGTGGACTCCGTTCCTATTTTTTGTATAATAAACGGAACTGAGTGTTAGTAGATAAAACTACGCGGTATCAGTTTCCAATTTATCAGATCCTTTTATCCGTGAACACAAACCAATTCATACACATCACACTGTAGAGGTAGTAAAGTTTTGTCATAATAAATATGTTTGTATCTTTCTTGACAAGCCCAATGTACAAGCAGCCTAAAATGAAGACATTTGAGCCATATTTTCATTCGAACTAAAAATAACGCAATTTCTAATATTACTTTGCAGCTGCATATTGGCACTATAATATTATAATAATAATAATTCCAATTAAAGCGATTAAGTTTTTTATTCATCGAGATTACCATAACGTTATAATAATATTTCTAGATCTATAAGTAAAACCCATCGGATCTGTGTCTTTTTAATATGTTTTTTTATAGAATTTCATATGAGGCTTTCATGTTATGAAAATTTACCCTTTTCTTAATAAACATAATACGCCCAAAAAACCCCTTAATTCTAAAAGAGTTTCTTGCCGGTTCTACCTTCCTTCCCACCTTCCTAATGTTTGGAGTCTTACAAAAGAATAATATTGCTCTGAAAAAATTTACTTCCAAAAGTGCTTCATTATTGTCGCCTATTTGAAATAAATTGAATTCTATTTTTAAAGAAACTCACAAGGATCATCAAGTAACTTTAACATTACCAAAAAATTAAGCCACCATCATACCTTATTTTTTTAATAAGTAAAAGAAATTCCCCGAATGTCTCCATTTCAACTGCGTACTCGTAATAAATAAAATACTTCTTCCTCATTACCTTACCGCCCAAACCGACATGTATGCAAAAACGGCAAATGACATACGCCGATATACGAGCTACTGGCTCACTTAGTGAAATTGAGAAATAAAGATATATATTTTTTTAATAATTCAAGTACTCTACACAATGTAGTAATGTTAGACACCGCCCATGATATAAAAAAAAAACAAAATCTATAAAAATTAGGTCCATACATACGTTCATTGTTCATACTATAATAAACCAGGCTACATCATTAAAAGGTGTACGTGAAGCAAAAGTTCATTAACACTAAATCTAGAGAAAGTCTTGACGTGGAACTATTAGAAAACTATGTGTAACAAAAACAGTTTGCATATCAAGGAAACTAGTTTTAAAAAAATAGGTGTATCACCTATGTATTTTTGAATGAAATGAAATAGATCCCAATGGGTCGATGTGTTACTGATTTTGCCAGCCTCCGTTTTAACGGAACAAAATTTCATATCTATATGAAATTTTGGCTCAATCGATTCGACTGTTTAGACCTGTAGAAGTAACCTCACATCCCTTCTCAAAATTGGTAATTGGATATGTGACGGAGTACGGTATCATATTTTTTTATTATAATCTGAGGTACTCTAATTGATATTTCATTCAACGGTTTGACTCTTTGGGTGGCAACATATAAGGACGACAATAATGCATGTGACACCGACATACATTCCACTTTTTGTATATTTAAATGGAAAGGTTTTACATATTTTTACAATACCGCACATGGTAAATTCAATTTGTGAAACAATTGGAATTTCTAGAGGCGTGTGGCCGACTTGTGCTGTGTTTACATTATTTAAATTAGTTTAGTTAGTTGGTTAATATAGTATTTTTAAAACAATTCAAAGAAGTTTATCGTAAATTAGTGTAATATACTACGTATGACGTACTTGGATCTAATAAACTACTAAAAAATCATGCATCCCATGACCATAGACCATCATATGCTTTATCTTACAAAAGTTTTTGATTATTCAAATGATTAACCACATTAATTTAATCAAAGACGACTTTATTATGTAGATAGAAATAATCTTAAGCAAATAATTTGTTTTGATCGGAAAATGAACATAATATTATTATAACCTGGGATTAAAAAGTCCTGAGCAAAAAAAAAACATCAGATACTCATATTATACTGGTTACAAATTCATTCAAACCCCCAAAAGCAGATGCTACTACGCCCAATTAAAAATAATTACAAGATTGCTTCAAAAACAAACCCTTTCAAAACAATCGACGAACGATTTGACGTCTTATTTCCAATTCCACTAAATTATACATCTAAACTTAATTTAACTACCAGTGGTCGTTACGATCGTCTCCGCCACGACGTTCAGTGAAGCCAGAGGGGGATTTATCCCGCCTTATAGGTTTAGTCTGCTATCATCTACGACCGCATCGTTGCTTAATATCACGAAAGATCGTGGTCAAAGGCTAACCTATAACGAGTAAAAAAAACTAGGTTAAGTTAAACTAGCTATTGCGTGTGGTATTAACTAAGAAACATCTTATTAACAGTAATGGATTCCGTGACAATACAAATTAATATTGTTCTCTAAGAATTAACATCAGTACAGACCGTAGAGTTAAAATACGTAAAGACGAACAAAACTTCGAGACAGAAAGAAATTTCAAACGGATTTATAACAAGATAGAAAAGGAAGGCGAATCTGTTGTTACTGTAACCGTTTTTTACTACCAAGTTTGTTTGCAGAGATTGATATAAGTTTGAACTAGCTCCTCATAATTTTGTAAAATTTACACTTAACTAATATTATAAATGCAAAAGTTTGTAAGAATGTATGGATGTCCGGATGTCTGGATGTATGTTTGTTACTCTTTCACGCCTAAACGGGTGGACCGATTGAGCTGAAATTTGTTACAAAGATAGCTTAGAGCCTGGAATAACATTATATAGGTGGAATAACCCGCTGGGCGCAGCTTGTTGTCAAATAAAAATTGATCACACGTTTTCGGAACGTCACTTTACCTACGTACATACTAGATCTATGGAACAGATCCATTTTTTGTAACAAAAAAATGCAGCAACTAGCAACCCTTTGAGATTTTTTGTCTGTCTCTGATTGGATCAGTTAAACAGTGACAAAATACTTTGGATGTATTCCTTTGTGGTAGCGCTCGGTACATCGCGATGTCTCACGATATTTAAACCTCATGTCATTATTAAGACATCACTTACCCGGTGGCTGAGAACGATCCTTCGGCAGATAAAACATTCACTCATTTATATCCTTACAAATGAACCAAATAAAATAGGAAACGACTGCCATTGTTATTGAATGGTGACTAGATTTCGAATCATGGAAGAACGCAAAAAGGTTGATTCATTTTGTTATTATTATCGTTCATACCGGTCCCTAGCATTTTATTTTTTTTAATTTTTAGAAGGGATGTATCCCGCCTTCTAGGATATCTCTGCTTCCATTTACGGCTGCATCGTCGCTTAGCATGATACGAGATTGTGGTTAAAGGCTAACTTTTGATCAATAAAAAACCTAATCCTTTTGTTCGTAAAAATTTGTCAAAATAATTTTGACCTATTAAACACGATCAGAACAAACAGCCCGAAAATGTGTCTCCAATTTAACAAACCTTTGTCCATTCAGTTGTAAAAACATTCACAATTAAAAGGAACCATTAATTAGTACGTATCTTAATTAAAATATAACGTCTCAGCGGATTTACCTAACTGGAGATTGTCGCCGGTGGTCCTCAGGTAGACTAACTTTACGAGAGCGGCACTAAACTTACCCTTTTAACGATAATATCAATTATACTGTAACTCATTTATAGACTCTTTAAAACGGTCGTAAACTTAATCAAATAAGACGTAAATATCTTATAAGTATGCGCGACAATTTATATTTTCACAATTCGAACCAGAAGCTTTTTGTAAGTGGCATGATCCGAGTTTTAGTTATTTACTATAACTTTTTTATGACGGTAATAAAGACGTATGTTCAAGGCTCTATGGAGAGATATTATTGAACATCAAGAAGTTATTAAATTGATGAGCGGCAATATCCTTTTAACAAAAAAGGCGTTAACCACAAAGAATGGGTTCTTATTTTTGTTTAATTAAGGAATTTTCATGCTTTATAAGGCCACGTCTAATTTTGTGGATAAAAAACACAAAGGTCGGGGTGGAGCCGTCGAAAATTATTAATATCAGAAGCTTGTCTAATAAAGTTTGGTTACTGTTGAATAGTTTTTGTGTTTAGCTGAAGTAATAGTAATTTCTCTTGCTGGATGGGTAATGCATTATTTTTATTTCAAACTTACCATTTTTAATCATGAATAGGTTAGTCTATGACCATACTCTCGCGTGATGTTAAGCAACGTTGCGGCCGTCGATAGTACGCATAGACTAAACCTGGAAAGCGGAATAAATCTCTCCCTTGCTTCACTGAACATCATGCCGGAACACGGTCATAATGAACCCTTGGTGACATTTATCCATAGAGTGGTAACTAGTCAGAGCCAAAGCCGAGATTCCAGAAATATATATAGCTAAATTTACAGGTAACTAGATTATTGTGGCAAAGTATTTTACGTTAGTATATAAGTATTATATCCGTTATCCTAACCACCATAACACAAGCATTAAATTGCTTAGCTTGGGGTTAGGTGACGCTGTGTGTAATGTCCCGAAATATTTATTTATTATTATATTAAAGTTTTAAATACCTATATTGAATTCTGAATCACGCACACGATTTTTGAATTTACGCGTAATGCATAAAATAAAAAGCCAAATAAGTTCAATAACAATAGATAAGACCAAAAATCGTTCTTCATCGGTATACATTTATAAATTTAACTAATGTGTAGGTATATTTATCAAATGAAACGTAATATATAACTTTATTCCTCTAATTATAATCTAATCAACACATATTTGTCATAACACACCACCAACCCGTGTGAAAATGATTTTTATCTTCTCCCTGCACCGTTGTCTGGAAGAGATCGCTATTGACAAGTCAGCCAATTGATACACAAGTTAAAAAAAAATGCTTTAAACTTAAGATTTTCTGTATTTTTATATTGTGGTGTTCCAATAAAGTCTATCTAGAGGTATAGTGCCAATAACAATGACAGTTCCACAATACTAAAGCCCCCGAACTCCGCCAAGGTTTACTAATTACCTCAGCAAGGGGTACCTCACGCTGGGCTTTTGTCAATCTCGAGTGATAAATCAAGTGGAGTTATCCTACCGCGGTTTAACATTTGATTCGGTGGCAAACGAATTATTGGTAACCAGGCGTAGCTTATTAGATTGATGGCAAACTTGTGGGAAGGTTTATTATTATTTTTTAATGCTAAGAAGTAAGAAGACGAGCAAGACGCTGATGTTAAGAGATAACGCTCCCCATAATCAGTACAGTCTTTGTTAAAAGCGTCTTAGTTAAAGAACTTTGAAAATGAATGAATGAATCAGTACAGTGCCATCCAGGATTTCACAATGATTTAAAATTCTAAGTGCACTGCACCAACGCTTCATACTCAGGGGTGTGAAGCGTTGTATAGGCAAGATGTTTATTAGACTCTTCGACCCAGTAGTACAGAGTATTTGTTAACATGCATATTGCAAGGATTTATAAAAGTTTCCTTTTGATTTCATTTATTGTTACCCATTATATTATGTTTAGCATAAGCATTTCAAAATATATTACAGCTTACAATTGCCACTAGATATGCATTTTTAGTAACGATAAAAAATACATAAAAAGAGCAGCATTTGATCAAAAACCGCTTGATCTGGGAATTCAAAATTCCATATAAAGAAAGTTTTCCACGACAAGTTCTTGCACTTGACAAAGTACACGACAAGATTGTCGCAAAAACATCTATCCTATAAAAGTCAAACACTATAAACGAGTAACCTACGTACCTAGATCATAGCAATGCAGCCCCGCGGGGACTTGAAAAACGGGTACTTGAAACATGGTCATAGAGACCTGGGAGTATCGATGGGCATACTAATGAGTTGACTATTTTAGATCATATTAACTTAAGATAAAATAAATAGTGAAGATACGGTACAGGCGTCTTGCAAATGGACTGATCTAATTAGGTTCATACACACAATTATACTTTGGCGCGGCAATTGGCACTTTCCGACCAAGCAGATCCTAATTTGGCTACAGCAACGTACTACAGTAACGATAGCACGTAGTGTATCTTCCTTTTTATATTAATTCAAGCATATTAACAAACAGGTCACAAGCTTAACTTTGAATCAAAATACGTTATAGAAGAAAGAGATGGGGCTACAATTGTGGAAAAGTGTGAAGGAGACGAATGAATAAGGCAGGTGTGGTAGTACATCTGCGTATATGTTGACCGGCACGTGCTTATGAGCTTTCTGTGAGAAAGCTATGATTGACTTGGTAACGGCTTTGGTGATTGGTTGGTCAAAGATTTGTATGTCGGTTTTCAATTGTACCTAGACTAAATCTAAGCGAATCACTTTGACTTGAACCCAGGCTATGAAGTTGGACATTTTTTTTTCAGCCTTGTAATTTTCAATTAAATTATGTAAACAATATTTCAAATGTAGAAAATTTCACCTGGATATATAATAGTTACCTACTAATTTTTGTGACTGCATTAAAAAGTGTTAAACTGAGATGACTAGGTATGTAGATAATTTTCTAGAACTTCTTTTAACAAAATAGTGTATATAGTGTTATTACTATTGCGTGACAATTCTGGGTAATTATTATATCCCTATTATATTTTTATTAAATTAACCGAAATTTTACCTACTTTGTAGTTCAGCTACATATCAAAGTTTCTTTGTGTTAGATGAAGCAGAAGGTGTCTACCTAATTTGATTTAATTTCAGAGATATTGTTCAGTTTAAGTTACTTTTAATATCTTTGCTTCGTAAATACCTGCAGCGAGGTAAGTTTTGAGCATCCACATTTGACCTATTACTTAAGATAAATTGTTTATCATCCATCAACGTTATAAAATTGATAACTAAAAGACATGTACACTTTAGTATTATTACGCACGAGCGGTCGACAATTTTATAACCGTTTTCGGGAGCAGGAAGACGCGTGCCGGCTGATTTCAATAATAAATTGATGCCTCCGCGTTTCAGACGAGGTTTGGTTAGTGTTGTTGTAAAATGGTGTATCGATAAAAAAGCGTGCATCGTTCTAGATTTTACTGCAATTATTAAAATGTAATGATCACGTATCTGACGATAGTCAAAGACGTGTTTCATCCATCTGAGCCATCTAAGCACTCTACTGAACTAGCTGACCACTAAAATTTGGGGATTGATATTGAGTATTTTCGGTAAAGCTGAATATTTCTTTTTTTTTTAACGACAACAGTCTAGGAAAATTTAAATATGTTGGGTTGTGATAAAATAAAAGTTAATTTAGAATAAATAAAAACGCAAAAAAAGAAAACATAAGGTACCTAATATTACAAATAGCTTCTAAATAGTACCATCAAATTATGTAAATGATTTTAGAGAAATAGTTTATATTATGAATAACTGATTTTCGAGCTTATCTATCGATAGATCATATCGATGATTTTTCAACACTAGTTCGACAGAAGCACTAGCACATGTATTATCGACATTGGCACAAAATGTAGAGGGCGGGGAACAACGGTTTCTTGAAGCCTCTTGGAATTTTTATGGTGGCAGGACCACGATTAGTGTTATTATGTACTGATGCTTGACCACGCGAGAGTTTTACGTCAGTCGCTAATTTCTTGTCACCATTCGGGTCAATGCAGTTCTGTGGTTCAGGAACATAAGTGTGGTTGATCGTTTTATTCAATTAGGTTATCGTTTCTTTTGTTTTCTGATTACTACAAATTACAAAACAAGCAATTCAACCTTTTCAATATAATATACCTACTGAAATCCTTCATTTTTGCTTCACGAGAATTACTTCCTAGAAATTGTTGAATGAATAAGAAATGTAGTTTATTTTTATAATCGTAAATATTACTAATAGGGATTGGTACATCATTTCTACTCAAATACATAAATCGGTACAAAACTGCTGCTTTATGTTATTATTTGACTGAGTTTTAAATCAGACTAGAAGAAAGAAAGTATAATATCCATATTTACTCCTAGTAAAAAATATCAATGAATTTCAGCATGCATTTTCTTATTACTTTTTTTTTCAAAAACCAATTAATATACTGCTTGTTATGACTTTTCCATCGTAATTATCGCTAAATAGCTCGAAGGGTTTCTATTAAAACGGCTAATTGTGTTTTAGTAATAGATATAACATAAAATATTTTATCCTGACATAGGGTATTCTAATGGCCTTAGGTCATAAGCATTTCTTTAGCCACCTTTGCTTGTGAAAATCTAATGACTTTTATTTGACTGCGAATAAAAGTCATTATTATTTCTTCTATTGGGAATGTTAATTTATTTTTAATACCTATATCGACATCTACACTATGATAATTTACCTATAAAGATAGGATCTGACTGATTCATCGTTTGGAGACAAAATTATCGAATGATGAAATATATTAGGCATATCTTTGTCTTATTACATAATTTGTAATTTGTTAAGAATAGTCCACAGGTTAATAATTTGTTTTTATGATAACGATTGACCAGACGAGAGAATGGGTGGGAAATGTGCGTGATGGTAAGCATCATTTTTAGATACAGAATATAATAGAAATACTCGTATGTACTCTTATATTTGTTGTTGAATCTTGATATTTTTGCGATCTTGATTCTTATTGCGATATCTTGCAAATAGTCGCGTTAAAACTTTGAGATTCAATTAACCGTTACGATTCTTTTACAGGCGAAAAAAATTCAAAATTTCTCAAGTTAACGTCGATCAGGAAATAATGATCTAAAACTATAGGTTAACAGTTAACACTTCGAAACCGTCGGCTTGTTAAAAAGCTATTAATAATGTTTTGGACGTTCCAATAAACGTTTTAACACCTTTTCTCTAAGGGTATCATTAGTATTATTGCCGCCATCTTAAGGTTCGGTTCCATTTGATACCTGTTCGATTTTAGTAATGACATTAAAACAAGGGTGGAACGATCGAACTTTGAAATAGGCGTCGAAAAATTTAAATGAGTAACGTATCCATAAAAATCATAAAAATGGGCAAATTTTATAATAGCTACTACGTCCAGCGATTTAATTATGAAAATTCTGTTCCTTATAGGGAAGCTGAGGCCTAACATGCTATACATAAATCAAGTCATTACCATTTTACGCAAAATATATTATGTCGTAGCGATGCTGACCAAACTTCTAGAGTTTATAAAGTTTATAGAGTTCAGCCTTTCCACAATTTTGACTATGTACTTTTCAAATATAGCTTTAAAGACTTCAGCGAGATCTCAAAGATTCCATCAAACAAAAAGACCACATAAAACATCCAGAAAACAATGATCAAATCAGTATTAGGACACACATAAATCAGTTAAACGCAGCCACAGAGCAAGCAGCGAGGGGATTTATTTATCTCACTGTAAATAAAGAAATCCAGGAGTTCATTAAGGGTTTAAATTTTATCTGTGCAGTTTATGTTAACCACCGAGGAGGCACCGAACGCATCCGATATATGTAGTAGGGAACTAATTGGGACTCTGTACCGACTAATTAGAATAACTTTTGCCCGCACCGACATTCGCTGCTTTCAAACTAAAGGGCCACAAATCGAAATTGTGAATTTTCGAGGACAGTGCGTTCAATTTGTTTTCTTTTAATTTGCATAATATGTTAATTAATAACGCTCTCATATTCAACATGTTATAAATTTTTGCTTTAAAACTGAAGGGCTACACAATCAATATTACGAATTTTCGAGGAATTTCTGTCACAATTTTTTTCTTTATTGTTTGTATGTTATTTACTAACACTCTCACTTTCAATGCTTTTATATTAAGTATATTATAATCCTCTGACGCGTATTAAAATTTTCTTACATGCCCATCTCAATTTTAACCACTTCCATTCCATTTCATTTTAACTTAGTGGTCCAGTAGTCACATAATGACAACTAAATAGTCCATAAGCCCTTTTATCATATAAAATGGGCAATCGTATACTCTGTGATAAAAAGATCGATTGGGACCGGAGTCTTTATGAAATATTTTGGGTTATTCAAGTAATTAATTTTAATTTTTAATTATGTTATGGGTAATTCTTGCCACTTTTTTCATAAAAGTTATTTTGACCATTCTTGGTTTTTAGCCCTTTAGTTTTAAAGAAGCGATGCGTATTTTGGATACAGACTTCAATTTTTAATTAAGAAGCAGCTGATATTTTGATAGGTTCGCAAGTTTTTGGTTGTTTAAATATTCATGTACAGAGGACCATTTTAATTATTGACAGACAAAATTAACTCAGGATAATGCCTGTATTAAATTTAACATCGAGTGCTCGTGTCACTCTTCCTGTATAAAAAAAATATTATAATCAAAAACATAACGTAATTAATTTAGACATGCATATGGCAAAGTTTGTGAGATCAATAAAATAATTATGGTACGTTTAAGATAGTAATTGCAATAATTGAAGTGTTTCGCGATTTGTTTCATGCTATTTAGTAATCTTACATAACTGTGTAATAAAATAATACGCCTACGAATAAGAAATTCCGTAGGGTTACGCAATTTTTATAATAAATGAGTTTTCTCTGTCAGCTTAATTTTTTAATTTTATATCTGTGAGTACGCCTAATATGTCATAGAGACAACATTAAAGATTTTTTAACCAATTTTAAGAATCCACGTCTTAAAATATTCATCAGTCACATAAATGGTGCAAATAAAAAAACTCGATGCGGATAAATTGTAAGGATACAAAACATAATGATGATTCGTATGCAGAGAGAGCCTCCAGGGCCGACTTATCATGTATATTAACAACTGCGTGTCCCGAATCGCCAAATAACATTGTTTTAAATGCATAAAATCATCAGGAAATATGTAAACAATGGAGATAAATAGCTTGTCAGGCTTTTACGAGACGAAAATTTATCTTAACTTATTATAATGTTAAGTTCTGCAGACATTTCTGTCTGTGTGACGAATTTAAAAACTAGTGTAACGCATTGATCAAAAATACTATCACTTATTGTGCGAGTCTACGTAGTTATTTAGATGTTATGTGGCCCTTTGAAGGTATTCTCGTCTCTAATAAGTTGTGTGCTCTTAATAACTGCCACTTAATACATTTTTATAATATAGATTACACTTAAAAAATAAAATTATTTAAAGGGAAGGGAATGATGTTTTTTTTTCTTAAAGCACGAGAATAAGAGCAGCTTTTTACTCTAGGCTGAGCCAGAGACAGATCCAAAAAAAATCTAATCCAAACTTTATTTTCTTTCATGGATTCGGATCAAATTCTAAATGAAATTACGGATTAAAATAATAAATAACGGATATGCAAGTAGTATGAAACGGCAGTAATCGTCATTATGTTGTTAATAGTACCTACTGCTATCTAGAGACTTAAAGAGATTAAAACAAATCGGGCTTGAGTCGCTACAAATCTTCATCCACGTATACAATGCTAGTTTTAAAATCAGAGGAAATAACTGACAAATTCTCACGGTATTATCATTATAGCAAGTAATTTGTCACCCATAAATGTACGATGAGGTGAAAGGGTAGCAACGGACGTCGAGTTCCTAAACTCATTAGTTATTATTGTCAGTTACCGTGGCTAGTTACCACCCGCTGGAAAAATCTGTGCCACTAAAGAGTCATTACCAAACTAGCCAAACCTGTATATCAAAAGTATGTAAATATATATATTTAAAACCTCTAAAAAGGACTTGCGGGAGCTTCCCGTCTAATTATAGCATTGTGCAAGCATTTATGTTCTTAAGAGCATTTGCGTTAGTATTATTGCTTTGTTGGTCACTTAAATTGTTATACACAGTGCTTAAATAAGTTATTATTATTATGTTTGTTTGTAGAACTAGAACTCTTTATCCTTCTCAAGGCATACCTACACAATGACACACTTTACAATCTAAAACGCGCGATCAAATTACGCCTTTCCATAAAGAGTTATTTGTAGAAAGCGCGCACCTCAAAGTGCACAATGTGTAGCAAAATAAAAGTATTCCTAAAACTCTAGAATAAAGACATGTTTTCCAAGGGGTGATAATATATTTTATTTTTCACTTTAAAATCCAAATTTTAATATTTGAATTAACTAAAACAAAAGAAAACTTGAAGTCTTACGAAGGTAAAGCGACAATCAGATTAATTAACAGGTACAGGCACGAGCAATCTCTCAAGGCAATGCCAAGCATGGCGTATAGATGCGGACATTGACAGATGAATAAGTGTGTGTCGATTGGAATTTTAATGGGCGTTAATGGGCGGGACAATGACGAAATCAACGACAGAGATGTTATCTATGCGGTGATAAGGGACGGCAGTATCAAAGGCAAATTGTGGTTAGACCTGTCGGTATTGCAAGGGTGGTCTGCAAATATGTTGTGATCACGGAATAAATAATAGTGTTCACCACCCTCTTTTTCAGTATACTTTATGCAGTCATTGAAGAACTGATAAAAAATCTAGTTCTAAAAATAAGTAAGTCCTATTGTCGGACTGAATAGTGATTAATGATCCTTCTACCTATTCTATTGATGTGTGAGGTATCTATACTAAAATAATAATATGTAGTTCAGAATTTGAAATAAATACACACATAATACATAGACTTTAATGACTTTAGACGGGTAAAACCACTGACTATTTACTAACTGTATGTGGCTCGAAATGTACATCGAATCGTTCGTCGGTTTATTCACTGTCTAAACTGGCAACGTAGGTTCCAACACGAAAATGATATTATGACAGCCGATCTAATATTACTAAGAAATCGATGTCTGTGATGGTACTTTTACTTGGTCAACGGTTTCAAATTTTAATTGATCCGCCGTTTCTTATCATGATTAGTACAATGTTGATGTTTATTTTATGTTATATAATTTTCTTGTAATTTTAATTTAATTATTATTCAAGATTTTTTTTTTACCGAAGGATAGCAAAGTTATTTTCATAATATTAAAATAATAAATGAGATAATATGAAAAGGGTCAAAAGGTGTACATTAAATGGCTTACTTATCTTTCTTCGTTCTTTTCATATTTCCTTTTGATTACTGGAATAAATCTCGGCAGACTATTGGGTAAGGACGTGGTAACTTATAATTCTACGCGATCTTAGAATGAGAAATGTCCCATCGTTGAAAATATTGTTATTATACTAAATAGACGTTTGACCAAATATCCCACCTGATGAATAGTGCAGATGCAATGAATGATGATGTAACGAATCACGTAACATACCTTGAAAGGTACCTTACCTACTAAGGTACCTTCCTAAGGTATCTGGTTAGGTGCATATTCAAACGTGCCTTCATGATTTTCAAGTTCTAAAACTTGCAACATGCATGCTCATCATGTTTTTTATGTAATAACTTTATTTCAGCGCATATAGTCCAGTAAAAGAAGAAATGTGGATCCAAAAGTCGAAAGCTGAAAAACTAACTTAGGGACTTTGTTTGGACTAGTTAGGAGATAAACATACTAAAAGTCCCCATCCCTCCGAGATGAGCGCGAGGGGGGGGGGGAGGCCGAAGAAGGTCCCATTTTTAGGTTTTTTGCTTATATGTCAAAAACTGTGCATTGTATGATATTTAATTGTACTACATTATCAAACCTCATAAAATTTTCTACAACTTTGGCCTTCACACTTTTTATCTATCTCCAAACGTTGTCCAGCTACGAGCTTCCAAACATGGTCTATTTTTAAGAAGCTTAAATTAGTTTTCCATACAAAGTCGGTAAAAAAATCTTGCAAATAAAATTTGACCAACTTCTGGTTGTCGTATCATAATGAAACTTTTCAAATATCAAGATATCTGATGACAGTTAAATAATCTGGTATTATTGAGCTGATCTGATGATGGAGCCTGGAGTTGTCTACAGAAACTCATCAATGGTTATTAGTAAACCCATCGTGTTTGGGCACATTACATTCGAATCGATGAGACTTTTTCATAACACTTGCTGACGAGGGTCTGATAATGGACCAGGAGGTGCCTACGTCTCATCAATTCGAATGTAATGAGCATAAACTCGTCGGTTTTACTTAGAGCCATTTAAGAGTTCTAGTAGACACCTCCCGGCTCCATCATCAGATCAGTTCAGTGGTACCAGATTATTGAACTCTATCAAACTCATCAGATTTCTAAACATTTGCAAAGTTTTATTATGGTACGACAACCAGAAGTTGGACAAATTTTATTTTCAAGATTTTTTTGCCAACTTTGTATGGAAAACTAATTATGAGGCTTAAAAATAGGCCATGTTTAGAAGCTCATAGCTGGACAACGATTGGAGATAGATAAAAAGTGTAAACCTTCTTCGGCCTCCCCCCCCCACCCCCCACCCCCCCTCGGGCTCACCTCGGAGGGGTGGGTACTTTAAGTATGTTTATCTCCTAACTAGTCCAAACAAAGTCCCTAAGTCAGTTTTTCTGCTTTCGACTTTTCGATCCACATACCTCTTTTAGGCACTCATTGACTGGACTAATAACATGAGTAAGCTCAAAAATATATAAACTTTACAGCCCGCACAATTGTTTAAGATGTTCACGCGTCGACTACAGTTACTGCTGTTCTAAGATAAAACAAAGATTCTCACATTACATTTAATTTTTAGCACCGCACATAAATTTTCCTATTAGGCACATCCTCTACTTATAAAAGGTTAAATTTTACAGCACTGCAAACGATAAACTAATAAGTATTGTAACACCAATCAGTGTGTTTCCTTATCGTGGGAATGGAAACGCGGATGTATAGTTATTAGGCCTTGATTGTGGGTAGTCAACCCTTAGAGGACTATGGGTATGGGCAACATTTCCGGTAAAGCGGTAATGACTAAACGGTTTATCGCTATGGTAAATCATCATGCGACATTTTGCGCGTGAGAATTTATGAATGATTGATACAATATGACTGTTGAAAAACTATCCTGTGTTCGCTGCTTTGCTAGTTTAAAACACCTTTCTTAGCAGATTAATAGAATAGAATTATTCTTTATTGTAACCATATTATAACAAAATGTACTTAAAATTAATATGACAATATTTTAACATATTGGCCCACAATGGGCGGCATTATCGCTCAAAGCGATCTTCCAGGCAACCAACTTTGGACGGATACATTTTCTTATGAAGAGTAGGGATTAATTTACGTCGCAATAACTATCTACAATTGTTTGAGCTGTGCGTTGATAAATCCTTCATTCGTTCACATCGTCTATTTATCGTTTTTTTTAATTCATTATAGTTTAGCCTCTGATAACGGTCTCGCCTAAGATCAGGCGATTAGTGATGATGCGGCCGAAAATGGTACCAAACTAAACCTAGAAGGCGCCACCTGGCTTCACTGAACACAGCCATAATAACAGCTTGGCGATATGGTTTTGTCCAGTAGCTAGCCACAACCGAAGCCACCAGTATAGCGAGTGGCAAATGACAATACCGCACATTGTATTATGTAACTAATTAAAGTCATAGGTTGTGATCCAAAATCACATTTCAATCACATAACCCCTTGGCTGCCACCGATTCAAACTATTATCTTGTCATTTCGTCATCATCACCTTGTCATTTCCCAAGTCTACCTATTGGTGATAAACAATTCAATCTAATCTACATATAGATAGCGATCCAGGAAGCAAGATGCCGACGTTGTCCAGCCACTGTAAAAAACATCTCAGTTTCCTCTCCAAAACAATATCCTGTGAGCCAATAAAGCCAATCAATTCGCTTTAGACTGTGACTGATTTTGTTAGTTTTCGGCGCCGGCTGTCGTAAAAAACAAACAAATATTCCGTAGAACTAATGAGTGTGTAATTCTGTTAGGGTAGCGATGTAGGCGGTCCGTGCACCCACGAGAGGGTGAAATTAATATTCCGGTCAGCCTCAAAAAGTAAAACTCTGATTAGAATTCTGTAGTGATTTTAAAGCGTGCGTGATCAGTCATGTTATTTTTTGTGAAGATGAGACTAGCACGATATTTCTCTGTTATTTAGCTATACAAATCCATTACAGTCACAATGCATCTAAATCCCGCGCCATAGACCGCTAAAATGGGGACGCGCAAAGATAGATAGATAGATAGATAGATAACTCTTTATTGCAACAAAGAAAACAATTAACACTAAATAAGTACATTTCAGTTAAGCAATGTTACAATTGGCGGTCTTATCGCTAATAGCGATCTCAAAGTCATATAATAAAAATAAATCTCATTAATTTTGGGCTTCCTTATTACTTTGCAATGTTATTTGGGCTTTTTATACAAAGATTTTATTTTTCAAGAAACTCAATAAAATATTAATAGATATTATGTTAAGTTGGCGACTTATAACTGTACTCGTCTCGCTGATTTTTTTAAGTCTTAAACACTCAGTAATTCCTTGAGTAGATACCTACTACAGAAAATACTACTTCATAAAAATATTGTAAGCACAGCATTGAAGCCTATTTTATTTTATTAATGCCTTCAGTAATTGACTCCTTTTGTTTCACCATTAAAAGCAGGGTTTAAGGAATCTCAAAAGGAATGAATCGAGTTTTCTTAAATTAGAAAAATCTGTATCACTCGATCTTGGTTTAATTTAGTGTTTCGAGGATGCCTATAAAATGGGTTGTTAAACAGCTGTAAAACGGTCACATTAACCTTTCACCGCTGCTATTTAGTCGATATAATTGATTTTATTCCTCGTCAAATTAATTTTGGGCTTTTATTTAAAGCAAGTGCCTAATACAATTTTTTTCAGTGGTCGCTTTTTGTGGTAGAAAAAATAAAAATGTGGTGTAAAATATTTTATATGAGTAGGTAATTCGGTGTGAAATAAAATATTTATTGAAGATGTTTTTAAATACAAAATACAATCGGTCCACACGTTTAGGCGTGAAGAAGTTACAAACTCTCGCATTTATAATATTATACTGTAATTCAAGGTTTTCTCTGAACCTCCTAAAGTAAAGACCACACACGTATTAACAGTCAAAATGTCACATTAAATATATTTTGTTAACGCGATTAAACCCATTCTAATTAAAAATTAACCAGGTATGAATTTTTAATTAATTTATAAGCTATATTAACTGCCGCTTATGTTAATAAAATTATAATTTTAATAGCGCACATAGACTTTGGATTTTTATTAAATAGGTACTCAAGGTTAATTTCAATATTAATTAAATTGTTAAGATAAATATTTCATAAAGATGTATCAATATAAATCAATAATGTTATGTTCAGTGATGCGAAAGTGAAAATTTTTATCTCTGAAACGTTGCCAATGTGTTACCAAATTTCAGCCCAACAGTTCGGATGTTTAAGCGATCCATACATCTTTCGGATTTATGGTATTGGTGGGATGCAAAAGTGTATGTTTGTTACCTCTTTACACCTACACACTACAAAATCAAAACACCTATATTATAACTTCTAATTTAATAAATTTTTCAATATAATCCATCGGAACTGAAATATCTTTGCAAATAAACGGCATAAACTCACTTGTATTTACTTCGGCATCGTGCCGACCGTTAAAAAAAAATCCTACAAGGCCTGCTCCTTGACCTAACGACTGTCTCCTACATACGAGTAGGTACCTATTTATCTTATTAACGAACAGTAGGTCAATTTTACGTGTCTCACATAATACAAAAAATGAATATATAGAATATAATAGAAATACACTTATTTATTGCATACCAAGATACCTAAATAGGAAATAATTAGCCTATAATAACAATCTTTTATTTAAAAGTAAACAATTGGCGGTCTTATCGCAAAAAAGTAATCTCTTACAGACAACCAGCCTGTAAGGAAATTTAAGAACATGTACCGCGGTGGTGTACCATAAAAGCTTTGTATGGAAAATACGTTTTTTTTTAATTTAGATGTAAATAAATAATAGTTCCCAAGATGAACATATTTAAAATTGTTCCTGATGTCTCCGGAAACGGCCATTTAAAGGCAGTACGACTTTACTACTCTATATTATTGGGTACGTTACTATACTTGGGTAGTTATCTCATTCAGAAATACTGAGACTAATATTTAGATCTAGTTACTGGTAACATGAAGACATAAAACTTAATCTCTGCATAAACCACTTTATTTAAATTCCGCTTAGAATACTAAAAATATCATAAAGGTAAGACGTCCATTCGCGCCTCATTCTCGGTTAACGATTATTAAATGACGTTTACAGACATTCAGACTGATTGCACGATTGATTGCTCAACAGATTGTTCAAGACGCGCTTGATCTTAAGCCACAGGTAATGTAACCAAATGGATACCAAGTGCGCAGAATCGACAACCGTTGGAGTAGACGTGTTTTTAAGTGGAGACCACGTTTACGTAAACGTAGTGTAAGTGCCCAGCGTCCAGGTGGAGTGACGATCTGAGGAATTCGACTGGACTGGAATTGGGAGAGGCCTATGTTCAGCAGTGCATGAGTATGGGCTGCTGATGATTATGATGGATGCCGAGTGCGTGAATTTGAAAGCGAAACCTAGCGTGTCACTTTTTATTAAATCCTATTATTGTAAGTTCACGAAATAAAAAAATACCAATGTACCATAATTGTACATTGATTGAGCTGAAATTTGGTATAAAGATAGTTTAGACCCTGAAATAACAAATAGGCTGCAGCACAGCGGGTGAAACCGCTGGGTGCAGCTAGTATGTACCACGTCATATGAAATTTGTTTTTAAAAAAAGTAAGTAAAATATATTTAATTAATGGAACTAGGCAAAATATATTTATAGGTAAAATATATTTATTCAAGTAATACATGGTAACATTAAAATATGAAAAACAAAGATTTCTTTACTAAATAACAGATTACCTATGGTGTCCACTAGTCCCACACTAAGATCCCCTGTGTTGTGGTTGCACGGTGTGTTCTTACAGGTCGTATTCAAAAACATTACACCATTTTCAGACAGACGAAAAAGGCAAACAAGCGGCATATATGTAAATATATTATCTGTGCTAAACCCTTAAATTGGAACGCAATAAATACCCTTTGTTAACTTTATTTTCTTTGAATATTATAGGTACAGGGATATAAAGTGCGTAAGTGGGTGAGTAAATTGGTCTTGTCCAGAAGAGTATGGCTACGACTGGACGTGGTTATCAAGACATAAAAGTCGTCGCTGCTCTTATTTAAGATGCGAGACAGTAAAAATATCGATATGCAAAATTAAATTAATTTATAGCTCGGCTATTATAAACTACCATAGTTATCGTTTGTGCAATTCCGTGAAACTGAGCGAGGTATGAGACTTGAAAACTTTTTTTTAGTACAAGCAGTGTGGTGTTGAATTTTGTGTTGAAGGAAAAAATTATAGGTAGCTCCGTAATAAATCAATGATAACTCTTTAATGAAATACCGGAAATTTGAAAAACTTAAAACCATGACCCAATATTATTAATATATAATCTTTTAAATGTTTTTTAATCACTAGCTTATGCTCACGGTTTTGTCAATGTGGAGAAATCTTTTCTTATAGGGCAGGTCTACATTGTAATACCTATCTGTGTTCCAAATTTCAACTCAATCTGTTCAGCGGTTTAGGCTGCGCGTTAACATATATCACTCAGTCACTCTTGCCTTTAAAATAATTAAAATAATATTAAACTCACCACCTACCCATGTAAATATAACTATTTCTCTCCCTGCAAGGTTGTCTGGAAGAGATCGCTTTTAGCGATAAGACCGTCAATTGTTACACTTATGTCGTGATTTTGTGTTATAGTTTTAAGTTTTCTGTATGTTTGTAGTGTTTCAATAAAGAGTTTTCTATTCTATTCTATTCTAAGCAGCGAAAGAAGATCAGAATATATTATAATTTTCTCTAATATTTTTTTTGTGATTCGGTTTAAACGGGTATGTCCATATATCGCTTAAACTTTGAGGATCATCTAGCAAGGCTAAGCGGCAATTATTTTTTTGCAAATAATTTAAATATTATATACGTATTATGACCACTTTTAAGGTCTATTATAACTTTTACACGTACTTGTTAGCAAAATAGACTTGACTTATATCATAATTACAAAAGTAGTAGTGGTTGTGTGGATGTATGTTACTTCTAAGTACTGTTTACTTGCTTATATGGGCCTAAAATTCCTGAGTTGGTAGGTTGGACCGCAGAATGACAAATAGGCAACTTTTCAAGATGCTTTCGGTTAAAAAAGATTAACAATAAACAGTAAAGTAACAGTAACCAGTGATTACTGATTGATAGTAATTACCTACTTCAAACTTCATTATCATCATCAGCCTATGTTCGTCCACTGCTGGACATAGGCAATAGGCATCCTCCATGGCACGCCACTCAACTCGGTCCTCCGTCTTTCTCCTCCAGCCACTCCCAGCGACCCTCCGGATATCATTGCTTCAAACTTAAGTAAATGTAAGACTTGGTAAAATTGTAAAGTTTTATTGCAATATTATAGAGGTGGGACAGTAAAATTATAGCCAGAACTTTGACTAACAAGGTACGTGAATTGTATGGTCCAATGTTTTAAGCGATATTCAGTTATTATTTTCCTAAAATTCGTGGTCAGAGAAAATAAAGATTTCGTATTCCAAGCACCTGTCAAAATTGCACATATTGTGTGTGCAATTATTAATTTAACATGCTTCAAATCCAATATGTGAACTTAAATTAGATTAGGTACGCTCGTTGATATAATGATGTTGTTAGCAACATCGGTTTTTTACTCAACCATTTTTAAATTGCATTTATCTTCTACACAAAATACTCCTCGCATTTGAGTGAATGACCTGTAGTTATAAAATGGTTCATGCTCTACCTTGTTTGATTTGAATGCCTTTGATTCACGAGCGATAATTTTGACGAATGCTCCGTGCGAAGTAATAAGCTTAACTAAAATATCTTAATTAAAGAATGGGCCGCGTTTGTGAAACTTCAACATATAGGTTGGCCACACTATCAATAATTATACGTAAATTAAAATAAATAAGGAAGATACTGCAGGCGCTATCGTTGCTGTAGCTAGACCGGCGGGGGAGTCCCACATACCACCCGCGCCCCCCGGCGTAGGGTGACGATGAGTAACGCAATTTTCCCAGCGTCAATAAAAAAAGGGGCTGCTGGGTCGGAATGTGTCGGTTACAGTAAAATTGTGCGCATGAACCAAATCGGAGCGGATTATTTGCGGCAAGTGGTAGATCCACAATCAAGTCATACCATCAATTTATTTTCAAAATCGCAAACAAGTCATCAAGACCAATGGTCCATAAGCACCAGTGTGACATTCTACCCCTGTTAATGTAAACGGACATCATCAATAACACGTTATCTATATCACCAACTTATCTAGTCCTGTGGTTGAAAGTGGAACTGCATAAATTTTAGCTGCTGACGTCCTTTTAGCAGTGATACTAGCGACGCCATCACAAAGTTTGGTGATGAGATGTGCCTGCAGATGTTAACACATCACAGATTATTTACTAGTTCCACGATTTGAAATTGCAAATCGTGTGAAATTACCTACCCAAGTAAAGTAAAATAAGAGAGTTCGAAGTTCGAATAGTGCGTAGACGCAACCCGTGATGGGTACAATATCAACCTAAGACTGTACTAACCGCATAGTGTGTAGAGGTACATAATCTTATTTCTACTAGATATTTTTCAGGTTTCTAGGACCCAATTGCCGGGCGTTTTACGCTTGGTTTATTAACATCATCATCATCGTCAGCTTTCAACTGTCTATTGCTTGGCATGGGCTTCTTTTGATTATACTATTCACTTCTGTCACTTGCCGCTAAAAAAGAAGCGAATAGGTTCAAAAATTACATAAAATATTCTTGAGTAAAATACATTTTAAAAATATCAAATTTCTAACATCATACTTTTAAAAGTGAGTATTTTTTAAAGATAGAAGTATTTCTCACATGTTTAACGTGGGTACCGGTCCAATCTATAGATCAGTGTGATCATTCTCCATCATACATAACCGAGTGTTGACGTGCCATCGATACAGCCTGAGGAATCACCGGCGTCTCTCTCACTGTCACGAATTACAATATTCATATGACAAGATAAACCAATGTTGACAAATTAGTGGCGATTTGAATCAATGCAAATGGTTTGAGAGGAATCGTTTGATGTTGTGGACGTTATACTCTGAAAACGAGTGTTGAAAACACGTTACTTTATTATAAAAAGGATAATGACTACTACAAATACTTACAAACTCATAATACAGCCATAAACACATTTTTACAATAATTCACAGTTTAGCCATATGTTAACTTCACATAATTAATAGGTAGTGGTAGCTCTATTTTTTTTTAATGAACGTTGTTTCGTTGTTTGATAATATCATGGGCTGAATAGATGTAAGATGTAAGAGCATTTTTGAGTGTCACATCGCGTTGTAATTCTATATAAAGCTTCCTCATTTTGACTCTGATTTAGGACTTCAGTCTTAAGTCAATGCGGACAATACATTATTCACTACTCGTATAAAATTTTAATGAAAATCCAGTGTAATAACTTCTAAACTGATTGCTAATTTATATTAGTCAACTTAGCGATATCAATCTCTAATTTTTTAACAGTTTTTGTACAAGAGAGGTCGCAGAGTTCAAGCCCATGGGAAAATCCCTAAAACTGTAAAATAAAGAACTAAAAAAAAAATTTATAAAGTAAATAAATATTATGCACATGCAAGTAAATAAATATAATACATAAAAATGCAGTTTAACTTTTTCATAAGCTAAAAATAAAAACTAGTTTAATCAAAGCAACCGCTACAGATCCTTTGTCAGTTTATGGGATATTGCAATATGATTTTATTGTTGTTGACGATAATCAAATTAACTCGACCTGCTTGAAACCAATTAATTTTAAGCTTAAAACTAATGAGTTTTAAGGTTTTCTGTTTAATTAAATTTACTATAAGTTTGTACATAAATTAATAACCTCGTTACGAGATTAAAAGATCTCTAGTCTTTTGATAAATAAACTTGTTCGATATAAAAAAGTGTAGAAGTTGCAGGAATGTCGCGTACATCTGATTAATTTTTTCCTTCGGTTAGACATCCAACTGGATACGTCACTGGCAGGCGACCCTTGCTGCCAAAAAAAATAGACTACTAAGCATAAACTAGTTATTATCCCTTTGTGCGTATGAATTTGTGTGTATATTTTATTCCTGTGTTTGACAATTTTTCCGTAGTGACGTTATTCAAGACGTTTGTAGCGTCCGTGGCCCACTTCTCGTAGGTCCGACTTTAACGTTCAAATCTCGGTGTGGCAAAGATTTTCGCTAGACGCTATCGTGTTTCGCAAGGGACGAAAACTGTGGGTCCCGGCTGTTTCCTACAAGATATGTAGGAGGCAGTCGTTAGGTCATGTTGCAGGCCCTGTAGTCATCTCGGTGAACTGAAACTGCGACATAATATAGGTTGGCCACACAACCTATAAATTGTGATTTGACTCTGACAGTGTAAGTAGGGGGTAACCTGTTCTGTTGGAGTATAAACCCCAATTATTATAATATTATATTAATTTGACATTTTTAATGATGTGCGTTGCCTCTCTGTTGCTCGTAAAAAATAGAAATTAGTAGGTACGGATCGTCTCTTTTGGTGGTTTAATACTCAAATATTTTTTTCATAGCAAGAGTTGAAGTGTGTTATTTATCTGCAGTTTGATCGTAAATTAAAACTGGTCCATTAATGATCATAACTTTTAATTTATCTTTCGTTCGAACGTGTCGATGCAAATATTGTGGGCATAGTTACGTGTGAAGTGAATTTATTGCTTAGATTACATCAAACAAATATACGTATGTTGTGTTGTGACTATCGTAGACAGACATGTAGATGGAAAAAAATAGTAACAACGAATTTTAAGAATACAGCTTTAGAAGCAAATCAAATTTAAGCCAGGAAATTATGAGAAGAAATGAAATTTAATGCACAAATTACGTTTGGTTGAGTGCAAAATTAAAGCATTACAAGGCACAGAGAAAGGACCCAATTAGGGAGTAGTAGTATAGTATAGGGAGTAGTATATAGTACTATATCATAGTGTTAGACAGGAGAAAATAACTACATTGTCACAAAGTAAATAATAAATAATTAAACTATGTGTAAGTGTTTTATCAGTAATGTATTGTGTTAAATAAAACACGATTCAGATCAAAGAGATGACAATTGACTATAAAATAAAAATAGGAAATAATTACGAAATATAATATTAATATCAATCACATTATTATACTACCTCATTAATTCTTACATACGTAATATTGATGTTTCTTCCAAACAATGTGTTGACGCTCCATCCCTGTTGAATGTTGAATCATAAGTAATGTTTACAACCGTTGTTCTGTATATTATCGTGTCTATCCTTCCACGCTCATACACAATATTACGCGAATAGTAATAAAACGATTTACTTGTACGTTAATTGGACCTAATTCTGCTTAACGTCGGTAAAACTGCACGATTTTTACATGCAATGTTCTACTGACGATGCGCCGACATTGTTGTACTAAAACATTTACTCGATTACAACGCAATTTGCCGAAGATGGAAAAGTGGTCTTATAAATATTTATTGCCACCTATCTGTACTTTTATTTAGCTCGCAAAACCTTTTAATACATTGACGTAAGCTACTGTTGCGAACGCCGATTACGCCAGCAGCAGTACTAAAAAACTTCAAGCCTACGTGTTCTGGCCCTGTCAGTGCTATAAATTTTGTGCGTGACATCTTAAAATGATAGGATACACGTTTCTGTATTACCTCCAATAAATCAGTCCGGTGATATCTTTTCATATAATATGAAATATTTATGCGGTGCGCATGAAATTTTAACTTTAAGTTGCGGCTTTACTTGTAACATTCGCTTGTAATGGAATGTTACAGAAGAGAATAGAGAATTACAGTACGTAATTGTATGATATTTTGATACAATCTATTAAATCTAATATAATTGTTCTTATAGTTTACTCTCTTGTCTTATGACCGTGTTCCGGGATCAATGTTCAGTGAAACCAGGGGGAATTTAGTCTACTACCATGTACCTAAGGTCGCATCGTCGCCTAACATCACTCTAGATCGCGGTCAAAGGCTAACCTATAGGTATAAAAAAGCATTACATACGAATGCTTATATATCAGGAAGGAAGTATGATAATAAATTTAAAATTTAAAGTGATGCTCAAAATCTAATCAGGATTATTGCATTACAAGAAGTACTATAATTAATTACATGTAGATTATTCTCAAAAAAATAATCTACATGTAACGTACCTCTACATTACGATTGCTCTTAGTGAGAAAGTACCTTAACGTAAATCTATTTTTACGTAAACCTTTTTCTTGTTTACACGCAGCTTCTATTGGATTAATTCACTTAATCTAGCGAGAAATGGTGTTGGGAACAAATATTTTAGGTTGTTTAACAAATGTTTATGGTCCACGCAATACATTTGAACTTTTAATCTGGAGCTGGCGGGAGGCCTGGCGCCCACCCAGAGGTGTGGACAACTCCGACCAAATCGAATTATATCACTACAAAGCTTTAAAAACTTTACATCAACATACTTGAGCTTTAACGCTTTGTATATAAAGGTGAAATTTCAACAGCATTGCTTCACCAAGAGCAAATATTTATATGGCCCAATATAACGTAAAGCAAAGCAGATTAGTGGCATTGAAAGCCAATAAAACATATTTGTATAATTTCCTTGGTAGGGGCATTAATTTTGGTATTAGAAAAATATCCCACGGTACAAAGTAGAATTTGTATGTTTACCTATATATTGTAGTTTATACTAGTTTTTGCATAAGCAAGTATATTATACTTTTTAGTGGATTTTCTACGTCAACCTATCAGTATCCCAAATTTCATCTCCGCTCAGTGGTTTAAGTGTACGTTGATAGATCAGTCAGCCAGTCACTGTTCCTTTTAAATATTTAAATTTTTTTATTTACACAGATATGGTCGTTAAAAGAAAACTTAATTGCATAAAATAGGTATATTAACAGCAATAAGCTCGTGCTCTTTACAACTATTTATAGCATCAAAATGGTTTTATATGCGTACGCAAAGGTGAAGCGCGTTCAAAAACCTGAATATTGAACACTAGTGACAAAAACCAATCGATTTGTATCGCCTACTGTTTGAGCCAAGAAGGTTAGGTTAAGAAGGTTAATTCAATGGAGGTTTGCGCGTGAACACCAAACTGAAGCAAGAAAAATGTCGTCAGCGTTGAGTGCTATCCAATATTTTGTCAAATGGATCCTGCGGCGTGAATACCAAACTGAATCAAGAAAAATGTCATCACACTTACTCTGTGGCCGTAGCATGACGAATGGGATCCCGACGAAACTTCAAGAGAACTGTCATACATTGTACTTTTGTGAATGTATGGGATGACAGTTGACTTGACAGCAAGACAAGTCTACGCAGCGTCTGTGCTTGAGGGGCTGACTCAAGAAAAATGACGCCAGCGTTAAGTCCACAGTGTCATCATACTTACTCTCATATAAATTGTGAACAAAACACAACCTAAGTATTTAGTATGAGTAAGTGAGATGGCGCTCAACTCTGACGTCATTTTTCTTGCTTCAGTTTGGTGTTCACGTCTATTCTCCATTGGTTAGATCTTCGTGGTTTAAGCCGAGCCTTCATATGGTGAACTTTTAAGGGCCTCGCGACACTCGTTAATCATTTTTATAGTTTTTCTGGCGTGTACAATTGTAGAATCACGCGGTGCCGAGAATCTATTCATTCGATATTATTTATTGTGATTTAAAACAAATAAGATCATAATTCCTGCTGCGATGTTATTTATAGATTTTATAGAAAAGGCGTTTAATATTTTAAAATATCGATTTTTGAATTTACTTTGTTTTATCTTGACAATTTTAGTATGATTGTATCTACAATATTAATCGAAAAATTTACGCCAGGTTTAAATTTAAAGCAATACTAACTATTTTTTAAATAAATATTACGTCACATTTAAAATCACACACAAAAAAATGTCTTCCAGACAACCTCGCAGGGAGAGATATATTGATATATTTACGTGGGTGGATGGTGTGGTTGTAATAAACAAAATGTTGTAATAATAATTTTCATTTTCCTAAAAATGAAAGGTACTAGTGTATTCATTGATTCAAAATTTCTTGTCCAACTTATAACTTGCAATCACGGACCAACTCCTAAAATAGCCTATCTATGTGCTAGTAAATTGCATTGGCTCGTATTTCATTACATTTTCCCGTATGCAAACAGAAAATTGGCATAGCGAAGCTTGGCCTATCAGGAATATTGTTAGTGGAGAGAGCGGAATTTGCATGTGCTTGTTAACGCATTGCGTTCTGAATGACACGCGTCTCGCTCACTGATTGTCCACTCACTGAGTTTACACCTACAGGGTCTTCGAGACTGTTTCAATACACGGTTTTTAAAACGCTCATACTGAGCCTTAATGTTTTAGTAAGCGCGTCCTAGTAAAGCTGAATTGGTAGCAGAGAGCAGCAGCGCTGGAAAATAGCCTCGAAGTCGCTATAAGCATAATAAATATAAGACTATACTGACCAAAAATATAAAACTTACTCGTACTTTTATTTAGTGACCGTACATAAGCTGAAAGATATTCAAGAGGTACAGTCAGTTGCAATCAGACCTTTGAATGATCCTCCATCTTTCTATGATCTTTCATGCATAACGACGACCCAAACGCAATATGATCTTTCTTGGTCTTTCTTGGCCTTGGATTAGACCATTGCTATATATATGAAGGTCTTGTTGAATTACCCTAGGATAGAAGGCGTATTTTAGATATAGTTTTTAAATTCTGACAAAAATATATGCGAATCAAGCTTGACAAACGACACCATCACTTAAAAACTCCATAAAGCTTTAAAATCAAACGCGCGGTTTTAAAAGTCATGTGTAACAGCCCTTACAATCAAGTCTTGTCCGTGTGATCCACCAAAGAGACATCCATTTAAATCTAAAGTATCAGAATGAAGGATATGTACAGTTTTTTTTACAAATTAAGTGCCGGCTAAAACGTGGCATTTTATTGGTTTTTCGTTTTGTATTTAAGTGAAATGTGTCTTATTATGTGGAATGCACTTGCGAGCTAGGTAGTTAAGATTAATATTGAAATGGGAGAATAGTTTTATTGTATAGTGGAGGCGTTTTGTAAATTATCTCATTTATAATATAGATAAATGCGAAGGTGTGGTAGCATGTATAGTTATCTTTATAATTGTTTTCTTTACATTTGCGGTTGTATTAGCTATATCAAAGGAAAGGGTTTTATTGGCTAGTTACCTACCCACAAGACAAAACCGTGTCGTCAAGCGGTCATTATCGTGTTCCGGCATGATGTTCAGTGAAGCTAGGGAGGGATTTATCCTGCCGTCGGGGCAGCGGATGAATGCTTCGGCGTACCCGTTGCCCCGGCATTATGGCGTCCCGCAGGACACCCCCAGGTTTTTTAGTGGGTATCCCCGCCGCTCCCATCTTTGGCGGGGGAGTCCCACATACCGCCCCGCGCCCCCCGGCGCTGGGTGATGATGCGTAACGCATTTTTCCTGGGATAAAAAAAAAAAAGAAGGGATTTATCCTGCCTACCAAGGTTTAACTCACCATCTACGGCCGTATCATCGCTCAATATCACGCGAGATCGTAGTCAACTAACCTGTAACGTATAAAAAAACCTGAGGTCGTGTTAGCTATATAAAAGGAAACGGCAACTGATTGACTGATCTATCAACACACACACTAACTCACTAAACAGATTTTATTAAAATTTTAAACACTTTAAGCTTCTATGACAGATCCCGCTAAAAAAGGATTTTACAACGCGGGCAAGGCCGCAAGTAAGAACTACTCGTAGTAGACTAATAAAGAAGGTAATCGGCTATTAGCGTCCCAATCTATTGTTTAAATGAATTTTATTATTCTCCTATGGCTATAAAATGGCGGCTTTCAGTAATAAGGTGGATTAAGATATCACAATGGCTATCACGTCGTTTTAACGTTTTCGGTTCAATTTTGACCAAAAGCGTAGCGACATTTTCATTCTTTTAATTTTTTTACATGCCTACGAAAACATTTTAAATCGCAGTGTAAGTGGTCTAAATTTCAAGAAAAATCGGATTTCAAACGATCTTAAATAGGAAAAAACTCTATAATATTATATAATAATCATTCAACAGCGGTTGAGTTAAAATTTAGGCATGGTGAAAGCTGTTGTATACCCTGAAATAACAGATAGGCCACTCAAAAGCTTAGAACTTTTAAAGGTTAAATAAAACCCCTACCCTCTGGACCTACAAAAATGAAATTTTTATTTAATTATATACCTACTTGAAATTATACCAAACAATTTTAATTATTAATCATAAATAAATCTTTCTCCTCTCTATTAAGATTTTGGTCTAAATTAGTCCCAGCTAGATAGTAAATTCACGGTAAGCGCGTTAGATACAGTATTTAGCTCCCTTAGCAATAAAACGTTTGATTTACGTCCAACTATACGCTCTAAGGACAGCCTTTTAGCTGTGAATCTTGATTCTAGAACGTTCTAATTTTTTCGAATAGTTGGAATAAAGTTTATTAGAAATGCACTGCTGTTATTATTGAACGGAAATTGCTTTAACGGTTTTTTGCGGTAAAAGTGCTGAATATTCTTCATTTGATTTATTGAAATGTTCACGAAGACTATATTATTAAAAAATATATGATATTATTTAAACTAATCTACAATATAATTACTACAGAATACAATATAAAACAACAATACAATACAATATAATTACTATACAATATAATTACGCAGTCAATTTGGACAGGCTCAGTTTGATGCTACGCGAGAATATCCTTGCGTTTTCAGTAAAATTTCTATAACTATCACCGTACTATTTTCTAATATTAATAAACGATTACCTATAATTGTTCATAAAACCCTTTTTTGACGCGATAATATGAAATAAACTATGAAACAAATTCATGAAATTTATTTTTAGTAAATGTATTTTGATCAAACTTAAGATATAATTTTTTGCGAGTATATCCAGTTTTTTTTATCTTAAATAACAAAGTACAAACTTTACACACTCACTTAAAAGACAATCAAAAAGAAATACCTACATATGAAAAATATTATAGTTATGGTAAAACACAGGAAGATATATATGGCGAAGGTAGCTATGAAGTTTTGGTCAATGTCAATATTCCCTTATTCTAAATACCATACTTTAATTACCGTTCCATTACTTGTCTGTATCTTTAATTGAGCTACTTCGATACAGGAGTATATTTAGTGAAATGACCGAGGGACGATATTTATCACCGCTATTCCGCCATTTCGTATCTAGAGTCTAGACCTCTAGCCCAGTCTAGAGGTGGATTGAGATCGCAAATGCTCTATAAATGATACTCTGACATTCTTAATTAACGCGTTAACTAAAAGCTATTGTAAAAAAAATAGATACCGCGGTGTAATACTTCACACAATTTGTATGAATAAAAGAAATGGCAAGCAAAGAAAACGTTTTACAATTTTGAAGAATTATTTGAATATTATTGTGTTTATTAATAAATCAGTATGAGTATGTGTTTGTTAGGGTGGGTGAAGTTTGTACTTATAGATAGATACTCTTTATTGCACACAATAATTACAAACAAAATAATTAACATTAAATACACTAATTAACAACTTAGTAACTTTAATACTTATTAGTAACTCTTCTATGCTTAAACTTTATGTGACCCTAAAACAAAATATTTACTTTTATGCGGGTAAACCTCTGAGCGCAGATAGTAGCACTACGCCTTAGATTTCCAGGTCATTCTCTGTTTTATTTTTAATTCTAGAATTCTGCTCAGTCTAAGGTCTTCTATTTTTCTTTCGGGAAATTTGAGTAAATCTATAGAACTTTTTCCCCTCATATTTTAACTGATATCTTTGAATTTGGCTTCACTTTTCTGTTCAGTGCGCGATTTCTATCTTTAAAGCAATTTATGGATGTAGCTTTAAATAAATAGCTTGCATCAACCGTATTAAAACATAACGGGAAATTAATAACTTTAAATAAATTCACGTCATAGAACACCTAGTAGGTCCTTAAAACTGCCTCTAGAACAAATAAAAAATTATACCAACACACATATTCAATCGACTAGAAATATCCGCAAATATGACCAAATCCATTAATAGTCCATTAGTATTTACCTATAATGTCCTTTTATGTAAAATTTATTGCACTTTTCTTGTTTATTTTTCCGTTTTTTTTTTCTATGTGCCTGTTTCTCTTTGCCTAGTTAGATATTTTTCTTTCTTATTTAATGTTATTTACCATAATGATATGGTATAATAACTTAAGGTCATCTTAAATTGAAATCCACCAATGAAAGCCACGTTTTACCTTCATAACATTCATAAACGACCGGACCTAACCGCTCACCATCAGGTGGGTCATCTGATTGTGTAACGGTGTCTAATGTAAAAAAATATAATATAATATATTATAATATTATGGTACCAAAAAACGACAAAATTCCAATAAGATAAATATATCAAAAATAGAACGAACCCGAGTAATTAAATCTCATGGCTAGTTAGATCGTTTCGGCTTCTTTACACATCTTAATGACACAAAACATAATCAAAGTCTCGTTTCAACTTGGAATCCATGTTAATGTGACACTGATCTTAAAAGCAATCAGAACGGTGAAGACATTTCAATTAGAACACGTCTCTCTATCAATAGAAAATAGGGTTTTATGGATATGTTACTGGAAAAGTAGTTTTTCTGTCATTTTTAATATTGTCTGATAATGCCAATGATACCACTCTCGCTTCATGAATCCTGCTACATATTTAAAAAAAAAGCGCAGTATATGCACTATGCATGTGCAAAATTACTTTCAGACACAAAAATAAAGCGACACAAGATATCTAATAAAATAACAGATAATACTTTGAAATATCTTATTTGTTAGATGTGTTAATATAGTATAATTTGATACAAACACACTTATTAAATTATAGATAGATAACCCTTTATTGTACACCAAAGTCATAAAACAAACAATATCTAACATTAAATTAATAAATTTGAAAAAGTGTTACAATATAATATGAGTTATTATGTTTATATTCAAATAATAAATAATTTTTAAAATAATAATTAACAAAGTTGTTTACTATGTATATTTATTTATCATCATCATCTATTGCAAAAACCATCTTCACTAAAGTGAAAAATAAGCAAGGACCCCAGTTTTACACAAGTTCACAACTTAATTCTATAAAATAAAACGCTTGCATTTATTTCTAGAAGTTCCTCACAACGCTTAATTTTTACAATTTCCTGTAACATATAAAATAAACTAATTTCTTCGTTCCTTGAAAGGAAACTGTAAACATTAAGGAGGTACTGTTATGACTCTGTTTCATGTTTGGTTCTATTGAGACGTAAGGATATAAATTGGAATAAAAGTTATCATTTATCGCTTGAGAGTTTATGAGCTTCGTAGTTAACGGGTGTTTGTGTATTGGTTATGTATGGTTGGACAGTAGTTAAACTCGAGGAATTACTGGAAGCTCTTTTATAAGTATTTTAACAACGTATTCGGGTTAAAGGCTTCCATTGCTGTGTTCGTCTTTATGTCGTGTATATCTATATAATCTATAAAGCGTATCTATAATCGTGTTAATGCGCATTAAACCTCTCGCTTCAAAAAACACTCTCATGGTTATTCATCTTCATTTAGGAGGGTTCTGCTATTTTGACGAGGTCATCAGTCGTCAGTGTGCTGAAAGTGACAACCTATATATTTTTTTCAGAGATTTTCGAACGTATGACAGAAAAAAAATCTGCCTGATCATATTATTATTAACATACAGGATGTAAATATTATGTTTAAACAAGAATCATCATCATCATCATCATCTCAGCCATTGGACGTCCACTGCTGAACATAGGCCTCCCCTTTGGACTTCCATATGTACCGGTTGGAAGCGACTTGCATCCAGCGTCTTCCGGCGACCTTTATAAGGTCGTCTGTCCACCTTGTGGGTGGACGTCCTACGCTTCGTTTGCTAGTCCGTGGTCTCCACTCGAGCACTTTTCGACCCCATCGGCCATCCGCTCTGCGCGCTATGTGGCCTGCCCATTGCCACTTCAGCTTAACAAAAACAAGAAAACAAGAAGAACAAACAAGAAACAAGACAAAGAAACAAACAAGAATACTACCAAATTATCTAATGTAAAATTCATATCTTTCATTAGTTGACGGATAGATGGCCTATGAAATCACGGGGACAAAAAATTATAATAATTTATTTGGTTGACGAACGTAGCATAGTCTTTTGTAGACTTTGAACTTCTTGAATACTTAGGAAATATTACTATAACACAGTGTGACTGTAATGTGGAGAAATATTCATCTCAATCTTAAAGTTAAGTTTTACCGGCGGGAGACTTCCTTTGCAGGAGGTCGTCTAGGTGGCAACAACAGTGCCAGTTATTCTACCGCCTGAGCAGTGATGTGCTAACATTATTGTGCTTTGGTAGGAGGGCACTGTAGCTAGTGAAATTAGTGGGCTGAAGTGTCTTAACATCTTATATGACTCTCAAGTACAAAGCTTTGGCGCAGTATACCCAGAAATATACCTTTGTGAAATCCTGGGTAGCACTGTACTGATTATGGGCAGCGTTATCTCTTACCATCAGGGGCGCGTCTTGCTCGTATTCTTACTTCATTGTTTAAAAAAAGTTGAAATATGTTTAAAGCTTGATAACTTCCAGTAACTTCCATTGCACAAAGCAAGTTGTATTCCGAATGTCGGTGTAAGATGCAAGCGTTAAGGTTGCGATCAAAGCGCCGCGACTCGACACTCACTTAATGAAGGGTGACCATTCATCATTACGCTGTTCGGGACGAGTTCATTTTGGATGATCATTTTTGATACAATATTTGAATGAGACTGGGAACGTTTGGTTTTATTTGAGTGTGATGGATGTTTGCAGTTATTGCTAAAATTTATTCGAAATCTATCTCATCTTATAGAAATAGTTCAGTTTTCAAAGAGTTTCAAGTCAAGTTTTCCCATATACTAATAAGGGCGCTTTTAAGTCACTGGATTTGGGTAATTTTTCATACGTAATGTTTGAGGTTTGCTCTGAATATAACTATTATCGTAGGGTATTTTCTGGAATTCGCAACGATTAGGTATCGAATACATTAGGGTATTTTCTGGAATTCGCAACGATTAGGTATCGAATACATTAGGGTATTTTCTGGAATTCGCAACGATTAGGTATCGAATACATATTTCGAATTCAATTAACTGTTTTTTTTATAAGACAATTTAAGAGAAAGGACTTATGAAAGCAATTTTTCTTAATAAAGGCATTTGCCACAAAAAAAAAAAAACAATTAAAACATATTTTTTTTAAAATACATCATTATAAATTAGTGAAAATCTTCTTATAAAAATAATAATTTACATTAAACTGAGCAAAAGATTTGCTCAATTAATAATAATTTTATTAGTGGGAATTATCACGTAAGAATTGCTTAATTATTTTTGAGCGAAATTTTATACACACCCCTGAATCATCATCATGTAATTGATGTAAATATTTGAATGTACCAACACACCGCCAGAACACGCCGACGCGGCACCTCTGTTCACGATGTATGGAATTTGTACTCAATAATTTAACCATAAGTACACATTGATTTACAAAAAAGCACGAGACGTTTCAATTAAATCAAATATGACCAAAATAAATGAAGAGTAAATTCATATACCATTCTTTCTTCGTAATATGTATGTAAATATATTCTAGCAAACAATTAAAAAATATTATAAAAATTTGATAAATACTCTTCCACTGCGAGGCTGTCTCAGGCCATCTCTTGACAGATCATTTCGTCATCTCATTTGGGACTGGTCTAGGCAATTCGTAAAAATTTTACATTATTACTACCAATAATTATTGTAGTATGTAGGTACATTAAAATCACGTTCAAGATGAGACTAATAAAACGACTCTCATTCGCTCTATCGATGTGTATTGTGTCAACTCTGAACGCTTTTACTATGAATTTTGGTTTCCAAAAGACGAAGTCTACAGATACAATGTCGTTACATATTCAAGTTAAATCGAGTTAAAGTTGGACCAGAATTGAAATGCACATGTCTGTTATTCTTAATGTTCCTGTCGTTATCGTAGCCAAAAGCATTTCAAAAATGGTTCATTTCTACTTATCTCAATCATACTTTAATAAGCCGTAATATTTATTTATTTCAGTTTAATTGACTGTTAAGACGGTTATAAAAACTTTTTGGCCAATAAAATATTATTTTTATTTATTTAGTACAAAGAACGCTAGAAATGCTACCATTAAAATAAATGATAAAATGATGCTCCAGCAGTAAGACTTTCTTGGGTACACATAATATTCGTATGAATAAACGCTAGTATCCAATAGCTCGCACGTATTTGCATTCATGCGTATGCCAGTAAGCTTACTCCGGGTGCCTCATAATTTTTCAGCGCAGTGTGTCTACAAGTTTAATCCATGATTTTAATATAAAATTTTATTGCGTAAAAAGTAAAAATGGAGCTCTTAAAGTATTAAAATACAAAAATAGAGGTCTATGAGATATTTTTCTGATCTTAATAATTTTTTAAAAGTCTATTTTATATGGACGGTGGATATTTTTATGATGAAATAAAATTGTAACGCGTTTCTTTAATTTATTTGTGGCACGCGTTTTTCATTAGTTATTAATGAATATTTATATCGAAGGCACCTTTTCAGAGGTATGAGAGTATTTTTAGTAATTTCTCGTTTTATTTAAAACTATTTATTCTTATTCATAACAAGTTACATATATACATTATGATATGCCACAAAAGTGTAACAGCATAATATTATAATGATTTTTGACTGGGCAGGTTTTACTAGTTACGCCCAGCGGTCTTGTCTTACCCGCTGTACAGCAGTAGCCATTATGTCGTGTTAATCCAGGGTCTAAGCTATTCCAATTCCAAATTTCAGATCAAACGGTCCTTCCATTTAGGCTCAAAAGCGTAACAAATCTTCATAATATTATATTAATACAAACTTTCACGTTTATAATTAATTATTTTTGTAGAATAATGGTGATGGTGTATTGCACTGCAATAGGTAGGTAGGTAGGTATTGTAAGGCATATAAATATTGGGTAGGGGTCGGTTTCGGCTCGCTCAACTGATTGTACAAAAAAATCTCTAAACTATTTTAAAATACCGCACATAATTTAAATACATCAAAAGCTTCTGTCGGATGGTCCCACATCTATCATTGTCATCACCATTTTAATTCCAATATTATGGAGTCAAAACTATGCGCACTAACAATACATATTAAAATTTGAAAGTTTGTTCAAATGTAAACATGCGATGCACTCGGCACTCTGAATAGAATTAATATTTTTTAAATAAATTAAATAAGTTATTAAAATATAATAAATTTTATAAAAATGTTAATAGTGCAACAGAATTATACCCGTTAAGTATAATGATTTATTACGATACTTATGATTTACTTTATATTTTGAAGTAAACAAGGAGTAACAGATATAAACATAATGCACTACCTGTTGTAAATTATATGGGTCAACATTATGTCGCTTCAAAAACTGCGCTCTAGACTTAATGACTCAAAAACATTTTTTCAGTTATTAGTGATAGGTTCACGATAGTCATACGTAAATAAGTAGGCTCTCTGAACAGTAAAGTAATACAACAACAATTATTCGTAATCGGTAAAATACTATTCTTATAGGTTTACTTCAATTTTCCCCACCAAAAATCCCCACCGCAGGATTTCTTTACATTTTTGTAAAATTATCACCAACCTCCAAGAAATTTAAAAGAGGAACCGCGGCAACAAACTTGTGTTACTAATATATTCCTCATTTGATGGATGGACCAATAAGACAAAGATCCCGGCCTATTTTTACACTCGTTCCTTTTTTACATCCTGGACGAATGAAGGGAAGTCCTGGTATTGTTTCGTTGGGAATAAATCAGCTGTTGCAGGTGGTTGCTGAGGATACTTCGTGTACCAATTGCTAGGTTTTGTACAGTGCTTTGCATGTCTAGTACTTTTTGTAGTGATTTTGATGCATAATTTAACGAAACCATTTTGAAGACGTGTTAAATGTACTTTTTTAGTCAATTTAAAACAACGATAATGACTGACTAGGCCTGCATAAGAGGCAATTCTTTTTGGTGTGAATTCACTCGTAGATTGGTCGAAATACAATAATTTTCGCGTAGACTTATATTAGAAATGAGAAATAAAATGTATTTCATATAATATATCATGTTCATTAATTTTAGCTTAGTATGCAAAAAGTAGCATTTTCTTTGAATCTTTCTTTTTCATTTTTTTACTACACTTTATTATGTACACTTGTGTGTTGTTGTACTATGTAGGTTCATTATAAACTTGGCGGAGTTGGTTTTATAATGTTGTAAAATCAAAATTAAAATAATTTTGCGCGATAAATTCCGATTAATAAAATTATCAAAATTTGTTAAATTTGAAACAGGATTAAAATTTACGTGATGTTTAGGTATTACGATTTCATAGGACTGTAAATGAAATAATTGGGTCATGGTGTGGTCCAAATAAAGCCGGACGCAGGTGCCGGCGCGGATGTTGCTGAACAACCCACTTGGAGAACAATAAACACAATGAAAAACATTGATTTTTATACATAATTAAGTGAATAATTAACAAAATTTGTGCAATAATACTAAAACATGTTTTTTAAAAATTATTTTACAATATTGTAATAAGATTTCAAGCACGTGGAATTAATAAGTCTAGATCAAGGTATTACTATCTAGTGTAAGGTACCTACCTATATCCACAAGTGAAAAAAAAACTCCTTGCTCAGTCTCAATAACTGAGACCGACAAGGTCCATACTTTTTAAATGAGACCATCTGGGAAACATTACCTTTTGAAACAAAAAAAAAATATCGGTATGTTAGATAATAATGTAAAATTGACGTATGCGAAGCGTATGCTCGCGACTTTGCTCGCATGGCAAAATCCTTTCGTAGCAGAGGTCTACGTCATAAAACCTATCTGTGTTCCAAATTTCAACCCAATCCCTCCATCGATTTAGGCTGTGCGTTGATAGATCAGTCAGTCAATTAATCAGTCACTCTTTCCTAATAAATATTTAGATAGATGAACGTAGTAATGTTGTTTACTATTTGATAACAACACCTTAGAATATTGTCTATTAATATTGTGCTGTAGATATATTTTCTTCGTGCTTGATTGTGTACAATTTTCTCCTACATCAATATTATAAATTCCATTGAATAATTTAAACTTTAAACATACCTTTAGACAAAAGGTAAAACAAAATGATAGAGCAAAACGCGTCATTATAGTTATTCCTCTAGAAAATTCCATTTTATTAAAAAGAAATCTGAAACGGATCGTAGCAAAAAATGTCTTGGGTTAGAAAGGGCTAATCCGAAACTAATATTGTAGCGACCTTTTATTATAGGAAATTAAACTATTGGGCTTCGTCATAGTTGTCCTCAGATTTTATTCTAAAATATATTGACGGAATGCATGTTGAACCAAGGAACGCTTAAAATATAATAATTCAAACATTATGAAGTAAATGTAAAAAGTAGATTTTTGTGTGTATTAAGAAAAGATAACATTCATGAACGTTTGATATTATCGTGATAGGTTTATAGAATAGAAAACCGATAAAGTGTGATGCAGTAGTACTCTTACTACGAAAATCGATTTATAAATATTAGCAGATTTTTGTTATGATTTGCGCTGCGCTTCGGCCCGCTGTTATATATGGCTTTTGGTTTTAGTGACTTACAAATAATAAAAAGCACATCTATATTATCTATAATAGATCTCCCACGAGCTAATCTATAGGAAATCCAAATACGCAAAAGCAGTCTGATGGCAATGTTCAAATATAGGTACGCTAAACCAGTGTCTGATGAGTATCTTACTAATATTATAAACGTGAAAGTTTGTAAGAATGGATGTCAGGATGTCTGGATGTATGTTTGTTACTCTTTCACGCCTAAACGGCTGGACCGATTGAGCTGAAATTTGGTATATGAATAGCTTAGACCCTGGAATAACACATAGACTACAGTAAAGCGGGTAAAACCGCTGGGCACAGCGAGTGTTACATATTATTATTGAAGTGTTTTTTTATATAACCTAGTTAACGAGAACTCTTTACATTTGTACATAATAAGTAGCTAACTTAGTATAAAAAAACAGTGATCCTTTAAGGAATGTCGGTCAATCTCAAAGCACCCTAATGCTATTTTAAACGCCCCATAAGCAAACAACACATTTATAATGACCCAAAAATTTGTAGAATTCAATTTACATTGACTCGAGGGTCATTTCTAGGTCATCAATCAAGAAATCCCCGCACATTATGGTCAAAAGTCAAAATATTCACTTTCTCTATCACACGTGAAAGACAAGACAAGGACGGATGAGTTAAATTGAAAAGTTACCCTATTTCACATGCCTTGAGGGAAATGCTTCTGAAGCATAATTATCAATTTGCTTCTTGGTTCCGAAAGCTTTTTATATTCATAAGACTATCAGTCACAATAAAAATAATACCAACCACACTAACCACTACCATACTAATTTAAACCATATATTAAGTGTTTTTTGTGTTCGAGGGTAACTCGATTTTTTTTAAAATACATAATATTCATATTAGTAGTAACTGTGCTGCACCGCGTCCATGCAATGTACGACTAACTTCGCGCTTGCATTTTCAAAACACATTCTAAAATTCTTTTGACGTTTTGTATTGCATAAAATTTTACAATGTGCGCGTACATATTATGCGCGAAGTGGAGCTGGCCCTTTAGATGAAGTCACGTCAGGCCCAGAAACAGATGGCGAGACGAAAAATACTAATACTGGAAAGATTTGTAGGATAGAATCGCAAGGAGCAGAAAGGCCTTTGCCCAGAAGATCCCACTGCTGGGCAACTCAAGGGTCATAATAAAAAAAAACAATTTCCTCCTAAATCAACATCTGTTTAATAATAATTTTTAATCAATTATGTACAGAAAATAGCACCAACAAATTTAATTCTATTATGCAATTTATATATCTTATCAAGTAATATCTTCTAAAAACTCATCCCGTTGCCCAAGATGGATGTCGCGTAGATGCTGCATAAAGGCGTAAATTAAAACTTCAGGTTATTGTAAAATGTGAAGATACCGTGTTCCCAAACAATACCGAAACAACACGGTACTGAGCATTTAGGTACTAGGTTAGCGCGAGAACCCAATGTAAGTTTTGGCGTCCGACAATAAGAGCCTCCAGCGGGTCATATCCTGTACCACCTCCTGCCAGTCCTTAACCATCAGGGCGCGTACATCCTTCTCCATCTTGCCAGCGGTACCTGGGGCGGCAAACAGGTCTAAGACCATTCGGCCGTCCCACATACCTATGCCCTTGTCGCTCCACGATCTGCTCCCATTCATTCGAAGTGGCCCAGGCAGCGAAGTCTGTGCGCTTTGGTTTCGCCGATAATGTTTGGCTTACCCCTAAAACAATTTCATTTTATAAGTTTAAAAGAATTTTGACATTTGTATCAAATATTTATTATAGTAAAAAAAGTAATGTTAAAAATAGATTTTCATTTTCATAGATATTATAGCATAGACATTTGCTAAGATTGGATTTCTTTATGAAGTAGTTTTTTTTTTGAAGCTATAAACATTAACTCGTATTATTAGTTCAATAAAACTTAGCCTTACTCTAAGATAAACTCTAGTAACATAATGAAAAAAAAAAACAGTTTTAGCTAAACTTGGCTGCAATTTAGTTGTTCATACACGTTGTCTGTCATTATTATTCTAGTACGTGATTAAAACATAAAATTAGCGATCGTAAGATACGCTCGGTACCTACCATTAAAAGTAATGAAAGCTTCCTCAGAATCTTAATTGATCGAAATATTACATCGGATGATATACGAGTATCGATTTAAAATGTCCCTGCGATTCTATTTCTGTTTAACATTAAATTGGTTGCGAGTTAATTATCAACGCACAAGTAAAATGGCTGGACGGATTTGAAATTGGCGCATACTAAGATTTGCGTTAGACATTCGTTAAGAAAGGTTTTCCACGAGAAATAAACAGCGAGCTTAAAAATTCATATCATCCATATTTTAATACAAAAACTTAACATTATTTCTAGACTATTGATCTATTTTGATTATTCTTGGTCCAGTTCAATACTCTACCTTAATCCGAGAAAGTCCTTCATTTAGATGCTTATTATAAAAGCCTTACAATGTTAAAGTCCCGTAATACATTGTGTGGTCGCAAATATCGAACCAATGACTTTAAGTGGTGCTTAAATATAATATCTTAGTGGCACTTTGGTTTCTTGTTATGGAATTACCTATCTCTAATTTACTGTCCACTCGTAGTGCAAATCATACTGGGTTTTTTCATTACTCATCTTGTAAAACTAGTTACTTTTAAGGTGCAAACGCACTACGCGGAAACTTTACAGCGGCGCGGCACGGCGCAGCATTTTCATACCATAAATAGGTCAAGCGCTATTTGGACTACGCACAATATAGGCTTCCATAGTAGGTATTGGCAAATCAAATATTAACTGCTTAACTTTCATCAACGATATCTTTATAACTAATAATGCTAATTTTAGAGGGGACGCTAAAAAAAGTTTTGAACTTGATATCTTTCAAACGGAACACTAAATCGAAAAAGTTTCTTAGGAAACCATCCCTTATTTTAAAATACCTATTCAACGTCAAACAACATGATGGGACCAGCTAGAAAAAAAATTTCATCCCCATCTTGCTTATATGGAAGGTACCCTAAATAATTAATTTAAAATTATTTTTTATAACCGTTCCTTTACCTCTCCTCTGTGCAAAATTACAGCTTTCTAAGTCTTATAGTTTCTCCGTAAAGCCATGGACAGACAGACGGATGGACGGACGGACTGACAAAGCGAAACGCGCCGCGCTGCTCAGTGCGATTTCACCCTTATATGGTTACACTTGTGCTGATAAAAATGGTTGGTATTTAACCATGTCAAGTAAATGTGTATGTTTTAAAAGAAAATGATACACTTGACATCCCCCGGGAGTACAAAGTAAACAAAGCCGTCCAAACGGTAATTAACTCGCAGAAACCGAAGAACTTAATAATATAATTGAGCGGTGAGCGCGTGTTCACTCTCAAGTTTGCAGTTTGCATGTCCTGTCGGTTTGCGCGAAATTATGTTAAACACATATCGCAAATATCTGTAATACTGACTTTAAAATGTTTCTTAAGCGAACCCGTTTGGAATCTCGCCGTTAAAGCTCTTATCTTGGCGAGTGGACCGCTCGCTAGCACGATATGATATGACGAAATTTGAAATCTCAATTTTTACCTACTTTTAAAATTAAACAATTTTATTTTGGTCTAACTTTATAATGTTTTTTTCTTTTAAAATTTTGTAACATAAATTATTTTATGAAATGTATTTTAAAATAGAAGAATAACTTTCATGTGTTGCGTAACTTTGTTTTTATTTAAGAAAGAAAGCTAAAATTCCAAAAATAAAATCTACAGCTCAATACAATACCAGAAAGTAAAATTACGAATTCATATTTCAAAGTTCATCATATCGTGCGAACGAAATGATCGCGAGCGCTCCGAGAGAAGAGTTATAAAACCAGCATCTTTTCGACTTGACTTTTTTAGTCGAAAAATGATTTATGTGGACTCCCGCTATTCTTGTTTACGAAGTGATCACCGAACACAAAGCGTAGAGATCGATATCGCGACAACTAAATGTGTTCAGCATGATGCGAGAATTTTGACACCAAACACTCACGATAACATCTTAAAACACCTAATGTTTTAAACAAACTCTTTTATGTGGGCTAACTTAATTTTGGGAGAATAAAAGAGATATTTCCCGTATCATTGTTTGATATATCGATGTGTTTTTGTTGTTGGGGCAATAAATTAATGAAGGTTTATTCCTTTTTTCAGTATAAGCTACAGTTTGACCATCATCTCGTATGATGAAAGCGATGATGCAGTATAATATTAAATATTGAACCAAGAGGAACTTTTAAAAAAGTCTTGAAGAATAGATAATACCTATAAAGAAGAAATCCTAAAAGCAAGTGCCTTTTGCCTTGGTTTCAGGGCCTCTTGCGCTCACTACGAGTTCAGTAAAGCTGTAGAAGTCTCAATCGGAGAACTAAAGCGAATGAAAAAAAAACAATACCTATTATAATAACCATCAGCTTTGCTTATTTATTAAAAAATCAAACCAAACACAGTAAAACGTTTCTTTCTAACATGATTGAACATTGAACATAGGTCTGGAACAAGCTCTTAATGACTCTTTGGCGACATGCATTTGTCCTATCTATGGTAACTAGCAAAGTCTTAAGAGTATAAATCATCTGCAAAATGAAAAAGTGAAAAGGAATTAACATCACTTAAGTGGCTAGGCAATAACAGCGCAGCGCCAAGCTTGAATTAGTCATGCATGTTTTGCCTATGATCTAGGGTGTATCTGGCATGCGTATGCAAATCTCTGGTATAAACAGTGGTCTGAGTGACCGATGGACAGGTAAACTGGTCTGCGTAAGCTGAAAGATCGCTATACACTTGGCGTTTTCGGTTTGGTAGTATTTGATGATCTTGAACGCTAGCCCGTAAGAAACGGTCACGAACAATGTCGACTTTTGTTGACTTGTGTGAATCAGGCGGTCTATTCGAGATATTTGCCTATTAAACAAGGATGAAGGCATAATTAAAAAATATATATAATAAGGAGACGTTTTTGCAGAAATTATGGCTTTTAACTTAAGAATAAAATTTATCAATTTAAAGATATTGACGAAATATTTTTAGTGAAGTTTAATTTCGTTATATTTATATGGCTGGAAAAGCCCGAACAAAAAGAAACAGAATATAAAAGATGTCCTCCTAACCGTTTTAGCACTGATCCCTCCCGGTCACAAACCCAAATTTCGTTTTAAAAATTAGATAAAAATAAATCCATATCCATACATATAATAAGAATGGAAATTTCTCCCCATTCATTGTGATCCTTTACTAAGGTGAACTGTGAAAATACGCATATGAACAAAACGACGCGAAAAAGTCGCTTGCGCGATCTAGATCGTGAAACATTTTGTCAATTTTTCCTAGGGAAACGTAAAATAAAATAATAAAATAAATAATAATCATTTATATCGGACACATCGCCCCTAATTTACATCAAAATTTCGAAGTAAAAGTAATAGAATATAAAGTAAATTCAATTCAAAAAAATCAAAAAGCAAAAAGTGCGACAAACTAAAAATACGCCATCTATCGATGTGGCCATAAACGAAAATTTACCAGAGTAGTTTTATTAGGCTTAATTTGTAAAAAGGTTATTACTTATGTGTGATAAAACGGCACAACCGAATTGTATGCAGTTTTCGCTAAAACGTTGCAAATTTCTCTAATTTGTAAATAGTATTGGTTTTATTTAAATCGGTTTTTAAATAAAAGAGTTATATCAATCTAAAGATATACTTATCTATTATATAAAATCGTTCGTACACTTTTGTTCTATCAACGCACAGCCCAAACGGCTGGACGGATTGAGCTGAAATTTGGACAGCGTATTCGTAAGAAGATTTCATCGAGCAATAAGAAGCGATTTTTTAAAATTCCCTCAGGAACAGGAATTATTCCCGAAAAACGAATGTATGCAAATCCGTAACCGCTGAACCGATTAAGCCGAAATTTTGTAAAACGATAGTTGGGATTGTGATTAGAAACATCAAATAGTTTTTTTGTCAGAAATTTACTTTTAAGGGGGGTAAAGGGGGGTCGAAGTTTGTATGGAAAATTTAGAACCGCTGACCCTATTGAGCTGAAATTTGGTACAGAGATAGATTGAGTCCTAAAAAATTGAATGGTATACTTTTTATTCCAAAAATCAACCTCTAAGGCGGGATAAAGGAGGTCAAAGTTAGAATAGGAAATCGGTAACCGCTTCTTTGTTTAAGCTGAAATTTAAACCAGCGTGTTCTTTAGGTAACGAAGGCGACGTATAAAAAGGGATTTTTGCAAAATTCTTCCGGGAACGGGAATTATTCCCGAAAAACGTTTGTATGCAAATCCGTAACCGCTGAACCGATTAAGCTGAAATTTTGTAAAACGATTGTTTAGATTGTGTTTAGGAACATTAATTTTTTTTTGACGAAAATTAACTTTTAAGGGGGGGTAAAGGGGGGTCGAAATTTGTATGGAAAATTTAAAACCGCTGACCCCATTGAGCTGAAATTTGGTACAGCGGTAGATCTAATCCTAAAAAATGATATGCAATACTTTTTTCCCAGAAATCAACTTTTAAGGGAAAAAAGGGGGGTGCAAGTTTGTGTAAAAAATCGTTAGCCGCTTCTTTGTTTTTGCTGAAATTTGGACAGCGTGTTCTGAGTTACATAAACTAAGACGACCGATAAAAAGGGATTTTGTGAAATTCTTACAGGAACGGGAATTATTCCCAAAAAACTTTTGTGTGCAAATCCGTAACCGCTAAACCAATTAAGCTGAAATTTTGTAAAATGATGGTTTGAGTTTTGTTAAGGAAATTTTTAATAGTTTTTATATCAGAAATTAACTTATAAGGGGGGGTCAAAGTTCGTATGGGAAATTTAGAACCGCTGCGCTGACCCTATTCAGCTTAAATTAATTTAGTGCAGAGGTTGATTGAGTCCTAAAAAATGGGATACTTTTTATCCCAGAAATCTACATTAAAGAGGAGGAAAGGGGGGGGGGGGGGGTGCAAGTTTGCGTAAGAAATCGTTAACCGCTTCTTTATTTGAGCTGAAATTTGGATAGCGTGTTTTTAGGTGGTTTTGGCGACTCACGAGAAGGGCTTTTGCTAAATTCCCACTGGAACGGGATTTATTTACAAAAAACAATTGTATGCAAATCCGTAACAACTAAACCGATTGAATCGAAATTTTGTAAAATCATGGTTTGAGTTGTGTTTAGGAACATTAAATATTTATTTTGACAGAAATTAATGGGAAATTTAGAACCGCTGACCCTATTGCGCTTAAATTTGATACAAAGGTAGATTAAGTCTTAAAAAAAGATATGGGATACTTTTTATCCCAGAAATCAACCTTTGAGGGGAGGAAAGAGGGATCCAGTTTGTGTAGGAAAGGTAACCGCTTCTTCGTTTTAGCTAAAATTTGGACAACGTATTCTTTATGTAACGTAGGCGACCGATAAGAAGGGATTTTGTGAAATTCTCACCAGAACAGGAATTTTTTCACAAAAACGTTTGCATGGAAATTAGTAACCGCTGAACCGAAAATGAGCTGATATTTTGTTAAGTTCTGTTAATGAATAGTTTTTTTATGTCAGAAATTAACTTTAAGGAGACTAAGTATTAAAGGAGGGGGAAGGAGGATCAGAGATTTAATGGGAATTCAGGAACCATGGAATTGATTTGAGTCGCGGGAAGGATGGTGTGAGAAATTAGTAACGAATAATAATTTAGCTGAGGTACATTACAGTAGAGATAAGTTAAAGAGTTACCGGGAAAGGACCACAAATAGTTTTAATTCCTGAAAAGAGGCGTGAAAATTTATGAAGGCGATAAACTACCGCTCAACTGAGATAATTTGACCTCTGGGAAAGGACATAGGATTGGTTTCTACGGTAGCGAACAAAACTGCATAGAAATACCCAACCCGATATTCTTCGCTACCCACAGCGGGAGCAAATAATATATAGCCATGCCTTATTTTACGCTTACAAAGTCACGGGGATGGAAATACTATCATAGTGAACATAGCAGCACCAAATTCGCTTTATTAATTGACTCTCACGCGCAACGAAGTGCGCGCGGGTCAGCTAGTAAATAATAAAATATAACTTATTGATTAATTATTTTTTAAAGCTTAATATATGAGGGTTTTGTCCCATAGCCGACGACTTTCAATTGATTAAAATATTGGTACCTAATACGTGTGTAGCGACCTTTAAGGACGCCAGGAATGAAGATTGTAGACGCTCGCATAACAAAGTTGAATGCGCTTATTAATTTACAACGTCAATTCCGATTACAATCCCTCATAACATTGTATAACTTGAGAGCAATTATGCCTTGTATAATTTGAAACATAAGTAAATACTGTATAGTCGTATGTCCTCGTTATGAAAACGCTTAAATTTTTTATTTAAATTTAAAGTAGCGGAAGGAGCATGGTGATAATATTATAAAAGCGAAAGAATGTGTGTAAGTTTGTTATATTTTCAGTTCAGCAGCAGGGCTATTCATTTATCCGTCGGGGAATCGAACCGAAGACCAAATTGTCAAAAATGAATGAAAGGACGTGAAATGTCTCGTCAAGTTGATACGACTTTTATAATTATCTATTTATTCATTTAACCCATCATCTAGATCGTCGAGAAAGCAATAAAGAGGAAGCAGTTATTCTACCGCCTGAGCAGTGATGTGCAAACATTATTGTGCTCCGGTAGGAGGGCACTGTAGCTAGTGAAATTACTGGGCTAAAAAGTCTTAACATCTTATGACTCTTGAGTAAGAAGCGTTGGTGCAGTGCTCCTAGAATTTTCACATAATTGTGAAATCCTAGGTAACACTGTACTGATTATGGGCAGCCGTTATCTCTTAACATCAGGAGAGCGTCTTGCTCATTTTCTACTTCATTACATAAAAAAAAAAGAGTTATTCTTGTAACTTGGTATGCAATATTATTCTATTCTATCTAGAATCCAATAACTATGACAATAATTATTATAATATGTACACATAGCTCATTACGATAAACACGACAATTTATAAACACACGTCGAAACAAACTTTTAAATGACTTTTTCCTTAAATAAACATCCACACACGTTCTCAAGTTTAATATGATCTAACACATTTTATTACTTTTGGTTACAATTATAATAATAATTGTATATTTAATTACATTAACAGTGTATCAAGGATTAATTATGCAGGCACCCAGCAGGTCCCTTTTTGTATAAAACGTTAATTTTAATAAGTTTTCTATATAATTACAAGTGTCCGATCCTTTTTATTGCCTTAAAGCTTATTTAAGGCGACATTAGAAATGCGGGTTTGAGTTAAACACGTATGAATTGTGTAAGATTGAGACAGTACTTAAAGTTAAGCATTAATCCTTATAGTCTAGTGAAGCTGCAAAGGATAGTGGTGAAAATAATATTCACAGATATATCTCACATTGCATCACACCACCAACCCATATGAATTTATTTTCTCCTCGCCCTGCATGGTTGTCTGGAAGAGATCGCTATTAGCGATAAGACCGCCAATTGTAACACTTAGTTTTTATATTGTTTTAGTTCTTAGGTTTTTTTTTGTATATTTTTTGTGTTCCAATAAAGTGTTATATCTGTCTATCTAATTTAATATAAAAAAGTTTGTTTTTATGATTAAAACATCAATAAAATTATTTTAATTCAACCAAAAATCTACAAGCATAATAAAAAAATATATATACCCGACCTGTAGATCTGTAATAATAGAAGATTTTCTCTTTTTAATGCAAAAACATGTGATAAATTCTAATGTGAGCATTACACACACACACACACACACACATACTCAGATAAAACACACACTCACATACTTAGATAAAAGTTTTAATTTATAGACTGTTTGTAGTAGTAGTACTTAATTTGGAACTGTATGTTAGTTTTGTTGCTTCATTTCCCTAACTTTGTTTGCACTCCTCCCATTGTCCAGTACGTTTTTCTCCAATTTCAGGACAAGTGGTAGAAAATGCAACTTTAACATTAAGTTAGTCCTAACGTTGTGCTGAATAATAAAATAAATAAAAATGTTCAAAGTTCAGTCACTGTTTTCCAAGTCGACCACTAGTCCGAGTCAGGAGCCTACCTGCATCCATTAGGATTCCGCAAACCCTTAGATCGCTCACCTACAGACCCGTTGCCCGTATTCTCATTTGAACGTAAAAAATAGGCGCTGTAATGTTAGGATCTAGTCCTGACAGATCAGGGAGAGATATAGAGACGATTTAGATCAAAACTTTTCCACTTTGTATTTGTTTTTATTTTAACAGCGTAGTTATAATGTAAGGAACCGAGTGTGGTGTCAATATTTTGTTAACTTACACTTATTTAGTTGGAGTCACTAAAATTTTGTGATACTTTACACACAATATCTTGTGAATCTGAATTTTACTATGAAATTGGATTTACTTCAATGCCGCTATACCCCTCACTAGCTCAAACTTTTTACCCCATTCTGTTGAAGCGTCAACATTGAATAATTAAATCCAGTGGCTATTATTATGAGCACTATGCGATTATATAGCCTTGATTTACGGGTAACTTTGCGACTAAAGTCAACACGGCGTTAACATTGAACATTTAGTGATCTGGAACAAACTGCTATCAACGATATGACCGCTGATTATGACACTTAAATTATCTATTGTATAGTGTTAAATATCATGTTTTTTATGTAGGTACTCTATTTTTTACTTAAAGTTTTCTATCTATCCATCAATCAAACCTTGAAGCCGTCTCACTTTTTTGCACTAAAACTCTGTATAATTTGTATCGTTTAATATATGAGCTTAAATTAAAACTACCATGACGCCCATAATATATGTAACAGTATGGTTACAGCATCTTATAAATAAATAAATATGAATCAAATAAAAGCCATAATTCTTCAAAGAGGAATATTTAAGCGCTAAGTTTTCCATTTTAGGAGGCTTCAGTGCAAGAAGTTGTCGCATTCGTCACCTTGAGATATGAATTAGTTATGTCTTATAAGTATGCGAGTTTTTGTAAGTCTCATCATTAGTCTTGTTTGATACTAAATTTAGTTTGATATATCTGTTACAGCAAATCTGCGAGAGCTTTGTTTTTTTTTTTCATTATAGGCAAGCCTTTGACCACGATCGAAGAGCAGGAGAGCTGCTCTTAAGGTAGATGTGGACGTGATAATAGCAAGCTAGGCTGAGAAGACGGAATCCCTCCCTAGCTTAAATGAACATCATTTTTTACAACATACAGTCATATTATTTATAAATTTAACTCTCTATTATTTGATAGTAAATTCATATTTGGTTATTTAATTTTATTTTAAAGTCACATGGTTATGCTATCAATAATGTGCAGGAATTACTCTGTTCCGGATTGAAGGGCAATGTAACTAACGAAATTTCTGGGCTCAGGGTGATAAGCACAGTGTTGCGCAATTTTATATTTCAAAACACTTAATTTTACTGTGTATGATACGAACAACTGTGATGCTTACTATAAGACATCTGGGCCTAGATTCTGGACAAAAATGAGACGACGAAGCAGCAAAACGCAACAAAAAAATAACCTATAAAACACATTTTTATTTTCAAAAACGCCTCTTTGAGGCGACCAAAACATGCTAAATTGAAAAAAATTAAGTTCCATTTGATTTTGTACTGGTATCGTAAGAATTTCCAAGATTTTTTCAAAATATTGTTAAAATTTGACAGTGGTCGTTAGCAAAACGAGAGGCGATTTTGGTCCGGAATAACCCCGCTGATTTACTCATGTTGTTAAACATTGTCATTAAAATAAATCTATTTTCATACATCGTCTCCACTACCTTAGGCTATATGCATTCTGTGACGCTGGAATTAGTGGTAAGTGTGGTCGGTTGTATGCAAAACTGAACCAGTCCCAGCAGCTGACGGTTAGACATCTATTAGCTGGTGTTATCTACATGCAAATTATTATTCCTCCTCTACTTTATTAAAGCGTTAGGATTAAAAATAAAGTTACCTTAGAGCTTCTTGGATAGGCACGTCCAGCTATAAAATTTTGTAATCTATTGCAGCTACCGTCTAGAAATATGTAATCAACTCGATTGATTTATTTTTTAATTAATAAATGCTTTAGTAAGAGTTTTACGCTTTTAAAATTCGCCATAATTTTATACATGTTATATTAGTGATAAGTCACAATAAGTCCTGCAAGGGGAGTGCCACTGAACACTTCCGTACCGCTGATGAGAAGGTACGCGTAACGCGTTTTTTTCTCGACGCGTTGTTAAAAAATTTGCCCTTAATGTATGAACCATGCTTTTTCTCTTCTTAGTCGTGTTCTTCATTACTTAAGGTCTCGTCCTTGAAATCCGACCGTAGCTTGCCCCGTGACGCGTTTCCTTTTCGTCCGGTCCTCGGCTTCCATTTACCAAGTACCGGTGTTCTATTTTCAAATAAGAAGATACCTCGTTAATATAAAACATAACAAATAAACATCAATTTAAAAACAAGACTCACATCCTCAAACAGGCAGTAATTCGCACATCCAACTATGTATAGCATATAATAAACGTAGAAGTTAAATAGCGTGTACTTGTAATTATTCACGTCCGTCCATCTTATTTAGATTAGACCTGTCTTTGTATAAAAACTAGGACCAAATCAAGTGGACGGTTAAGGGTTAGCGATTTTCAATAGTATTTGTACCTTATTAAACGTAAAGCTTTGATCATCATTTGTTTCGATGGTGATGATAAATTGAAGATAGGATAGGATCTGAATATAAATGAAAGCGTTTTGGAGTTTCCAATAACATAACTAGTTTATATAAATTAATGTATTAATGGGGCTAAGCTATTGTACAAAATTCGTTTAACCAACTTGGCTTGATCTATACTTTTATATCCACTGTAACATTTTATGAGCTCTTTAGAACAATAAAAGTGACTTCAATAAGCATTAATATATGACAACAATTAGTCGACATTATTCCAAACTAAATATTCTTGGAGTTTATGGAATTGGCCTTTCTAAATTATGGCAGGATAGTAATTTCAGGATCGTACACTTGTGCGTAAATTAAAATATAAGGTTATTTTAAATATTTTTCACATTGTGATTGTTTCAATTTCTTGTCTCTTTTTGACTTTCGTAATAAAATGTACACATGGAAATATAAATTTACGTTTAAACCTATGCTGATGCTTGAAATATACTTAAATCAAACAAATTGAGTCCAACGCACGCCCTTAACAGCACACACCCTATATTAGTAATGTTTTTGCGTCACAATATGCACGTATCGGAGATGCAGTCATAATTAGATGACTTATGGACTTGCACCTGCTAAAACTTTAACAATTACATTAATAGTTGATAACTAGTCCATAAGCTCAAAACGGATTGCAAAACGTTCGATTATTATGTTTTTCATTGCATATTACTAATACGTGATCTACATTCTGTTACAATAATTCTCTTAACTCATTAGGTGCTTTAGTTTCGTTTAGTTTAGATTTCTTAGAGCTTTCGTATTTTAATTTTATAGCAGTAGTCAATGCTAAAAAGGTAAGTAATTCAATTTCATAATATGACCCTGGTTATTCTAAAACATCCCTTCGTGACCTAGATAAATCTCGGAAGAATGTTTAGAAATATAAAAAAAAACTTAAAAGCATTTAAGACCTTCGTAAAAATTTCATCATAATAAGATATTATTATTATTATTTGAGGGAAGGTTTGATTGTGTAGACTTGCGAAATTATTTACATATTCTTAGAAACATAATTAACGAAATTATATTACTTGTAATTTTTTGTTTTATATTAGTCAATACCGAAAAGTTACTGTTTTAAAAACCGTAAAGTAGTTTTACTTACAAATTTTGTAGTGGTAGACCTCTATTGTTGAGACCGCCTGGAGAAGTATCACACCTATGCCAGTTATTCATACGCCTAGCAGTATGCTAGGCGGCATTATTGTGTTCCGTAATGAAGGACAATATTACAACCAAACAACTAACATCCTAGGGTGATATTATGTACAGTGCAGTGCCGCACAGATTTTTTCAAAACACTGTGTGGCACTGTGTCTGATAATATGGGAAATCATTGCTTTACACCGTGCGACTGATTTGTTCTTCATGACACTCACTCTCTTGGAACTCTTTATCACATAAAAATATTTCAATAGTTCTACTCTATACAGCTTATCTGAATGAATGTCCTTGGAAGGTCGCGTGGCGGAGTGAACGACCGACCGCTGCGCACGATGCTTGCTAATTACATACAATAAGCATCTATTTACATATAATTAGGGTTTCGCTTACTTGTTGCTTGTAAGGAATAAAATGCGCCGTTTTTCAATTACTCTATGCCAGTATCAGAATAGGCTACTACGGTAATACTTATTTTTTTTATATAATAAATTAAGATGATACACAGGAAACTTTAACATTTTTACCCATAGAGAATTTTTAACAATTTAAAATTTTTGGATTACGCTAACATAAACTGTTACTCCACTTTACGCAAATATTCGCGCGAAGTGTCAAATTCTCATTAAAAAATGCATTTAATTTTTTTTATTAAATTATTTCCACAATGTGGAGCTAATCTATAAACAAATGCCCAGACTGATATAACATTTAATATATTAAGTGTAATAAGTAATAAGTGATTTAGACTGGATATATAACATATTAATTTTCATCTGACTGTTCCTAGAACAGAAATACCTACCTATTACCACTAAGCATAGCCAGTAATATTTATTCTAAACCTCAAGAGCCCATAATTACCCGAGCGCGCAACAATGTCCCAAGCTAGGCCCATAAAGAAGATAAAGAACAATTTTTTCTAAGATCCGAGAAGACGGCCTTGATAATGACGAGCTATTTTATAACAAAAGTGGCACGTTCTCGCTGCCACATCCTTTTTCGGTATGATCCCGCATACGTATTGTAAAAATAAAAATCCTAGAGCGACCGAATACCTGCGCCTTATATTGCAAAGACAACATTTTAATAACCAGATAAAAACATCATTCGACCACTATCTGCTAGTCTAAATGTTATTAACCACTTATTGGTGGAGTTCAACCACTTTTAAATTGCACCTGCTAACGTTTGACAACGTTCCTAAAGTATATTGGTAGGAAATGCATTTTTAGGTTGGTAAATACTGCTCCTGCATATTTCTGTTAAATATTATCATATATCTTTCAATATTTCAACGCTGGGCAATGAACTTACTTAATTTATATATCTCTTGATATCAGTAAAATTGACATAAAGAAGTAATTTTAAGCGTGTCTTTTAAGCATTTTTTAATAAATTATAATTATGTTTGTGACTGCTCTTAAAAACTAGCTAGCCTAGCTAACTTATTTATTGCATTTTTTAAATTTTAGATCGAATTCACAACCCTGCCTGTACTCACTCCTGCATGTCCAGGATTGGTAGAGTAATAAAATAGAAAAAAATAAAAATGACTTGTGAGAGTGCTCAAATGTAGGCTACATTTGAATACATATTATGAATTTAGAGTTTAAGTTTGGTTTCATTTGAGTCACCAACGGTAGTGCCAAGTAAATCCAACAGACGCAGCTTAAAAGTAATAGACGCAAAGATGACGCTAGATAGATTCGAAAATTGCATATGTAGGTAGATAGGTACATACGAAATGCATGAAGATTTTCCCACGAATGTTTTGATTGGTCGTCGAACTCGTCAACGCGAGATCAAAGCTTGCCGCGATCTCGGCTCGTTGATATCTGCCTTCGAATCTTTGTCATTCGCGCTGGATCGACGCGAACCGACACTGACGTCACAAGCGCCGCTGCTGGCAATTATAAACCAACGATCATCAATTATGAACGAAAGAAACAACTGGACTGAGGTGCAAAAATATACGAGGCACCTTAGTAAGGCTTGTGACATGAGAAAGAATGAAGTGACTACTACGATTTCTTAAATCATAAGAATAACAAACACTACTTGTGTACTCATTGCTATGTTATTATAAAAATAGAAGCACCTATAGCATGCCTTCTTGCTTGTATACTTGCACACTCACAAATATTCCGACACACACGCACATAAACACATAAATCTGATCACACATCTACACTGCTACAGCGAGGTGATTGCGTTCATGCTTTTGTTTCATTGCGTGCGTGTGTGAATAAAAAAATTAAGCTGACTTAGAGTGCATCAATTCAGCTTTCATCAAATAGATTCCAGTAGTTTCTGTATACTTCATCATCAATAAACAACTTTATCACTTCATCGCCTTCATCGCGCTTAAACAACTAGGGGCCAGAGCATTACAAGTCCTGAATATTCAGTCACGCACATCTCGACGGGAGCAGGTTTTTATTATTTTTCATCGAATCATCACGATATATTTATTAACTAGCAACTTACTACTTCTTTACTTGTAAGGCAGAGCAATTTTTGTCTGCTAACTGCTATGTAAAAGCAGAGGTGCTTTAACATAGCACATTGTTTTCTCTAGTTGTTGGTAGAGCTCTAAATCAGTATAATTTTTTTAATAATTTTATTAAATCCTTTATTCAATTTAATTAATAATTAAATAAATTAATACAAAGTACGTATTACGTATGTAGTACTTTTACGGAGTTACATACATTTGACAATGGAGTAACAAGAAATGTAAATTAGGTGCATGATAAATTATGATTTTCATATCAGATAGACACATTTGTACCTAATATTTACACTGGATATTGTCTTCTATTTTAGATATTTAGATCTGGTCTTCTGTTGTGAATAAATTTTATTCATTTCATTTTTTAACAGTGCCACTTGCCACTCAGTGCCAAAAAAAGGTTTTAAACAGAGATAAAGCCCGTTAAGACAAACAAACATTTCCATGGCGATATTATATTAATTCGCATATTTAATAAAGAAAAAAATGACAGCGTACGCGACGATTACAATATAATTAGGGCAAAGGCACAAGGAAAGCCGCGAGAGATCAGCCGAGTTTCCAACGCTTAAGCTCCTAAAGATATTTTCTAATGACGTTTGGCTTGATCTTAAAGCCGACTTAACCAATTGTAAGATAGTGTTAAAACGGGCATATATTTCTGTAAGTTAGCTGGGTATTCACTAAGCTCGAATATGAAAATTATTTTATTGCTTCAATATAAAAATTACAATTTACTTATACTTTTTTTGTAGTAGAGCAAAAGTAATAGAGGCCCAGTATTAGCTTCAATGTCTGTAGAGGTCGTCTGAGCAAGTAGCATGCCTTTGCCAGTTATTCAACTGCCAAGTAGTAATATGCAGGCATTTAGGCATTACTGTGTTCCAGGGCAATGCTGCCAGCGAGATTATTAGATTATAAGTCATGATGAGATTCAATAACTAATACACCAGGGTCTGTCATCACAGTGCAGTGCAGAATTTTATATTTCAAAACACTGGCTGGCGCTGTCTTAAAATAATATGGACAATCATGATGCATACTATCGGGCGGGTACCTGATTTGCTTATCTTAATTTTTGTATTTCATACAAATATACTGAACTGTTTACGTAATTTTGCAATGTAGTATAGGTAAGCTATAGAAATACTTCAACAGCGTAAGTTCCAATTAATATTATCGTTGTCACATCTTTTGCTTATAACATCCATGATCAATTATGACCATTTAAACGAACCATATGACGGTGAAGGCTACGCGTCAAGCCATGTATGGCAATCCAGTGTTCGATCGGTCTCACTTATTGTTTTTCTTGGTATTCAGGTACTATTCGATATTGCCTAGATAGCTCAAACTATTTTAGTACGTGAATGCAGTTTATTTTATTGTTAGCTTCGTTATTATAGCAATCAGAAGGGATAATTAATGATATTACTGCAATTAATTCTGTAATGCAATATTGTTACATTTTATTAGTAGTTTTTACTTATTAATTAATAGAAAGTCTTTATTTTAATAATATAATTTAATTATATATAATTATATTTAATTATAAATAACAGTTATATCCAATGGTTTAACCCTCTGAAATGTTCCCATGAGTTTTACCAGGGTCTAAGCTACCAAATTTCAGCTTAATTAATTTTAATCGGTATGTCTTTATTAGACCGCTTATTAAAACACGTAAGGTATTTTATTAAATACTTTTATACCTACTATTTATATTACAATGTTTTAATTACGTGTTATAAATCTTTCTATTATGAAAACTTTATTTGGATTACTGGGAATTCTTTTTAAAATAATAAATACATACTTACATCTTCGACCTAAAAATTGCAAAACATGTTGATAACTGCAAATTTTATGTTTCAATATTCATCATATCATGCGATCAAGAGTCACTACCATATATTTTTATTTTTGCTCTTAACTTTTAAAAATATTCTTATTACACTACATCGTTAGCTCTAAATTCACCATAATATTATTAATAGGATTGATCGCGTGGCAAGATTCATATTGGATTCGTGAGCGCACCGATACAAAGAGATACTTAAGAGATACGCACACGATCATACGCATAAGATGCAGATATTTCGTATTGATACCGAGATGGCTACGTATCCGTAACACGCACATTTTAACAAATAAATGTCAGTTAATTGAAATTAAAATATGTAATTATTATTAAGATTTGTGTGCTGTGCGTGAGATAAAGTTTTAAGACTTATAAGAAGGCACTACTTATTCATACAATAATATTATAGGTATACTTATGCTCGCGGCTTTGCCCGCGTGGCAAATTCCTTCCTTAGCGGAGGTCTTCGTTATGAAACCTATATTATGTATTTCAAATTTCAACCGAATCCGTTGTAGTTGATAGATCAGTCAATCAGTCACTTTTTCCTTTTATATATTTAGCTTATCTTATCTTCTTATCTTATAGCATGGGCTAACAAAGCCAGGAACGTACACGGGATCTATTGTGTTATTCTCTTACCTTACCGTTTCCTACTCTTTGAAGTAAGTGGTTAATTGAAGCGGTGGTATAGGTATATTGCTTTTTCCTTCTGGAAATATTTTAAGATCTATTCTTAACTACCAAAATATACATAAAATATTATAAGAATCAGTGCAGACGTTTGGAAAGAGTTTGATAGCAAACACTGCGGAGATTTTTATTAAACAGACTAGAAGACTGCGCAACTTTGTTGGTGTCCGTTAAATGTAAGTCAGAAAAATATTTTGTAATTTTTCGTGGCCCAAACTGAGTCAATAATATTCTGCAAGCGAAGTTTAAACCTTAAATGATGGCATTAGGCGTTACTTTACGATAATTATTAGTTAATAAATCCACATTCCTCGGTGAATAAATTCTCCCTTTACGGGTAATTTCCAAATGTGCAAGCATATTATGTGGGTCGGTATATAGAGTGCCACGAGGACGCCTCGGGGAGCGCTCCTCCTCCCATTGTGTCGTACAATGCGCTGTAACTTCTTACTAACAAGGGTTAACTGGGGTGCGAGGCATGAGAACTTAGCAAGCAGGACTTTTTAATGAAAGATGTTTGAACAGCGTCCAACCTATAGGATCGTCGGTACTTATGAACATGGCGGCTGGTAAGCTTATATGTAGGAGGCAGCTCCAACAATGTTGCAGGTCAATTGGTGATATTGGAGGATACGTTACAAGTTTACAAGAATAAATTATTACAATATGGGAACTATTATAATATCCTACCTCTATAGGTAATATGTAATGTTTGGGGACATCATTCCACGTTGGTTCACGACTAGATAATAAAATAAATTTAAAAAATGTTATAGGTTTCCCCTCGCCACTCAACTCAGTAGAAGACGAAGGTATTAGTTCTTCAACCGCCGCCAGCGACTCTCCGATTGTTGTCCTACCTACAATTATGTAATGGGAATGAAATTTTGTGCGTAATTTTACAAATTTAAACATTCTTTCATTTTATTGTCGATGTCATCGAGCCTCACCAGGCAAGCGTCGCCTTGAACTCATTAAGCTCACTTATAAACAAGCCAGGTATAAAAGACATCAACGAGCACCCGACAATTTCTTGAAATGTAATTAAAAATCTGTACATTTTGAAGTGGACATTGATCACAGTTATATTATAATAGAAAATTATTGTATGCGTGTATGTTTGCTACTTCATCATACCTATGAAAATTGACTTAAAATTACCTACAGGTATTACCTAGTAAATATGTAGGCACCAGTAAACTTACATCCACATATAAATAGTTACTTTATGAGGCAGAACCACTTGGCTAGTGTTTTTCTACACATTGTGCAGTCAGCTATAAGTTTATAACTTAAACCTTTGTAAGCCCAAAGCGTACACACATTTGTAAAATCAGTAATAAGCGCTCGCTTTTGGCATATTGTATTGACATACGATAAATATTTGTGCGATTGCGGCACGCACAGATTGCGGCAACGATTCTCTTTACCGATTCTTTCGCTTCAGGCTGTAAACTACGGCTCTGCGGAACCAATGACGTTATATCAATGGATGTAGAAAATTGGAACAAAATTTATGGTAAAATTGTCCCAAACATCCATGCAAGCTCGTAGAGAAAGTTGTTAGTTATCCGCTGATTTTTTTCTAATAAAGGAGATAAGTTCACTTAAGGACTTCTTCTCCACAATTTCTTATACAGTTCTTCTGTCGAGTCGTATAGCTACAATAATTTGATTACAATTAAATAATGATTATTGGCCAATATTAAGCCAGTTCTAGTCTAGTGCTCTTTTGTTTACTTCAAAAAGGTCCTCAACTGTGTAGATTGTGGGATATTTAAAGTAATAAAGTCAAAACCAAGCAACGTCCACTCAAAGAATGGATGTATTTCTTCTTTTCTTATTTTCAATAAATGTTGTTTCTCTTTAAAAAGTAAAAAATATCGTCTTACACTTTTTATTGTTAACCATCGCCTCCACGTCCCATGATTCATTATTACCAATGTATAGAACACTAGTTCAGTAGACGGTTAGTTTCCTGCACATTTCATATCAGAACAATCTTAGACTGCACAGATTCATATTGGTATCTACTTGCCTATCGGTTGCTCATACTTTCTACTAGATTTGAAGATAACATTCGTGGTACCTAATAAAGATAGTCTTTAGTAGGAGTAGTTTAAAGATAGTTTTCAATAATGATATTATAATCTTTAGGTACTTCTTTAGGTAAAAGTTTTTTTACAACCGTATTTGAAATTCAGCAAACCCATTTAATAAGGTACTACATAATATTATTATACAGAATAAAAAAATATATAAAATAATAGGTATATCACAAACACACAAATCAAAGGCAAAAATATTTAAAAATAGCAAAATAAAAAATACTTTATACTCCAGGGAAACAAGAATATTTTCTTATATCCACGCTGACCCCACCCTAATAACACTGATGCTGCAAACATCTACAGGCGACGGTAACCGCTCACCACTAGTAGGCCGTCTGCTTGTGTGTCTTTCACATTAAACAAGCTAAATTAAAAAAAAAAAAACGATTTAAAACCATCTAGCACCAAAGTACTCGTCAAGGCGAATCAAATGAGCCCAAACTCGATGGGGTTGCGCCGTTTAATAACGGAGTTCCTATGACCACCTTGCAGCTCTATCATCAGATCAGCTCGATGTCACAATAATATTGCATTGTCATCCGACTTACATAAGTGTGCAAAATTTCAGCTCATTCGGATATTGGGCAGTGGGTCAAATTAAACTTGCAAGATTTGATCACTGACAGACAGACTGTCAGACAGACAACATACACGTGCAATTAATTAAAAAAGCTTGTAATAAAGAAAAAAACATTCTTAGATTATTGTGTAATAGAAACACAATTCTTTTTTAATTATTTTCCTTTATTAAATCCAACACATTTACCTACGTTTGAGCTGTCAAAACAATCTTAAATAATTACATTAATCAATAGAAGCCATACGAGTAGACGCGTTTATTTAATTTTCGATCGCTTACAAATGCATTGGATATTAGTGCAATTAGTATCTATCCGCCTTTGAACATGGACAAAAAAATATTGGATGGAGTTTGCTGAAGTAAGTAATGAAGCACCTACACTGCTAATTAATAGGTTGACATGAAAACTTGATGTCCATATAATTAATAATACCAAAATAGTTTATAATAAAGGAACATACATATTTAAAAAATAATGTGTTTTTGTAAAAACACTTACTTGTACGTACACGCATACACACATAAAACAAACACATTCTGCTACTTCAGACACCATTATTACATAATGTAAGTTTGTTATGGGAAATACCCAGCCGTGGACGAACTGTTGATTATGAAATTAGTTTTAGGCACTTGTATATTATTTAAACAAGCAACTGGGTTTATTAATACATATATTGCGGGTGCGTCATTACCATTTTAATAAAACTACTTCTAGTAAATTTTGTGTTCGTCAAATTGAAAATAATCATAAAAACCATTAACACGTGGGTGCATTAATCGATGACTTAAATTAATATTTTCTTGTTCCCTTTTTACTTTTAATTTAACGCAATAGCTTAAGGAATGCGCGAGCGCCACCCTTAAAAAGCCTAATTTAATTTAACAGGTAGGCAGCGTTCATTTAATCATAGGCTTACCTCTAAATTATATGGTCCGATAATGGTTGCCGAGCAATCAGCAATTCTTCATTTTTGCTACTGTTTTTTTGTGTCTAGAAAAAACTAAATCTCAGCCCCCGAACAGCTACTCCTTCTGGGAAAAAATTGTGTGGAGCTAATTTTTGTTTGAATTCAATGTTCTCTTTGTGAAAAATGAACGAATAGTTTATTTTAATCACACTTATTACTCATAATACTTATTATTAATATTATCTACTATTCATTTATTTACTCATATTTAATATATCATTGCCTACTAGTTGTAAAAGTACAAACTTATCCACGGTTAGGTAAATAAAACATAGATATCTTATTAGAACAATTACGTGCGTATTCTAAAAGTGGTTACGAAGAAGGGAGTCACAAACAGCACACAGTATTTTAATAAATTACATTGAAAATTGTTGATCCCCTTACGTAGTCCCCATACAGCCTGATCAATTCTTAGAACCAGCTTTCTCTAAGCATAGATTGCCTATCACAAAATAATCAGCACCTTTTTACAAAAATTACAGAGCGCTAGACCAGGAGAAACTCCGATAAGATTGGAGGCATCATTAAAATCCAATGACTGTGCAGAAACGAATATTATTATAAAACATGAGACTTGGTTATGATCTGGGAGCATGTTTGGGCACGTATTCGAGGAGTTTTTACCTCAGTTTACCATTGGTAGTCGCTTGCACACGTACCGTTCAAATTACAGGGCTGATGTTAAAACTTAGCACTTGTTAGGTGTCAAAATTGCCATAATTTCAAAGAGATCTGCGCCCCGCCTCGAGTTAAAGCAAGCCGACCTTTTGCCCAAACCGAGAATGTTCAAATCAATATTTTTTTTGATGATTTGTGGCCGCACCCAATACGTCCAAATTGGACGATCGGATACAAAATCGCTGGCGATCGTGTGAAAATAATATCGATTTAAGCCTCCGCTTCCGCATTTAAAGCTGATGGATTTTTATTGATACAAATTTGATTTATAAAACTGCCTCATTTGTATTTATTCGAAGCAAATTCAATACTGCTGCAATGAGTAGATACTTTATTAATATAATTTAGCTTTTAATGACTTAAATGCAATTTGTTAGTACGTAAAAAAAACACAAGCACTACTATTTCAATCATTCCTTCCAATTTTATATTATAAAATAATGTTTGTTACTTATTCTTGCCAAAAGTGCTGTACTGACTTAGTTAAATTTTGATATTATGTAGGAAGCTTAGACTATACCTATATCGACACAGGCTATATTTTGACACGTATAGGTATTATTATATTAAATTTCAACCGGAAGTCAAGAGAGATCTCAAATCTCAATATAAATAATTGATCAAGTATCAATGAACGATAAAACAAGTATTTACACACTTCCGCTCTTGGGTAGTTCCCGTTCGTACACACCTCCATCGTTCACACTGTTACCGAACGGGAAAAGGTCAAAAAAGATGTTTCGCTCGGTCACAGTGTGTCCGATCGCTACTTTTTTTTCCCAGCCGTTCACACCGTCGTTAACAGTGTTAACGATCGGGAATAAAAAGTTTCGATTGTTCGCAGTGTGGACGAACGCTACTATTTATTCCCACTCGTACCTAAATCACACCTGAACTAACTTTTATTTAAAAAGTTCTTCTAGTGGAATCGCGCGCACTTCGTGGCGCATAAAACAGTCAAATAATGCCTACATTTATTGTTTTATTTATTTTGTTAGTTATACCTAATTTGGTACCACTGCATTTCAAATCTGTAATATCTTCGAAAGTATTTATTCAAATCTTTCTTTTGATATAGAAAAGGGCCATATTTTTCTATATCAAAAGAATTTATACTACATACATAATATAAAATCGCTTCGTTTATAGCGAGCGTATCAATCTTTAAGAGAGAAAAGGGTGCACCAAATTCATCACTTTATGAATTGACTGTCACGCATTACGAAGTGCGCGCGGGTCAGCTAGTATAATAATATATAATATTATGTATTAAGAAACAATGTTATTCAGATTATTGAATTGAAATTGGTTGCTTGTGTTGCTTTTACGGCAAGTAAGTACGGCGATACCGCGCCAGTAATAATAAGGCATAGTTTCGCATACCACCTCAACCGCATATCCTAGTGCATTATCTACAATGACCTTGAATTAGCCAATCAGAGAGCATTGCAAGTGTGACGCCGCGCCGGTAACCATACCTGTGGGAACCTGTTTAAAAAGGACAGTACGTCACGATTTACGCAATAGCCATGATGGAACAGCGTGCGAGTAGTTTGAGTGGAGAAGTAACATTAGTTTACATAACAAGTGAATTAAATTAAAAAATTTTGATGGCGGCCATCTTGGATTTTAAATTTTATATAGTGGGCTGTATTCTACTTGTTAAGCCCTTTCATTTAATACCCAAATCGATGGGGTCGTGGAAGAAAAAAGTAATTCGCCATTTTGTAGCGGCGGCCATCTTGGATCGATTTCCACCAAACATAGCTAAGAACACTTTCGACTAACTCTACGTTAAAAAAAAAACTAAATCAAAATCCGTTCATCCTTTTGGGAGCTACGATGCCACAGACAGACACACACACACACACACACACACACACACAGACAGACACGTCAAACTTATAACACCCAGTCGTTTTTGCGTCGGGGGTTAAAAAGAAAACACGGGACAATTTTGTTACATGGTGGTCACCAATATTATAAAAGGAGAGCACATAAAAGTGGGTCACTTTTGTGTGCTCTCCTTTTATTGCATCTTGACTAGATACATTTGCATCTTGACTAGATACAAAAATTTATACAAGTGAGTTAATGCCGTTTATTTACAAAGATGAATTTAAATACTCACGAATCGTTTAGTGTAAAAAAGCACTCGTCAACACTGTGACCGAGCGAAACATCTTTTTTGATCTTTTCCCGATCGTCAACAGTGTTTACGACCGGGTATAACTGATCGGGAACGTTTCGAAAAAAAGTAGCGACCGTACACACTGTGACCGAGCGGAACATATTTTATGATCTCTTCCCGTTCGGTAACAGTGTGAACGATGGGGGTGTGTACGAACGGGAACTACCCCCGCTCTTCATTCACTTTTGCTTTCTTTGTTCTACGTCGTGACTTCATATTGTTTGAATCATAGAGGAACAAACAAGTTTACTTTCAATTATGAAACGATGACGAGGCAATCAAGATAAAGTTACGTTAATGTATTGTATGTATTTGATTTATTAACGGGCTCTAGGTTTGATTGAAAAAATATTTTTTGAACATAAATACATTGTACCTACTCTTTTGAAACTCCAATAAGAAATGCCATTATAAAGGCCACATTTTGCAGAAATGAAACTAATGTTTGGTTGCAGAATGGATTAGGCGGATCGACTACTTGTGAGTCTGTTCTTAACATAAAAAATCTAGAAAAAAATCATATTCAAATAACTCTTAAATATTTTAGATCGAGACAAATTGTCAAATAAGAAACATATTTATCAACGAATAAAAAATAAAACAAGTAAGGTTTCAATGGAGTTTAAATAGCTATAATAGTAATATTAACACTATTGTGATTCGATTAGTCTCGCTCTGAAGTCGATAGACAGCTTTGATTTCTGACAAACGAATTCATTACATTTGACGGTAATTTAACCGATTATGGAGTATAACAATAACCTAGTTAAAATATCGTTTAAGTAGACTTTGATTTTGTTACTTTTATTGTAGTCTAGTTTATAAGTCTCTCAACATTCAATATTTCTACAAAGAAGTAAGAAGACGAGTAATAGACGAGACTAGATGAGTTGTTGATAGTAAAAGATAACGCTGCCCATAATTAGTACAGTCCTACCCAGAATTTCACAACGATATAAAATTCTAGGTGTACTAATGCTGCTTAGGTAAGTGTCATTAGACTATAATTTCGATCTATTTTTCTTTTACCATGTTATAATATTACCTGTAATATGTATAATTTTGAAACGTGTAGGTATGTTCGTTACCTTTTCACGTCATACAAAATATAATCAATTGATTAATAAATTATAGAAAGTATCCTAGAATAAATTTTATTTATGAAAATAGTTTATTGAAACTCAAAAAAAAAACTGCCGGCGAAAGCGTTGAATCATTTTTCATAAGATAATGATTTAGGCTAAGTTTAACTGTAAAATTGTTTCTTTGGCGTTTGCCGATTTCTTAAGTCCGTTTTACTCCATAAAACCGCTTATTTCACACTAAATTTTATAATCTGTGGCATATAAAAAAATCGTCTTGAAGTGTATTGATAGTGGAAATTAGTTACATACACTGTATCTATTCAGCGGTCAACCAAACGTGAAATTGCTTATGTTTGGTCTAGCATAAGTGTGGCGACAACAGAAAACACACCCTTTATTGTACGTTACGGGAATTGTGCAAAAAGGGTTCTACCTGCTAACCGTACAACCTACCTACAGAGTTCAGACATAGAATGATGTATTATCTTAAAAGACGAGGAGAAACTTTTTCGAATAGTGGTATGATGTCGTCGCGGTACATTACACAATATTCACAAAAGCACCCTTCGATCTCCTTAAGGACTTTTTTCTTATGTTTAATTTCAAGTCAACAAGATGGACGGTTTGTATCACAGATCATAATATCAACCTAAATGCCGCGAGACTAACAATTTTTAAGAAATGTGTCTCACTCTTTTATTAAATTGTCCTTTATAACTTTGAAGTCACAGTTGTATGAGAACTGACAGTAAGTGATAGGGCGGAATTTCAAAATAATTGGGATACCTGAAATTAGATGATGTAAAAAAAGAGCGTTTTAAACAGAATTTTCTGTTTTTACACTTTAATACGACATTTAATATCAATAGATGTTCTTACATAAGTGATGTGCAACTCAGATGACAGCCAAGATTAAATGCTAAATATAGAATTTCACCGTTTACTTTAAACACGTTGACTACTAACTTTGCGAGATACGACGTCTATATTTTTTTATTTGTTATATTTAGGTTAACCTTTGACCACGATTAGGCTTATTGTTAAGCAACGATGAGGCCGTAGATGGCGGCAGACTAAACCTAGGCCGGATAAATCTCTCTCTGGCTTCACTGTACGTCATCTCGGCATACGGCTATAATGACCACATGGTTTATCTATCTTGGTATATTACCTGTGATTTCAAGTCAACAAGATAGACCCGGTCTCAGCGAACTCCTAAACAATTGTTGCGTCACGGTCAATAGAACACGGTCGTTTTTGTGCAACTTTTTTTTATTCCACTTAAGGGTTTAGAACCCGTTACAATGTTTAGCCTCTCTAATTTATTTCGGCGCCAAAGATTTATAAAGAAAAAACAGATTATCTGGTTTATGCGCACGCAATGCTTTAATCGGATTTGGAATCTTCTTACTTGGGATCTATTTGAAATGTAATTGTGTGGGATAATCGAATTTCTTAAGTAACCCTTTGGTATTTGCTCAATTTGGTAATACACAGCGCCCAATTATTATTATTATTTTCAATTAGTTTAGAAACATTTAATGCACTTTTTTTGTATGTAAGTTTATAATAATTTTATTTTATTATCATTTATCTTTATTTATCTTGATATCTATTGAGGTCTTGAGAATAAAAAAATAGGAAAGTACCCGCTGAAAAGATTTGAAGCTTAAAATTGATTTAAGAAGTTAAAAACCTATAACTCAAATCGATATAATCAAAATCGATGTATGAGCTTTATTATTTCAGTGTTAAAATCTATCTTTTATTAAAAATATGTAAGGATATGCAGCGTGCAATTTAAAATAGAATAAATTCAATCTACAAGTATCGTTTCTCCATATTTAAGTTCCTAGACAAAAGAAAAACAATTATTCCATCGATTTCCAAACGAGCAAGTCCTAGAGCTGCAAAATAATTAAAATTTTCTGCCGATAAACGTTAAATAAAAGAGCTTGAAATTGATGAAAGGCTTTTTTGCAATATTCTATATCCTATTTTAACGCCTATTGTGAGAAATCGATTTCAACAATAGATTAGATCTCAGGCGTCAGTTTCTCATTAGTTGTTTTGCTGCAAAAAGCGAAGTTTTTATATCGCACACGTTAAAGGAAGCGGATGTGTAAAGTAACCCCCACAGAGATTCTTGATACAATATTGTTTATTTGAAGTGCTATCGGAAGTATCTTTACGTTTACAAATAAATTCAATAAGTTTTCTAAACATTTTGCACAATCTAAAATTGTTGTGAATTGGACTACTCATAAAGCGTGGACACGCAATTTCGGAGTAGGCAAACAATGATGGTCAACCTCAATAAATAATGTCGGACGTTACTGTGGCGACAGAGGCCACTTTAACAATAATGAAATTATTTCAAATCACTCACGCCTTAAAGCTCGTGCCATTAGAAAGATTTATATTTAGGCACAATAGAAATCGTAAATTCGCATTCGACTTTAGAATTTTACGTTCAATTCCCCGAGAAGGAAATAAATGGCGTACCAATTATTCAGAATGCACCCAACCGGAAGTTTTCGAGTTTTATCGCCTGATTTTAAACAAATATGAAACGTACAAGCCCTTCCTAAGCTGAGCAGAATAGAGGATTACACAGAAATCCTGTTTTTGTTTGTTTTCTTTGGCGTAATACTATTGTATCGATCGGCTCGGTCTGACGGCTTATGTAAGAAATTGGTGGAATTTGAACACGTTTAGTGGCTACCTTCGCCAGGTAACAAGCCACTAATTTCATCACTGTAGTAGGTGCACTAATTTTGTGATTTACAACTGGAATATAAGTTTCTCAAAAAGTGACCCGAACCTTAATCTCTGTGGAATCTGATTAACAAAAAACTGAATGTGATACAATCAATAAGACCACAAACTACGAAAAAACGTTGCTCAAATAACAGATTTGCCTCTTTGTTAACAAAATAAACAAGCTAATTATTTAAAAATACCACAACCTTAGAAATTAGTTCGAAGATTTTATCAGAAATATACGACAGGTCCAGAAACAAGGGCTGTACAAAAAACGTCCACTAAAATATTAACTAGAAGTAACACCTTTGCGATTGGACGTATCGTCTAGTATCGAGGCGACGGGTCGATTCATTTGTCAATAACCCTCAAGCTGTATTTATAAATTAAGCTGCGAGATAGAAGCTAAAAGCATCGGCTTCTGTATCTAAGGCGAGGCGTCAGAGTTATCAAAATTAATGCTATGAATGATCGGTATTGGCGTACGTGGGAACAGATAACACGACTATTCTTAAGCTACTTACAAATACCACTCCACCACCACTCCTAACATAGTGTTACAACTTGTTAACGACCTTTAAAATATAAAACTGATATTGATTTTACGACTAAACGATATTTCTATCACGTTTTCACTTTTAATAAAAAGGTGTTGCTATCTTATACACATTTATTTAACGAACTGAATATCTCTATCGTAGGAGAGCAAAGACTGTTTAATCAAAAAGTTCCATTTAATTGGGTCTGTGGAAATCTCATATTTAATTAATAAGTTGGTGGTAATTGGATCAAGTCAGTCGGAGTCTGGCGGCCTCTTTGCTCGTCGGTCGAGCTGATGGATTACATCAATCAGCAGTTCCAATCAGTATCTTCTATTTGATATAGTTGAATTAACACCGTCACGATCAATAGTACGTAATTGTTTTCATATTTGTCACTAATTACGATAAGACCGCCGATTGCAACATAATTATATTATTATACTTTTTTTATACTTATTACTATGTATGTTAAGTTTTATGAACTTTTAATAAAGAGTTACTTATCTATTATGCTTTATATTATTATAAATTTTAGTCTTCTTGGTTACTCCAATAACAAGTAATGTTATCTGAAATCAGAGTTATATGTAGAAAACTTATAACACTCGAGATAACTGTTAAAAAGAGTGCGCTTTTTGCAAACTTTTTCCTCAAGGATATTTCTATATCACCGTTAAAGTTGCGGTCATTCAGCGGCCGGATTTACACCTGACTGTTTCCTCGCTAAATTATCCCTAAAGCATTGTCAGAGGCAGTCTTTTGCAGCCACATCAAACATACACCGACAATGCGGATCTTTCGAGCGGAGTTAAGACGCGTGCCTTTAATCTCTATTGATATAACGGAACGAAACGCTCTGCACACCTTACCATCCCTTTCATAAGACATCCTTATAAAACGATAGACCGCTACGTCTTTTATTTGATATTAGAGAACGGTGTTACACTTCACCGTTATAACAAAAACTGTTACAGTTTTAGACGTAACTGTATCACATCCCTTCGATATTCCAAATCAATACCATCAAGGTGGAAGGAAGCAATACATTTTACTCACCGATCATGTTATTGAATTACTTTTAAAATTGATTCCGTGCTTCGGAGGTGCCCTGTTTGCAGAACGTTTGCATCTGCTGGGCCCGATGGGTTTTTTGTTCGACATTACGAACTGTCTCGATGTGGGCCTTTAATTACGGAGCACGTATGATGATAATTGTAATATAATCCTGTTGCAGGCAATTGTGAATGAGCAAGGTGGCATCGTAAAGACTGAATGCGCGTAACGCGATCTGATATACCTTCAATAGAAAGGTGTCCAAATTTGGCACGTTCCTCGTTAGGGACTCTTATCGTAGCTTCGATTGCACCTTGGCCTAGATAAATAACTATTCTTATTACTTGGACCTTTTATACAAATGGAAGCACCTATATTTAGTAGCAGATGTAAGGGTTGTATTCATATTTTTGTTATGATTTGAATGGAAATTTCGGCAAGGTGTGTTGAGGATTTTTTTGGCATGTGCCGATGTTACGATTATTTTTTGCACCTTTTCCGTATCAAAACTACTTATACTTATTAGAGTAAGTACTTAATATATAATATTTTACTAGAATTAAACTATTTTACAGAATTAATTAATATTATATAATTTTTAGTATGTGAATGTTATGCATATAAACAAGTCGTTCCTAAAAAGAAAAGTTAAAACTTGGACTTTTAAAATCAACATTGAAATTAGCTCGTTATTTTCTATGATTTGTGTTCATAGATGTACGTCATGGAATAATTATTCGAACAAATTATATTCGTTTTAAACATTATTGTTATATGTAGATAAGGTAAAAGATGATTTTTATGTCCTATAATTATTCTTCTGATCTGTTGTCCTATTAAAATCCTTGCAAAATTAGACGAAAAAATAAAACCTGAAGTACATTCACGGTAGTTTCGAGTTCGTTATCGCAGCACATTGTCGGCAAATACTCAAAGGATTATCGGCAGATGACGTATCGATTGCACAATGTGACATAATGAAAGGGTGGAGAGTGCATTGCAATGCAATTCATAGGGGCACTCCACTCCGCGGTCAGATCGCGTAACATGACACTTGGCAAAACCCTTTCAACATGTGTACACGGCTTTATTCAAGTTTGATGATAGATTTGACGTTTGCCAGTTGGTTAATTTCGCTGGATTTGTCAATTGATGAATTTGCAGCGCACGGTTTTGAAATTATTGGAATTCTACAGCAGAATAAGAAAGATCACTCGGATCAAAGAATGAATTTGGATTTTCCATTGTGTCATATTATAGGTTACTATTTCTCTATTTAATCTTTTTATTAGAATGTTATGAAGACTATTAAAATTCTTTTATCTCCAATTTACACGGGTATATAGAATAGAATAGAATTTATTGCCAAAAAAGAACAGAACAATACAATTTTGCTTATCATACAGGTAAGTATAACATACAGTGAGGTGTCCTTAATGCTAACCAGTTTAATTATTATCCGTAAGACTCAAACTAAGCTCAATTAAGGCTTGTATCTTGAGCCTCAGAGTGATATTCATGCGACTTTTTTTTTAAATTTAATAATATAAATTAATAAACGATAATGTTGAAGTGAAGTAGATTAATATTTAAAGTAGAGCAATATTGACGCCCGCTCCTTGATAACTGTGTATCATAATACTTATGAAACTATAAATTTATTTAAAATTATTATATGTCCCATACTGACCGTTTGTTAACACAAATATAGTATTTTTATTCATTAAAATTTTAAACAGGTCAAATTTACTCCAAAATTTCAAAATAGGGATGTTGACTAATTTTTGGAATTGCTTTTATATGATAGATAGACCCATTTCATACACGAATATCATATTTGTATGCAAAATTATATGATATTTCAATATAAAAATACGTAAATAAAAATGATTTTTTTAATTCTGGCTAAAACGTTCCGAACAGTCATCTGACAGCGCGTGACATCACACCACTGGCCTGTACTTACGCTTCCTAACCAATGTTCCTGATTTAGACACATTTAAATTATTCATTACTTAAAAACCACTGAACCGATTTTGATGTAACTTATACTGTGCACTTAGTTGGTCAATATTTAAGCCAAAAATAAAGTCAATAACTAAAATGTCTCTCTGAAAATATAAGATCCATTTTGGTTATTGACTTTTTTTGCTTAAATTTAGACCAACTTAGTGCACAGTATAAGTTGCATCAAAATCGGTTCAGTAGTTTTTAAGTTATGAATAATTAAAATGTGTCGAAATCAGGAGCATTGCTTAGGAAGCGTAAGCACTGAGCGTGGCGTAAGTACAGGCCAGTGGTGTGACGTCACGCGCCCTGATTGGCGGTCGCATTCGCGTAATAATTAGTAAAAATTATTGAAATTAAAATTGATTTTATTCCATTTTGGCTTGTAAATAGATCCTTAATATGTGATTGTAGGTTTTTAAATACTGTCTTTTATGTGAAAAACATAACTTTATATGAATTCGTAACATGTGTCAACATCCCTATTATGATTAAAACCCCGTAAAAAATTACGTTGCCAGTCCATTTTGCAGAAAAGAACACGAGTATTACCGCAAATAGGTGCTGACCTAAACAAATATTGCAGTTTGCCTACTGGCGCCTGTAACTTGATACTAATTCCATATCTTTTGTCTGTAAAGTACGCTGTAGGGAGCATGTTTTGATGTGAATATTTTTTTTACTCATCTTTTGACAATAGCCTGATATTAGATTGAAGCAGACTTAGCCTACAATATAGAGCTAGACATATCCCTTCTTAGCATACCTAGTCAATTTTGAATATTCCTCACTGAATACCTTTTACTTACCTTTCCTTTTTTTTTTGTTTTTTTTTTTGAATATTATTACTTTCTCCTTGATCTCCTCCATTATCCATGTAAATTTTCTCCTGGAACAGGTCAACTGATAGAAAATGATACTTTAGCATTAAGTTAGTCCTAGCGTTGTGCCGAATAATAATATTCAGTTGTAGTCTGATATACCATTTAACAATTTCTTTTGTATTAGACACTGGCATCTATACATTAAAACCTGATGGTGAGCAATTATATATGTACATATAATCATCGTTTTATTACGCTAATTGAACATAATTTGAAAGTCACGTCAGTACAGTAGTAGAGTAACATAGACTACTGGGCATCTCATATATTCCTATAATCTTATCTTTATTAGTGTCTCATATATTTAGTTAATAGGTACTCCTGAAGAAAAGGGTATTCAAAAAATTTGTAGGTAGTTAAGTATATTTTTTAGACTTCGAAGTTAAGAAGGGCAGAGACAAGTCGATTAATTCATTCATACGAACCACTGTTGGTTTCTCTTAAAACTTTGAAGAAAAACAGCCAGTGACAAAACAAACCTCGATGAAACATACCACAGTCCCGATCAAATCGCATTCGAAACATATTAAGGACAGGTACAAATTACAAACGTCGCAACTCGATCACCCGAGATGGTGGTCAGCGATAGACGCATAAAGACATAATTTAGCAACAAAAAGCATGGACTTGACTCTCTAGATTAGGACGTGGCATAGCAGTCGTAAATCTCTGTAACTGCTCTACTTTTTTAGATAGAGGTTGGTTATTTGTTGGTTGGTTGGTAATGTTTTGCATATATATCATAACATTATCGATTTTTAACCACTCCAAGTAATAAAACATAGAGAGTTATGTGGAGTACTCAGTAAACTATAAGTAAAGTTTAAATAAATACATCTAAATATATAAAAGGAAAGAGTGACTGATTGACTGACTGACTGATCTATCAACGCATAGCCTAAACCGCTGGACGGATTGGGTTGAAATTTGGAACATAGATTGGTTTTATGACGTAAGCCACCGCTAAGAAAGGCTTTCGCCATGCGGGCAAAGCCGCGAGCATAAGCTAGTCTGCTATATTACGAGTAAAATTATATCAGTCGTTGTTATATTTATTTTATTTGTACAGATTTTTAACACAACCCACATATCTATTTCCTTACGTGGCCTTAAAACCGAATGCGTTACCCCGTAGAATGGTCAGAAAGATTTGCTACCTCAACATGTATTTTTCTGAATAAAATTAACTATGTCCTATCTTCAACTTGACTTATCATCAAGCTAGATGAACGATGTAGTCATCGCGTTTTAATTAACGATACGGGTTACGATTGAAACGTCCTCCGGAAAGATGTGATTAGTCTTATTGCCCGACTGTCAGTTGTTTATGTTCGAAGGATTGCGTAGTTGGGTTTAATTTTATACGAGTTATATTAGAAGTTATGCTTTCAAACGAGTCCTTCTAATTACAGAGTTAGAATTGATTCAAACTATGCATTATTATGTCGCTCTTAAGCACAGGCTAAGCCCAGGCATTTTTATAGATGCACAAGGAGACATAAAAGAAAAAGCTCAGAGGCCAGTTATGGTAGTCCGTCTGTGAGTTTATCTATGGAAAATGGGATCAAAGCTGCCTCCGTCAAGTAAGTTCTAATATCATTATTGTTAACCTATTAATACTCCAGAGTATTGAAATCTGTGTCAATAAGACTCAGAAATATTTAACACTTTAACTTTCGCGATTTGAACTCATGTTAATTTTATTATTCGGGGCTTATCGCGTACAAAAATGGTTCGTGAAGCAATTACAATTAAAACATGATAATATTTTCAATTGAGAAGATGCGTTACATGATATTATAAATTTGTGTAGCTTCGATATTTTAAAAAAATACATAATATTTAGCTGAACTGCAATGCCAGTACGTACATTTACATAACTAAATTTAAATTCTTACACAAAAAAATCTGCATTTGATTGATGCAAGTATGGAAATCATAAGAGCTTGCAAAGAGCAATGGCGATCAAAGGAGCTCATTGTCAGTACAAGAAAAGGCTATCATAATACGCACTTTTAATAAAGCTAATGAACCATGCAACTTCCTGCGGCAATCGATAGACATGTAATCGCAACCCGGAAACGGCTTTGTCCGACGAAATATGTACGAAAGGGTGATACGGAGATATAGATTTTACGCTTGCAGGAGCATTTTTATATCGCTTTGTGATATCCGTGTTGACGGTGAAATCGATTTGCAGTTTTTTTACTGCAATTCAGATGATATTTTACTTTTGAAGTGCCGCGTCGCGGATGTCAAGTGAGCGAAAAAAGTGCGGGAAGAAGGCTTGGAGGGTATTGTCACCGTTTTTGAGTGATTGAGAGAACGCACAACTGAGTTGTCTCTATTCGATATGATAACCATTTGGGTGATGTTGCCGGCAATCGTCTCTGTAATGGGATATTTGTGGTAGTTAAATATAAATGAACACTTTACAGAAAACAGAAAGGTTACAGGCTAATTGATATAAGCGGCGATAGACTAATCCAAAAAAAACTTCGTGATTCTTATGCACAGTAGGTTGACATTTAACATGTAGGCAAAACTGATTCATATAACAGAATATAACTCAATAAAAACAATATATAAATTTAATGTTACAAATTGTTGATATTCTGTTCTTTCACGTTTTATTGTGGTTGCTCTTTAAGCATTATAAAAATCAACCAGGTAGGTATTTTATGTGTTTCCTGTAATCATTACATGCTTAATCATCTACCACGAACTGTTATATAGTTCAGGTCATGATGACTTATGACCGATTTGGGGTCGTAAAACTATTTGAATTCTCATCGTGGCGGGGTTCTAGCCCACCCATAGGTGCGGACAGTTTGGTCAAAGTCTCGACCACCTCTAAATCATCTCAACGTGTTATTTGTTTAGCCCCTTTTGATTTAACCGCCGCACGCGACCGTTCAACTGGTAAACATTTAAAATAAACCAAATTTATTAAAATTATGTTAATCGGTTTTGTGTTTACACTTCGATGGATATGGATAATAATGTGTAAACTGTTAGTTTTATCACAAATCTGTTAATTTTTGTAAGCAGCTATTTTGTTAACAAGCAATAATTTTGAATAAAAGAAAAAATATAGACTTAATATTTCACATCTAAATGGATGAGCCGATTGAGCTGAAATGTTGCATGGAGGCAGTTTAGATTGTTATAACGCGACTTAGGCTATTTTATTGGACAAGACAGCTCTCACTATACCAACATTAAATATATAATGAAAATTATATTAGAATTTTAAAAACTATTATAGCACGTTTCCGAAATAAGTTAGGATTGAAATGTATGCACACCGCCGTACCGCCGTGTATGCGTGCTGATGTAGTATTGTACACCGCCTCTATACATGTTCTCAATATTCCTTCCAACCAGGTTGTCTGTAAGAGATTGCTCTATGCGATAAGACTGCCGATTGTATACCTTAAGCTTTTATGTGTATTGTCTACTTATGAAACAATTTCTTGTAACCAGGTTTGCAATAAAGTATTATTGTATTGTATTGTATGTAATGTTTGTTGCATGTTATATTTTCGTAACAAACTAAGCAATATCTTTTAATTTTTAATCCATTCAAATTGCAACCATTTCTAGAAACGCAGCAAACTTCCTAGTATATGAAACGCGTACCACACACGTTTTAAGAGAAAACATCTTACAGAATTAACACACCGAAAACAGTCCCCATTCAAATAAATATATTCGCATCAATCGGAAACCGAGGAAGCCGCGACAGGCCTTGTAAATATCGATAGTCATCTTGACATACCGTCGGATGCTAAACGGGGACTCCAGTTTGATTTAAGGAACTTGATGCACCTATTCCGTTGGCACAGACTTAAGAAAGAAACCACACCACAAAAATGGAACTGACGCTATGTGACAAAGAATACGTTTTCTAATCTTTGAAAAATCGTAGCATTTTTTCTAAAGCTTGTCATACATCTTAATATGGTAACATTCCCACCGCTAATTTTTGTTATTATTATGTGTAGCAATGTTTATTTTTTTAAATGTTTTAGTTTATCAACATCATTTTGGATTCCTTCATAGCTAATTTTTTTCTATACTTTGTTTAAACAACTTTTTTGTTAAAAATCATGTTTCAATTGTATAATATTTTATTACCTACGATCTCGCTAAAACTAAAGTAACGATTCAGTCAATGATGGTAAGAATCTCCATCTCTATGACTTCACCGAAAAACTCTACTAAAACGTGGGTCTAATGGCCGCTTAGTGACACAGTTTTGTCGAGTGAATGTTATCTAGTCATTGCTGAAGCTTTCCAGTATAACCAGTGGTATTTGCCTTTATAACAATACTCTGTGACCATATGAATCGATTTCGTATGCGATTGTGATCACAATTGTTTAGTTCCATCGATTGCTATGCAAAGCGATCGCATCGAGCTCTGTTGTCTTCTGAATATGAATTGAATCTGTGAAAAGTTGTGTTGTATGTGAGTTTGGTATTAAAATTAGCTTCCAAAATATATTTAAAAAATCAACTGGTGTAATAGTTTAGACCGGTGACTAGTATTGCTATATTAAAAGACAAAAGAAATTGGTATTATACTCTTTATTACTGACCATAAAACGAAAACGGGCTGAAACGGGCATAACAAAAAATTTTCAGCATTATTTTCAAACATTTTATATGAACCAACGCACACTAGAGCGCAGCGGGTTGAACTTAATAAAGTCAACATAGACAAAACATAACGTCGAACTACATGCATCCATTCATTGTTCCTCTTATATTTTAATTTTTTTTATAAATGGTTTATATTATTTTACTAATTTTATTTTAGCACAGAACACTCGTAACACTTACATTGAACTTGTAGGACGCACAAAAAATATAAGCACACAAAATACATAACATAAACAACTATAACCACAAGCTAAATTATTACACACTCTAAAACAGAATTACCGTTGAATTAAACAAAAATTAATCCAATTAATGTAAATCTAGCACCCGTGGAGAGTATTAATCATAATACGAAGAAACTCTGCTCATAAATATGAAAGTGATCGCGGTTTAGGAATGTGTCAGGTGGATTTATAGCGGGGCAGTGCAAACAAGGGCACCGACTCACTGGGACATCTGATATGCAAATTGACTTTTGTTTAAGTTTACGGACCTATAAGATTGATTTAATTTGGAATATGAAGAGATTCACTATTATAAAGCTGATGCATTTTGTAGTGTGCTCTAAAACTTTAAATGATACTGAAGATGAACAAATCAGGTTCGTGATGGTTTTAAGCATTAAGCATCAAACACAGTGCTACCCAGTGTTTTAAAATTCAAAATTCTACATGCTCTTCATTGGGCCTGTAACCCTGAAATGTTGCTTGTATCTCATAATGCCCAATAATATCGTGCGGTAACATTGCCTTTCAGTCCGGAAGAGTAATGTCTGTACATTACTGCTTGGCTGATGAATATCTGGAAAAGGTGTACTTCACTAGGCCTCTACAATAGAGCCTAACACGACCATTTTATACGATTTTTAAAAAATCGTGTGTAAGCGTCGGGTTCTGCAGGCGTAAACTCCTGATGAAGGACGTCGTATTTTTCCGAAACCGTAGTTTAGATATTTTATACTCCACTATGTTAGACGTGAGTTGCGCCAATTCTGTTATTTAAGTCACGACAGCGTTAATTCAATGGAAGTACCTTAAAATTTATCTGAAAATTTATCGCACTTTTTTATATACAGCTAATGACTCAACATCAGCAGCACGTGTTACCAACTTATCCGTAAGATTGAAACCAAAATAAAAACAAAATAAAATTTTGGCACGTACGTTAACGACCAGTCGGTTTGGCAGATGTTATTTTTAGTCATTAGACGGAAAAAATCAATTATTACCCCTGTTTGTGTACAAAATTGATTACAAGGGCTTCTGAAGTTCACCGTAAGCGTGCGAACTGAAAAATGATAATTGAATACCGTCTAATCAAGATTTAACTATCCCTTTCTCACTTATGTAAGAGTCCATGTAAACAAAAGAGATGCACGTTAGGAAGTAATTGTTATCCCTCATGAGCCTTCCTTGCTGCCTTTGATTGATGAACAGAGAAAACGCCTCGAGTGAGTTAATCACGCCTAAATTCAATATAGGATGTGAAAACAATAAACCAACTTTTTGTTTTCTTAATGTTTGTTTTGGGAATTAGCTTAATTTTTTTGTGTGTTTCATTTTGACATTTGAAATGAACTGGCGATATAAAATATTTTAGCTGTATTCTGATTTTTTTAATCGACGTAAAAATTCTGTGTATAATATAGAGTAACATAACTTTATCTGTTTGTGACATTAGATCAGATAACACTTACAAAAACTTGTAACTAAATAAAATTTCATTCAATTGCAATTTCATTTGTTTCAGTTTAACTGCATTAAATATGAATTAGATATTGGGAAGTAATTAAAATTGAATTTTTTTAACTTTTAATTTTCATTCGTACACAGCAACTTGTATAACTTTTTAGTACGCTCCTATTTTATTAACAGTCTTGAAAAAAAAAATTACACTTAATGTAAATGTGTGCGATAAGACAAAAACTAGCAGCTGTTTTGCAACGAGCCTTATGTACCACCTGTAAAACCATTTTAGCAAACTTAATTAGATGTTATCTACAATTTCTGAATAGATTCCCAGAAAACGCTTACGATAGGCCTAACCAACATTGTAAATGTCTATAAAATTTCGTCCTACGAGGAATATTTTTTCTGATATCATCAAAGTAAAGTCAAGAGCCTATTAGAGTTGCGTCAAACGTTTGACGGAGACTAGAATTAAGATAAACGCTTCCTATTAGATCCATTTAATGTTGGAGCAATTCGGGACTATAAATATAATGCTTTTAATCATAGTTAGTGGATAGGTCCGATAATTTTGTGTAATCAGAACAGGGGAAGGCTTAGATCGGTTTAAGGAGATTTTGAAAAAATATTTCACTGCCTATTTTTTATCTCTGACCTTTTTGCATCTATAAAAGGTCATTTTAGCAGCGTCTGTTGTAAAGGTACGATGCTTACGAAAATGATTAAATAGTTAAATAAAAGTAAAATCAAGTAAAATACTTTTATACTCACAGTTTTTATAAAATACTTTGTGTTATATACGTGTGAACCTATAATTGGCTGTATGGTGTATAAACTGTTAATTATTAAGTTTTATTTTTAGCTGTTGGTTTACCTAAAAATAAATAAATAAATAATAAAATGGTTAAACCACAGTAGTAGTAGTAGAAGTAGTAGTACCAGTAGTAGTAGATAGTAAAATCGATACGGCAATAGTAGTCTTTTTGATAGAAATACACCAAACGTGTTCCACAGTTCATCAGTACAGTCAACTACAAAGAGATGTATTCATGTTAGGCTTATAAAATGAAGTAAATTTTCATTTGCTACAATGAACTACCCTTGGTTTGTGACATTTCTAGTAGCAATCAAACTTTATATTGGGAGCGTATTCGCACGCATAATTTTTTTTGTCCTAATTTTGTTGCGCCGAAAATGTTTCGCATAACTTTTTTTAGACTAATCATAATTGGGCATAATTATATCTAGACATACTTATGTCTTGCCATAACTGTCAGTTGCCCTAACGTTTTTTAGCATATATTTGTAAAGCATAAATTTGTATGTCATAATATAAGTACGCATAATTTTGTTAGTCCTAATTTAATTTGTCCGAAAATGTTTCGCATAACTTTCTCGGGCATAATCATAATTTTACATAACTATATTAAGGCATACAACTAATATTGTAAGTTAATAAAATTATTTAGGAAAGTAGTTTATGGCACCCAGTAAGATTGACTGTCACAAAACCGACTCGGATAATTTTGGTTAGGTTAGGTTTGAACAATGTCCACAGTGCCACGGCAGCGGTCAACAAAGTGCCAAAAATGACCATCCACTTTCTAATTCAGAGAGAGGGTAGGGTATAGAGGAGATTAAAATGAAACAACCGCACAGTAGCTAGTGAAGTTACTGGGCTGAAGAGTCTTAACATCTTATTACTCTCAAGTAAGAAGCGATGACGCAGTGCACCCAGAATTTTACTTTGTAAAATACTGGGTAGCACTGTACTAATTATGAGCAGCGTTATCTCTTACCATCAGGAGAGCGTCTTCCCCGAATTCTTACTTCGTTCTATAAAAAAAACCGTGAGAAGGCTAGGTTAGGTTTTAAGTTAGAACATTGAAATTAATTATTTGTTTCTTTTAGTATTAATAATATTTTGCCGATTACAATCCTGGTAATAGTATTATGACAAGATATCACTTTGCTAAAAACTTAGGGCTGGATATATCATTATACTGAAAATTATTAGGGCTGGATATTATTATGTCGAAAAATATTAGGGCTGAATATAATTATGCCAAAAAAATTTATGGTAAGATATTTTAGGCGTTAAAACAATATGCGTAACAATTTTATGCGTAAATATTATTATGCTTAAAAATATTATGGGAGAAAAATTTAGGCTAAAAAAGTTATGCCTAAAAACTTTAGGCGTTTTGATGTTTAGGCTGAAAAACGTTATGCCACATTAAATTAGGACTAAAATTTTTATGCGAGCCAATATGGACCCCTTTATATTATCATCGACTCGTTTAATATGTAACAATGATGTATCCCACTACTTTTCCTTAGGTGATACATAATAAAAGCATTTAAAATCAATCGAATATAGTATAAGATTTGGTGGATACTGAAAATGTCACGAAGTAAGGGTAAATAGTTTTTGCACACCAAAAGTTCCTTCATTTTGTAAGACTAACATGGATATATCTCTTTGTAGTTGACTGTACTCTGTGTATTTAAAAACACAAACACATTAAGTATGTTCATTAAAGAAAACATTATAGGTAAGCCTTTGACCACGATCTCGCGAGATGTTAAGCGACTATGCGGCCGTAAATGGCAGCAGACTATACCTAGAAGGCGGGATAAATCCCTCCATGGCTTCACTGAACATTATGCCGGATTACGGAATGGAAAAAATGAACTGAAAATCCTATTGCTTTCCTTATCTTTAATCCCCATTTTTGCTAATGCTAGTAAAAACCAAATTTTCATCGATTAGTTTTGGGATAATTAATGTTACAGAAATCTTGCCTGCTTGGTAAAAGACTACCTACAAAACTGAAGAGGCTTTAACTTGCAATGTTTTGTATGTCTGAAACAATTCAATTTTGTAGTACTCACAGAATTTAATTCTGAAATATTTCAGTCGTATTGCATCTCCACTCATTTTCTAGTCGACGATCGTCTGTCAGCCATTGGTCATAATCCAAAGATAACGCATATATAAATAAATAATAAAGTAAATTGAAATCCCAAGTAATATGCGGTTGGTGACCCCACAGCCGTAAATGACACCGGCGTCTTTGAAGCAGTTCACCATTTAGTAGAACAAACAATTTGGAATAGTTTAAAATGTATTTCTGTGAAATCGTTGATTCAGCAAGTTGGCCTAGTTCTTTACAGCTCATTAGATAAGGAAATTTGATCATTATCAAAAAGTCTTTTAGCAATCAATTTCGATAACCCCTCCCCCCTGATTAACCCCGATTTCGACCTTACTTTTTAGAAATTTCCTGTGTATACCAACGTTTCTTTGCAACTTTTTAGGGTTAGTTAGTAAAATTTACATTAAATTTAAAGGAATAGAATTTTTATATAAAAAAATATTATAGAAACATACTTCATGTTAGCATGAATAAATCTACAGTCTTTTGTTTTACAAATATAGACCGGTGTACTCGTAATAAAAGGCCTTTTAGTAACAAACTAATTTTAAAAACTCCTTTTTTTCATGTTTACCTTATTATACCTACTTTTATTACATATTTTATTAAAATTTTAAACAGTTTTAATTATTTAAACAAGCTTTATGTATTTTTATTAGTACAAATTTAGCCAACAAAAAAATGGCGCGCGCCAAATCTACGAAATACTCGTAACTCTTATCATCAAAGTAAACGGGGGCAGATATTCTTATTACCACAGGTATAATCCTATCAGACAGGCAGATGGCACTTGTTATCTGAATCGCGTGGGTGGACATACTTGCCAATGAACTGATCTCAATAGTTCCATTGTCCCACCCCTGATGGCACGCGACTACTCACTTCCTTATTTACCTATGTACGTGTACTGAAAAGTTAACAACCTTGTCAAAGTAAAGATTGAGTTGGAATATTTAAAATTTTTGGAGGAATTAGAAATTGGATAGCGTGACAAGGTACTAAAGTGTTAAGAGCATGACTCTTTAATGTTACCGTGTAAAGTAAATCAATACATGTCATGTAAGAAGTAGCTTGATGAGTCAGTTTTTAGATAAAATATGTGTAAATAGGTAAATGCGGCATAATAAGAAAACACTTAGATGTGTTTTTCATTTTTCCAATAAATATATTTCGATTTACGTGGCGCATTTTTGACATATTATACGCTGCAACTACTCACGTATATGAGATACCTATAGAATATCCAAATATGAAAACACGGGGCTACAATATTAACTTTTGTAAAAACTTAAAAAGTCTTTTGCATGGCTCAACAACTAGAAATGTGGCTGATGGCTGTAATAGGCAGGCGTTATAGCTCATCATCAATCAAGTATTGTCGCATTACACTTAGGTAAAATCCCAGGACTTGAACTTCTAATAGACTAGACCTCTTAGAGCAATAAATAATCGCGCGAAGGGCATAGAATCAGTATCGCAAAGGAAACGATCGAAAACATTTTTTCTTTAAAAAATTAACACTTCGCACACACACACTAGGCCAAGTAGAGTGCTGGTTTTTGGTGTTATTTTATGGAAGTAATTTATGCGAAAGTACCACCTGATTGTAATCACCTTACCACGGTCTATTGGCTTTCTAATGCATTTTAAACTATTTTCAAACGATGAATCATTTAAAAATTTAACCCCACGTTTGGACCCTTACACCATTTTATGGCGTAACCTATTTAACAATAATACTAATGAATTTACCTCCAGGGTTATCGACAGTCAATCAGAGGGTGAGTTTGATGAATCACAGCCATATGTTTCTTACCCCTTATGTATTACAATGTAATATTGTATCTATGAAATTATCGACTATTAGTACACATTACTAACGCTTACAATTTGTTTACTATTTTCGACTCGATCGATTTAATACCGGTCGGTTTAATATCGGTTTTTTACCGGGGGTAGACTTCCTTTGCAGGAGATCGTCTAGGTGGGTACCCCAACAGTGCCAGTTCTACCGCCTGAGCAGTGATGTGCAAACATTACTGTGCTCCGGTAGGAGGGCACTGTAGCTAGGGAAATTACTGGGCTAAAGAGTCTTAAAATCTTATGACTCTTGAGTAAGAAGCGTTGGTACAGTGCTCCTAGAATTTCACATAATTGTGAAATCCTAAGTTGCACTGTACTGATTATGGGCAGCGTTATCTCTTAACATCAGGAGAGCGTCTTGCTCGTCTTCTACTTCATCACATAAAAAAAATATAATGTACAAACATCTTCCAAATATATGGTAATAATTCTCCACATCTGAAGCCGTGAGCATCTAGTGTAAATCTTATAAACCTTATTTTAAATTGATGTATGTGTCTCATAGGAGACCAAATAGAAAACATTTAACGTCGCATACGAATTATTTTGATATGAACTTGGTCTTTGCTAATCCCATCGTAGTCCTCTAATTCCTGGTCACATTTGAAATGATCCAATATTAATTTAAAAAAATTAAAACATGACGTATTTAATATTATACTTATTCTACAACACAGTCTTTTTTGCATATCAAATAGAAATACTCGTATAGCCTAGACTTCTAGTAAAATAAATATTAATGTATGCCAATAACTCATAATATAAAAAATGCAATGTTTATTTTCGAGCTGTCCTAAATAACAATCTATCATTGAGAATGGACAAATAGCATTAGCCTGGAGGTAATTGCAGCTCCTGCAAACATACATAGAGCTCTAAAAGGAGAGATATCGATTATGTAATCTTCGAAAGGTTTTTGAAGATTGTTCATGCAATGACTTTGGACGTAGCTTTGTGTGTGCACTGATAAAAAAATACTAACTGTATTCTTCAATTCAAAAATTAATAAAACACATGATTTTGTTTGACCCTAGATGTAGTCTTCTAATACCTTCCACCGCATCGTCGCGTCTAAGGCGTGATTGGGGCCCATTGATTAATCTTTACTTCGATTCATGGCAATGTTTAATCAATAGGGAATTAAAACATCTTACTTTTTACTTTTTTACCTTTATTAAATAAAGAGGTACAAAGAGGTAGCTTAGCATATACTGTAAGTTGGTTGTGCTGGTTTTGTCCTATGAATAACTGGTTTCTAGTTCATTGTACAAGAACTAGAACTTGACAATTCCCTTCTTAAATACTCAGAGCCTGCAAATGATCAAACCAGCTTTTTAATGACTAACTTTGATTAATACGGGATGTCCTCGCACTAATGATGGATGCACCCTTTTTGGTAAGGGATGGACCGCCGGCAGAGAACCACCCTCAGCCTAACGTAATTACACACTCATTAGCGATCTGGTTTCTGGTTTTTGCTTTACCCTTCCTGATGGTACCTCTATAATAGTTACCTATAGATAAAATAACTATAGGTAAATTAACAATAGTTAAAAATTTAAAATGGTTTATGTGCTACTTGTATACTAGGATCAAACAAATTTTGATGAAATAATAATATAAGATATTAAATAAATAATATTACCATTGGTAGCAAAATGATTATAAAGGGTTAGGGACTTTGGGTCCCAATTTTTGCCTATGAGATAAACAGGGACCAGTCATGAGTTCATGTTGGAGGTCTTGCAGTAATCTTAGCGGCGATATTAAACTCAAACTTTCTTAGCAGCAATCTTGACCATAAAACCTATTTTCTACACAAATAGCCAATGTGAGCAGTGATGTGCAAACATTAGCGTGCTTCGGTAGGAGGGCACTATAGCTAGTGAAATTACTGGGCTGAAAAGTCTTAACATCTGATGACTCTCAAGTAAGTAGCGTTGCCGCAGTGCATTGGGTAGTACTGTACTAATTATGGGCAGTGTTATGTCTTACCATCAGGAGAGCGTCTTGCTCGTCTTCTTACTTCATTGTATAAAAAAAATAGCGACACAATCCCAAACCGTAGTTTTATAATAAAGCCTTTATTTCCGAAAAAGATTTTACATTTACATATTGTAGTTTAACTGAGAAATTTATATACGTGATATATATATTATAAAGTAACACTATTAACACTATTTTTACAAAATGTCTCTTATTTCGGTGTGCCTTTCGGCAAAGGCCTCCTCCAACTCTTTCCATTGGTTTCTGTCTGCAGCTACTCTACTCCAAAAGGGTCCTAAGGTCATTTTGAAATCATCCTCCCATCTTCTTGCTTTTCGACCACGGGTCCTAGGGTCTTCCCTTGGGTACCAAATTGTCACCAGCTTGCTCCATTTTTCTTTTTTACAGCGTAGCATATGGCCAGCCCATCTCCATTTGAGTTTATCAATACGTGACAGTATGTCTGTTAATTTTGTTTTGTGTCTGATGTCTATACATCTAATTTTGTCTCTAAGTTTTAAGCCTAGCATGCTTCTTTCCATGCTTCTTTGGCATTTTACTAGTTTGTCCCTATGATGCTTTGTCAGGTTCCAGGTTTCGCAGCCGTAGGTAATGCAGGGTAAGATACAGGTATCGAAAGTCTTCTTTTTGATTTGCATGCCGAGTTCCTTGCTTTTCATGATTTCCTTCAAGGCCCAGTACTTTTTCCACCCCGTCGCAATTCTTTTGTCAATTTCTCTAGACATTTGGTCATATGGCGCTATTATCTGACCTAGGTACACATACTCCTCAACATAATCCAGTTTCTGTCCGTTGATGTTTATGTCTGTAGGTTTTGAATTGGTCATCACTTTTGATTTGCTCAGGTTGATTTCTAGCCCTATGTCTCTACTTTTATTCACTAAGGAGTGTAACATAAGTTCCAGTTTCAGTGGGTCCTCTTCCAATATTACCAGGTCGTCTGCAAATCTTAAATGACTCAATCGTGCTCCGTTGATGTTTAACCCTAGGTGTTCCCAATCTAATTTTCTGAACAATTGTTCAAGCACTGCTGTAAAAAGCTTGGGTGAAAGAGGATCTCCTTGTCGAACACCTCTGTTAATTGGAAACACATCTCCTGTTGACTCTAGTCTGATTCTTGCTTTGCTTTCGTTGTAGATATTTTTGATGACATTTACATATAATTTTTGTATCCCCTGTTCTTCCAGACTCTGCCAAACGGATTCATGTTTAAGGCTATCAAACGCCTTGGTATAGTCTATAAAGGCCAGATAGATGGTTTTGTTGTATTCATTGTATTTTTGAATGAGCTGCTTGACTGTATGTATATGATCAATTGTACTGAAATCTTTCCGGAACCCTGCCTGTTCCACAGGTTGGTTTTCGTCGAGTGCAAGTGTTATTCTGTCCAGAATTATTTTAGAAAAGACTTTATATATGTTCGAAATGAGAGAAATGGGTCTATAATTTCCTATATCGTCTTTTGGACCTTTCTTATGGATGAGTATTATATGTGATTCAGCCCATTGGTTTGGAATGATGCCGGTATATAGTATCTGATTGAAGACCTTTGTAAGTATTGGGCTTATATCGTCGATTGTTCCTCTCATTAGTTCGTTTGTGATTCTATCTGGACCAGGAGCTTTGTCCATCTTTTGGCTTTTTATTGATTTTTCAACTTCCGATACTAATATTTCTGGTATGTCATTTACATCTTCAGTCGTAATATAATTTTGTACCCTGTCGGTTAATTGCGTTTCTGGATTATTTGAGATATCTTCTTGGTATAGTACGCGATAGTAGTTTGTAGCTATATTTTGAATATTACTGCGGGATGTAATCGGCATATTTTTGTTTTTTAACTTTGGTATCCATTCTCTTCCTTGTTCTCGAAGTTCCTTGAGCGCTTTCCTCGTACCTCCCGTTTTATTGATGTATTTTTCTAGAGTTTTGGTTCTTTTATTTTTTCTGTCTTTCCTCATATTTTCGCGAATTTGTTTACTTAAGTTAGAAATTTCTTTTTGATTTCCTTTTCTATCTTTTTTCATTATTGTATTTCTTCTGTCTTCAATAAGTTTTAAAGTTTTTTCACTTAGATAGGATTCTTGACTCTGGTTTATCTGCGTTTTTGTCTGTTCTTTGAGCTTGTATTCTATTTTTTTGTATTTTTCGTTCAGTGCCATGTCTGAGGTTACTCCTTCCATTAAATTTACTGAAGTATCGATTGAATTTCTCTTTACATTTACTGTTTGTAGGTATTTCATTTCAATTGCTTTTGGTCTTGGTTTTTTTGCATCAATTTCATTAAGACAGCTTCGTACCATACGATGATTTGTGTTGAAGTTTAGATTTTGTACTACTCCCGTATCGCTAAAAGACCTAACTTTGTTGGTTATTATGTAGTCGATTTCGTTTTTAGTCTTTCCATCTGGAGACAACCAAGTCCATTTCTTTTTGGGCTTTTTGCGGAACATGGAATTCAGAAGTGTTAAGTTTTTCTCTAGTAAAAATTCTACTAACTTTTCTCCGTTTTTGCTTCTTTTGCCGCTTCCGTAATTCCCTATTATGTGTTCTTCTCCAGCTAATTGAACACCTACTTGAGCATTAAAATCACCCATGAGTACTAAATTGTTTTCCGAATATTTATCAGTAATTTCACTGAGTTTATGGTAGAAGTTTTCTATGTCCATTTTTGTTGCTTTTTCTGTAGGTGAGTAGATTTGGATGACTGTCCATTTTTTCGAGTGCTTTGGTAAGTTTATATGGATTGCCGCTATTCTATCTGATATCCCTTCGAATCCAATGATATTGCTTTTGAGGTTTAGCTTTACTAAAAATCCAACTCCTCTCTGTCCCGCGACTTCGCCTTTGTAGTACATGATGTAGTTTCTTCTCTCTTCAATTCCTTTCCCTAGTCGTCGCATCTCGCTTATGCCTAATATGTCCCATTTCATATTTTTAATCGCTAGCTCTAGCTCTTGCAAACTTTCTGGAGTTCTTAAGGTTCGTGTGTTTAGTGTACACAGGTATAGACTTTCTTCCTGTATATCCTTTTTTGTATTTGATATAATTGATAGATTTGTTGGAGGGTGGTGGTCATTTTCCCCCACGGTGACCGGCCGGCTTGGGGGACAATTTATTGAAGTTTTCCTTGCGATTGCATTTACTGTTGTATCTATATGTTGGTTCCGGTCGGAGAGGGCCTTTACTTGTTTTTTGGCAGCTCTGACATTGAGGCAGATCTTTCACGTGCTACATATGAAAGGATGCTTGGTTTAACTACTTCCTTTGTTTGGCCTAGAGATGACTTTACGTTTTCAGTGTTTTTCAAGCTTTGTTTTTTTTGTGTTGGAGTGGATGGCGATCTTGAAAATTCTCTCTTCCTTTTTTCACGGTTGGTGGTCTCATATTTTTTCACAATAAGCTTGTCGTATTTTATGAACGCTATATGTCCCTTTTCTCTTTCGGCTTGCATTTTTGGTTGTAACTGCTTGCGTATTTCTAATATTTCCTTAGGGAAGTCTTCTTTGACATATACATTTGCAGGTAGGTTACGCTTGTTCTTAAGAATAAGATGTTTCTTCCAAGTTGTAGTTAGTGAAATTATCACTGGACGATTTTTATTATATTGCGCTCCAATTTTTTTGATATAGCTTATTTCTTGGCTATCTAGATGCGTTCCTGATTCCACTATAATTTCCTTTATGTAGTCTACTAACTCAACTTCTGTCTTTCCTTTTTCGTCTATGCCAAAAATAACCAAATTATTCCTGCGTTTTTCCTTTTCTAAGTAAGTAATTTTTTGTTCCAAATTTGTAACTTTGTTTTTAAGGTTGTTATTTTCCTCTCTCAGTATTTTCATTTTTTCATCTAAAGCTTCCATAACATTCTTCGTTATTTCTGTTGTTAGTATTGTTGTTTGTTCTTTAAACTTTTCGTTTATTTTAGATAGCAAGATTTCCATTTGTTTTTCCATTTTACTGTTGGGTAATTGTTATGCTTTTGTTGGTAACACTTTATGAAGGTAGGGTAATTTTTTCTGGCAACATTTTCTACATCTGTCTAATGACACTGACAGTTTGAATGTCGTTATCTTATCTTTTTTCTATTTTGAGGTTAAAAAATTATCACTTTATTTTTAAGAGAAATCACTTTTGTACTGTTATTTCACTACAAATAATTAGTTGTGCACTATTTTGGTTCGATTTCCCGAAGTATTGAGTGTTTTTTATGTTCAATTTGCCACTTTTTGCACTAATAATTCGATAAAATATGCAGAGCTCACTATGGTACGTGTTTACACTTTCGCCACCGGAACCGGAAACCCAAAACCGTAGTTTTAGTTAAGTCAATTAGTCACCGATTTCCTCTTTATAAAGAGAAAAAAAAAAACCAATCTACTTTTAATTGTAAACGTCAGTTGCTATTTTGTATATATGTTAGTTCACATATCATATTATTATACTTATTTTTATATAAATAAATCTACTTTAATCAATTGCAAATCCGTTTAGTATCGGATGAGATTGTGATCAAAGCAATAGTGAATAAAAAATCAAACATTAAAAATGTAATATTAAAGTGTTTCAATCTCATACACTGATCTGGTTGCGCATTATTACAGTCAGAAATCATATCGCTGCAAATTTATTGTTTCCAGCCTTGAGCAAGTATGTCCAGTATTTAATTTTGGCGGCCTATCGGGTCTTAGCTGAGACCTTTAGCCCTGTGTGTGAGGTGGACTTATTCATAGTCCGAGCAATATTATTCATCTCGGGATGTTAAAGTTACGTAGATTTTATATTGGACTAAGTAACAATGACTGCTGTAAAAGGGCGGCGTTCCTGACATAAAAGGGCAAGCGTAGAGTTTATCTTCTTTATTTACTTGTTTGCAGTATAAATATTATATGTTGATCAATTTTAATAAAAAATACTGTCCGTCAAAGAGATCACAGAAATCTCTGCCATTTATCATCACCCGTGTCTACTTTTATCTCAGATGATTCATGCACAAAAAGTAAGGTAAGGTATTAGGGTTAGCCAAAACGTCAACACGAAAAATAGCTTGAAAGGGAAAATTAACGAATTAACGTGGGTTTGTTCAAATCATGACTGAAAAGGTTCTTACTGAACAAGCGTGTTACTACTTCGACTGCATCGTCACTTACAAACAGGAGCGATTGCGGTCAAACGCTTGTTTAGTCTGCTATAAAAAATCAGTCGCAATAACTAATAGCTAATGTGTGCCAGGTATAAAAGCTGCAATATGTTAGACTATTACAGTGAAGCGAGTCTAAGCTCTATAAAAATAATTTTCCCTGACTAAAAATAAATAAAAAAAACATTTCAGAACATTTCACACAGCGCCACCTAACCCCAAGCTAAGCAATTTAATGCTTGTGTTTTAGGAAAACAGATACAATACTTACATACATTTCTATTGTAAATACGAATCATTTATTGATACTTTATTGTAAAAAAAATACATTATTCGGTTATATCAACATCAAATTAGAATAATAATTCAATATACAAAAAATCTATAGTATAATAATAGATTCATTATGATTGTCAATAATAATAAGTTATAAAATAATCAAATTGTACATAATAATAATGTAGTAGTAAGATAAGATAAGATTTATTGCCAAAAAGTTTTGTACATTGTTTTACAGTAGTATACGTATTAACAGTAAGACATTTAAATGCTATAAGAATTAGTCGTTGAGACCCAAACTAAGCTCTAGGCTTGTATCTTGAGCTTCAGGAGTGATTGTCGAAATCGGTTAAAATGATGTGCAGCTGTTCGATTAACATGGCAATACAAATTAAAGTAAGTGGTTGCATGGTTCTGAACATTAGATTAGGATTACAACATTTACAGTACATACTTTACATTTACAATACATACTTTATATTTAAAAGAGTATAACGTAAACGACTATAAGTAAGTCTCCTCGCATCCTTTACGCAGGTAATTCGTACGTCCGTTAACAATTAATACAGCGTCGTGACCACCGAGGGGTGTCGTGATCGCGGCGTCTCTGACCTCAGATTGAGATATCAAAACTTGCGATTCAATCCCACGGTGATGTGTTTGTTTTGTACCAAATGCCTTGGGCTTAGTATTGCTTTGGCTGAACTAGATATTTATAGGATTCAATTCATGCGGCAGGACTATGACTATTTTCTTTTTTCTAGCTAGAAGATAACTTAAAAAAATGCTACTTAATATACCATTAAAATATATCTAAATCTAATAAATCTATGAATTGTGAGATAAGTAGGAAAAAAATGAGTGAAGAATCTTACTCTGTTTTAAGTTAGGTAGTAGGTAGGTATTTTAATTTTTGGTACAGTTATTCATTTCTTGTAAATTACTTCTGAATAGGCACCGTGCATGGATATTTTTCGATATGGATAATTTTATATCTTTATGATCAGCTCAGTTACTGCCTTTACTGGTAAACACCAGTCAATTAAAAAACAATGGCTACGTTTACGAGCAGAACAGTATGATATTATGTACATTTTTACACATTACTTTAATGCTTTGAAATTTCGATACTGAAATTCATATTTTTAATATACGCCAGACTGTTTTCCTAATCTTTAATTTTATTTTTAAATTTTAAAATGTTATGAAGTGAACAATAATAAATACTACAGTTGTAAAGAATATCGACCTCATGCCAATCTACAGCAAATCCAAGTGCTCCAAGCCACTGTCATATGACAGTGTGCCCTGAACGCTTGAAGCATTGCCTCGTTGTAAAACAATATCTACTTATACGTTAGGCCATATCATATACATCAGCAATTTGGTTATTCGTCACCTCGAACAAACTCTTAGAATAATATATTATAATTCGTAATTTTTAATAGATTTAGGACTCAGGGTCCTTTAGGCTGGGAGCTCTCCACCCTAAACGGCTGTTAAGGCCATGCCGTGCTCGTAAGTAATATAATTTACCGCATTTCAACATTTACAGCTTTTCGGCTTTTTAACACAGCAGAACCTTTGTAGCTCCTACACTATGATATTGCATTTTCTAAAGAAAATTGAAAATAACATTTATAGATTGCCACTCTCAGTGCATTCTAAATTTTCATTATAACATAAAATAAAATTGTATCTGGAATCAGCGTATCCATAATCTGTATTTAGCATCACTATCACAATCGTTATCTCTGGCTTTAACTACATTCACCACCTCAAGATTTATTTTACAGTTGCTTGGATATTCACACTAGCTCAGTTACTACCTTTATCTTCAATCTACGTAATGGTAAGTGCAACCATAACATCTATTTATGCTTCAAAGATTGTCTTGTTCGTCTATTTGTACAATAAAATAATTAGTTTTCCACCGCGTTAGCTTGTCCTTTCGGTTTTAGCGAATTAAACGCACATTTAGAAATATTTATGTTAGCCACGAATAGAATTTTAAAAGCCTATTTTGTGTATTGGGATAAAACGAGCCGTTTGGGCTTAGTAATTAATTTAATAGCATTTTAAGTATATTTTATTTTTACGGTGCTTTATAGGAATTACTGAGATTTTTGCAAGGATGTTATATCTAAGGTAGACAGTATGTTTACCTGGTTTCATAGTACCTACATACCATTTTAGAATAAACGAGAGAAAGTTACGAATAAGGGCTCTTTTGATATAATTTTTTTTTTTCGATAAAATCGAATAGGCGCTTATATTTTACAAGCTTTATATTACTTTCACCTGTCTGTTGTCTGTCTGTCTGTCTGTCTGTCTGTCTGTCTGTCTGTCTGTCTGTCTGTCTGTCTGTCTGTCTGTCTGTCTGTAATCAAATCTTGCAAGTTTAATTTGACCCACTTCCCGGTTTCCAATTGAGCTGAAAATTTGCATGCGTGTGTAAATCGGATGACAATGCAATATTTTTATGACATCGAGCTGATCTGATGATGGAGCTGGAAGGCCATAGGAACTCCGTCATAAAACAACGCAACCCCATCGAGTTTGGGATCATTTGATTCGTCTTGACGAGTACTTTATGATACAAGACGATAATAATAATTAAAGCTTGTTTTTAAAAAGTATTTTTAAAATTTCACTTGTTTAGTATGTTTTTACTCGGTTTTTTTTCAGTTTTCAAAAGATTTCTAATTTAGTTATTATATCCATACAAACACACAAATTTACTCAAAACTGCTCAAATATCCAAGTTACTGGTACAATATTTCAAAGTTTCTCCAATATTTTCAGACCCAAAGCAACAAGCATGCACTAGTATATAAAAGGCTAATTGTTTTGTTACAATGAAGCTCACAATGCGCAGGCTTCATCGATAAGTTTGCTCTGATTTATATTGTTTGAAGATGCATCATGACCTAAAGGTCTGTTTGCTTAGCGCTTACATTGATATGAAACTGACTGGAATCACTTCAACAACTATTATAACATAATTATTTCGCTGAATAAAAGCTTATCATTTTTTTTTTTTTTTATTTAAATGCAATTATCCCTTACACTAACAGTTTTGAACTTCAATATAAAGACGTTTACTTAATATTTAGAAAAAATCATTACCTTATCTCAATTATTTTGTAAGTAGAATACAATTTGTTCAGTTATGTAGGTTTAGCTACACCCAGAAGTTTTTCTTGTTTACCTTCGTCGGCACCAAAATAATCATGCCACACAAACGACACACATATCATATAAACAAACCTTTGCTTCCATAATATTAACTATAGTTATATTTTCAATTATTATCAACAGGTCTGATTGCAGTCAAACGCCAGTAAATGTAATTGCAAAAAAAGTGCAAATTGGGTCATCTTCATTCAACTTGGGTATCTTCAAGGCACGAGTGAATAGGTACCTTTCTAGGCATCTTACGTGATCCATCGTCGATCGCATTTTCACTTTCCATCAGGTGGGATGTGGTCAAACGTAGGCCTATCTCGTATAAAAAAAAATATATATATAAAATATTTATTCATACACAAATAAAATAGCATCAATTTTAGGGGAGTAAAATGTTAATCGTATCCAGTCTTCCTATAATCTTGGGCTCTGAATTGAGCCATTTAATTTTATAAGTCCAAATCTAGATAACATCCGCAAATTATCACTTCTTATTTTATTTATTACTGTGTGATGGTTTTGTTTCGTACACTTCAAGACTATGAACAACTTTGAAAAAGTAACTTTGCGTTGTTAAACTTTTTAAGGATAAAAAAATATTTTATTGCTATTTGTCTTTCATTATAAAATTTGTATAAAAAATCATATAAAAATAAACCATTTTAAAAATAAATCACGGCAAAATGAAACACGTTTATCAGATAAGCAAAATCCTTGCTAAATCCACCTGCGGTTTTATTCAAACGACTGCATTTACTGGGTACTAATAAAATTTTAAAATTCAAGAGCGGCGCCTCCATAGATGTTCAACGCACACTTAATATATCGTAAAAAGATTATATATTTACGTAATTTTAGTATTATTTGTAGTATATTTTTGTGTGCACTTTGGAGTCATGGCTATAAATTACAGGAGTCTACGTATTTAAGTTGTCTTTTTAGATTTAATAGCTAGTTAGAAGTAAATTTATTTATTAGAAGGTGAACTTTACTACGCTTATTATTTATAATATTTTAATCGACTTCAAAGTATGAGGTCAAATACAATTTGACGGATCCTTTTACCTTTTAAATGTTTTTAACTGATTAATTTTAAAGGGTCAGAATTCAGAAGTTACATGTTTCAGAGGCTGAATACAAAAATTAAAATTCTGTAAAATGAAAATGCAATGAAAAATAAACTGAAAAAACATAATAGTCTCACAACCCTTTACCTAATTTATAAACGTTATAACAATACATTAACAAATAAAACATTGCAAGCAACAGTAGTTACACCCATGTTCTTATGTGTTGAGTTAACCGTACGAGCCGAGATTTTTATCGAACCCACTTCTTTACGTTCGACAAAATTACTGGTCACTCATGAAACTAAATGAAAAACAAATTGAACTTTATTTGTAGGACATTAAGCTGCAAAAACAATGGTAGGTTGAAATGAGTGGTGGCATAAAGTGGTAGACGCATGGTAAAACTTTTGTCGTGCTATCTGGATTGAATCTAGAGGTAAGTTTTACGGTGATCGCGAACCTTGCATACTTTTTAACTATTTACGATTGTTATTTCATTGGGTAGCTGAAGATAGTATCATTATTATCGGGCTTATCGGATCCTCCGTAAAAATCGATTGGCTGTAAAGATTTTATAGGGAAATTGATTTTTCGAGCAGTAAATAATTTTATTATTGATTTTATTGGCAAAGGATAATATCCAACATATTATGTACCTTCTATTTATGACGTAACCGACTACAAATATAAGGGGCATTCCACATTAGGCTAAAGAGACTCACGAGCGTGTGCCTAAAGTCGTCGGAAAGTCACAACTTCAATGATGAGTCGCGGCAAAGTGCGTACATGACCTTATCTATTTTCTATTGCCATCATCCGTGTTTCCCGAGCGTTACATCTTGGCAATCTTCAAGGTAGGGGCAAAAAAGTCCTTCTGCACTTTCCGTCTGGGGATGTGCAATCTAGTTATAGTACCAATACCTCTATAAAGCTTTTATACGACTCAAATATAAAATGTAGTACCTGCAGCAGTTCAGTTTTAATACTTGGATAAACTGGCTATATTAAAGCATATCCAAGATGCAATTTACATAAAATCAGTTTATATTTTTACATAATAAACGTCAAATTATGCAAAATCTGTGAAATTAAGAAATTCCGTTTAAAGCCAACGAGGCACGTTCCTAAGTACTCAGTCATTTCGATTCCTTACGACTTAATTTGTACGAAGTTAATGAACTTGTTTCGATCCGTTTATTGGGTCCAACCAGATTATTGACAAACTCGATATCGTAAGGCGACTAAAATAATATGTTCTTAAAGACATTTTGAACATTTTAAAATAATGTTTGCCGAAAGCTAGAATTGCAATTTACTTTAAAAAATTTGATTGATGTTTCTGTATTTCCCAAAAAATATAATGAATGTATTTTAATTTTTTGAACGCGGGGAATGTCTTCAATAAATGTGCCTAGATTAAGAGCTAAAAGTGGGTTAATTTTTAAAGAAATGATACAAAATGATTTGTAACAAGATTTTGTTATTATATTTTATTAATTAAAAAACCTCTTCGAATTTCGAAAGATGCAGCTCTGAATCTTAGTTGTACGCATCTTCAGCGGTAGGGATTCGAAAGCTCAGATACGAGTACGACTCCTTAGGTTAAAGTTTTTGCAGGATAATGTTCCTTTACCTTGTAACTACGAAGAATTCCAACTAAATAACATGTAGAACATCGTCTTGGATCAAAATGTTCAGAGTTTCAAACGTGTCCTCTTGCGTTACACTTAAGTGTACCGGACAGGTTAATTTATAAGGATAAATTGACGGGAGTCTAAATAAACCAGTGCCGGATGATTGGGTAATGGTAGAATGGCTGAAATAATGTCAATATCCTTTTTTATTTGAAGATGATCCGTCACAAAATCTCAAAAAATGGATAAAGACAAAAATATACTTCATTTTAGCTAATCAAAAACTAAAGACCAAAAAACTATTGTATGTTTGATAGTAAAGGTACATAGTACATATTCACGAGACTAGCAGTGGCGGCCTGGTGGGATACGTGGAAAATACCCAAATCAGTGAAATTTCGTATGTTCATAATTTCCGGATAACATATTAAAATCAATTGCAGTTACGATTTGTAGACAATTTGGTCAATAATAACAACACAATACAACAAACACATACACACAACAATCACAACAACAACAATTTGTTTTTTGTTGTCTTAGGTCAGGCGATAGGTCATTGACCACGAGGTCAAAGGCTTACTTACACCTATGATGAATAAAAAAATGTATATTTTTCATAAAAATAGGGTATCTACGCAAATTAATTTTAAAATACAAGCTTACTAGTCAATACTGGCTTACTAAACCCAGACCTCGAAATTCAATTCAAACCAGATATCTATCCCGCATTTTTTTACTGGTTAGTACTCAGGGTTTACGCGAAAAAGTGCATAATAGAGGCTTAGTGAGCGAGATGAGGACACAGCTGCGCTATGGGCGTGGACAACGGTGTAAAACGATGTGACTCGAATATTGATCGCATATCATCGATATTAAACATTATCGAATAATTTATCATCAATCGATTGAAATTTTGGCATGTCAATTTCTTCAAAGTGCTTAAAAATCTAAAAGTCCTGTTCTTTACTCATCAAAAGTAAAGTTCTATTATAACGGCCTTCTAGGTAAAAGGACTTTTTCTTCTTGAAACAATCGAAAACTTATAAAACAATATTTGGCCTAGCAAGCTGAAAGAGGATTTCATTTAAAATTAAAATAAATAATAAAATTTTACTTGCACTAATGTTTAGTATAATATGGTCTTAAAATTCATACAAAAATTTAATTTGAATTAGAACTTAAAAGAAAATGTTATGTAATGCGCTTACGCTCACTAAAAGATCAAATGATATTATAACCATACGAATCAATAGTAAAAAATTAAAGCTTCTCTGCTAATTTTCATGCTAATAAATCACGAATCTTACATTTATTGTTCAATCAGGGTAACCCTGATTTCACCTAATGACTTTCACATAATTTCTTAGAGTCCATTATTCAATCCAAATTTGATCACCGTTGATTAAACTCACATGATATTAATTGTAGGAAATATGAAGGGAGTCATTTTCTGGGCAACGTACGCGCAGATGTACTGTCGCACCTGCCCGCAGAATTTACACTACACGTTCTTTATTCTTACTCTATCGTCCTACTGATTTGTAGGCTAGTTTAAAATTTAACTATTGAATAATGTTATAAATAGATTATTAATTTGTAGAACTTATTTTAAAAGAAAAGATACATTGTACTAAATCTTTGGCAAAACGACTCGAAGCGAAGTACATAATAAAATAAAAAATCTTTGCAAAGCGGAGGGCCTTTTATTCATAATATTATTATTTCAACTCAATTATGCCATAAAACCCGAAAATTTTGATTAAGGATGGAACCATACATATTTTTTATATATGTAAATTATTAATATAATAGCTATAAATATTATATTAAATTGTTGACATAGTAGTAGTTTAAATTATTATTGGTAGTTTACAAATAATTTTGTTCCGCGGGTGAAAATAATGCTCGAAGTATCATTCATAAGAATATGAAAACCCTTTCGAAAAGAGTTAAAATATGGTATCATCAGAACCATAATATTATGGTATCAGTAAATTTCGAAAGTGATATAGAATAATTAATGTTTCCTAAAATATTTAGATGATTTCGCTGATGATGTATTGAATATAATCGTATTAAAAATGTAAATTTTGAGACGACGTAATTTTTTTACATCATTATAAGAAAAACATTAACAAACTTGGAAATTTTTACCAAAATCTTGATCTTATTACGAGCTCATATAATATAACTTTAGGCCAAATTTCAAGCTAATTCATCATTTACTTGCAAATTTTATACCTCTATAATTAAAATTGTCTTTTACATTAATGACAAATGAAATAAATGTTTAGGCTAATAATTATTAGCATATTTTGCGTCCGAATTTTAAGTTCATTATTTCTTGAGTAATGGAAAAAGGCATTGAGAACTATTTTTCATGTATAAATTTAGATTCCGACTCAGCACAAAATATTTTTTGTCTTGGATTTGGTCAAATTTAATTAATTATAATATGCTGCGTTTACCTATTTCCCTAATTCGTTGGTTTACCTGCAGAAAGTAGTGTGCAGAAGAAAGTAGCCTATGCGTTATTAGAGAGTTACCAGGGTCTGAGCTACCTATACACCAAATTTTAGCTTAATCAGCCGATTTAGTTCAAAATAATACACAGACTCGTCATTTTGAATTTATCATATTAAAAGGATTTGTATCCTTTTTCTTCTAACAACTTTCTCTTTAATAAGGATACTTTTATAAGCAGGTGCTTTTAATTACAAAAGATAATTTCAAATTATCATATTTATTTGCGGTGAAATCTCAATGCACAGGACCTACAAAACGATGTCCTTCATTAAGGAATGTCTTAATACCTTTGGACCAAATGTTATTTTTATAATTATGAGTAGGAATGAGGCATATGTCTTTGAGACTACATTTTTCTCATACAGTTTTAAATATAATTGAAGGAGTGGAGTGGTTAAAATTTTTATTACCTATTATTTTCATTCACCTGTTCGGTGTTGGCTAATTGTACCAATAGTTGACCCACTGCCGAATATATTAAAGTAAGCTAAAATTTTCATGAGACAATCTCATCGCTACAGGTACAAGTTCAATTAATAGAGATGTTGACAAAGTAAAATAAAATAGGTATCTATTTTTTTTATAATATTATAAAAATATTAGCTACATATTTTTGGTATGTGTATAAAATTAAAACAGCTGAGATATACATTTTTGGGGGTGGGGACAAGCTACGTCACTATCTTGTACTGAATGTACCGACCCGAGTCCGAACTCCGACCAAGTGATATCATCAACTCCCACAAAGCAACTTTAACCAAGCAACTTTCGTACGTTGTATACCTCTAATATCACACGACTTTTAGGAAAATTACAAAAAAAAGTATGTGTCCAACAATTTTAATTTTGACAACATTATGGACAAGAAAATTATAGTCATCAGTGTGTGATAGCCAATAGCCCTTAGGTGGTCAAACTTAATAACTTTACCTTATACCTTTTTTAGTTTCAGGACCTTCTGCATGCTTTTTTTTTTCTTTGATGTCATTTACTATTTGTCGCCGTATTTTTTTGTATGTCAATAAATTTATTTTTACTTTTTACCTATTTACGTAAAAAAATATAATGCACCAAGTCGTCTCCACAGTACCCGAGTCCCACAGTTTTCAGTAAGGCGATGACTCGGGCAGGTGGCGTCGGCCGTCGGTCCGTCGAGCCACCACTTCTTTCATTAAAATTAATACTGTTGTCGCGTGTGCACATTCTTACTCGATAACGCCTCGTCGTAATTAAGGACCGTTTAGGCCTTTTATACACGTAGCTGTGAATTTTAATATGTATTTGAGAGGTGTTAAGAAAGTTCGCAAAGGTTTTTTTGGTGGTTTTGTCTATGGAGGATGGACGAATGTGATGAAATTTTATTGTCAATTTTTATTTTGTGGTGTAAATTTGTCGTTTTAATACAAATTAATTTGCTACAAATAATATAAGCGGGTGGCGGTCACCAAAAAAGATATTTTGTTCTTTACTAATATAAAATTATTTAGTCAAATAGGCCCTTTTGCAAATCAGATTGGTACTACTTTAAACTAATAGTTTTTTATTTGTGTTTAAAAAAACATATTTCGTGTACAATAATTTTATTACTTACCATGGTGAAGTGTCAACAAACTACATTATTAACTAAAGCCACATAATCCTAAAAAAAAATGACAGCAGTCCCTCAGTGTGTACACACCCTAGCCCGATGCACTTGTCTTAGCTGCGCCGGCGCACGCCCGCCACGCGCCTCAACGGTACTCGTCGTTTAACCTGAACTGCGCACTGCGCGTACAATACCAACTATAGTAATAAACGCAGACAAAACTGACACTGTGAAGTTGCATAGGATTAAAATATATTTTTAAAATAGGAAAGCAATAGAACAAAAAAAATGTGTCATTGAAATAGTAATAAAAGATGTAAGATAAGTATTTTTTTTATCTCATCAGAGCTCAAGAGCAAGGCTTGAATAGAGCATCCCCACCCAAAATCTTAAAAACATTTTTTTTTTCACTAGTCAAAAGTACCTATCTAAAATTGTTATTATTATTTAATGGCGGACTAATAACATTTTAAACTTGACCTTGTCAATATCCTATTCAAACTCAAAATTCATTTATTCAAATAGGCTACAATGGAGCACTTTTGCAATGGAGTATTACCGAGACGGTCGTAAAATACATATATGATTTCTAGTTTTAAAATAAACCATGTATTGCTCATGAAAATTTCTAAACAACTGTCCAGTATATTTTTCAAAATCATAACAGTATTTTGTTATTGGTTTCACTTATGTTTTGGTAAGCAGTATCTGCATTTAATACATTATCCTGTGGCGTACGCATACAATATTTTGGCCACCATCTGATTAAGTACCTACCGGATTAACTTTTTATGAGTATTGGAGAATCCTGTTTCAGATTTTAAAAATGTGTAAAATAAATGAAATCATTAAAATATTAATTATTTCATTAAAAATCAATAATATTAAATTGTAATTATTGCAGTTTTAGCTTAGGTATGGATTTAATGATTATTGTTTTTATGGCTCTGATTCCTGATTTTTCCAAATTGTGAGTTTGATCATTACTAAACCTATTAAAAAAAAACATTAACAGTAGATAAGGAAATTTAGTCCATTTATTAGTTTCTAGGGAGTCTTTTCCCTCCTTTCCTTTCACCTTTTGAGCCCTCTTGGGCTCAGATATCCCACCCTTTTTCTGCTTCTAACGACCTTTTTGTCTGTCAAGCATTTCTAAGCTCTGCGTTTAATTTACGCGCCTACTGTTATGACAGTAGGTGGGTACAATAATAGAGTATATATAATATGTTATATGTACTCTATTATTGTACTCACAAATGTTTGTGAACAATTTTAAATTTAATTATCTGAATGGAACAGGTCAAAGAGTTCATACAACTTTTTCATGTTAGCGACAGACAGCCCACCTGATTTTAAGCGATTACGTACTGACGCCCTTATCACTGATGTGTTTCTGGTAAATAGGCTCTCTCTATTTTTCCTTTCTTACACTAAGCAGCTAAAAGCTGCAATAAAGAACACGCATGTAAAAGATTTAGCTCAACATTAAATTTGACATAATTTATTAAAATAATCTTTAAAGTTATAAAAATAATCAAAAATTGAATCTGGGTATTAAGTATTAACGAAGTTAAAGTAATTATGTTTCTTTAACACTCGTGCCAAATCTTGATAGCGTTCCTCAAAATAATCATGAAAACATCTCCAGCTGCCGTTGAACGGTTTAAAATATCAAACATGTATGCAAAGAATATAATGATCTCTAGAAGTAGTTTTGAGTTTTAGATTACTGCAAGGATTACTCAAGAAACTTCTAGCATGGCCTTGACGATTGTCTTCTAAATAAACATTAATATACGTTGTCTGGAAGAAATATGATAGATAATTATTTAAAATTGCAATGTATTTGTTTTTGCATGGTGTAAAATAAAGTATGATCTGCCTAACTATCTATCTAAGTTATATGAGACAGCCGTGTCCGACAGCTTTACGTGTCTTCCGGTAGTGATTCATGTGAAAATTATGAGAAATACTCGGATTTGAACTCAGGTACTTATAGATACAGATGCAGACCGCTTGGCCACGGATTTTATTTTAATATCATGTTTTGCGTTCGCATAATACTCGTATGTGCAGTTCAAGTGGGCTTAATAATGCTGCGTCAATTTATTTTTCATCAAGCTCAGTGCACCAGCTTTTTTATCCAAACACGCAAGTTTGTATATTGGCAATCTGTATTCGACGTTTTATTTATGTGGATCATACATCAGCTGACATTTCCAACCTGATCTTGTGTCGCCACTTTTTCCTATCATTTAAAATGGGCGACAAATATTTGCAATTAAATTGCTCTATAAGCTTTAATTTATAACAATTTATATTGAAGAAAACTTTAAGTTACCCAATTTTTTGCTTTTTAATTTATTTCAGAACAAACCTCGTATTGCCCTTCGCGGTTTAATTCTTGCACTTGATTGGACATCATAGGATTTAAGTGAGATTAAAAGCTTTCCCTTGCATGACTGTAATCAGAAACTATGTTCCTGGCAAATCAAAATTATACAGAGGACACGAATGAAAACCGATTTAAAGACTAGGATTTTCACTATACCTACTGATGGTAGGATTCAGCTGTGGTTACTGCCGCTACCCCTCTTAATATAATAATCGTGTCACCTGGCTGTTATGATAAAGTTAATGGAGTTCCAAAACTGGTCTCATACCGGGGAGGGACTTTTTCTAAATTCTAAAAACATTAATTCTACAAACTCTAGGTTTAGTCAAGATCATTGCAAAGACTATTTATTAATAATGAAAAAAAAATCTAGCTTTTACCACTAACTTTGGATGAAGCCTTCCAGACCACGAAATAAACATGAACTGTACTTTATTACATACAGTATTTTTATTGGCCCATACTAGAGCCATTTAAACTAGAATTGGATTTTTGAATTTAGTGTAAGTAATACCGTTACAGGTTGTGTTTTTATTTTAATTTAAGTAGGTCGTTTCTCCTGTAACAGCTGTTGTACCTAATTTATAAGTAAAAGGCGCCTAATGATGTGTAAGTTAGTGGTAAATGGGTGACAAATATACTGAGGTTTCAATTGCTTACAAGTTATGTAGGTTTATTTTTATAGATATTGCTTTTAAATTGGGTCATTCTGTTGTAAGTTTAAACGCAATGTAAGCCAATTAGGTTAATACGACTATTTACATATATTTATGGTTATTTTTTTGTGTTTAAACTTGGTTTTAAAAATATTTAAAACAAAATAATATTTGACATAATATAACATCGATAAGTTGGTAGGCAGGCAGGTACAGGCAGGGGGTTAGTAATTTTTTTCAAAAGCAATCAATAAAATTTAAGAGAGTAATTACTCTTATGTATTCCAATATTAATTTAAACCCATTCATTATATTATCTATAATATCGATGTTCAACTTTAATATCATCTGTAGTTGGATTGCGGTAATCTAATTGTTCCTGTCTACTGCCTCGTATGGATCCCTCGTTTTTATGGTCACTCGATCTACGCTGAATTTATAACTTTATTATTTTTGACGAAACTTTTCCCTTCAATTTTTTATCAGACTTGGCTATAAAAATACACAATAGAAACTTATATTGGGAACAATACTAATTACCTATTTAAGGGCCATCTTATCGCCGCAGCTAACGAGGTGCTGTAAACCAATAAACCAATTCTAGCAGCCTTGTTTGTCGGCAAATGAGCCGAATTTCCTCTACTAACTTTATTTATAGCCCCTTGAAGATATATATGTGAAATATAACCTACTAAATGGAACACGCTCACTCGTTACGAAGTTTGCATGTCAAATAATCAACTCGAGGACTTGTTTATGTCGACTCTTAAATCAAACGTGTAGACGTTGATGATAAATTGAACTGGGTAAGAAATAAAGACTTTGACACTGCAGTGCACAAAGAGGGTACCGTGACTGTTACGCGACAGGCGCAGGAAACACATACTCGATCAAATGTACAATGAGCAATAAAACAAATGAAATTAAACGTACGTTTGCGCATCATTGTTTAATTCGACTGTCAGTTCTCTCAGTGGAATCAATGCTCGGCAATCACGGCGTATCGCGGGCACGATCGGCGTTGACATCACGGACAAGACGGGCGCGTCCAAGTCACGTCACTGACCACCATTCGACGTCGCCCCGTCAGCACCGACGTCACTTGTAGGTGGCAAAGACACGCCGGTCGCGATACGCCTCGAGATAACTCCCTGGTTTACAAGCTTGCCAGACAACGTATTTGCATTTTGGACGTTCCGAAGACGAGCTTTATCTAATCTAAGATGCAAGTGGGCGAACAAGTTTATTCTGCTGCATTTTAGAATGAGATTATTAAATGTACAATGTTGTTAGCACACGTTTAGTAGTTCTTTTAGCATATTTTATGCTATTTTCTAGTTCGGTTTCACTTTTCATTTAATAGGTCTCGCCTGAGCTAAACTAATGAAAATGTATGTTTTAGGGAGTAAATTTTTGAAGTGAAAACTTCTTTAGCGGCGCTGAGCACTTTTTTGTATGGGTAAAAACTTTCAAAATCGCGTCAGGGTCACGTGATGCTGATCGAAAAAGCGTAAGATCGAGGGGAAGGGAGAGGAACTAGTATCTCCCACTCTTTCTACCGTGCCTGAGTGTGCTGCTCTGTTTAGGCGGCAGAGGGGGCTTAGACAAGCGCGCGCCCGATATTTTTGAAGTGAAAACTTCTTTAGCGGCGCTGAGCACTTTTTTTTGTATGGGTAAAAACTTTCAAACTCGCGTCAGGGTCACGTGATGCTGATCGAAAAAGCGTAAGATCGAGGGGAAGGGAGAGGAACTAGTATCTCCCACTCTTTCTACCGTGCCTGAGTGTGCTGCTCTGTTTAGGCGGCACAGGGGGCTTAGACAAGCGCGCGCCCGCCCGTAGCGACCATTCGCAATCGCTAATATTGAAGTTTTCACTTCTGCCGGCACTCCCGGAGTGCTATTTTTTGAAGTGAAAACTTCTTTAGCGGCGCTGAGCACTTTTTTTTGTATGGGTAAAAACTTTCAAACTCGCGTCAGGGTCACGTGATGCTGATCGAAAAAGCGTAAGATCGAGGGGAAGGGAGAGGAACTAGTATCTCCCACTCTTTCTACCGTGCCTGAGTGTGCTGCTCTGTTTAGGCGGCACAGGGAGCTTAGACAAGCGCGCGCCCGATATTTTTTTTTAATATTTTATATTTATATTTTTATATTTTTTTTATTAGACACTTAAATCGGTTCGAATCAAAACTGTTTGTTTCTTACTTCAGTTATCATAAACTAATTGTATCAGTTGTAAAAATTTGCGATGATGATTCTGATAATAACGATGGTGTAAAAGTCGTCGAAATTATGGATGGAAGTTGATTTTTCTGAAAGATTAAATTTAATGTTATATATAAATAACGATATAATATTATAAATAACAACATATAAATTGTCATATTTGTGTACGATAGCGCAATAAATAAACATTGTATTCTACCTCATAAATGATAGTATTTTTATACTTATAATTAAACACAACGTTAATATTGAAGTTTTCACTTCTGCCGGCACTCCCGGAGTGCTACCTTTTTTTTTTTTTATTAGTCTTAACTATAATTATTAATAGAAATAAACATTTTCATAACGTCAATTAGTTACCTCGATTCAGGATTTAACAATGTTATTATACTCATCAGTTACGAGTATTATGATATTAGAATGAATATAATTGCTTAATCAGTCCCAGAGATATCTACATCGACATTAAAAAGGCGAAAAGTTGGTATCTTATGTTACTCCTTCGCGGCTAAACCAATTGAGGCAAATTATATTTCGCGGTTAGTTCAGATCTTGGAATGTAACACTTATTTAACAGCTACAAAAGGCTGGGTACAGCTAGTATTTACATAAATAAATGAATAAAACCGCGAATCATTGCGTTCATAAATTAAAGCTAGTTGAGGAATGCTTTCATCGTCTGATATAGGTTGTGAAGATACATTCTCTTTATTAATTCTTAATGCGATCAGTCTTTGACGTTCCGATGAATAGAGCTCACTCAAGCTATATTAATCAAATGAGGTCTATTGGAAACGAATCAGGTAGTTCTATTGTAGTATCGATATCGGCGCGTCTATGAGCATGTATGATTTATTGACCAATGTAATTCTTAAGTATGGGATCAATATGGATTGATAAGTGGGATCGAAGCTACCACTTCGTAAGACTGGTTAGTTTGAGCATGACGATACGAAATCGAAGAGAGTAAACACTTATGATGTACCCACCATCAAATTATGATTCTATTAGGTACTGGTAGCGAGTTAAATTTTTATTTTTGACGAATTATAATGACTTTATAGGGATGATGATGATTGTGGATGGTGATGTTGTGATAAAATTTCAATTTTATTTTAGGAAAATATTTACTGCTTCAGAAATTTAATGTTTTCAATAAAAAAATGCGTTTTTAACTCCAACAGAAATAGATTTCGCCACTTACACTGTCAGAGTTAAATCACTATCACAATAATAGGTTGTGAGGCTAACCTTATTTACGATTATTATATATTATATGTACACTATGTACTTTATACTTACCGATAATAAACTAAATTCACTGAACCGTGACTGCATTTAGTCGGCAGATGACACATTTCCCATAATCATCGCAACCCCACACTCCCACGTTCAGTTCATCTCATTTGCTTCACCTAATTGTTTTATTTGCGAGTAATTGCTCGCACATGATGGATGTCAACCAATTTCCGGCCATTCGACACGATATGTAAATATTTACGTTGAAAAAATAATGATAAATGTTACACTTAACATGCAATAATTTTTAAACACAACGTTTTATTTTGAACTATGTGTTACCCGTCTAAAATTCTGCCTTATAGAGTCAAAAGTTTTGAAGATAATAATACCGTAATATTATTCAAATTGAAACTTTTTATATTGTGAAATTATTTATTTCTATGCGAGCTTTTCGTTTTTCTTCCCAGGAAAGTAGGTACCTAATAAAGGATATCATTTAAAATTGGGAGTATGGGATCGGAACTTACGGGTGATGTCGCTGGTATGACATAGAGACAATAATACATTTTTCCCTCGGAGTGAAAACTACTCATAATATTCTAGTAACAAATATCAACATTTATAACATTATGCTTGTAAAACTGTGCAAATATGCACGAGGCAGGCTGTCATTCATAGCATCATCAGTACACCAAGTAGGTTTTAAAATAACACAACTAAAGCTGAAATAATTGATGACAGCAAAAGCAAACACGTTCTTACTCGAGCCAGTAGAAATTATCTTTGACGTGTGAGCCACTTAACTGTGGTGACGGCGTGTTAAAGGGAAAATTATCACATCCAAATATATAATGAAGTTGGAGCTTCGAGCGATACATTGTAGACAAATTGCAGTACAACTGTGAGGTTTTTCAGCTTCTGTCTTGATTATATAGAGACGCCTGTGTGGTAATTTTGGAACTGTACATTGTATATTGGTTAACCTAATAAATACTGTTATTTCTCTATAGACATGTGTTAGTGCCACAACTGTTATATTTTCCTTAGCTTTTTCCATCGGACTATTCAATCACCCAACAACAATCTATCTGTTGATGAGCGAAGGTGAGGCCTATGTTGGAGCACATTTTGGTAAAAACCTCTCCTTATCCTTGTGTGATCCCATTTTGATTTAGCTTAGCTCAGACAATGGCATCCATGAGAAAACCATACGCAGTTGGATTATTTTTTTTTAAATTTTATTTAAGCTCGCTGAGCAAGCAGTTCGACATTCCAGCTTCGAACAATCCGACCGAGCACTCGCCTAGCAAAGATGCTTAGCAGGGCTATTCACTTATCCGTTAAAGAACCGAATTGTATTAAATGACGTATTACGTCGTATCGATTTAATAATACGTCATAGTAATTTCATACATTTTTGACAATTCGGTCTTCGGTTCGGTACCCTGACGGTGAATATCCCTGCAGAAGTCAACTCTCTCAGTCAGTACCCGACTACTGAAAAAAAGCTACACTCTTCCATTGCATCGCTATCAATAATAATATTATTTATTTCCATAATCACAATATTCACAAAAAGTACTACGGAACCCATTAACACCTCTAGTCATATCCGGTACTGTTGTATTTGACTCATTTTATTGAAGTGACAAAACATACATCAATAAGAATATATAAAAAGAATGATTCAAATTTTGATTACAATGTGTATAACAGCCAGTAATACAACATACACCCCCGTAATCAAAATGAGACAATTAACATAAACCTATCCCTTTTATACAATTCTGATGCTTAATGCGTGCTAGCGGCTTAGTGAATACATCAGCCCACATCTCCTCTGTGTGTTTAAAGACAACATTGATAACTTTCTTAGCAACTAAATCACGTAGAAAATGATACCTAGTGTCTATATGTTTTGTTCTGTTGTGGTGGACTGGATTTATTGCTAATTTTTGAGCAGATTGTGAATCATTATAAATTGTTACAACAGTTGACTCACCTGTTATTTCCAACATTAGCCGCTTTAAAAATACAGCATCCTTTGCCGCTCCCGCTAAACTCATATATTCACTTTCACTAGAGGAAAGAGCAATTGTTGTTTGTTTCTTGCTCTCCCATGAGATTGCTCCACCAGCCAAAGAGAAGTAAAATCCAGTGTATGAACGACGATCTATGGGACAATTAGCCCAATCTGCATCCGCATAGCCAACTAAATTTCCTCTATCTTTCCTGTAAGTAATACCCACATCGATACTTCCTTTTAAATACTGTAACACGCGCTTTGCCGCAATCCAGTGAGTTTTGTCGTATTTAGTATTGAACTGACTCAAATACGAAACAGCAAAAGCTATGTCGGGTCGAGAATTGACTGCAAGGAACATTAAACAGCCAATTAATTTCTGGTAAGGATATACAGTAGAGTCCTCATTACCTTTAGATGGCACTAATTTTTCCTTTTGTAAAGGTGTATGCATAGATCTGCAATCACCCATTTGAAATTTTTCTAACAAGCTCCGGATATAAGTAGCTTGATGTATTTTTATCTCATTAGGTTTCCAATCAATGTTTAAACCTAAATAATAACTCAATGGCCCAATCACTTTCATACTAAAATGATTCTGTAAGTCAGATATGACAGAGTCAAGTGTAGAATCTTTTTTATAAAATACGACAATGTCATCGACATGAAAGGCCAGAATAAGTAACTCGTTACCAACCTTCTTGGTATAAATACATGCTTCTGAAGGAGTTTGTTTAAATCCTATATATTGCAATATTTCGGTCAACTTTTTAAACCATGTCCTTGGGGCCTGTTTTAGGCCATAAAGTGAACGTTTTAATAAGCATACCTTATCTTCTTGACCAGGTTTAGCAAAACCTTCTGGTTGACTCATGTAGACCTCTTCCTCTAAGTCTCCGTTTAAAAACGCAGTATCAACATCCAAATGATGCATTTTCATTCCTGTTTCTGCAGCCAACGCAAACAACATGCGTAAAGAGGAGCTCCGGACAACCGGGGAGAAAGTTTCTGAGAAATCAACACCATATACTTGATTAAATCCTTTTGCAACAAGTCTTGCTTTATACTTAACAACATCACCTTGCGCATTTTTCTTTAACTTGTATATCCATTTGCATGGAATAACCTTTTTATCTGGTCTATCAACGAGTACCCAAGTTTTCTTCTCAAGCAATGATTGGTATTCATCGCACATTGCGAGACGCCACTTTTCACTATCTTCTGCATTAATAGCTTGTGAATAGCTTAATGGTTCATCCAGTTCAGAGGATGAAGTCTGCACACATACATAGTTGGCAGAAGAATTAGGTTTTCTTGGTCTTAAATTATATCTTGGTTCTACAACCTCAGTATCAGAATTAATTTCTTCTGAAGAAATTGATGTATCAGCATTATGCCACTGTTCCTCACTACTATCAGGTACACAATTTTCTGATACTGGTGCAATATTAGGCTTTATTAACTGTTCCACAGTGACAGTATTTCTCTGCTCTGAACTATTTAATGAATTCTCAGACAGAAGAGGTATGTACGAGTATACTGGTTCCAATAAATCATTACCAGTCTTACAAGTATTACCTTTACCTTTTAAATCATGAAAATGATCTTCAAAGAATGTTACATCTCTACTCTTCACAAGTCTTCTAGGACACGTAGCATCTCTAAAGAAATAGCTTCTCGGATCTTCTGAATATCCGACAAAGATGTGTTCCGATGCTTTCATATCCAATTTCTTCCGATTACAGTCGGGGACATGAATTAGAGCCCTACATCCGAAGACGCGTAGATGTGATAAATTTGGGACCATACCATACCACTTCTCGTATGCCGTCTTGCCTTCGAGAGCACGATGTGGAGATCTATTCTTAAGATATACAGCCATATCTGCTGCATCCTGCCAATAGGCAGAAGAAAGAGAACTTTCTGACAGCATAGACCTTACCTTCTCCATAATGGACTTATTCGTCCGTTCAGCAATACCGTTCTGTTGAGGACTATAGGGAACAGTAGTTATGTGTTTAATCCCTTCATTTTGTAAATGATTCGAAAAAGCTGCATTAACATACTCTTTTCCGTTGTCACTCTTCAGTGTCTTTATCTTGGCTCCCGTTTCCCGTTCCACAGAGGACTGGAAAATACAAAACTTATTTTTTACTTCAGCTTTTGAAGAAATAAAGTAGACAAAAGTCATACGAGAAAAATCATCTATAAAAAATAAAATATATTTATTGCCTTGAAATGAAGATTCAGGCAAGGGACCACAAACGTCTGAATGAATAAGTTCCAGAACTGAAGTTGATTTTTTATGTGAAACTTTCTTAAAAGTTTTCCTATTTTGCTTACCTTCAATACAGGAGATACAAGGTTCCTTATCGACTTCTGAATAATCAACGCCCACCGCGTGACCCTTCTTAAGTTGGTCCATTCCAATGCGGCATAAGTGACCTAATCGTCTATGCCAAAGCTTGAAACAAGATACATCAGAGTGCGTTTCAAAAGCGGATAATCGTTCATTGAGTTTAGAATTGACTGTAACATCTAATGAATACAGTCCACCACAAATAGAACCATGTAAAATTACATCTCCATTACAAGTAAAAGCATCAGAATCATAAAAATTACAACCAGTTTTATCAAAAACTAAACTAAAACCTTTATCTACTGCCTTCTTAACTGATATAAGATTCGAGTCCAAGTTTGGCACATGAACTACATCAAGAATCTTTTTGACCGATGTCAAATTATCACTGCAACTGGTAATCGAAACTTCACCAACACCTTGGGTTTCCAGTATATCACCATTTGCTATAGTTACAGTTCCAATAGGGGAATCCTTCACATTCTCCATCCAATCAGCTCGTGATGTCATGTGTGCTGACGCTCCAGAATCTATATACCATTTCTCATTATCTAATTTCTCATTTACATTCAGTGCACAGAGAGCATTCTTATGATTTACAGATTTCTTATTCTTGTCCTTCTTATGGGGACAGTCTGGACGCTTATGACCTGGCTCATTACAGTCATAACACACAATAGGCTTCTTAGACTTGGATGCAGAAGATTTACTTTGATTCATCCGGGAACGAAGAGCAGTATCAGGATTATCATATTCAGTTTTATTCAATTCATTCAATAATTTTGTCTTTACAAGGTCCGAAGTTATATGTGTATTCGAATTTTCCAGAGCTAATATTAAAGGCTCATATCGTGGACTCAGACCTCCCAGAAGAATAGCAGCTATTGATGCATCTTCTATTGTTTTTCCGATGTCAGCCAAGTCTTGTATAGTAGACATGATGGCATTTATATACATCTCAATTGAGTTATAATCTTCAAGGCTGCATCTATAGAGTTTACGTTCAAGGCTTATACGTCGACCCAAACCTTTGTCTTCGTATGCGGACGAAAGAGCGTCCCATGCCTCCTTTGCAGTTTTTGATGACCTTACGTGGGTTATTGCCAGTCCATCCAGAGTAAGGCAAATCTTCGATAAAGCTTTCTGATCATTTCTTAACCTTTTATCGGTGGATACATTACTATCTTGGTAACCTACGACGGCTTCCCACAATTCTTCATGAATAAGGCACATCCGCATCTTAAACTTCCATGTAGAGTAGCCTTCCCTATTAACTAAAGGTTTTATGCAAGAAAGGGAATTGTTATTTGACATAATTTTATAACTCACGAACAGCTGGTCAATGTCCAAAAAATACACATATGATGCACGTAATACTTTAGAAAAACTTTCTTTTCACTTTTAATGCAGAAAAACAGTTTATTCTTGTATTTTCTTATAAATTCGTGCTGATAACGTATGTTGTATTTGACTCATTTTATTGAAGTGACAAAACATACATCAATAAGAATATATAAAAAGAATGATTCAAATTTTGATTACAATGTGTATAACAGCCAGTAATACAACAGGTACAAAATCATGGGGTCCTAAGATGACTAGACAAGTACTTACACTATTTCGATATCTACTCAATTTAAATCTCATATCCGATAAGAGCTTCTATGAACTTTATCCATTAAAAAAGAAGGTTTAAGATAAAATAAAATATTATAATATTTTCCTGCATGACAATGAATGGCGCAGTATTGCAAAAGAATTATAAAAAATAAATGTATTCCTTTCCACTAATTCATATTTTATAAATCCAAAAGTATGGATACATTATATCCATGTGCGTGAGTCTGTGAGTGATACCTCTTGCAACTAAACTTCCTCTTGCACCGACTTGCACCTAAACTCACAACTAAATGGTTGAACTAAATAAACTGAAATGTGTTATATTCAAAGCTTGAATTAACGAGCGTGCGTGTAGTTTTATTATAAGCGCTAAGACTACCACTTCTGATATGCCGAAAATATATCAGTCAAAATCCTTTGTGTACATAATTTCATATTAGTGTTTCTACAAAGTTAAGAAATGGAACTTCTATGTACACTAACAATTAAAAAAATAACATCAATAATCAAAACATTACAAAGTTACAAATTTCGTTAATCAGGATTCCGATCCAGGCATACTACTCATTCACAAAAGGAAAAAACATAAAGTTCATCGTCCGATTAAAACGAATACCAAAAGGTTTGAACACCAATTTTGATTCAATTAGTTTCAAACAAAAATGTAAGTAATTCAAACACTGAGTTCGACACGACTGGCTTTGATCGAACCGAAGTTTAATTGAGAGTGAACTTTTTTGCAAGACAGGTACGATGTTTGGCTGATGTTAAGGGACACGTCCGCTTACTGTCGCAATGTACTTCTAAGTCTTAATTATTTAGCTCGTATTATAAGCAACAGTGTAATGTAAATGAATGTTCATTCCCTTAATATAAAATATTTATTTTATATTTTTAGAGCTAGGACTAACTTAATGCTAAAGAAGCATACAATATCTTCATGAGTCAACTGCTGATAGTTTAGATCCTAAATAATTTTGTATTATCCATTTTACCGTAAGTAAATAAGCTAATTATTATTGTTAAAATCTAAAGTAATATAGAGCCTATTACTTTTTTTATTTACTCTTATCACATTTTTGTCTTATTATATGTTCGACACTTTCCGACTTTTTTTCTTATTTGTAGTTTAGCTGTGAACATTTTTCATCGGCTCTCCGTGTTTACCTTAAAATAAGCTAGCTGTAAGTTTTCTTATTATTGTAAAAAAATAATACGGACCATATACACAATAAATAATGAAGTCGTTTAGTAAATTCAATCAAAATATTATTATTATGCAAATTACACGAATATAAACAAATAACTCAATATACATACGATTTCCCCAGCGATCGCCGATTAATTTTTGTTGTCATTTTGTCGCACGATGAAACACCAATGGCATATTTTAATGATGAAAAATGTAGATAAAATTAAATTTAAAAGGCATTAGGTATGTGTAATGTTGTTTAAAATTATATTAATGTTATGTGAACAATTTTAAACAGGCGCTTTCGTAGTGTGTTTACGGCATTGGTTGGATATAACATAAATCTAATTGGTGTTGCATTATAGGAAGAAATTCCTTTGTAATGTCGTATATTTTCATTTAAATATTTTGGGAAACAATGTGACGTCTTCTGGTACTATAGAATGGGATGTGGTGAAAAAGGATTCACTTCCATATAAGAGCTGATGAGGCGTTGCTTAACTTATACATAGTTACAAATATAAAGAGGGAAGCAATTTATCCCGCCTTTGAGGTTTAGTTTGCTACCATCTTAAAATCATCTATAATAATGAATTAAAAAATAAAGATCAGTTACATAGAGGTATGTACCTACGTGATGGAATTTTTATTTCGTTATAAAAGAACATAATTTTATAGGTACTCAGAAGGTAGGCTCGTAAGCATGTTGATTCAGATTCCTCGAGCGATTGATTTATTCGCATTTAATGAAACTGATATGCAGATTACAATGTACTTATCGGCAAGTATGTTCGCATATCTTAACTGTACCTCGAACGAACACTCACATTACTTATGCACTCATAAGGAATACTAAAATAACATTTTTTACAAAATAAACATCGCTAATGCAATACGTCCTTGTCGCGCAACTTCTAGGTATGCCATTAATATCAAGTTTTATGTTGCCTTCAGTGGTCAGCGGGAAAAAACTGGCGGCACGCGTTAGCACCCCGCGACCCTAGCAGACCCCTAACCACGCCAGGTACGGACCCGCACGTACAAAGGGGAAGGGATGATCGAAAATAATAGGGGAAGAGAATTTTAAAATTTATATTTTTTGCAGCCGGCGCAGGTGATATAATGCGTGCGCGTGCGCCGGCGGCTCACTTGTGCGCGAAGCTCCGCCGCGCTCGCTCGCCGTAAGCTCTCGCCTCTCCAGTGCCTCCTCGACACCCGCGCAGGTCGCCCGCGTGCGCCGCTCTCGCGTAAACACACTCGTAACAATGCTACAAGAATTACAAATCGTCCAAGGGCAGACGAACTACGTCGTCGTCTCGCCCGCCTACACCAACCTGACGAAGGCCAACGTCGACAGGAGAAACGTGCCGATAGCTCCGGCTCCTGAAAAAAATTACGTTACACACGATACACCGCCAAACCTACAGTACAGGAAAAAGGTGCACTTCAAAACGAATCCCTGCACCGGACCGCAAGCCGCGTCGATCGCGAGACGTAATGCTCGTGAAAGGAACCGCGTGAAACAAGTGAATGACGGATTCAACGCGCTTCGAAGACACCTTCCCGCTTCAGTGGTCGCTGCATTGTCCGGTGGCGCGCGACGAGGGTCAGGGAAGAAGCTCAGCAAAGTAGATACATTAAGGATGGTGGTCGAATACATTAGATACCTGCAGCAATTATTGGATGAAAGTGATGCCGCGTTAGGTATCACGCGTGATCAGGAAAATAGAGAAAATATTCCAAGCAACAGCGGTGTCCAGCCGATGACCTCTGTAGATATGGATGATGGTTTCTTCTACAGCGGGTCCCCTTGTTCTGAGAAGCCTGATTCCCCTGCTCCTTCAGAATGTTCCTCAGGTGTGTCTTCGGCATATTCGAACGAACATCGATACGAAGTGACGACGCAACAAAACCTGGGGCATATGGATGAAGATGAACTATTAGATGTCATATCTTGGTGGCAGCAAAAATAATAAGTAAGTTTCTATATTGTTTTACCCACTTCATAACTTTTTTTTGTGATTTGTCTTTTATTTTTCAGGTTGTAATAACATTTTTATAAAACCCCAAACTAACATTATTTTTCTTTTGTTCTCAGGTCAATCAGAATCCAACAAGACGAATCCCTCCGAGAAATGTGCATTATAATTTATATGCAGTGTACGAAAAGACTCTTGTATATCTAGTCAAAACCGATAGTGCCTTACAATTTAGACTTAACACAACAAGACTTGAAAAGTGCATTTTGATCTTTAAGAAAATACTTCTGTTAGATATACGCAAACGTGAACCAATGAAGGCTGCTGTAATTAATTAATAGATAATTTTAGATTTATTTAGTAAATAAGAAAATATTCCCTCCGAAATCCACCTATATTTTTCCCGAGTTGTATTTTCAAGCCAAAAATCTATTCGGAAATTAATCACATCCAGTGTTCCAAGTTGAAAAAGCCTACTTTTTTCTCTCTTCTTCTTTTATTTCGTTTTTGACCACCGCCATGATTTGATAAAAAGCAGACTTTTTATGCAGTTAATATGGAATTAATTTTATGTTCATTATTTTGGTCACATTAAAAACAATCTGCTCTGCCAATTCTTTACTTTTTAGGCTTTCTTGTACCGCACTTGGTCTTATGATACATTCCAAAAGAATATGTTTGTAAAAAAATAATTTGTATAAAGTGAAAATAAAACTGTACATTGTTACCTGCTAGTAAATAAGCTTATGTATTGCGATTACCTATAGGTATCGAGCCAGTCGATATTATATTGTACATAATTTAGTTTTAAGTATTACATGTTAAGAAATACAATTATTTATTGAACACTACTCTGTACTTTTATGCCTACAAACCCTTTATCCTACCAAGTACGAGTTCAAAACCCATTTTATTCTTTAGTTACTAATAAGGATTTAGGATCTGATAGAAATATCTTATTTGAAAACAATAAGTTCTGGATACATTTAATGTACATTGAAGCTTATGTACATTGTTAGAACAAATAAAATATCTACCCATGTAACATATAAAAATATAGCTTACCTCCTCCAAAAATAATTTCTTTGTTCTGAGTAGTACCACTTAAAAGCTTCAAGTATGGTAGATTTTATTTTTATACAGAATAGTAGGTTACGTTTGACTACATTCCACGTGATGGAAAGTGCAGATGCGGTCGATGAAGGATCACGTAAGATACCTAGAAAGGTAGCTATTCACTCCTGCTACCTTAAACATACTCAAGTTGTACCGTTCGGGAAATACGGATGATGGCAATGTGTACCAAATGCAAACAGTTCTAATTAAAAAAATCAAAGCAAAACGCTTGGTGCGGGCAGCCGGTAGCACCACTAAATATGGAAAATTCTCAATTATCGCTCAAAAAGTATTAATTTTTTAGAATAAACTGCACATACTGTACCTACTAATCTAAGTACCTACTAAACTTCTAGACAACTTCATTTAGTCATATATAGTTTCGATATAGTTTTACATAAGACTAGATGCGTTTTACCCGCTGTACTATCTAAGCCTATGTGTTATTCCCGAGTCTATTTTTAAATCAAACTTCAGCTCAATCGGTCCACCAGTTTAGGCTTGAAGAAGTAACAAACATACATACTCATACACTCACTCACAAACTTTCGCATTTATAATGTTAGCGTTAATTATTCGAGCCACTAAAATCTTTCCCATTTCTATTCCCTTAGTTTAACAATTTCCACAGTCAATAATAATAATGTTAAAATCTATTCATTTTTATTATGTAACCCTTGCACAGTATAATAAATCATCCATTTCGATGTAGGACACAGTTCAAGGCACGATGCGATCGCGACTTATTCCCAAAAATAATAAAAAATACCTCACACGAGCCCAATCAAACATTATTATATGACACAAGGATGAGGGCAGATTCTATTAATTTATAACCAATGTGGGTGGATATACTGGCATTATTTTTTTAACATTTTTTTTAACTGGACTTGGTCGCATGATCACTGTAATTTTGTTCTGTTTTATAGAGCTTAAAAAGTCTTTATTAATATCCACTTTATTTTATGTGACTTTAAAAATAACCGGAAGAAAAGGGACCACCGTCATTATGTTGGCATATTTTATGTTTTAATCAAATTTTTTTGAAACTGTGACATCGTTTTTGTGAGAAGGCGAATGAAATGTGCACGTCTATGGTTATGCGATAGGTGAGATAAAAACTATACAAATAACCAAAAGAGTTTTTTTTCGTTTGAAATCTCTAAGTAGATAAAATCAAGGAATCAAAGTGTTACGAGGTTTTTGCATTGAAATCTTCATTTGTTTTGTTAAGGAACTAAAATAACTTCCATGTAGTTTATCCATCACCCCAAATTATGTTTAATTTGTTTGTTATTCCATTACAAATAAAAGAACTCAACAATTTAAACTTTCACGTGGGAGAGCAACCGTGTTAGCCCAATGTCTCAATAAAAAATCATATTGTTTTGATAAAAAATGACTTACTATACAAACATCTGATAATGGGCGTGGGCGGGGTAAGACACAAAGAAAAATTTGTTAACACGTCACAATACAATGAGATATTTTGAATTCGGGTGTAAAATTAAGTTATAGCAGACCTCCCTTTGTCTGACCAAATGTTCACTTTTTCATGTCACACATCCCGACTTATTGTTGTTTCTATAACACAAAATTACTACTTCCACGTTTTCTTCCTTAATTGACGTAAAACGTTTAGATAATTTGCTGTTTTTTTTTATTATCTGACTTAGCGCTAAAAGTCCGCTTATTTTTAGCGCTAAGTAAGACCGTTTCTGTCGTAATATTAATTTATTGTATATCAAAACAAAATTTAAAAAAATAAAGCCATCAAAGTTTAATACCGCGATGTTTAGTGAAGATCGGGTTCTCCCGTTTTTCAGGCTAAGTCTGCTGCCATCATCTGTAGACTAGTCGCTTAATAAAAAAAAAGTTCTGTAATAAATATATACACGTATAATAGTGAATAATATTAAAGCTCTTACCTTAATCTTCTTAATTTATCTACCGGTGTGAAATCCCACGCAGTACTTCACTGGACTTATACCTAAGAGTAATATTTTTTGCAGCTTAAAAATCAGAACATTTTATGAAGCATTAATCAAGCCGAGATACCGAGCTTCCTGCGTCGATACAGTAACAGTCAAAGGTAAAAGCAACCTTTGGAGTTATCTAGCTAATGATGTTTTATGAAGTAGCCGTAGAGCCTTATCTTACTGTCGCCTACGGTAGCCAAGGCTTCTACGCTTAGTCACTTCATTTTAAGGTTCGTATTTAAGGTAACATATTCTTTTATCCTTTCGCCGCCTCTCATATCTGAAGAGTGGCTTAATTAATTGACGGATTGCGGTAGCGTGTTACTTTTTGTGCCGAACTCTTTTGTCTGAGAACTTATCTCGGTGATAAAATAGATGGAACAGTGGTGGAGTAGTGTACACAACTCCCGGACTTGATTACGTAATGTTCGTTTTTGAGTTCATTCATCCATTTTTTGGCTTACTGTACCAACCATATGATTTTGTATGTACATCATCTTCCTGTACTTATCCCACACTAGGTCACTAGGTCACTAGGTGGGTTGTCACAACAGATTTTTCTCCTCCATTCTGCTCTATTATCCGTCATATCTGGTTTAGTATGCAAAAAAGTTTTTCATATTAATTTATCGATATATGTTACCACCTCAACATTATTTTTTTCGTAGGTAAAGGATCTTTCTCAATATGACGCTTCCGGAACCCTTTAAAGTAACCTATATAACTCTATATGTAGCCTCATTAAATCTAAAATCTATGAGATGTTATCACGCTATACTTGTCGACACATCACAGTCCATCGACAGGAGTCAAAATTGTCCAATTAAACTATCATAATAACATCAAATGATCTAAATAACCCAATTGAATATTTAGTCGAGAACAAAAGCCGGCAACACGGCTGTCCGCCGCATTACCGGCCTACCACAATAAATCGAGGAGGTCCGTCGCCAAGGGGCTAATTACTCTGAAATGTATAAAACCACAGACTCAAGTATTAAAGACAGACAACGCTACAATGATTTTCTGATAGTAGCGTTGTATGTCTCAAAGAACTACTAACATTCTACTAATATTATAAATGTGAAAGTATGGATCCGAGTTTGTGTGGCATTTGAAATTTTCAGCTTGTTCAAATTATGTTGTGTTCATTTACGATTTTCCAGTTTGACTATATAAGTGAATATGATTTGCCGGTAAGTTTAAACTTAATTGTCAAAATAGTCGTATGTCTCAAATGGTCACATTATGTGCTTTAGAAAGTTTTGACGTTATGAAAGACCTATTCACTTAGCGAACTAATCAATAAATCGTATTAATTTATATTTTATTTATTGTGAAAAGTTTTTGCCGATATTATTTTACGCTAAAAGATAGAGCAGCAATTGAACCGGCCTGATCTTGCGACAAAGTCGGTGTATTAGAGTAGCATAACGGCTTCAATTTTGCTTTTAGGTGCGTGATGTCTGCCTAAATTCCATATACTGTTGCATCTTTGATATAAAACACTCTGAATATCGGTTGATATACTGTCTACTTAGGAGGGGTGATGTATGACCGCACACAAAGGATCGGACGCCGCGGGCCCGCAGGCATTCTCTGCGATTATAAATAAGCATGTTTAGGATAACGATTGTCGACATACTATGGGATTAACGCCTACGCTACGAAATTAATTTTTTTCATTGTAGATGCGCTACTTAGTTTTGATATAAGTACGACATATTTTTGATATTCGAAGACCCAAATTAAATAACATAGACGCTTTGCGCAGAGGTTCTAAGCATAACAAACATATTATAAACATATATAGGTACACCAAGAGGCCTCCCCTAATTGAGAAAACACCTAGGTGTTTTGTACAAACAATGTTATTGTCACTAGAGTTTAAGGTGTTTTTTTGTCGGCGGCCCTTAATAATAAATAAATAAATAAACAAGTGTTTTATGAGAATCGAGAGTATTGCACTATCTATAAGGACTCTTTCTCTCTTGAGTAACTAGGTATCTACTTTCATCAGAGGAAAACTAAAATCAGATTTTAATCGTAACAAAGCTGCGTTTGATAGGAATTTCAGATTGTAATCACGCGTTGGTCGTTGTAGGTGAGTGACCTATTAAAATAGCTTTGACGTGGATACTTTTCTCTAGGGCTTTGACACTATTCTATAAAAAGTCATGTATGACATCAATCATCAGTCTGGCTGAATTTTAAAACTAAAGTTCGCCAAATATATACCACTTACCCAAGATTAGATTGTCCAAGTGTGTGTCTAAATCTATGGTTCGCACGTTCTATTCAATAACTGAAAAAGAAAAGAATAATAACTATGTCGTATATTCCACATCGCGGCATGACATAGTAACAGTAATTTCTTTCAAATCGAAATCGAGTGAGACATCAAGGAAGGCGACATTGTTAGTTCAATGCACAATAGATCATAGGAATGCACAATGGGAGCATGATGGTGCACAATAACGCACATGATCTAGATTAGTGGACCATTGTACGTATTGCCAAAGGGTTGTCTCTTTGTATCCAGTATAAAGCATCACCGCAAATTTCTTGAATTATAATTTGTGTTCTTAGAATAAAATTTTAAATGATCGTGAAGCTATAAGATAGGTATGTGATAGTGAAATAATATCTATATTTTGATTTTTTTAATCTGTTTGAAGTTGATGTGTATTTCAACGTATAGAATGTTTCAGTCAGATTGCTTTTGCTCAATAATTTTTCGTTTTAGCTGGAATTGGTAGAAGAAATACAGGGAAAGTTTGATAAAGAGCAAAAAATAAGTTACTAATAAGGCCTATGTTTTATTGTGCATTTATAAATAATATCTATATGCAATACTTAAATGTCGATGATGTATACGTAATAAAAATATACAATACATTTTGAATCAAACCAAGGTTACATCGCATGGGTCGACAAATGGGTCGCTTAGGGCCGCAGACATTTACAACGAAAAACTTTTGAAATTGTGTGCATTGTAAATACTGTTTCATGTAGTATCTAAAAAAGACTCAAGATATTATTACTTCAAGAGAATATAAAGAAATTTCAAAGAATTCAGTGTGACTTTTAAACTGCTACTGTCTGTAACATACAATGTAAAATCAATTTCCCATCATGAACAGGTAAACATTTATACCACGACGCCCCCGCACAAAGATACTAATCTCCACCAAACAAACAATTACATCAAAAAGTAAAACTGTCAATGTGGTTAAAAGTAATCTATATCCGAAGTAACCACAATAGGCCACTGATAAGATCAAAACTCAGACTTGAACAGACAAATTGTTCGCATTCATAGCCCGTAAATGTATAGATTTGTTTACAAAACATGTCATTCTTCGAGAATTATATTAAACAGTGTTTTCATTCGTGAAATTGATTCCTTACACGGAATTGCTTGATTTCGATGCCGATAATTAAAATATTACCAATATTATGTATTGAAAAAATTACGAGAAAATAAGTCGATACGTTGACAATGAATTACATAAATTTGCTTATATAAAATGTTTTTTCATAAAAATTATCTTATTTTGTATTTAAAACACAAAAGTAGTAGTTTTTCTTGAGTTTATAAAGCTTTTGACTTTATATAGATAGAGATTTCCAGATTTAACTGCTTCAACTAAATCTGACGCAGCATTATTTTTAAGCATTTTTTCCAAGCAAACGTTTAGACCAGTTTTCTTTACTCTGTGAGATCATTAATGGAATTAGGCGTTTCTCTATGAAAATTTCCCAAAGATTAATATTTAATTTAATAATTATTATGAGACTAATCAAATAAGTCTCTTGATTAACTCACTCAATCCATTTTTAGGGTTCCGTAGTCAACAAGGAACCCTTATAGTTTCGCTTTGTCCGTCCGTCCGTCTGTCTGTCCGCGGCATTGCGGAGAAACTATAAGTCCTAGAAAAGTGTAATTTTATATACAGGTAAGTAATAATAAGGGTAAGAGAACGGTGACAAAAAATAATTTTTAATTAATTAATTTAGGCTACCTCCCGTACACGTAAGATGGGGATGATTTTTTTTTTTCTGGCTGATACCATCGTGTGGGGTATCGTTGAATAGGTATTTTAAAATGAAGGACGGTTTGCTAAGAAACTTTTTCGATTTCATGTTCTGTTTGAAAGATATTCAAGTTTTAAAAAAAAAATTGAGCGTCCTCCCCCCTCTAAAATCTGAACTACTAGCTTTAAAATTCTGAAAAAAATCAGAGGTATGCTTTCAACCATGAACTTTCCAGGAAAACTATAGCGGTTAAGATAAAATTATTAGTTTCGGTAAAATCAGCAAAATAAGAATACCTAAAGCTAACCTAGCCTATAGTTTATTAATGCATAACTAGATGGCGCTAGTAGTAAAATTTGATCGCGCAAGCGAATTGTTCATGGTTGTATTGTTTACGAGTTATAGCTATCACAAATAAATCACCATATTACAGTGTTACTTAGCTCATAATTTCTAACTTAAGTTTTTTTATTATAATTTGATATAGCATGGTCAAGGCTACTTGTGTGAAAGATCCGGATATATTTTTTTTTATTTGCGGAGAATATTATGCTCAAAGAATTCCGCTTGAATGTGACAACGTTCATAATTTAGGCTTACAAAAATTACTTTGGATACTCCCTGGAAATTAACGACAAGCCTTGGATTCCCCAAAAGTTATGCAAAACGTGTGTTGATCTACGTTTGTGGACAAATTAGAAAATAAATAGATTTTGGTACGAAACCACTATAATGTGGAAAGGACTCGAGAACCATCACGATGACTTATTTTTGCTTAGTGTAAACATAAAACTATTGTTTTGATTTTATTAAAAATTAAGTATGCGGAACATAACTGGCTCATAATGTGTTCATTTAAAAATGGTTTACTTTTTTTTTTTCCAATGGTGGTTATATTTTTTTTTTTGTAAAGTAAGAATTATTTGGACTTTTCTCAACACGTCCAAAAACTAATGCGTCACTTTCAAAGGCTCGAATGTGACATAACCATCAAGTTACACTCTCTCCACGACCACCTAGACTATATTCATGACAATCTTGGGGTACTAAGTGAAGAATTGGGCAAGCAATTCCACCCGAACTTTTGTTCGATGAAGTAACGCTATCAAGGCTTCTGGAACGCACATATGATGGCTGAATATTGTTAGAGCATTTAGAATAGCCCTTAGAATAAGAATAGCATTTAGAATAGCTCTGCCTTCAGTTTCAGCAAGAAAATCAAATAACATAAAGAGTTTTTCAACTTAAACTTAAATTAATTAGGATCATCTCTATATTGACCACCCACAAGGTGGACAGACGACCTTGTAAAGGTCGCCGGAAGACGCTGGATGCAGGTCGCTTCCAACCGGTACATATGGAAGTCCAAAGGGGAGGCCTATGTTCAGCAGTGGACGTCTTACGGCTGAGATGATGATGATGATGATGATCTCTACATTTATAGCGTTTTATTACGAAAACAACATAATATGTGTCATATCTTTTTAACTAGAGCTGGTACAGAAATTTCAGTCACAAATTTGAAATCGTCGTCAAAAATCATCCAAAATGCTGTTGTGCAGTGTATTCAATCTACTAGAACTACGGAACCCTACATTGTGCGTGGCCCGACTCGCGCTTGGCCTATTTATTTAAAGACTTTAACAAGAAAATGACTTAAATTTTCGAGCATAAAAAGTGGGTATAATTATAATTTTGAAGCAAGTATTTCGATCAATTAAAATGTAGTAAGTCGAAGTGGCCCAGCGCGGGCAGATGTTAAAGGATTGCGGTGGCAAGGTGGGCTTCAGGTGCCAATCGCTCGGCACAAGCCATAGCTTTGTCATCGTAATGTACTATCACGAACACAAGTGCTACAATAAATGTCCTTTAACAATTATTTTCGAAGGAAAAGAAGTATTTGAATCTTAAACTACAAATCAAGCGAAATGAAGCCACTAATAAATGTACTAAACTAACAAACAAGCAAATTGACAAAGTCACCCACCGATTAAAATTACAGCCAAATTCAATTTCAACTATTAATATACCTAATCAGCCTCTGTGGCGCGGTGGGTTAATAAATACCCGCTTGCAACGCAGTAGGTTGCGGGTTCGATTTGCGTATGGGTTTGGTTTTGGTTTGAGTGATTCACAGTATTTGTTTCTGGTCTGGGTGGTTTTCAGTATTTATTATAAGTATGTATTTACAAAAGAAAAGTATATAAGTATTATATCCGTTATCCTAACTACCATAACTCCGCCACCTAACCCCAAGCTAAGCATTAAGCTGCTTAGCTTGGGGTTAGGTGGCGTTGTGTGAAATGTCCTGAAATATTTATTTATTCATTTTTTTATAATTAGCGGTCTTGTCGCAAAAATCCACATTTTTTGACAGCCGTGTCTACCACACTGACCGTAAGTCAGGTATGCACGGTTAAAAGAAATCTGCATAAATTCAATTTTTAAAATTATTATACCCTTGCTAAAAAAAAATATTTTTGCACAGAAGCAATGTTGTTGTGAACGACTGTACAAAAGACGTAGACGTTGCTGTCATAATTTTTTTCAACCTCCGGCTCGCACAAACATGGAATGCGCGAAAGTAGCACGAGACAATTAAACCCATCATATTTTTGATTCAGAACTCGGGTAAAATTTTAACTTTGTCATGAATCCTCAGAACTTGTTGCTTTAATTATAATGTTGAGCTTACAAAATGAAGCAATCTGTACATTTGGTATTATAACATAAGTTTATATTTTTTTTAATAAAAAAACAATAACAAATAGGTAACTAATAAACTATCTTTGTATTGTATTGTGTACCTTATAATAACAATTCTATGTTATAATATATTTTATATTATTAATAAAATTATTTCTTTAGTATGTATGTGAATTATAGTTTAATTAATTTCATAATAAAAATATTGACTTATTCTTAAAAAGATCACCGTTTATATGACATTGACTGCAAGCTCAATAGGTAAAACCTCGTAGTTAGCGTATTAGAATAGAATAGAATAGAATACAATTATTGATTGAGACCAATAGAAAAATGACATTAACTTATTACTAACTAGTGCTACGATACATTTTGGTCCACAATTGGCGGCCTTATCGCTGCGATCTCTTCCAGGCAACCAACCTTTGTACGGAATTATGGTTGACTAAAAGAGTAGAGTGAGATTTGGTACAGCGATGGTGATGAATGGTGGTATGGTGAGCGTTGAAACCGGGATCACATTGACAAGCCCGACAAGCGACATCAATCGACATCATTTTAGTCTTCACTTTTGTCCAATCTTGAGAGTGTGCTATGACGAGCAGCTGATAAGAACACTCGTCTTGTACAATAAATCATAACAATCGAAAGCTGCAAACCCTTTACAACTGTTACGGTCAAATAGATACAAAATAATTATATGTCAGTTGCAAAAACCCTTTTCCTTTGTGAGTTGTGCAATCTGAAACTTTCTTTTATAGATTTGTGCAAGCGCATGCTAAGCCAGGTGTGGTGGAAATGTGTTAACTTGCCGATTTACTGTGCACAAGGTGTACACTTACTTATTTTATCTTTAATATGACATGCGTAGCGCAGTATTGCGTAGGACTTCGTACCTATTGAATCACACTAGTATTATTTGCGAAAGTTTGTGTGTTTTTTTTTTTTTTTTAATAAATTTTGTAACAAAGTCTGTTGGTTTTCTTCATCTAAGTGATATTATGTTGTATTTTAGTTTGAGCAGTAAAATTTGTTCGCTTCCTTGCTATTTGATACAAGTGTATATGTTTGTTACTTCTTCACGCCTAAACGGGTGGACCAATTGAGCTGAAATTTGTTATAGAGATAGCTTAGACCCTGAAATAACAGATAGGCTATAATTTATAGTAGGTACAGCGGGTAAAACCGCTGGGCGCAGCTACCTTTACCTTTGCCATAAGTAATATTACTTAGTATTGCTTTATATCACAAAAAATTACAAAAGGACTGTTGTGTGTGGATCTGTTTGTTTGCTATCTGCTTGGAAAAAACAATGCAATCTTAAAAGATATTATTGAATGTAATAAATTATTTCTACGCAAAATATTGTTAATAAATATTATCAATAATAGTAAATCAATCTATGTAAATCATAGTCTCTATAGGTACGTAAAAGTATAATTATTTTGCCTTTGAAGTAACCGACTTAAATATTCATGTATTTCAGTATAAAACAATAATTTTGAAACAGTTAAATCTTAAGATTTAATTCAATTTGGCCATGTAATCAAGCTTGTAATCAAAACTTTACGTCCCTTTAACTTGACGGTTTTTATAACGATTATTATTTTTATTAACTGCAGAACGAGAATAAAGAAGTGAACATGAATAATTATTTTAATTTTAACTCCAAATCAGATTGACCTATAGAGTAGTTCACGGAATTTATTAAATAAAAATAAAATATTTCAGGACATTACACACAACGCCACCTAACCCCGAGCTAAGCAAATTAATGTTTGTGTAATGGTGGTTAGGATAACGGATATAATACTTATATATTTTTCTTTTTTAAATACACACTTTTAATATAGATACAGAAAACCACCCAGACCAGAAACAAATATCTGTGGATCACACAAAAATTTGTCCCATGCGGGAATCGAACCCGCAACCTTCTGCGTGGCAGGCGGGTATTAGCCCACCACGCCACAGAGGTCGTCAAACCGACGTAGAAGATCGTATCGTCGATCATCGTCGTCGTAGAGGATTAAATCAAATTCTGACACCGCTAACTAAAAACAAATGGGATACACTTTTAATAAATACTATTGAGCAGAAAATCTCTTTAAACTAAAAGTACGAGTAAAAAAGTAAATAGAGAAAGAAGGAATAAAGAAAATGTCTTGCGTTACCTTCCAAGAAAAAAAACAAAAGTATAAATATAAAAATTTGAAGAGAGAGAGAAAGGTTGAGGAAAAAATAATAGGGAGGAGGGGAAAAATTAAGTTTGAATAAAGTGTTATCGTATTTTATTTGAAACAGTTTCTAAATATGTATATAAAACCTAAATAATAATCTTTTTATAAAAATTTCAAAAAATAGTGACGCAACATTTAATGCCAATGATCGGAAAAAATCTTTAATCGGTTCACCTACGGAGTCATTTTATTTTTATGGAGCACCGTATCTGTCTTTATTACAAAACCCTGTGTTGTGCTTCTTGTTATCATAATATTATTTACGACCATCATTATATCTTGCTTACGCTATTAACTCGTCAAAAATTTGTATGACAATGAAGTAGTCGTATAACAAATAGCGGCAAATATAGACAGGTATTTTATATGACATATTTATTTATATGACACGTTTTATATGACATGTTTACATCGGTGTTAACGAGCGATACGTCTATAAAACATTTGAACATAAATCTTGAGGGTAAAGGTGCCTTTCGACCAGAGATGTGCTATGCTACGTTGCTATGAACGTGTTTTAAAATCACCCAATGAAATGCGTTTAAAATCAACAATCCAATAATTATTCATTGGTGCACATAGCTTAGCGCTGGTGGAAACGGTTTCAGCTAAGCTATGTTTTTGTATGGGAAGGATGAAAGCTACGGATGCGATGGGTGCTATGGATGCGTGCTATGTGCCACCTCCACCGTCGCCGCTCCGTTACTATAGCAACATCGCATATCTACGCATCTTTCTCGCACAGCTATATACGAGTAGCTTAGCATTGGTAGATGCAGACACATAGTTTCGTAGCGTAGCTTTCACATCTTCGTAGCATAGCTACATAGCACTTCTATGGTGGAAAGACACCTTAAATCTTAAGGGTAAGAACTGGGCGGAGACATCTCAATACAAAACGTATAAATATTTTGTATTAATGAAATATTATTATTACGCTGTAAAATGTTTATGGCGATCGAAAAGTCTCCCCAAAGTTGTGATTTACTCTCCAGCTTAGAATATTTTATGTGGCTCTACAATTGATTCTAAGAGATACCGACAGAAAATATATCAGGAAACATACCGCGAATGTATTGCACTGATTAGTTTTAAAACCAGGCGCGTCACTTCGTATATGTATTTACTTATTACACTAGTATAAAATCAATAGAGCATTTTATACGGTTTTATTTTTTTAAGATTAACTGTTAATTGCAATTCAAAATCTCACTGTTAAATAAATGTGTACATACGCTTTATTTTAACGTTTTATACTAGTGGAAGGCTTTGACCGTGACTAGCTACGACCTACTGGACAAAACCGTGTCGCCAAGCGGTTATTTAGACCGTGTTCCGTCATAATATTAAGTAAAGACAGCTAGATTTTGCCTGCTACCATTTTCGGCCACATCATTGGCTTAAAATCACGAGAGATGGTGATCAAAGGAAAAAAACGTACTAACATTCCGAAAGCGACTACATGAAATGCGGCCATTTAAAGCATTTCTCCACTTACTTCAGACACTCGACGAAGGCGAACGAGTCACGGCATCTATGCTCATAATTTTATTTGTTAAGATACCAAATCTTTCTTGGCATTTAATGTCCATTCCGTTTATCTGTTGCGTTATCATTTGTGGTCAGCATTTAGTGAATTTTTGATGTTGCTGAAGCTCTTTCATTTGCTGTTAGATTTTGAAGAGGTTTTTTATGAACTTTTAACAAATACATATAGTAAGATTAGGTATTTATCAATATTTGCAGTTTTTTTTTTATTAATAGAAAGAGGTGTTGATTATGAGGATTTTGGAGAAGTAATGGATTTTTGCTGCTTTCAGTAAACACTCATAATTATTCTTCGTCAACTATTCAAACTTAACTAAAGCTAATACTATGTATTACTAAAAATTTATTGTTGATGAATTTATTGTAGAATTTTCTACATTCCTTATCCGTACGTGTAGGATTGTTTCTGTGTTCGCCGAGAAATTAAATATATATGTGTCCTTTAGTCTATAAGGTTTAAAGGTCTTTTTAGGTCCATGTAAACCATCATGTTCAGTGCCACTGAAAAATATCAGAAGACAAATACAAAACTTGCACACAAAGTAACTAAGTACAACCTATTTTAACGAACCTTTTAGCGTCCGAACTTGAAATATTTACATTAATATCAATGATTTAATTTAACGCTCTCAGAGTGTAAAAACCGCGATAAGGCGGCCACATATCGTCATTTACTTAAGTGGTCGATAAGACCGACGATCAAAAGTTGGAGTTATTTTTTTCAATTAACACATTAAGGGGAGGTTATATCTTAATCTGTATGGCGCCAATTGTAAAAAGTATTCACCCTTTGATAAGGGCCCGACAACTTTATCAACTATGGCCTCGGGACTCGAGACTATAGGACAGGAATGTGCAAAAAATCTATCGGTTCTTAATGAATGGTGTTCAGATATATTTCACTAAGACCACCCTTGCTATTTTATCTCGAAAAAGGTTAAAATTGCAAGGACATGTATAAAATTTTAAGAGAACATGTAAAGCTATTTTTTTATTATTTTTAAGTCCAAATTTAGACAAAGAAGGGCAGTATTTTACTGAAAAACTCTCTTCTCTTCTTAGTCGTACACTCTTGTCAGAGTGGTCGTGGTTGCTCTGATGCTCGGTCTTCTGTTTGGATTTTCCCAATGGATTTAGCGATGTGACGCCATTTTTGTCTGTTAATGGCGTTGCGAGAGCACTGGGTCATAGATGCCTCCGTGGCCTTCTTGATGAGGTCAGTCCAGCGAGTTGGAGAGCGACCTCGAGCTCTCTTTCCTTCAATGGGACCCTGCACAACAAGTCTCTCCATAGAGTCTTCTTTCCTAGAGATGTGACCAAAAAACTTCAAAATTCAATTTGTTTTTTTAACTGAAAAACTACAAGTGCTTTTATACTAAACAAGCCTACGTTCCACCACATCCCAGACAGTGCAGGCGTACTAATTTGTCACACCGCTCATTTTACTTCCTTGTCTCGCTTTTTTTTTGGAGTCTGTACTGCTAATGCTGGACAAAGTCCTCCGCCAAATTGAACGTCGTATCCCTTTCCTGTCCCCGTTGGCCTAACCAACCTGATCCCACTAATCGAGTAAAATCAGTTCTACCGCTTTTCTCATTAGCAGCATACTGCAGAACGGATTGGGTTGAAATTTGCAATACAGATAGGTTTTATGACATAAACCTATTAAGAAAGGATTTTGTCACGCGGACCAACCCGCTAGCATAAGATATTAGTATCATATGCCTGTTATTTCATATTAACAGTAGGTCTATAGAAGATAAGGTTGTATAATTATTGCCGACTTGACGTGGGAACGGCCCGGCAGCGATGGCCATAATGCCGACCATAAATCACACATCGTAACAACCTTAAATTTATATGCCTTTATTAATGTAATTATAATTATTGAGTGAATAATTTCCATACATTGTTAGAGGATTTTGGCACTTTTATTGTTTAAAGACTGTACTGAAAATTGCAATTGAAAATGAGGTGAGGAATTTTATTGTTCATTGTGTTTAATACGCTTATTTATCGTTTTACTCAATTTACATGTGTAAAAATTATGTGGATTCATCTAGAGGTAAATATTTTATATTTTTAAATTTAAATATGTAATTAAAATTATTATTATTTTAGTGTATTATGCACCTCAAGAGGCTAAAGAAGAAGAAGATTATTTTAGTATAACTAGATAAACCGCTATTTGTTGGAATTTGATAGTTATATGCTAATCTCTTCGGATGAAGCCCTCGTATAATTCGGAATGAACTTCACTTTACAAGTAAATTCATTTAATCCTTAAATATTTGAAATTGAAGTGTTTAAGATTCTATAAATTTCATAATTTGAATAAGCCCCTTACTTAATATATTTTTCTAAAACTATAAATACATCTACTAGTAGCAAATTAACATGTAAAACAATTATCGTACATTAGTGTCTTAATTGTTGTTACTTTAACCACTTAAAACATATTTTTTAATAATTAGCGCGACCAATTTCTATGTTAATATTTAAGTGAAAATTAACATATTAAAGAAGCTTTTAACCACTTTACTAATTATTGAAATATCACATTATTATATTTAACTTTGTAATGCATTTTATTGAATTTTATCAGAGACTAGCTTATGCGCACGGCTACGCGTGCGTGCAGCATTTTTTTTATTAGCGGAGGTCCACGTAATAAATATACTATCTGTATTCTAAATTTCAACCCAATCCGTCCAGTGGTTGTGACTGTGCTTTGATAGATCAGTCCATCTATTTATATTATGTGTGTTTAGACTACTGTTCAAAGTGCGAAATGTTTGCCGCTGACAATAAAATATTATTTTTGTTATTTCAGAGCTTTCAGCTTTCTTGAGGGCAACTTTCAAAAGTTAATATATTTTTTATCTAATTTGTTGATGAGACCCTGTTTAGCTGTGGCAATATTTCACGCGTGGTAATAATCTTTTGAAATATTATGGCAATTATAGAAAGGCAAAAGGAAAAAATAAATAGAGACCAAAATCTCTCGCCAGAGGCAACGTTGAGGAGGGCCACTGTTCTGTCCGTTTTAGGACATACTATTTTATACCGCGACTTCAATAATAATATATTTCTTTTATTTAAATTTATATTTTCATATACTATATAATTTTTGCGTTATTACGTAAAATTTCGTATATTCCAGTAGGTATTAAATTTGACATCGCATCTCAGAAATCTACTAATTGTCAGAAATATTATTTAGGCACAAGGTGTTTATTAAATTAAGACTTAGTTTTTAAATTTTTCTGTAAATACATTTAGGTAGTTTCGTTTTAATATGAGTTTCAGTCATAATTTTAATGAAGAGTCGTAGATTCTCGTGTATCTTATTCTCATACCTTTTGTGTTTAGTTCCTTTAATATGAATTCGAGTAAAGTGACTTGAATACACTTATAGAAATATGTTCATATTTTTCAAAATGGCAAATAATATGTTGCTTAAATTTATTTCAAGTGTCAACAAAAATCATTTTAAGCAATATCAAAGGACGGCCATTTTTAAAAGACGTTGCTGTGCTCGTCTAACATACAACCTAAAAATCTCATTCATAACTCAGCCCGGTACGAGTAGCTTTTTGCTGCATTTTAAGGCTATCTTTAATATCTCAGTTGATTTAATGCCGAACGATTAGAGAGCGGTAAAGCACCGCTTGTTAGTATGCGGGACGTATTAGAATAGATTTGCATGCTGTTTAGTCAATTTGGGTATTTTGTTGCGGCCTGACGAATTTTCTAAGAGGTTCCTTATAGACTTTTTTTATTATATTGACGGACACACAAGCAGACGGCCCGCCTTTGTGAGTAGTTAGAAAGAAGATCGTCAGTCGTCATAGTATTTATGCTATATGTGGAAAATAAAAAGCGACCTACCTGATGGGAAGTGAAAACTGAAACCTATAATAAATAATTAGCAATACCTGGGATATTTTCTAAATAAAGGCCAAGCTACACAATTTTCCGGACTTCACACGGACTTCCGTATTATGTACTGGCAAAACGAATATTAACTGCATGAACTTTTAGCAACGATATCTTTTTAACTTATAAGGCTATCTTGATCGCAATAGTTTTTCTGGAATGTTCATATTTGAAACTATATTCGTGATTTTTCAGTGTTTGAAAGCCAATAGTTAAAACTTTAGAGGGGAGGGTAAGCTCAAAAAAAAGTTTTAATTAAACTTGAATATCTTCCAAATGGATCACCAAATTGAAGAAATTGATGGAGTTAACCCATATGATAGGATCAGCCAGAAAGAAATTGCATCCCCATATTACATAGTGTATGGGAGGAAGATCATGTACGTTTTAGGTGTTTAACAAAGTGAGTGCTGTAATCAACGTGAACCCTAAAAGCTCTTTTTCTTTCTTTTTAAATGAAAATCAAAGTACATTCACTTTAATGACCCTATCTATCACTAAGCATTGCGCACCATCGTTAGATGTACTTACCATAAAATATGCCAATTAGTCGTGTTTTACACCAGTATCGATCGGTGGTCCCAGTAAGTGATAGTTTACATATATTAACATGCACAAATAAAACAAAAACGATGTATTTTGCGAAACGTTCAACGGATATAGCCAAGGTAAGAAAAAGGCTCCCACGGTAAAAGTATCGGATCGGTTATCGGATATCTGTCTAGTGATTTAAAAAAAGATATAATAGAGAGATTTTGTAAAATAACCCTTTTAACATTTTTGTCTATAATCACCACTCTATACACTGTAAATAAATCAAATTAATCGCAATCATTAGATTGCGATTAATTTGATCAGAACTTTGATCAGAATTTGATTCAGAACTTTCACTTTTTACTGAAGTCATTTAAAATGTTCAGGAAAATAGCATGTTTTGGTATAAAGCTTAACAAAAAATTAAACCGACGAAAACACTGAAAATCAAAAAATAACAATAATTATAATGGTAGTGCACCTTGAAGTGAATGTTATTTTCTACTTTTTATAAAAGTGGCTTTAACTATATTATCTCTTTAACGGTCACACAAAAGGAGCGGATATTCATAAAACAAAATAAATAAATGTTTACCATGAAACAACTAGTGTTAAAATTTCTCGTATACTATAAATTGATAAAATTCAAAAAAATATATAATTTCTTAATTGCCCTCCACCATAAAAACGTGTAATAAAACAATCGATATTGCCTTATTTCGAGTAACAAAGCTGTTAAGTCAATATAAAAAATCATGCGCGGCTAACAATTGGTTGCATCTACCTCTACATAATGCAGTAACGGTGGGGAATAAAGAATTCACCGCAATCTGAGGATTAACGAATGCTCCCGGCAGCCGGCGATTATGATACTCACAGGTTGGTAAAATATACAACAATTTATGTCTGAACCCCATAGTCAGATAACATATACAACAACTTTTAATCTGACTTCATAATCGCGTCATCGTTCAACATTGGGTCACTTGTTTATCAATAATTAAGGTTACATTATAATCTTGTGGACGTTTATCTAACGAAATATTATATAGAATAAATTATATTTTCTTAATCATTTAAACTGTCTCTTTTTTATATTTCTGGCTTTTTTAAAATAAGGTTCAAATTCGCATGCGCGGGTGCGGCCCGATCAAGTCGTTCGGGGACTTACGGGTTAATTAAACACATCTTTCACATATGCAGAATGATGACTGGGTACAGTAACATTAAATACCTACCTCGCTTATTATTTTTGCAGTGTTAGAATGGTAGTCTACATTTTGTATAGATAACAATAGTAACAAGCAGATCCATTAATAAAAATACTGATACCAGTAAAACTTTAAGAAATATTCTTCACCAATTGGTTTTAAAAGGCCTCCTGGTATTTATCACAAAGCTGTACAATAAAACATAAAATCTAGCAATGCCAAAAATTGATGACTTTAGAACAGCATGATGCATATGCTTTAATGTTATATTAAAGGTCGGAGTGTCAAGCGCTAACTTTCGCTGTACTAATCTCACATAAAAAATATCAGCTCGAAATTCCTAGGTCTTGCTTGACCACTTGCGAGTGAGAATGTCCAATCCACAGCCAGCGGCTGCCGCGAACCGCCCAGGAAGCGCGACTCAACGCGCGAATACGAAATAAATTCCCTGGCAAGCGTAACAAAGGTGAAGTAAAAAGGAAGTACAGCCCCCGGCGAGCCGCAGTAAGGCACAGCGACGAGATTTATTCGCACCGCTCTCGAGGCACAAGAAAAATGATGGGAATGAGAAAAACAAGTTGTCAGCTTCAGATTGTGGGCAATATGGATATTATGTTTACTCGTTGTAATGAAGAATCAAACAAGTATTTCATAGCTCTTGAACTCGTACGAGTAATATAAATTAATCGAAACAATCATTACTGAATTAAAAAGATACCGCGAGCATTAGCGTGATCTGATGTTTTGTTAAATTTGTAATTTATAAATTAGCAAAATATTAATAAATGACTTCTAATTAAATGAATTGGCATAATTTAATTAAGGTTTTTTATATGATATTTAACTATTATGGATTCTTGTGCTTCATTATTGATTTAAGTTAGTGAAGCAGCATTTAAGTGCCATTTAAGCAAACAAAAAATAGAATTGAAAAAACTTAGCACGTTTACGTTACATTCTTCAACTTTTTAAAATAGGGTGAATCATATATATGACAGATTTTGGGACATGCCAATATTTCCCCCTCTGAAAAAAAAATACGAACCATCCTGACCACTTAATTAATACAGAATTGCGCCCCTTAAAACATCAACATAATATATAAAGACAGAGTTGCCACAGTCCAATTAAATTGTCCTAGATACAAATCAGGGTGTAACAACAGTGTTAGATGTCCACTGCGTCAGGCCGGGTTGGGACGATTTGTCTTGCATCGCGAGATAACCATCGCTGTCAATATCACACCCTCAGAAGTGACCTTTGAGAATCCCACTACTAAATTGGATTTATGTCTAACTTGTGTAGGAGTTCTTAATTGAGTCACGAGCTTTGAATGGATGTTGAAGTTACCAGAAACTAAAAATAAAAATCTCTGAAGCGTTGTCTCATTAGTTTTCAAATGCGCTCTGCTTAATAGGTACATAGGCCATTAAGTAGATATGCCATTTATTCATCTTTAACTTTTTTATCGAGATCATTTAACCACCCAGTTCCCTTAGATCTTTTATATGTCATGATAAAAACAGCCCTTTTAATTATGCTGAAACTTAAAAAAAAAAAAAGGTTTGCAATATTGCATGTTGTGTAAGTAGCACTGAGAGTACGTACAGGAGATAGAACATACTGGCTTTGATTTTCGACTTCAAAAAAGGTAAAGTGAACTTTAACATTTCTCTTCTAGCATATATAAATAAGGACGCGATCTACACATGTTGAGTTAATCTATGTACGCCTATATTCAAAAACCGCACAAAACCAAATGATTAAAAGCCTCGTTCAATAAACTTTAAACGTAAAAATGACATGATTGCATTCGGTAAATTCCGCGTCCATATTCGCTGTTATGTCGTCATTAAAATTCACCGAAATTAAACTAACCACATGTTTTATAAAGTGGTCGATCATTTTATTTTGGTATCCTGTTACGAAGCCGGTAGTTAGGGGGAGGACAACCAAGTTCTCGTACCAATTAAGTCAAGTCCACCGGGATCACACTGGAAGATGTCCTTTGGGCACACGCAGCCCGGATTGCAAATAAGAACTGCGACGCCCTTTGAGACGAAGTTCTTACCTTAACATTTTTTTTTCATTGTTTATTTATTTGTCCTAGCTAAGCGCTAAATGCTTGTAGTTAAATAATGTAATGACAGTTCTTGTTAAAAAACGAAACACGACTTGTTCTGCCACATCCCAGTATATTCGGGTTAAAGATATTTATTTTTCTCAACAAGAATTCACAATTCACTTATTTGAGAAATTAATTCTAAGTAGGTTATAATATAATGGGCTTATCTTAGGTAAGAACTTACTGCTTATTCTAAATCTCTAAATCTAAGGTAACAATGTTTTAAACGTAATGTGAAAATAACAAATACCAAATTGTTAAAATAGATAACATAAAAGCAAACGAAATATGTTTTTAAGAAAGCAAAATAAATCGGTTTTGGGGGGTAACGCTAAAAACAACTTTGAGTGCGATTGCCGTAAACATCAACAATGCTCGGGATCAAAGTCCATTAGCAGCTAGTTATTACTCACAGAGTAAGTGTAACTGGAAGTGACACCAAGCAGCGAAACATCGTTGTAGGATTTAATATTTTAATGTTTTGTCTAATGAAGTACGTAAGACGGGAAGGAATACATAATATTGTAAGTATTGTAATATAATAGGTATTTTATTGTTGTTTTTTTTTTTACATATTTTTTTTTGTGCCGTTAATTTTTTTTTTTCTATTTATTATGAGTATATATATTTATGTATAAGTACTTTTTTTTGGGTTGTATATATTTTTTGTAATATAAGTTTATTTTTTTATTTTTGTCCTTTTTTTTTATTATATATTATAAGATATAATTTTTTTTTAGTTTTTTTTTTAGTATTAATCTATATTTTTTTTAGTATGATATTTTAGAAGTTTTTTGAATGTTGTCATTGATTTCGCGTCTTTGATATCTTTTGGTAGCTTATTATATAGCTGAGCTCCTTCATATAAAATCGTTCTTTTGCCATAGTTAGTTCTGGGATGGCGTAGTTTTATGTCATTTGCACTTCTTAATAGGATTGTTTGAGTTTGTTGTTTTTTAGTGAACGTTATATGTATATGTATATTCTTTGTTAGTATTTTACGTATAAGCAAACAGTTATTATAATAGAATGTTTGATGTATATTCATAATATTTGTTTCTTTGTATATTTTATTGGTGGGGGTACGAAAATCATAATGGAAAAGTCTTTTCACTAATTTATTTTGGGCAATTTGAACAAATTTAATGTTTGTTTTAGCGGCTGTTCCCCAAATTTCAACAAGGTAATCAATATGTGGTTTGACGAGTGAGTTATATATCAGATATCGTACTTGTTTAGGTAAGCAACGAACTATTCCACGCAAAGCTCCGGTCAGAGATGATAATTTAGATGAAATTTTTTCAAGATGAGGCTGCCATGTTAGTTTACTATCCAGTAGAAGTCCTAAGTATTTTTCCTTGTACACTCTATGTATAACTTCGTTGTTAATTTTTAGCGGTGTAAAGGTAGGTATTTTCTTATTTTTCGCTGCAAATATTATATAGTTCGTCTTTGTCACATTTATGGTAAGTTTATTTAGTTGAAACCATTCGTTTAACAGATCTAAATCGTATTGCGCATCCGTTATAATTGAGTCTTTTGTACCAAAATAAAATAAACAAGTATCATCGGCATATAATGTGACGTCACCCTTCAGTCCTATTTCATTTATGCTGTTTATATAAACGAGAAATAAAAGTGGACCCAATATGGAGCCTTGAGGCACACCGTATGTGATGATTTTGGGACCACTCTGTGACTGACCTATTTTTACTATTTGCTTGCGGTTTGTTAGGTAGGATCTAATCATTTTGAACGCTATCTCAGTGATACCAATATTGTGCAGTTTTTCTAGGAGAATATCATGACTCACCGTGTCGAATGCCTTTTTTAGGTCTATAAATATACCAAGAGCTATATTCTTTTTATCGATATTAGTTTTAATTTTAGTTATCAAGTCTGTTGTCGCCGAAAGTGTGTTAGATTTTGGCCTAAAACCGTATTGCTTATCGTAAAGAAAATGTATTGAATTTAGAAAGGATTCGAGGCGGTGGTACAGGACTCGTTCAAATATCTTTGACAACACTGGCAACACTGAGATCGGTCGGTAGTTTCCTGGATCAGATTTAGAGCCTGCTTTATAAATGGGCGTTACTTTAGCGATTTTTAAAGTATCAGGAAAAGTTCCTTGATCAAGACAGGTATTAATACACTTCGTAAGTTTAGTGATGATAAGGTTTTTAACACATTTAATTGATTTGGTTGTGACGCCATCTATTCCCGAACTGGTATTGCTGTCGAGATTATCAATAATCATAGATATTTCGTCTTCCGTTGCTGGTGTTAGTCTGTTTAAGACAGGAGGAGTTCCAGTTACACTTACCTGAGCACTACGACTTGAACAACTTGTTTTGCCTGAACTCGGGATTTTCTCCGCCAAGATAGAACCAACGGTAGAAAAGAAGCAGTTAAACGCCTCACAAATAGCGTTGGTCTCCGTTACATAGCCTGTGTCTGTTTCCAGTTCTTTTGGAACAGTAGTCTCCTTCGTTTTATTGCTTGATAAACTATTGATAAGTTTCCACATTTTAGCTGGTTTTTTCTTGGTTGCTTTGAATGATTTTAGGTAGTATGAGCTTTTTGTGTCTTGAATATTGTCATGGACTTCATTTCTTTTCTTTTGAAATTTTTCTTTTTTATCTTTGTTATTTGGGTTCTTTTTATGTTCCATCCACAAAATATTTCTAGCATTTATGTCTTTTATAATAGTTTTATTAATCCAGTCCTGTTTTGGTCTATTTAAGATTTTTGTTTTAACTACTTTGCTCCTTTTGATATGTTCTATTAAACGTTCTTCTAGTACGTTGTATAAATTGTCTTCGTTAGTATTTTCATCGTCTTTCACATTCTTGTATAGTTTTTCATAATCAATGGCTTCATAGATGACTTTTTCTGTGGGCTTGTTTTGGTGGCTTTCAATTTCTATATATATTTGCTTATGATCGGAAATTGGTGTATCAATAATGGAGAAGTGCATATTATTATTCTTTAGGTTAGTACAAACATGATCGATTATAGTTTTCGTAGATTCCGTTTCTCGAGTGCAGTGATTTTTGTCAATTTTATTTATAATCTGGTAGCCATGTTGTTTTATAATCTCTTTATATAGTTTGACAGTCCGGTCAGTGCTGAGTAGATTGATATTAAAGTCCCCAAATATTATGCACCTTTGTCTTTTCTCTAGTTCTTCAGAGTAGTTGTCCAAGAAATTATTAAAGTTTTTCTGTTCCGGTTTTCTATATATTGCACCTATGTCTAGTGTAAATTTTTCAATATGTATCCATAAGTAGTGGCAGTCATTCACATATTGTTCTTCTATTAAGCTGTGTTTTAAGCAATTATGTACGAAAATTGATACACCTCCACCTCTCGAGTTACTCCTGTAGTTATAGTAGTGATGATATCCTTCAATATTTACATTTTTAGCTTCAGCTTCAGTTTTTATCCAAGTCTCTGTTAATATAACCACTTGTACTGTGTTTGTGATTGCTTTAAGGACACATTTCAGTTCATCTAGTCTACCAGGTTTGATTATACTTCTGACATTGGCATATAAGAATTTTAGGGATTTTTTGCTTTGTGTAACATCTTCGTAGTTGTATACTAGTTCATAAGAAATGCTTTCTTTAGCCGTTGCTGCAACTTGGTTAGGTATCTGTCGAGTTAGTTTTTTGTAGATAAATCTATTATCTTAGGAATGCCCTTTACATATTTTATGATCAAGTCTTTTTCGCCTCTATCCGTGCGGTTCTTTAATTCTTCTTTAAGCGCTTTCATAAAAGACTGTTGCTGCGGTGTTTGGTCCGTAAACACTCTGATATTGTCAAGTTTGAGGTTACTTCTATTTCGTATCAGAGGCATGACAGCTTCCTGCGTGGTGTAACATACCTTGATCGCTCGTGATTTGTCTCGCATATATTTTCCCAGGCGGTATATATTGGTGGGTTCTGGACATTTCTCATCTATCTGTCTAGTTATTTTTAAAACTTCTTCTTTATCTTTGATATTTCTGTCATTCTTGTTTTCACATTGTGGCTCTGCAACTCCGGTAATAATAATATTTCTGCTTCTTATTTCACGATCTCTTATTTCCATCATGATAGATTCAGCTGAACGAACTGGAGAAGTTGGTTCTGTAGTCTTGAGATTCGCAACATCTGATACAATGCTATTTATCTTTATATCTGTCTGCGTCATGTCCCTCTTAATATTTGTTATTTCCGACTTTAATTCAACTTGTTCTGTTTTAAGAGTGTTTGTAGCATGTTTTATTTCAATGATTTCCCCCTTAATTGCTGTGATATCGTTGCTGACTTTATCCATAAATTCTTTTTGATTGTTGCTGAGGGCAGTCATCATTTCCATCATAAGGGCCATTTGCTTACGCATTTCACAGATGTTGTCTTCGATATTAATTTCATCATCAAGTTTCTTACGTTTACTTCTCATTTGCATTCTCAATACATCTGAAGAAGTCTCTCCACCCGCTAAGTTTGGTTGCGAACCGCTGAGCCCAGTGACAAGGCCACTTCCAGTAGGCGAACGCAACATTGTTCTGATATCTATGTATTCCGTTCGTAAGTCGTCGGCGCTCGCCCCGAGTAGGGCAAAACGGCGAAATAGTAATATTCGCTATTCCCTTCTTACTTGTCGAGGAGCTTCTTTGTCAATGAAATAAGAGCGTGACCACCACACCACTGTTCACTTGATTTAATACTTTATGTTTACGCGTTACGCTTTAAATTCGACTGCTATATAATATTGAGATTTAAATAAAAATTTGCAATACGTCTGCTCAGTACGCTGCCCAACGCAATATATTGATTATAGAGTTAGCCCCAAACATTAAGGGCGAACGCTATAAATATTTCTTTCAGTTATCAATGTGGTCAAAATTAACATTTCAAACAACGATCAAAGGCATACCCCGTAAGGTAAGGTATTGCCAGCTTGCAAGAAAGTGCTCATTTTTTTTTAACTCATATTCGTTCCTTTTTTTAAAGCTAAGTACCTATTTGAAATATGCATAAGAACGACTCCGAAGATTCTTGTTCAATTGAAGCCACCGTTAGTCCGAGCTGCAGGTTACAAAGTAATCACCAATAAACACACATGCGACGGCTTCCAATATTTTACATAATTATTTACGAAATTGTTGCACACGCGTTAATGATACCCGCTCTCACTCTAATCACCGAGCATCATCCCTGGACACCGCCGATTGGACGTTATTTACGATTACGGAGAAAGTAATCACAAAAATAACCAGAAGCTTATTTCAATCCCCAACAATAATACAAAGTAGGAAGGAATAATATTTAGGAAGCGGAATATTTTTCATTTCCTGTTTAGTGATCGAGTGAAATGTAGTTTTTTTTGTGTTGTGCGTTCGTGAGAGAACGGCTACCTGCCTCCCGCTGGGCAGTAATTCCTTATAAATCGATATTGAGTGAGATATCGCGGGACGCGGGGAGCGCGGCGCATGACGTACGCACAAAGAGCCACAAAAGCGCACATGATCTAGATTAGTGCCGCATTGTGTCGCCAAAGGGTTGTCGCATTGTGCTCTCACAAACGCAGCGCCACGCACAATACCCGCACCCGCAAACATCTCGATGCTCAATTCGCACAGATTCTATGAATTTCTAAAGAAAATAAATATAACTTTTGACAGCGGTCTGCGATTCGATGCCAGCGTTGTTTGTCAAATGAGAATGAAAAATATTGATATTTAATAAAAACTACAATGAGAATCGTAATATTCTTCGACTATGATAGAAAAACCTCGACGTGAATGTTGATCAGCCTGAGGCGTCATGTAATTAATTCTATTTTGTTAAATGGCTAGCCATCATACTTTTAGCTAAATTAAGGCTTTTGGCCTGACGTGGGTAGGTAAAGGGTAAATACCACCCTTTGTTATGAAATATTCTAATAGTTTTTAATAACCCCTTTTTCATTTAACTGGACAACCGGTAATTAAAGCGTTTGGGGATGGAGAGTGGCTGTAAAAAACTATTGTAGTGGTAAAATACATTACAAAATTTAATTGATCCGAAATCACATAATATAATAATTTATTTTTTATGCATAAAATGTAAATGAATAATACGAGACTGACACACGCCTGATCTTAAGCGATACATGTTAAAAGGCGCTGTGTTGCCTAGGTAGGTATTTAATAGATAGATATTTCTATTTTCTATGCATCACTGCACTGCCCTGTAATAAATAGTAAATTCACGTAATAATATCCAGAAAATAGTAATAAAAAACAGAACCCTCCGCTTGTCTAAAATGAGAAGTCAAAATATTTTACGAGCTCGTATGTTAACACTGTTGTCACTGCAGATCACCCACGGCACACACAAAAGGCACCGATGTAAATCTAACCTTTTACATGCCGCTAAACTGTCCGATATCAAACTCATAAAATATAGATATGAACATAATACAAGTGCAATAAAACCGTCATTCGCGTTGGATTAAAAAACGACGTGTTTTGGGTAAAACTTGTTTTTTTTTTTTAATTTAATTTTTTGTGTGCAACCACACCGGTCACCGGGCCCATTGTTAATTTGTACCTCTTGAGCTAAAAAATGGATGAATGGATACCAGCGCGTTCTTTGAGCACCCTCAGGTTGACAAAGTTGGAAGCGATTTGTCTTATGTGTTCTCGATCCCATCTTACACATCTGATATCTTTTTTCATAGCACATCTCAATTAGTTTAACCTTTCGTGGAATTTTAAAATAAATTTTCTTTGCTGTAAATTAAATAATGAGACAGTAAGGGAGGTTTATATTTTATGGTTTTATTGCATTAACGCTAGAATACAAAGAAACATGGTATCAACTCTTGGTTCATTCAGAGTGGACCCTCTTAAATCAACGCCTGTCCATTCATCACTGGAACGACACTTCTGTACAAAATAAACACTATGAATTTACATACACTTTCACACCAAAATCTACTCTACAATCTTCAGAATAAAGTTTGAAATCGAGTATAATGAAATACGCATATTTTAAGGAAATTAACGAAGATGCAAGCATTAAAGTGTAGGCTGTATCTAATTAGATAATATTATAATTTCATTAGAATCTATTCTCGCGTATGGGTGGTACTACGTTTCGTTTGTTATCAAATATACCTGTTCTGGTCACTTTATTGTTATCATTTTAGACAAATAAATCACTGGATGTGACGCAAATGTAACGCTTGTCTTTAGTTATTTGAATACGATTGGTTCCCATAGGAAAGGAATTACAATCCTAATTCTAAAAGCGTATTTTTATTCGTTGAAGTTGTTTAACAAAAATAAATTTAAAACTATGTTTTTAAATATAGGACTAAACCTGGGCTTTTAAAAGGCAAATTTTGAGCTTAAATAATTAAAAGGTAAAAAGCCCGTCTCTAAGTCTATCGACAAAAATGGTTTCAAAAACAGTTTATAAAATAATTTATTATATTATTATAAAAATTGTATGAGTATATAATATAAAAATTGTAACAACTAATTTGTAAGCGCCTCAAAAAAAAGAAGTATTAAATGACATCCGCGCAGAAAAGTCGCCATATTCAATAACTTACAAGAACTTTTTGTAACTTCACTATAAACTTGATATGCGAAGTAATAAAAAATCTAAAAGCAGTTCAAATAAAATAGCTTTTTTCGTAAAATTAAATGCATTGCGCGGACAAAAAAGGTGGCGGAAGAGGATGGGACCTTACCAATATTAGTTTTACGAGTGAAAAAAGTCTGACACTTGAGAGAAATAAAATTGTCGAAGGAATAATAATACTGGGAACCCTTTAAAACCCTTTCAGTACTGTGGCACCTGATGCGGAAGCTTTTCGCACACTGCGTGGGAACGTATTCCGAAACTATCGATTTTAGATTTAAAGTCAAAGCTTTTATGCATGTCTTTTTCAATTGTTGCAGTACAATTTATGTGTAACGTTTTTTATGAATGTAATATAAAAGATGGACGCGGTCTGAGGGCCTATTGGCTAATTCACACCCACAACGATTGCTGTCAACTTCGGTGTACATTACTGCGTTTGTTATTTTACTCGTATTAATGAGGAGATTTAAGCAAGTAATGTACGCAATTTTGTCTATAGATTCTAGTGTTTTACATGTCGTTGGGAGATAGCCAATAAGCACTCAGTCCAAAGTCTGATTTTACAAAAAATAATTTTAAATAGTTTTAATTTATAGTTCCATTATCATTTAGAAATTCACTTATCCCTATTTCGTGTTCTAGGTGTAATTTTCTGGGTTATTTTAAGTTTCTAGGATTTCTTTACCATTGCATTAAGGAAGATAATTGATAATACATTATCATATTTTTAAATAAACCAGCTGATACTGAAATCCAATTTTACCCCAAATTATATTGAAATATAAATGCATATTTAAGGTTAAATGTCACCAGACATAAAGGAAGGTATTGTTCTTTGAGAAGTGACCTGAATTTGCCTCCACTAATTAATTGTTATGGTTCTTATATAATTAAAGGTTAAGTTACAGATGACAGATGTCTCATTAAATTTATTGATATTTCTAAAGATCTGACCTTTGGGATTGTTCACACGCAAAAGTGGATCCGAATATACGCGTTATTTTAAAATTTAATTCAAGGGAATGATTGGACCTAATTATTAAGGGTTCTGTGAGTTTTTGGTGTGAAGACTCGTAGTAGAAAATGAAAGTAAAGATGTGTAGAGAAATCATCGTACAGCTCAAACAGCTGAAAGAATTGAGTAGTAAATTTGGAACACAGAAAGGTTTTATTATGATGTTGGCCTTCGCTAAGAAAGGATTTCACCACCCGGAAAAAGCCGCGAGAATAAGCTCAATTTTACTATAATAATATGTATAGGTACTAGGTACTGGTCATTATTACTGTAATATAGGTATTAAAATACAGGGTTTGCTATTTATTTTGAGTTTCAACGTAGTGTCAGTATTAATTTAAGACAGTATCAAGTTTACACTTCAAAGTTCAATAGTCACTACCTGTCTTTAACTGTCTGTCACGTCCTGAATGCTACTGACAATGAAACAAGTAATGAGACACAAATAACAAAGTAAAATAGACTTTATGCCGTGAAAATAAGGTTGTTTAATAAGTCGCCCGCATGGTTTACACGCGAGTGGATAGATAGCGCTATCTTGTAGACTTCACTTGTTTTCCAAGCTAAATGAAGTTTTTAAATAACTGTACTAAAGTAGTGGTTACGTCAGTTCTTTTAACGAGGTTTATACCTGATACTTGCAAATACACTATGAGAAATACATAGCACACAGTCATATCTGAAAAATGGCTCACATACAATTTGCCCTAACTTTTTAGGCCTTTTTATGTTTTAATCCAGGGTCAAAAAAGTCAGGGTAAATATGTGTGCAACTCATTTTTTAATTGCTCTTATTTTAACTGATTTTTGAGATCTGTCTTTGTTCTACGTATAGGTCGATACAAAATCTCCGAACTCGTATAGACAACTTAATGGGCAGGTTTTATCGCCCAAAATCACGTCATCCCGTCTTATTAATCTGATCGTATAAAAAAAAATTGTAATATGTAATTTCTTGTCACATCCATAACTGGCCTAATTTGACGGAAGCAACCCCTTTTAATATGAGTGCTGTCAAAACAGCGGATATTCCCCACTTAAGCTTATTTCGTCTAATTGAATCCTAGAGCATTAAGGTTCCTATAATCCCCTTTATGATTTTCACGCCGACATTTTAAGGATCTTTTTACCTCTTAAATTAATTTTTTGTCACCAAAATATGATGCAAGGTGGATGGTATCAGGTAAAATGCCTTTTTAGGGCTTTTGATTTAATTTTTGTTAGATGTTACTTAATTGAAATGCGTTTAAAGTAAAATGTGACACACCTGAGACTTATCATTAACCTTTTCCTATAATATTATGAAATCATAGTAAGACTACATGTATTTTTATAGTTTTAATTTTACTGTAATGCGCAGTGCGCAGGCGCTATAGTTTTATAGCAGGCGAGAAATTAGGACTAGTGTCGTTCATTTAAAAAATCATGAATAATAATATTTTTTTTTTTTAAATAGCATGTTGCTCTTATTGAAAGGCTATAAAAATATAACAGTCGTGTATCAACAAATTATGCTTAAATGGAAGTTTTATCACTCACACACAAAAGCAATCTTTTCAAAACAGTTTTTTTTTTTTCAAAATATTTAACTTACTCGTACAATGATATGAAATACATGGTCTGTAGATCTTTCGTAAAAATACTTCAATTTTACGATAGAACTAAATTTTTAATATAGAACACACTCAAAACTCAAAGTACATACAATACATATACATATACATATTATAACATAATATTAAATCAATAACTAAAACTAACAATTGATTTTATGGTACCAATAACACACAAACACAGAAATCAATGAATATCCATCGAAATTCAAGTTACGACTTCACTTTATACGATTATTGTAACCACAGCGGTGTTCTAAGTAAATCACTAGCTACCGTTCTATGAAACAACATCTACATTTCAATGTTAATACATTACATTATTCAATCGAGTATAGGAAAATGAACTTTATAACTAAGATATAAGGTGTACAATCATAACAGCGTTACCCTTATCTCGTATTCGTGTTAAGACATCTTTACGAACATCTCTAAAACATTATAAGCTTACTTTAATAAAATACAACAGCTCATAATCTCGTGATCTGGGAATATTTGAAAAATCGAAGTATAGAAAAGTAGTTTTGTTTTGAGCAATAGTATAACATAAAGCTTGGTTTTCATTGGCAGGCTTGTATTTGTTGCTTTTCATATTGAAAAAATGTGAAGCTGTCATATTATATAACCTGAAGTCATATCTAGGACTAAACAACCTTACTTTTGCTTTTTTTTAGCTTGGATTCGTAATTAAGCCTTACTTTGTAACCAGTATCACCGATCACCTAATACTGCTAATTAATAAATCATGATAAGACCAAAAGATCTCATAATATCACTTACTTCAAATGCAATGATGATAATGATTATTATAACCACGTTCTCTATCATAAAGAAGCGGTTGTAGAGAATCTTCGCATATATCTATGTTAAAATAAATTTTAATTTTATGATGCAACTTTTCTGAAAGTTGAGCAACATAATAATGTTGCGCGTCATTTGTTGCTTAGTGGATACGGCTTTATAAACACGCGTCGGTTACTTCCAAAGATTATTGAATCGATGTTTAAAACCACTGGATTACGTGGTTACATCATTGCATTTTCAAGTTTCGCAAAAAACACCCACATCTAAAGTAAGAGTACAAAAACTCCGCGGTTTATACATCGTTGGAGGAAATACAAAGTTGGAGAAAAAATGTAGCAAAAGATGAGTGTTATTTGGTGTACTTCATGCGGAAATCGTTCTCAAATTGCGCATCAAAAAGCGCATCTTCCGATTTCAAGCAAACGTTGAAGTGGCAATCAAAATTTTTTAAAGTTTACTGCAATCTGCGTTATGAAATATAACAATATTATATTATTTTCTATGGTAATGTGGGAGTTGCGTATTTCGGCAATAAGTATAATAATATCTTGTTTGCAATAGAATGATGACTGATAAACGCGACCAAAGCTCTTCACGTTTTTTAATGTCTTAAGATATATGTTAAACAAAAAGATTAATAATCCAACTGCTGGTACGCCAACTCATAATCACACTATTCTTTTACAGAGCCTGATCCAGAGACTATGAAATTCTATAAAAGTACGTATACTCTTGAAGATTTAGTATATTGCTATAGGAAACTACTAACTTTACAGGAAAAAACTTGCTTGATATTCGTATACAATTTATTCATTGCTTTGACCTTTTGTTAATCAAAGATAAGAAAAGAATCTTCTAACTAAAAAAAGTCTTAAGCCCTGTGATGAAAATAAAAGATTTTTGTTTTTATTTTATAATCATAGCCAGTGGTTAAAATTATTGAGTTCCTTAATATAAATGCGAAAGGCCATTTCTGCGGGTGCAAATAAGTATAGAATTTCACCATTCATATTTGTTCAATAGAGCAACAAGATATTTTATGAATATGCGGTCAAGTGGTCACATCGTGAGGCTACTAATTAGGTATGTGTAATTGCTTTCTTTTGAATGAATGGTTACTTGATCGACAGATGTTTTTGCACCTTTTTGTTACAAATTAGTATCTGCAGATTCGTTGAGGAAATTCGATAGGTTCAATATTTGAAAAATTTATCCCTAGAGTACTTATGACGTAGGTACACTTGGGTAGAGTACGTACTCTACATTATTTTATTTTTTTTCACAAAAAAGTTTTTTGCTCCATAGATTGTATTTCTAACGTTATGTGATTATTCTCTACTTGCTTATATATTATTAGCTTTTATAATTATGTATAATATTTGTGCGAAGGCAATAGATTAAGATTAAGACTCAATACAATTCAAGAAGAAAGACATCAGAACCCTGAACACATCGGGAATCGTCAAAAACTTCTGCTGCCTGGCAACAAATAAAAAAAACAGAATAAATTAATATATTAAATAATATTTATAATTTATATTTGAAAAATAGGCAAAAGGAATAAATAGGAAAATTTCAATTGAAAAGTATACCTATTTTTTTCAACTTTTATAAAATATAAATATAGCTCGTATTTAACCCATTTAGCCAGAAGCACTACAATATTTACGACACAAACATTCAAAAGAAACTATACAATAAATAACATCAATTAAATTAGAAAATTATGTTTTAACACCTTCACAGATGATCAATGATTTACGGAACAAAACAGTGAAAGTAAAAGATTAATTAAAATTTTATGGATGAACTTCGAGTATTTTTAAGTAATAGGGCTTTGCAAACTATAATTCAATTACTTTAGAAGTGTAATCGGGTAAATGTTAAAATAAAATCTTTGATTTGCAAACCGTGTTTCAGGCCTCATCTCACCTTTTTGAAAGTTCAAAAAAATAGTCGAAATGACGCCACTTTTTTGTCTTTGAGGTGGAGTAGAAGGCGAGGACACGACTAATAAATATGGAATCAGAGTTATGTTACATAGGATCTGTAGACTGTAGATTTCATTACGCTTTTTAAAAGTAATCGCTTATCAGTGCGTGTACACTCGCAAACTTTTTTGTGCCGTACCTACGAATGTACACTTTACAATAAGTAATGTCTTATTCAAATCTTAAATTTAAAGTTCTGCTAGCACCTATTACGTATAGATTAATACTGAGCCTAAAATTTCACTTAAAAGCCTTCCACGCATAAAATGTATAAGAAAATAAAATCTCAGTCATTCAGCTACAAAGGCAAATTAAAAACACATTGCAGACCTTTCAACTTATCGTTGAGATTTCGCAAAAATCACGAACACAACAAAGCTCACGTGCCCCGTGCAATAAGATTAGGGACACAATGTGTTTTATATTCGGCATTTACTACAATTTTTACGCACGGAAGTAAAAACGTAAAAGCAAAAGTGAAGAAAAAACGTAATCTCTAAGTTTGAATGAAGTGACACGCAATTCCGATCGTGTTTCGGAAGGTATTTTGAACTTTGTCGCATTTGTTTCCTATTACCCGTGATATTAGAGGTCCTTTCACCCAGAGAGGACTGTAGAGGTAGGTGTTAAAGTAAACTCGAACATAATAATATGGAATAATATAATTAAACAACTCAGATTTAATTAGTCCTAGTAATTAATAGAAGAAAAAAAACCGAACCTCAACCCCCAACCCCCAACTCTCCCTCATTGGAAAGGAGGAGAATTGAATTAGAATTTAATTATTTAAAAAATTTAACTTTTCATCTGTAGATGAGAACCTATATAATGGTCATTATTATAATATATATTTTAACGTGGATTTTTTACCCTTTCGAGCTTCAAGCTTAAACTACATAGTTTTTACGATAAATAAGATGAAATATATTTTGCATATTATCTGGACCCTAAAAATAACATTTTATTTTTGACCAAAATCATGATGTAGCGAGTAACACAAATTAATGGGATCGTTTTCCCACGCATGCTTAATCGTAAAGATATGCGGCATAATTAGTTGAACGAATGCCTAAGTTAGGCTTAATTACATTCGTTAGTCCCTTTCTATCAGAGTTTTCAATAATCGTAAACTGCAATCTACTGTTATATCAGGTGGGAATATATTTAGCGATACACACTGTATTTGCAGTACACAAAGCTATTTTTCCTTTACCTGTTTTATAATGCGACAATGCAGTCCTCTTATTCTTATGCACTTTTTAACCCCTAATGCAAAAACGACGGGGCTATTTTATACTTTTTTAGATTCTTCTCTATTTTATACATCTAACGGGTCTAACAGAAAAATGTTTGCTAAATGAGTTTTGTAACTTTTACATAAAGGATTTACAAAAAAAAACGCATTCTTATTCATTTATTTTTTTATTTTCTTCTTAATTAATAATTTTAAGAGTAAATTTAACTGTGTAAGAACATCGCTATGTAAATAAAAAAAACAATGATCTTCCAAAAATAATAATAAAACTTACTTTGTGTCGAATAATGCGTCATTCAGAAGTTTTTGTTTGCTTTTGATTTAAATGTCTAACCAAAAAAATAGTTTAAGCAAGGCCAATATTCTAATATAAATTTATCTTATACTCATGTTTTACTTTTTGGTAAATGCCTTTTTTGAGAAAAACAAACTAACACTACTACAGCAGTAAAGAACACATTTTGGTCGTTCAAATTTATTTTTTGGTCGTTCAAATTGATTTGCTAGGTATTCGTACTAACAGTGTGTCCCACAGTAAGCGTTACAATTCTTATAGGCTGAGATATCCTTTGTCGCCTTATCAGTCTTTTTGCCTTCGCACATGTAAATGCATTTAGCTTCCACGTCTTATCGCCGCCAACACCATTAATCTGGTATAACAATGTACAAACTCCGGCCCGAGCTGCTATGGCTTAATCAAGACCCGCGCTTGACCATCCGTGACATTTCTTTTTAAATTATAAAGATAAAAATGTTTTGTGCCAGCTCTGCTCTGATACAAGTTTTGCCCATTGACTAATGCAAAGTTGTGTTCTGAATATTTTTAAATACAGAATCACTATCAACAGAACTGAAATCTACGAGTTTTAGAAGACATCATCGTAGCTGTAATACTTGTGTATAATTTCTTTGACATTGCTAGAGACATAGTTGATTTGTTTAATACCATAATATTACATTAGTTGTTACTTCTAAAGCTATTGGTAGGTACCTACTCTAATTCGAGAGCCTAATTTTACCATCCGTGGAATACAATTGAGATACTTTTCTAATTAAAAAAAAAGAAAACTTAGTGAAAGTAGTTACTTAGTAAATGACAAACGATAGACTAAGTAAGGTCCATCAGAAGCCAAACCTAACTTTAAATTCTCACGTGAAATTCTTTATAACCTACCAAATAATAATAAGCAAGGGAAAGATTTTATTAAAATTACCCAGATTCATAATAATTTTCATTTATTCTCACAACTTAATGTTCTAACAATGTTCAGTCTTATACGTAAATCTTAGTTACTAGAAATATATTACTTCACAGCCGATTTATATACAACAATAAATTACATAGTTTGTCTCCAAGTGTACCTACTGAGGATTATTTTACAAAATATTTGACAGGAAACATTGTACACGAGAAACACTGCTGAGTCAAGAGTACAGGTGACTAGAGAATTATTTAACTACAAGATAGCTAGCTATTCACTTTTGTTGCCACCACGATATCGCGTCGAGTAAGTCGTCTTCATCCATGGGGCTAATTTGTTCGTGATGGTAGTTAGGGATGTAAGCACTTGAATTAGCTGACGACACACCCGAAGAACAATCAGATCCGGCTGGTGAAGGCACTGATTCAGAATAAGGCGATCCTCCGCTGTAAATTCCTTCGTCCACTTCGTAAGGCATTTGCATTTCCGTCAGTTGAGGCTTCGTGATTCCCATTGCTGCGTCGCTTTCGTCAATCAAACCTTGTAGGTATTTGATGTATTCGACGACCATTCGCAAAGTGTCCACTTTACTGAGTTTCTTTCCTGAGCCACGGCGGGAACCACCTGATAGCGCGTTGACGACGGACGCTGGCAGACGTTTCCTCAACGCGTTGAATCCGTCATTCACTTGTTTCACACGATTCCTTTCGCGAGCGTTCCTTCTGGCGATGGAAGCAGCTTGAGCACCGTTGTAGCCTGTGCTCTTGTAGTTGTACTTCTTTTCTTCAAAATCCAAAGTTAGGTATTTGCGTTCAGGTGCAGGAGCAATAGGCACCATCTTCGGCGAGTAGGAGTACTCGACGGACTTGTGTTGGATTCCTTGCAACATCGCGATCACGTAATACGTCAGGTAAGTTTGTAGGAGCTTCGTCTTTCTCGGCAACTATCTAATGAATGAGCTCCGAGCTCTCCCGCGCCGCTTTTATGGGCGCACCTTTACCAAAAAAATTTGGATAGGGACCCATCGCTCCCCCCGCTTCACCACAAATCTTTTTTTCGACCCTTACCTGGAATATGCTTTCAAATATGGGTTTGGATTTTTGGATCGCAGACCCTTCATACACGTGCCAATGAATTTATTTATTGGTGTTGACCAATCTCTTTCACAGTGTCCGAATAAATTTTATTTTGGATGAAAGGATTAGTTACTGCCCTAAACATTATAGTACCGTACAGACGGTTTATTTATCTTGGATTTGTGTATCAGATATATTATAAGATTTTTTTGAACGAAATGTAGATTCTAGATATGATAATTCCTAGTACAATTATAAAGTTATAAAAAAAAAAGTATAATTCTCATTGTAAAGTTTGCCTATTACAATTAATTTAGCTTCTAGATTCTCAGTTCTGGGATATCAATTCCTGGGCTCAAATGTCAGTGTGGCAAAGATTTTTGCCTGGACACTACCGTGTTTCGGAAGGCACGTAAAGCTGTGGGTCCCGGCTGTTTCCAATAAGATATGTAGGAGGCAGTTATTAGGTCATGTTGTAGGCCCTGTAGTAATCTCGGCGACCTGAAACTGCAACATATAGGTTGGCCACACAACCTTTAAATTGTGATTTGACTCTGACAGTATAAGTAGGGTTACCTGTTCTGTTGGAGTATAAACCCCAATTATTACCTATTATTTTTCATTATTGATTTTCTGTTCTCATTACATTGCCGTCGGGATAATTCTTATGTACTGGAATGATGCAAAAAATTATGTACTTTTTACAGGATTTTATCCTGAACATAATTTTTAAAATGTTCAACACCATTTAGTTAATACTTAAATTCAACGCAGTTTTCTAAGAAACGAACTTTCGTTAGCACTTTTGCATCCAAAGGACCGTTTTAGTCCGACCATTGGATTGTATTTACTGTCAAGTGTCCAAAACAAGTGGATTCCAACAGCTGTTCATAAAACAGAATTCTAATTTATTAAGGGTAACGTGAAAATTAAACAACAAGTTTTATTGTATTTGGTCGCACAACGGACCATGGCCAATAGGAATACCTACAACAAAAACGAACTCACTTCAATATTAACTCTATTATAATGTAATAAGGTAAGTTTTGTTGATAGAATAGCTTTTTAAAGATCGGTCAACTATGCAACCAGCACGATGGGCGGCATTATCTTTACAGTATAACTGAAAAAGGTTACATTAATGTAGAACGAAGAGCCTTATTTCTCTGGTTATTGTAAAGGAATGGACTCGGTATTGTCAACCATTGTGCTCGCAAAAAGGTATGTGGGCCACGCCATTCACTGGTACAAGAATGAATTGTTTAGAAGCTTTCAATCATCCCATTGAAGACGGCGCTAAACTTGAGTTTAATAGACTCCACGTCGCCTCCAAGAACCAATTCGTATTTAATTTTATGCCATTCAATCTTTGACTTGCTTTTGGTTTTTTTCTTTGTCTACCACTTGAAACCATAAAAACTTGGGGTTTGTTGTGTTCAAATTGAAATTCAATACTCATTACATTTCTTAAAAAGGTAGAAACTGAAACAAGGGCATAGGTGCAGTGAAAAGTTATTTCTAGATGTATTAACAAAAGTACATATAATTAATAATTATTATTGATGTTTCTTTCACAGGTATAAATACTGCAAAAACACTTCAAATTTGATGTTAGCCATGAAAAGTTAAGATTTTCGCAGTTTGACTTGTATGGGTGTACTAATATTATCTGCGTATGTGACTTATGTTACTCGTACTTGGCTTAAGTTATTTTAGTAATTTTCATGAAAGTAGTGTAGAGATTCAAGTGTGAAAAGGAGCGTCGCGTCGTTCCACTAAATGTTGGAAGCATTTTTTTAAAAGAGCACTTTTAGAATGTACCGATTCTGACTATAAGACACTCAAACCCATAAATATAGTATATGTGTTTTTATGGAATTTCAGATACGACATAAATCAATTAACTCGAAATACCAAAACCTGGCACCGACCTGAAACCAAATCATTAATTTTCGGACTACTTCTCAAAGATCCCAATGCACCAACGATTTGGTTCCTGCTTATACATGTAGGCATAGGTATTATTTCTATTCGCATTTTAATGTCTCCCAAGAGTCGTATAACTTCTCACATATGAACAATTGAATCCAGTCGCTGCATACGATCCATCCATCATCTCAGCTCAGGTCGCCTTCCTGCAAGTGAATTCGCAAATAATGAAATTGTGGGAGTGATACATCGCAGAATAAAGCTCAGTTCACAATAGCTCCGCGGGCGTGCTCACAATACTCTCGTCAAATAACATTTAGCCCACACCTTAGAAAATCGCAATATAGACATCACAATGCCTTATGAAGGAGCAAACGGAACCATAACCGATAATTACAACCTTTGTCACTCCTACATTTTAAAACGAAACTAACAATGAGTATGGAGCCTATTGTGGAAATTGGAATGGAAATGCTTTTTGATTGAGCGTTCGAAGATAATCACTCAGAAATATTTTACGGTAATCCTTGAATGAAGTAGAACAAATCTCGGTTACTTTAAACCATAGAGGCCATTTCAAGCATTCTCATAGAATACTTGGCGAGAATGCTCGCACGTTAAATGCTCAAACAAAACGAAATGTGAGAAGCACTTTTCGTTTGAAAATTCGGCCGCGCGAATGTTTATCAGAACACTGCTCGGTCAAAGGTAAATTTTTTAAACGTTATCGTAGTTACCGTATGGGAAATTGCTCATTGCTGGCAACCAATTAAAATAAGAAATTTAAAAAATAAAGAACTTTCAAATGAAACCAATTAAATAATAAGACCTTTTGTCTATAATAGTGACCATTGATTTTAATCCAACAACTTTAAAATAGGAATGTTGTACAATGTTCAATGTTCAGGTCCACATAAACTTAAATTGCCTTGTAAACTGGCGTACAAGAGTAATATAATGCGAAATCTTCTTTTCTTCGATCTTGCACGAACATTTGCATTTACAAGCAAGTGTATAATTGGACCACTATTTGAAATAAACTCATTAAGTGGATTATAGGCCGGCGCAATCACCTGACAGGCCCATTAGGTTTTCAAGTATAGCCTAGCTAATATTTAAAGAGCTTTTAGCTGATATGTACCGCGGTGGTCCGTATTGGGATGTCTTTGATAAAGTTGTAACTTTAATTGCTAAACTGGTCCTTTGAGGGACACCGCGCCACGCGCTTGCTTTGGGGGTACTACCATATGTTTGAGCAACTTAGTTCTCGGTTTAGTCTGAACTGATTTTTTTACTACAATATTCCATGACAAAATTATAATTTTAATAGATACAACCAATTAAAGTCCCGCTGGAGAAAAAAAAATCTCGTAAGCTATACTAATTAAAACATCTCAATTGTATCACACCTAACTTAAAAGATCTATGTATATATGCATGTCCCTATTTTCTTAATCAAAGGCATTAACCACAAAAAAATGCATCAAATAATATAAGAAAGTAAAGGACTTAGAACAGAAAATAAAATACGAGTACCTATGTTAGATATTATAGCAGTATGATGGATATACAATGATACATTTGTAACTATTCTATACATAATTTGTACTTAATTGTACAAAGAAAAGCGCAAATAAAAAAAATACTCTTATGTAATTAACTGAATAGAGAACACTTTATCTTCCAGATATACAATATCAAGATATTTCCAACACACATGGTAACCTCCCTGTTAGCGGTCAGTTTTATCAAGTACCAACCTTTTTCTGAGCCTGACTTGCGATTATGTTTTTGTTTTGAACATCGGCAGCTATGAGCTTAAATTGAACCTCCAATAACTGGATCGATTTGAGATGTACACACATCCTGTCTACTAGTATTATTAATACAGAAGATCTTCGTGTATTATAATATTATGTTATATTAGTATTTATGAAATACGAATATGTTTGATATTTAACAAATACTGGCATAGGACTATTTTTAAATCGGTAACAATTATTTTACATAACTACATTTCTTTTCTCTTACGAAACTACTTTAGTGAGTAAATAATAAGTCAGAAATATTTTGTAACAACTTGGATATTTCACTAGCTATAAACGCAAATGTATAAATTATGTTAAGTGATTCGATTGAACTAAAATTTACGTAGTAAATTGATATTGAAACAACGTATTATAGCCAATTTTTCAAGGGGTAAATTTCGCAGGGCAAAGCTAAGAACGTAATACTTATTGTATTTACTTAATTTAGATTGGTAGATGTAGAGATATTCATACAAGCAAAGAATTCAACTTTTTCATCTTCCGTGAAAGTAAACCTCTTTTGGCCAAAGATAAAGGGTCAAATATGATGCGTAACGCGACAGATGCAAACCTATATTATTGAGGATTGTTTGCGAAGAGAAGTGGTGCTTTGGCACAAGTCATAACGCACCTTTCAAACATGTGTGCAATCCTTTCGCATCTGCCCGATCTTGCACTGATTTTATTTATGAATAATATGACGAATTATGTCTGAGCTTTTATTTGGAATAGCACCTTTCCGGATGTGCATCCAGAGCGGATGTTGCTTTTTCTATTTGTATCGCAAAATCGACGTTTTTGAAAGGTCAGTGCACTTTAATTAATTTCATTGAATTTGATATGGGAGGGTTCCTTATAAAAAGTATTCCTCTGATTAAAGTGCTTTGACTTTGTATATTATATATGGACTAGTTTTTTTGTAGTTTGAACTGATTGATAGTTTGAACTTGATTTCATCGTAACTTGTCATTATTATACTATGAATTGTTTCATTTACTTTGATAACTTAGATGACCTTATAAAGGTTGCCGGATGACGCTGGATACAGGTTGCTTTCAGCCAGTACATATGGAAGTCCAAAGGGGAGGCCATTGTTCAGCAGTGGATGTCCTAAGGCTGAGATGATGATGATGACTTCGATTACATTCGTTTGTTTGACTTTTAGTAAAAGTTTTACTCTCGTAAGTAACTAAATAACTCCGCTACAGATAACTTCATAAAAAAATGTAAAGATATACAGCACGCCTTCTTAGAATAAATTTTAGCATTTTTTTTCGTTTTCTAACAAAGACGTGTTACAGTGACGTATTTTGTGCAAAAATTTACATTTATCTAAAACTGAAATAAAACTGTGATAGCTATTCGATTACGACCAAACAATTCGCGTATCGATCAACATTAAAAAAAATCATTGGTGACCATCTTTATAAAAGGTAAATATTTACAAAAAAACATGCTAAACCTTATTCTAAGAAGACGTGTCCTTACATGAAGACATCAATGGCCTGGCCCTATCAATCGTCTACGCGTCTATTTAATAAAGTTATACGCATGACAGTGTGCCAAGAATAGCCATTGTTGCGCAATATTATGTCCCCCATTATTGACATATTAGCTTTTTAGTGGGCAAGTTTATTGTGTACCAACTGTGTTTACCAGAAGGCCACACGTGGATGAGCTTTTGAGACTTTTTTTTAACCAATGTGGGCTATTAACTTTTGTAAGACTCGCGATCTCTTGATGTCAAAATGGGGACTTATTCTCCAACAGAATAGGATACCCTACTTGCACTGTCAAAATCGAATCATGAGTTTGTGTAACCTACATGTTGCAGTTTCAGTTCACCACGATTTCTGTATAGCCTTATAACAACTTATAGGAAACAGCCGGAACCTATATTTATAAGTGCCTTTCAAAACACGATACCATCCGCCTGAAAATCAATGTAGAAATAAAAAGCAAAAGAGAAAGTGAGATGATGTGAAACACATGTAGAAATCACGTTATGCTATATTAATAAATACTGCGTTGAAGTTGAGTAATGAATTTCAATAAGATCCACGATTAAAATGTCATGCGATATCAGTATTAAGTCACATAATTTTATTAAATATATTTCCCATTTATTTCAATTTTAAACTAAAATGTTCACCAAAATGTAGCCAGACAGTGTCAATAGAAGACGATTAAACTCTTGCTGTGACATTAAAATCAAAAATTTTAATGTTACATACCAAACTTAGAAGCATCGATATACGAGTATAAAAACAAGATGTCGTTACATCGTTTAAAAACATCCGAAATAAAGGAAGAATAAAGCTAAATATGTATCTAACATTCAGATTTTCTTATTCAGTTTATTTTAAAAATATTTGATTAACAGAATCTAAAATAGTAGATTCAGTCCACTTTCCCAGCTTTACGCTTTGCCTTAACAAATCGAAGTAATAAACTGTTGATATGTAAATTAACAGTATGCATTTCTAGTTATTTTAATCTTTCATTATTATTTACCCACCAATGGCCTAATTATTGCTGGGCCTTGGCTACCTACCTTTTGTGATACAATGTTCATAGGCAGATGTAATTACGGGTGAATTGGGAGGTTTTACTGTGGTGTGTGGGTGTTTTACTGTGGTATATGGTATGTGAGTGGTACTTGGTGTGTGTTTTAGTCAAATTATCAAAGTCCAATGATTCAATATCGTTGTTTTTAAACATTATCTGTACCCCACGATCCGCGGCGGGCCCCGCTGAGAGAGGCAAATTTAAATCCAATTAAGAAACTCTAAACGTTGTTAGTTGTTAACCGCAGTCATAGCTCGGGGAGGTAAATAGAAAACCAACGGCTTAATAACCGCTCTTAATGAAAATAAACCGCTTAACATAACTCAGTGTTAAATACTGTGATTAGAGTATAACGATAATGAGGCATTTCAACCTATTATCGTCGTTTGAGTTAAATTATTTTTACTAAAAATTGTAATTTAAGTTTGAGGTTCTGTTTTTGAAATATTAACCCTTAACCGGAATCGTGGGTCAATTTGGACCCAACGACAACTAAAATACTGTTTTATTTCGAAACGCGCGAAGCTAGACGTTTGCGCGCCCATGTAATCTCATCACGTCGCAAGGTGCGGCGGGGGCCGGACTTTCGGCTCTTGAAGCTTGCTGGAAGTGGAGGTACGTACGATTGCCGGGTCCAATTGGACCCACGATTCCAGCAACGTAAGTTTTACACTTAGTGCATAGTTTTTTATTTTGTATAGTTTCAGGCGTTTTATTAGCACAATGACGCAATATCTTAGCGACAAAGAGATCAGAGAATTATTATTAGATGAATTTGATGGAGAATCAGAATGTTTAAGCGATTTTCAACCTTTTTGAAGACGAAAACATAAGCGACAACGAAAATCCGCAACTCGAAATTTCGTCTAACTCAAGTGATTCTTTATCTGATAGCAATATAACAGATGAAGATGATGATGATGAAGATAGACAATCATCAAATGGCACATATTATCGAGGTGAAAATCGGTTCAAGTGGTCTATCATTATTGATCGATTTTTATTCGTTTTTAGATTAGGATGTCATTTTTTTTGTGTTTTAGCTATCTCTCAAAAAAAATATGTTTTTGTTAAGGGGAAGATACGTAAAACCTCATTATGTATTGTTTTTTTTTTCATTTTAAGTTTTTTTATTATATAAGTGCATGTTAAAGTGATACCAAAAAAATCCTGCCATAAATAAGGCTTAGTGTTTAGATTATAAAAATAAGATAACTTTAATATGTTTATAAATAAACGTTGATTCATATTATGTAGAAAACATGTTTTATTATGATACTTATCCATTTATGTGGTTATTTTAAATAATATAGGAAATAGGAGGGTTTTAAATTATGGGTCCGAATGGACCCACAATTCCACTTACGTTGGTCAAAATAACGATTCCGGTTAAGGGTTAAGAATAACTCCCATTTCACGCAAGGCCTTTTCAATTAATACCATCATCATCATCTACAGTCCGTTTACGTCCACTGCAGGACATAGGCCACGACTGAGTCAGGTCTTCATATCTCTCCTCATCCAGTTTCTACCAGCCGTCTACCTTCACTCTCCAGGTCACACTGTGTATAAATTAGCCTCTAGTGTTAGTTTATCATCATCAGCCTTCAATAATCGTCCACAGCTGGACATAGGTTGCTGGACCCCGTTGATTGTGCAAATTTTTCCCTGTCCTTTGCCACTTTCATCCATCCATTTCCATTTAGCTTGTAGTCGACGGATTCATTCGTCCTAATATGGGCCATCACTCTTACCCCCCTAGTACTAGTATTCTTTTATCTGTGCCCCTAGTGTCTTCTAATGTACACTACTGAGTCAAGTCCTGAAATTTTCTTCTACATTTCGAGTCGATATTGCTATATTATTCTTTTCTGAACTCATCTCCCCTCTCTTTCAGCACCTGGTCGTACAGCATTACGTAAAAAATTTAAGTCTTAAAAAATATTTTTTATATATAAACTAAATTGCAAACATAAAGTATCAGCCTTTTAATAAATTCGTAAAAAATGCGCCTTGCTAAGATAAAGATTTTACTACAGGGTTTTATGAGGCCAATAAAATTATCGCTATCGACAACTCTTAAATATATTTTTAGATTCCAATTATACTTTACACGGTTTGCATTACCGTGAATTGCCCTATTTGCTGACTGAAAGGGCTATTTTCACAAAACATTTAAAATTGCTAGGGCTCGCGCCGTCTCTGCCCCTCCCACCACTAAAACTTAACGATTATTACAATAATTATAAGTGACTCGCTCGACTACTGACAGCAAACAAATCATGGCATCATTAACAAACACGAGATGAAAACAATGATACGTAGACTGTAGTAATAAAATAAGACTCCACGCTCGAAAAGTCAGAAATGATTCCGTGCGGCTTGCACGGGAGAATACTACGAGTATTTAGATTAATATTAAAGTGTTATTCTTTAAAACATTAAATTCGAATAATACAGACTATAATAGTATATGATAGTAATAAAGATAGACTCTTTTCTTTAAAGAACATTACTGACAAAATGTCTTTATGTTCCTCTGTGTGCATAAAATGATACCCATCTAAAGCTGACGACAGACAGAGGCGGGACGGAGCGGTAAAGCGGTAGGTAGTATCTTCAGGTAGTATCTTTCCTGCTCGCGTTAGCTTACATTACAAAAATTCCGTCCCGTCCCGCAACCGCTTTCCCACCTGTGTGTAGCGACACCTTTATTGTCTATCTATCTAAATGAACTTGATTTTACCTCTTTTCTTGGAGCGTGGTGTTTGCCTTCATACAATAGTCTGTGAAATATATTATTAAAGACCACTGCTGAAGCTGCTACAAATGTCTGACATAATTTTTATGATAACATCATCTTGTAATATAAAAATTGTCCATGTTATGAAAAATATAATCAATAATCACCCAAGGTAGCCCTTATCTCAACTGGTCTACCATTGAGATAATTATGTAAGAGATTATTGCGATTAATAAATAAGATTTTTATTCATCATTATAGTATTTTTGTTTAGTAAGATTTTTATTTATCTTATAGCATTTGTTTTTTTGTTACGGATGTCACGGCTAAAGTCCAAAGTGCGGCTACACCTAGGTTTAACCGTCTAGACTTTAGCCGTAACATATATCAAAAAGTTTATATCTTACTATATTCTTTGTATATTTTCTATCACACTACCTTAGATAATTATTTTTTTGGTCCAGGATCAAAAATAAAACAACAAAATATGCATCACTAAATTCTTATTTAAATAATTATCTTATACGAATTAATACAATTATCTTTTACGACCACAAAATAAAATCAAACATTGATATCTTGCTGTTAAATAAACAGGATAACTGTACCTCAAACTTACCACTAATTGTCCACATAAATATAATTAAGGAGATATCTCTAAATCTCTTCCAAGTAGAAAATAGCACTTCTTAATCAGGGACCACCGACGAAGGCACATTTACGCCTCAGATGTTTATTGATACACCATCTTTACCTAATTAGACTTAACGCTTTATTAATTCAAACTCTAAGATATAAATCATTAGAGATATGGCCAACGGGGTGGTCTACACTGACCCGTACGATATTTGTAATGTATGGACCGTGATAATCGATGTTTAAGGTCAAACTCTACTGGAACAGTAGGAGCGTCGTAAACTTTGATGCACCGTGAAAATTTATATCGTGGGATTTTGATATTACACTTTTAAGTGGATCTTGGGAACTAAAATGCAAAGTTTTAAAAATGGTTGATGAAGTTTTTTTCCCTTCAGAGAGTGCAACAGTGTTGTAATAAATAACACTTACGGTAGTTTCCAGATACATTTTTTTATTTTTTCCTGTCTTTTGTTTGCGTAGGCCGCTTATCCTTAATGTTGGAATAGATGTTGGAGGAGTGTTCAAGACTGCGTCTCTCCGTTACCGTATGTTTTATGACGTGCATACTACATGATATCTACCAGAATTAGGCGGTTCCAATAATACCCGCTACGAAAAAGAAATCGCGTACTCGTATTCTTACAATATTTACAGTAGCAATAGGTAGGTACAAGTAGGCAATATTTTGGATCATCTATCCTACTTCCTACAAATATAATTAACGCGAAAGTATGTAAGAATGTATGTTTATTACTCTTTCGCGTCTAAATGCGAATAAATGTAAGAGCCTGACCCTGAGAACTTAGATCCTGTAATAACATATAGGCTATTGTACAATGGGTAAAACCACTGCTTATATACCTCTAGAGGTATAAATATCAAGAACTCCTTCCATTTTTCAATACATTTTCACATACCACAGATTTTTCAAATAAGTAAAAAGTGCTCTTCACCAAGCGCAATTTCTAGCTTTAAACTTAACAATAAATAAAAACATTACCAATGCAAAGAATTCCAACAAACACCTTTGAAAAACAGCAAACATTATCATCGCAAAACAAAGCGCACCCATATTTCTTTGTTAAATCTTTTTATAAGTCATTAAGTATTAAGCCCTCAATTGAATAGTAGCCCATCCCTTGTCACGTCATATGACACTTCTCTCTTCATTTTTTATCCATTCCACCTTCTTATAAAGACGTAAAATGCTCTTACGACACTACACTTATGAGACAGACTGTAGTAATAAAATCAGACTCAACATTCTTGAAAAGAAATGAAGCCATATTCAATGAATCACTAAATTAGATAAATAACATAACCACTACCATACACCATAATTGCAGTCCAAAAACTTAAATTCATCAAATTTTAAGTTTAATGTTAAGAGTGACAATACAGTCAATGCCAACAATGCAGTCTTATCCAAATAATAATTATATTACCGTAAGTTGACCTATATCGAAATTTAAAGAAACTCAAACTAAACTATCTGCGGCGGTTTTATTATTATAATCTATTCATCGAAATATCTACGCATAAAAATAGGTCATATATACAGCTGAAAGCTCTAAGCATTTGGTACTCGTATAGATTTTAACGTAGACATCTGATAAGAAGTTTGTAATGAGAGTTAAGTCGCGAGATATAGCTAGTTGAAATATACTACTCTACATACATACAAACATGAGACGTACTCCTGGTTCGACAGTTATTAAACACGCTCACTGAACTGATTGTAACAAGTATTCTTTATAAGGTACAGTACGATGTCAATTTTCTTTACAGTGTGGTGTCCGCCTTTCTTTACAATAGTCAGTGAGTTAAGATCTTATGTCAAAAGATTCAGAAAAACGCACGTCTCTGCTTAATTTATAGGAGCTAAGCCTTTTTGTGATTCCGATGTAATGTATGGAGTTAACAGTTCTTAACACGCAGTTGAGTTTGAAATATAAATCATAACTGTTATTATACGAATGAATTATTTCTGGATGATAGGAATATCAATAGTTCATATACATAATACAATAATATTTACAGAAGTATAATTAAATGATATAATCGGAAAAAAATATCACATTGTTTTTTATTACACAAATAGATAAACAAGAAGTGCACAACGTTAGTCTGATGATAAGCATATACGCACATAACAGTAACACTGATTTTTAGTTCGTCCAGTCTTAAAATGCACGCTACTTTACTGAATGCGGGGAACATTTGTTATGTTTGCGGAGACTTGCATTTAGGAAGGTCAAATCAACACAAGTCTACAGAATACCTATTACCTAGTACATGAGTAAAAAGTGCACAAATCTACACAACAGGACTGTTCACTTATCCGTCAGGGAACCGAACCGAAGACCGAATTTCAAAAATGTATGAAATGGCGTATTTCCTCGTATCGATTTCCTCTTCCTGCATGGTTGTCTGGAAGATATCGCTATTTTATTAGCGATAAGACCACCAATTGTAACACTTAGTTTTTTATATTGTTTTAATTCTTAAGTTCTTTTTTGTTTATTTATTAAAAAAAAAACGTAATTGTCCGAAACCATGGTTGAGACATGTCCCAGCGAAAACACAGTCAACGAAGAAAAAGTACTGACTTTTTCTCGTGTCGTATTTATAATGAATAACACTCACGGTAGTTTCCGAAATTGCATTGATATGTTTGTTAAAAGTAAACACCACTTTCGGATCGAAATTGCGGAGCCAAATAAATCCAAGCAGAATGAATTACGTCTGATACATCTTTATTGACTCAACCAACAAATTGCTAAGGTGTCAAAACTCACACGTTCAGCGTTCAAGTTGTTTCACACCGCGTAAATCAACATCCAATATTAATAGCCGTAATTTTATGAATTGCTTATATCCACCGTTTAAGAGGGGTTATACAGCTGGACGCTCTCTCGCACTATTTGAACATTTTGAAATACAAATTCATAGAATTAACATTTTGAAAATTCCGAAAGAGAAAGCCCTGCACAATATTAAATTACACACGTTTTAAAAGTGTTTTCAGTTTGATATTTTAAAAGATGAGGGGAAGGGGAGATTTTTTTTAATTATGCTCCCCATGCCACTTTATAAAAAATACTCTGAAAACACTAATGTGTGCCATAAAATTGTGCAGGACTTCTCTTGAGGAATTAAAAAAAAGTTAATTCTTTGAATTGTTTTTTTTCTTATTTATTTTTTTACCACCGTCGCTCTATTTTTTGTATGTATTTCCTTTCCCTGCTTAGTTGTCTGGAAGAGATCGCTTTTAGCGATAAGACCGCCAATTGTAACACTTATTTCTGTGTAATCTTAGTTCTAAGCTATATTATTGTTTTTGTGTGAACAATAAAGAGTTTTCTATTCTATTCTATTTATATTTCAAAGCCTAACAAATAGAGCGAGCGAGAGAACGTCCAATTATATGAGTCCTCTTAAAGACGCCGGTGCGAATTGGATTTTGTTTTAGTTGGTCAATTATTAAGAGAATACACACCGTATTATCTATAGACTGTTAATTAGGACTGAATGTGAAGACGTTTTAATTTGCATAGACTTATTTGATGGTACAATATTTTGGCAGGACTATCTTAAGGTAAATCGCAATTATTCACCAAACCAGGTGACATTGTCTTTAAAGATCGGCAAATATTATAATGTGATACCTACTGTAATGTACAAGTACCTATATAAGATTTTTGTTGTTGTTTTTCGATGTGTTTTGTGTTGTTTGTTATTTATGTTTGATTAAAAAAACATTGCTGTTGTGTATTATCAATCATCGAGTTTACACAGAACATAATATGACTTAATAATGTAATCAGTACAGGACACAGGACCGAGACTTACTTGAGATAGAAAACATCTTTATTCTAATTTGAAGGCGATTATGATGCTGACTAGGTTATGTTAAGTAGTCTTTCTTTCTTTAGGTTCGTTTTCTATTTATTTGTGAGTAGAGTAAATTTTTCGTTATATATAGGTATATTGATATAGGAAGTCTATCAGTTTAAAATGTCATGGATTGTATTCAATAAAAACACATCGCAATGTTAACAAGCAAACGTAGTTACAGCTATTCGTCTAATGAATTTTAATTATTGCTTTGAAAAGAGTTGAATATACAACAGCTTCTTTTATGCTAAATTCTTACGATTCCCTCATTCTCGTCGCTTCATTCGAAAGATACAAATAAATTATCTTTTATCAAACGACGCCGGTTTTGCTAAAGATAAAGACAAATGAAATGGGGGGGATTATCCCGCCTTCTAAGTTTAGTTTGCTGCCATCTTCATCGGTTAAGCAACGGGTACTTTTGTGCGACTTTCTCGCACACGCATTATATTATTGAAGTGGTTCAAATTTAACATGCAAGATTTGATTACGGACAGACAGACAACATACAGGTAAAAGTAAATATAAGCTTGTAAATGAAATACCGGCTTAATATTATGTGCAGGGGTAAAAGGCTAAATACTGTGTGCAAAGAGATATTGCACCTAATAGTCATAATTTTACAAAGGTAATGAGAAAATACGTACAAATTATATGTATTATAATATTTCAACGATGGATAACCCCAGTTAAGAACCTACAATTAACCTCCACAAACGTAAATCAAGTGAAGTAAGTTTACTGATGTAATTAAAATACTAAAGTGCAATTGTCAGAAATACGATCTCGGCTGATTACCACTGGGTTTTGAGCTGTCGGCAGCTTCTTGAATATGATATGAGTTATGCTAGTTACTCACAAATCTTTACTTGTTAAAACATAGCGTATACCTAAATATATAAAAGGAAAGAGTGACTGATTGGTCTATTAACGCACAGCCTAAACCGGTGGACGGATTGGGTTGAAATTTGGAACACAGATAATAAGTTTTATGATGTAGACCTCCGCTTACAAAGGATTACGCCATGCGGGCAAAGCCGCGAGCATAAGCTAGTTTTATATATTATGTAAGTTACTACAATGGATAAAATCTGAAATTAGTATGTGAAGGGAAGCTTGAAAGTTGCACCAGTAACAGAAAAATTAAAGAGTGGAAGATTGGCCTGGTATGGACATATTATGAGGAGGGATGTAAATCATGTGACCGAAAAGTCCATGAATATTGTGATAGGTGGAAATTCGCGAAGGGGGCGTCCGAAAAAGGTTTGGATGAACTGTGTGAAAGAGGATATGCGTGCTAGGGGAGTGAAGAAGATATGACGGATGATAGAGTAGAATGGAGGAGGAAGGCGTGTTGTGCCGACCCTACTTAATGTGGGATAAGGGCATGAAGATGATGATGATATTATGTAAGTTAACTACAACAGTAACTACAACTACAACAGTAACTATGTCCAATGTACATTCCAATTTTTTAGGAAAAACCGTGGACCCGTTTTTATTTACTTATTAGGTTGGGCTTACACCACGACTTCACCTAATTTAAGGCAACGAAGCAGTTTAACGTGGTAGCACCCTAAGCCTAGAAGGTAGAATTATTAACTCCCTAAACATTGTGTCGCAGCAAAGGCTAAAAGAAAATTATTAAAATATTAAATATAAACCTTATTAAAAGTTAAAATATAAAAAAAAAGAAAAAACTTCCGGATCATTCCCACTAGTTCCCCTTTTAGTTCCCCAGTGGATCTAGTGAGAACTTTTTTTCTCATAGTTTCTCTTTTTTACCTAACTACCTATACTAACCATCAGATGGGACGTCTGCTTCTGTGCCAGTGGCTAACATAAATAAAAATATAAGGCTAATGTGCAATATGGAAATATTCAAAACAAATAAACGTAAAATTTAAAATCGGTTTCAAAAAGAAAAACAAACATAATACTCGGTTTTTATCTACACAGCCTGAAGCTGTTTGAATAGTAAATGGTTCATTCATTTCGGAAGGATCACTTTTGGAATCAGATTGCAAATTAATACTGTTTCGCTTTGATAAACAAACAGATTTTGCATATCTGGATCGATGGTTGGCTGATCTCTTATGATCGGTGAAGAGGGATGTAGTTTGATACTTGAAATAGATCTTATAATAATTATTGAAAATACAACTTTAAAAATGTATAATTATTAATTAATTATATTTATATTTTATGGATTTAAACGATAATATATAATAATGATGAAATATAGTAAATAATAAAGGTAATAATAATAGTAGTTACGTTGTATTTTCTCACCCTAAAATATTATTTCTGTAGGTTTTTAATACCCTACATTGGTTTCACAGGCACAAAACACGATAATAAGGTAAATTGATAACATTGAGCATGTTGTTATCATTATTGACTAACACAAGTTAAATTAAAAAAAAACTTAACCAGCATAAAAACTACATTTCTGTAACCGTGATGCACTTTTACTTAAAAATCTTTTATAGGTCGCTTAACATCACACGAGATCGTGCTCAAAAGCTTACCTATGTTGAATAAAAAAAACTTAAAATAATCATTCTTATATACTATTTGTATATCATAAAAAAAAATGAGTAAAACAAAATTTTGTTATGTCTTGTGAAAAAGCCAAAGTATCAAAACCGTTTTTACACAGCGGCAGTTTCCTCCGCTTTATTTGTTTGCCGAAAACGAGTGAATTGGCAGGATAAGTAATAGCTTAATTCCACGTTATGCTTACTAAAGTGGCTGTTTCTTTGTATAAGGTGGCTGAGTTCTCAGCCGAGCCGTTGGGAGAGAGCCATCGTTTAGCAAAACATATGTTATTAGTTAAATCTGAGCAAACAACTGGCTATAACCTTAGCGTTCGTTGAACTTGGTAAGTTATTGAGATTTTTTTCTTTAAGTACCTACCTACTTTCTTCTTTACGTACCTTCTTTACGGATTTTGGCTATGAAATAATGAAACGACTTTTAGGTGTATGTTAGAGAAAATATTATTATCATTCGAGTTATGTATGTGCTAATAGTATATTAGTATAAAACAAAAACCTATGAAAATATAATGTTGATACTACCTACTACCTACCTATGTTTACAAACTTCATTTGAAAAATATTAAACAATAAAATTATAACATTTTAACATACCTACTGCTAATGATGAAAGTCTATATTACTCGAATTATGTATATTTCTTCCTCCGTTGCGCTTTAGTGACTAGCAACTGAAAGCCCTGAAATAACGCAAAGACTCACTTAATTTGAAATCACAATAACTGCTGAAACTGCACTACTGAAATAACATACCCACTACCTAGTAATTCGATTACACCGGGATTTCGATTTTACCGGGGGTAGACTTCCTTTGCAGGAGGTCGTCTAGGTGGGTACCCCAACAGTGCCAGTTATTCTACCGCCTGAGCAGTGATGTGCAAATATCACTGTGCTCCGGTAGGAGGGCACAGTAGCTAGTGAAATTACTGGGCTAAAGAGTCTTAACATCTCATGAGTCTTGAGTAAGAAGCGTTGGTGCAGTGCTCCTAGAATTTCACATAATTGTGAAATCCTAGGTAACACTGTACTGATTATGGGCAGCCGTTATCTCTTAACATCAGGAGAGCGTCTTGCTCGTCTTCTACTTCATCACATAAAAAATATAAATATATATATACATTGAGCAATGTGCATATTATAAAAACTAGTACGATACCTGAAGAAGCTAAAATCCATTGAAAACCGTAGAACACAAGTTCAATGCAACTCTCTAGAGTCCAACATTCAGGCCACCCATCTAGCACCACACAAGACTCGGCCACTGTGACGGATTCCCGCCCCGCCTCTCATTTGTTATACAAATTTTATACTACCCTCCGAGCGAAACCAGCGAGCTTACGAAAACTGGGAAAAAGAACAATAGGAGCTAAAACCTTACCGTGACTTATCTTGATCGCGTAATGGCTAAATTTAGGTTCTGAGGTAGTTTTATGGTGAATATTGAATAGAATGTAACTCTTTATTGCAGGCCAAGTTACATAAAATAGTGGTAAATACGAAACAAACTTAGAAAAGTATCTAGGGTTAAGAATCGGAGGTGTTATTGCATAAAGTTAGATTGACCTGAAAGCAAAAAATAGTTGGTGTGAAAATTGATGATGTGGATTTTTTATAAAACCGGCGAATAGGCACATAGGCTGCCTGATATTCAGCTGTTACCAAAGCCTATTTACGTCTGATACCCCAGAGACACTGCCGGGGTATATGAAAATAACCAAGAAACGGGCTACTAAAATGTTCATAGATAATGTCTGAAGGAAGATAATCGTGCGATGAACTTGTCCTTAGAATTATGCATGATGCAGTATTATTTTGAATTAAACTATATCGTAGGTGTAAAAAAATAATAAATGTGCAGTATGTAAATCCATTTAATAACTCAAATAATTCGTGAAAATGCAAAAATGCGTTTAAGGAATATGAACCAAATTACATTTAAATTACTTATCGAAACAGTACGATTGCAAACAAACAGTAAATAAACTACTGAAAATAACATGCAATGTTGTAATGTGATGAGAGCCGTGAAGAAATTTCATTAAATTTTCTATCACCTGAGGACAATGCAATCACAGCAAAATATAATAAATTACAGTACTTCAAGTTGGCACAAACGATCTTTGCTGTCTTCGTATAACGTTAGCATATTTATTTTTCTTCTTTGTTTAAAAAAAAGACATTTTGTTTCCTTTACGAATATTACACATGGATACCGTGAGATTTTTCTTTTTTTAAGTCGTGAAAATTTAGGTCGCAAAATTTGCTAGTTTACCTACATTATTGGTATTTATAACTCCATGGCATAATAATAATAATATGATACTGAATACAAAAAAAATGTATCAAAAAAGCTCTTTTGCTATAAAAATTAATTACAAATTATGAATTACAGCCAGTTATACACAGTCAGAGTTCAAATCGCGCATGAATATCAGTACTAGTAAATAACTAGAAATGGTACTTTTCGTGGCATCTTACGTGATTCATCGTCAACCGCATTCGCACTTTCCATCGGAGGGATGTGGTCAAACGTAGGCGTTTCGTGAGAGGAATTTCGGATTGCATGTACTGTTTTCCACAAAGAAGCAATTGTACAGAGGCAGTAGAGATTGAGACGGCAGGGATTGCTTGATGCCGCGGGGCGCAGGCAGTACCATAACGCTCCTTGATTAAATAAACCTTCAGCTTCATGTCACGCCGGCGGCCGATACGTCACTCCTGCAGCATAGGCATATCGCACAGATTATACAATCAAAATTACTCTTTACTATAAAATACTCAGTATGCTTCGTAATATATACCTCATATGTGGGCATAGGTGAGTATCCTACTATGGTATCTAACAACAAGAAGGGTATATACAAATTCTTTAAGGGCCGCCAACGCTCTGATAACACCTCTAGTGTTGGGAGTGTCAATAGGCGGCGGTAACCGCTCAATATCAAGCGGGCCGTCTTCTTGTTTGCCGCTCAATTTATATTTTAAAAAATCAAGTATGTGTGTCGAACCATAAAATATTGCAATACAAGGAATAATATACAAGGCTATAATATGTCAATGAGTGGAAGAAGAACGATGTGGTGGATGAGCATCGAACGTGGGCTGATGATGATGATCTCAATATAGTAAAATACCTGTTGAGGTAATAATAAATACGTATAAAAAAAATTGACACCGTCTCACCATTAGGATGACCGTCTGAGCGTTTACCACTAAATCAACGGTTGCAACACCGCACTGGTGGCACACAGCTCACATGGTGTGCATCATTAACGACAAATTAATTATAATCGGTGAAGTATGCAGGTTCAATCCCTCCCTACTTGTTCATACATTATCGCTATACTTATAAACTGCTTTCATTGCAGTGAAATCAATTAAATGCCTACTTCTTTGCAACAAGTCCCAGCTTCTATTAATATTCATTACTCGAAAACATTCTTCCTTAGGGAACTCGCCCGGTAATTTGTTAAGAAGTGTCTGCTATTTGTCCACAAAGAGCAGCATTTATCAGGTTAAGTTGCAGCTCCTTGCTCGCCTCAATTTATGATTCGATTGTGGAATAACCGAACTCAGGTTTATTCATCCTTTATTTAAATGAATTTGTGAAGGTATTAAAAAGTCGAAAGCAATGTGTCAGCGGTTGAATGTAAAATGTATTCAATGGGTCATAGTTTTAATTTCATCTTTGAACAATGTACTGGTACTTACTAAGTAACATAGATAAGAATCTATGGTATTTCAACTTTATGGGGAGAATATTTTATAGAGAAATCACTGTATCTCTGTATTTCAGGTGACAAGCATAGTTGCGTTGGACTTATTCCCTATTAAAAATCTAAGTAACAAGCTAAAATGAACGTCAGGCTCGTCTAGTTCATCTACTCGCTGAAATACTTTCCATAAATCATCTTTTATTTAACTCAAGTTGACTCGCGCAACTTCGTTTGTTTCTGTCGAAAATTTGCCTGCGATCTAATTTTAGGTTTACTAAATATACAAAAAAATAATCATCGATCGGTTTAGCCGTTTACATCTATGACAAAACTTAGATTCGCGATTTTCAAGCTCAATATGTATTTCTTAAATCTGAAATTATCTCGAATTGTATTTTACAAAATTAACTTTTATCAAGAGTATCATAATATTTATTATCAAGATTATGTTGTATTTAAAGTACACTTGGTTTACAATTTCTATTTCTAAGATTTCAAGCAGTAAATTAATAAAAATATCATAAACATTCAATGAGGAATTCGAAGTTTATTAAATTCAAAAGGTGAGGTTAAAAGTGGTTAAACGATCACCTTCGCCGTTGGTAGCGTAGTAATTAAGAATGTTAGGACTTCGATTAAAACGACTTTACGTTTCGTTCCGCCCAAAATTATGACTTAATAAAATGTAAGTTACATCGTAACTCATGTAGTTGTAAATGGAACGGTGACGGCTGGTTGTAATGTTATGTATGACCAAGAAATCTATTAACCACGGTATGGAAACTTCATTTTTTATGTTAATTAAACGGGTTTTATCTTTTTCGAATCATTACATGTTTGGAATACGAGACAAGATATTCGTGAACCTTCTTTAGATTTACCCGTCGAAAATCGTAATTTTATTCATAAATTAATTATTAAATGATTAATGAAGATTAATAAACACTTTCACTAGAAAAAATATGCATGAATTAATAACTAAGCAAGCTCACGCTTACGATTTGGCTGTTTGTAATAATATATCCTTTCATAATTAATGTCTACGTCACAAGATTTAATTCTGTTTCCAATTCCACTTCAAACAGTTCAACAGTTTGAGTTGTGCGTTGATAGATCAGTCAGCCAGTCAGTCACGCTTTCTTTATATACAGAACTAGCTTGTGCTTTGGGCTTTGCCCTCGTGGTAAAATCCTTTCTTAGCAAAGGTCTACATTTAAGTACACCTATTTGTATTCCAAATTTCAAAAGCATCTGTTCAGCGGTTTTAGCTGTGCGTTGATAGATCAGTTAATCAGGCACTCTTTCCTTTTATATATTTAGTTTATTGGTAATTCAATACATTGATGTATAAGAATAACCTCAAAGGACGTATACACCAATATCCTGAATTATTGTATAACAAAATTAAATGTAAAATCACGAAGGATGTAGAACTTGCAATTTTTTTAAATTTATATTAGTGTGTCTACATAATATTAGAGGTAGTATGAAAAGGTATTAAAAGACGACTTTAACATGGTCTTATCAATGTGAACATAGTACGCACATAATAGCACTATTCTATTACAAAATATTTCACTCAGAAAATAAGTAAGAGCTGGCGACTGGCAATCTCCATAAATCAGTAATCAAACAATGCCTCGGTGCGTTTAAAGGAACTAACTTCAGTTTAATACATGGATATGTATTGGAACAGATACCACGAGTTACATGTGGAGAAATTATGGGCATGACAGTTTTAACAAATACTAATTTTGAATTATTCATTGTATAAAATTATAGAAAAATTCAAAGCGTTATGAAAAAAAATCAATTCGATAACTCTACGCGTTCTCCAGTTAATGGGTCTTGACAGACAGACAGATGACCGAGTGATCCTGGAAGTAAGGATATAGTTTTTTTCCTTTTGAAGTAATAAACCCAAAAAAACGTTAGAAACAGCATATTTCGCAGTAATAACAATATTACATAATATTATGATCTACTTTAGAAGTGTTTTTTTTTTTAGCTTTACACGCCTGAAAAGAACGAAGCTAAAATTAGATTAAAATGCGCTTTAGAGGGTAACCTGTGGCCATTGCTAAAAAAATCATATAAGCAATGAAAGGTACGCTTGGTTAACATTCAAATCGACACATTCTCGGCATCAATGCAAATTTATACCAGTCTTTAAATACCAAGCACTCGGTACCTAATAAATTGAAAGGATTGACTGGGCTGCAATGGTGAGAACTGGACGATACGACAGAAGCCGCCCGCTGCCTGAGGACATAAATCTACTGTGGTCGAAGTGTCCGGCTCTGGGTTGCCATGTATGCTATTAAATTATACCGTAATGAACGAGAAATTAATAAATAATAATTTGAAATCACTTACACACACCAATAATTTTTTTTAAACACAACTAATACTTTGGACAAAGTTCTGAAATATTTATTTTAGTAATATCATGATATTATTTGCTTATTTTATTAACAGTTAGGATCTAATTACAAAGTTGTAGCAATCGTAATGTAACTAGTGTTATAGACATCTTTCCACCGCACCGGTACGGATTGGGCGGCCATTTTTTTTATATTTATTAAATTATATCTAAGAATATAATTAGCATCCAACCAAATCTCGTTATTTTTAATATATTATTATCTACTTAGTTTTTAAAGGCAGTAAATATTAAAATATAGTTTATATCTTTTCAGTTTTTTATCTGGCAACACTATCACAAATAACCAATATGAAGGATGGCCGAGCAAAGCACCGACTATGAGCCTTCACATGACTGTTTTGACAACACCCGATTTATGTATGAATTGAAATATGAAAGGCCGTGAGTTGGCTGACTCGGAACATCGATATGTGAGGATAAACGGCGTCTCAAGAGCTGTGCGAGAGTATTGATCAATTGATCGCTTTGCATGTGAACTGAACTTACAGATGTTGAAAATAATGACAAACATACTTATGAATATGTACGGAGATAATATGAAAGTAAGTACTCGTTTTATATTATACCAGCTTATGCTCGCGGCTTTGTCCGCATGGCAAAATCCTTTCTTAGCGAAGGTCTACGTCATATAACATATATGTATATGTTCCAAATTTCAACTCACTCCATCCAGCGGTTTAGGCTGTGCGTTGATAGATCAGTCAGTCAATCAGTCACACTTTCCATTTTATATATTTAGAAGACTAGCTTATGTTCGCTCGGCTTTGCCTGCGTCCCTTAATTCATCATTGTAATCGTTTTTAGTGGAGGTCTACCTCAAATAATTAACCCACAATAAATAACTCTGCAGCCAGAATAAACAGTTTTAAAAAAAATTGAACAGATATTGAAAATAATAAAGGTAATAGTTATTTTAAAGTTCTTTAATATTGTGGATGCATAATGTATTATTTGCTTATTTCTAAGTTCTTTAAACTAAATCTACTAACTCGATAAAATTTACCTTGATGAGAGAAGATACAAGTAATAAAGATATAATTCTATCACAAGCTATTCAGAACGTCCAACTAGTTTTTATTAACTACCACATAAATATGTAGAGAATTATAAAATTCCTTAAAAATGAAAACACAATTTTAAATTTAAAACAAAGTAAATAAATTCATCACTTTTTAACAATTTCTTAGTTCAAGTGGACGTCAATTTAGCGGCATTGACAGAATCCAGAGGATTGGTAAAAAATACAATAGGATTAGCGATTATACCATCCTAATGGTCTGCCAAACACGGGCATTAATGTGGCCATGCAATATTGATGCATTGGCAATTTATGGCCGATGTTTAGACGAATCATAAAGTCAAAGCGGCTTATTAATGTGTGAAGAAGCTCACCTCCCTTGGAACAATCATATTCTAGAGCTGTGATTCTCAAAGTAGACCGCGTTGTAGAACTTTAAAAAGTTGACTTAAAAGTCAAAAGTCGTAAATAGATAGTTATTTATGTTTAGTAAAAATACGAAAATGTATGTTGCACATAAAATTTAAGTAAACGTTTCACTAATTTTTCAATAACAGGTTTGATCCTTCAAACCTGTTATTGAAAAATTAGTGTGTGTTAGGACTATCTTTGTAGTGTGGTTTAGTTCAGCAGTCACTTTTGATACACTTCTGCCCATCCCCAATTTTTTGATGTGAGAGGTTTTTTTGTTTAGTCTGTACTGTCCCACTGCTGGGCAAAGACCTCCCCCAGATCCTTCCACTTATCTTTTTCCTGCGCCACCTTGGCCCACCCGATCTGGTGCGCGTCCAAATCGTCTCGCCATCGTTTAGGTAGGAAAGAATAATAAACTTTGGGGTCCAGCCTCATTTCACGACCTACTTTGGCAAACGCTGTTCTAGAAACATATTTTTGTACCCCCGCTGCGCTCGTTAGTGAGATATTTCGTTATCAAACGGAATACAATTGAATGTGAACGTCAAAAACACAAGTTATCATTTTAATATGACTTATGTTTTGTTGTTTTCAATGAAAATAATGTTTGATGCGTATTCGCGAAGGCACTTCGGCAAAAAGGGACATTCACAGACACACTTCAAGCTTCCATCCTTTCAACATTATTTTAATAAAGTATTTCCAGATTAAAACAGTATGGACTATTTTTTAAAAAGCTTATTAAACCTTCATATTATAATTTAATTATCATATTAAATTATTTTGTACAATACAATACAAATAATACTAAGACCATAAGTACACAAAACAATAATGTATTTACTTTAAAGTAGACAATTACAATAAATCATAAGGTATAGGTAATGGTGTTATTGTTCTTTTAGTATGAAGTTTTTCAAAATTCATGAATATAAAAAGCATAATAAATAAAACGGTCAAGTACGAGTAGGACTCGAGCACCGAGGGTTCCGTATAAACCTACGGCTTTCTACGGAACCCTAATGAAAAGTGGGTATAATATTATATACTGTAGGTTTTGATTCCCTTGAGAGTACTTGCGAGTTTGAAAATATGCGGCTAAAATTGCTGTTTCTTTTGATTTCGTTGACATAGATATTTGATTTTTTTACAGCTTAAAGTTATTATAAAGCTGAGTATTTGGTATGAATTTCAATTTAATACCTGTACGCGTTCTTGAGGGATAGTAAATACAAAATTATTAAAAATATTTTTTATATGATGTAACTAAAAATTTACAGTTTTCGCAATTTTTCCTGTGCCTGTGATTTAAGACGTTGCTGCGAACCAAATTTCAAGATTCTGAGTTAACGGCAAGTACCCTGTAGGTTTTGATTCCCTTGAGAGTAGTCGCGAGTTAAAAAATACGGCTAAAATTGCTGTTTCTTTTGAATGCGTTGAGATAGAGGTTTGATTTTATTACAGTTTAAAGGTATTATTTATATAGACCTTAGTATTTGATATGAATTTCAGTTTAATACCTGCACGCGTTCATGAGAAATAAGGTAGTAAGTATGAAATTATTAAAAATATTTTTTTATATGATGTAACTAAAAATGTACAAAAAATGTACAATTTTCGGAATTTTTCCTTTATCTGTGCTCTAAGGAATTGCTTCTTACCAAATTTCAAGATTCTCCGTTCACGGCAAGTACCCTGTAGGTTTTGGTTTTTTGAGAGTAGTTGCGTGTTTAAAATTTCGGCTAAAATTGCTGTTTCTTTTGAATGCGTTGAGATAGAGGTTTGATTTTATTACAGTTTAAAGGTATTATAGGCCTTAGTATTTGATATGAATTTCAGTTTAATACCTGCACGCGTTCATGAGAAATAAGGTAGTAAGTATGAAATTATTAAAAATATTTTTTTATATGATGTAACTAAAAATGTACAATTTTCGGAATTTTTCCTTTATCTGTGCTTTAAGAAATTGCTTTTTACCAAATTTCAAGATTCTACGTTCACGGCAAGTACCCTGTAGGTTTTGGTTTTTTGAGAGTAGTTACGTGTTTAAAATTTCGGCTAAAATTGCTGTTTCTTTTGAATGCGTTGAGATAGAGGTTTGATTTTATTACAGCTTAAAGGTATTATAGGCCTTAGTATTTGATATGAATTTCAGTTTAATACCTGCACGCGTTCATGAGAAAAGGGGGAGTAAGTATAAAATTATTCAAAATATTTTTTTCATAATATGATGAAATTAAAAATTTTTGGTTTTCGCAATTTTTCCTTTATCTGTGCTCTAAGGAGTTGCTTCGTGCCAAATTTCAAGATTCTGAGTTCACGGGAAGTGCCCCGTAGGTTTTGATTTATTTGGTAATGTCGAAAACTTGCTGAAATTTGCGACATATTCGACTATATCTTTTGATTGCGTTGGCCTAAAAGTTTGAATTTTTCACAGCTCTAAGAAGCAATGAACTTTAGTATTTCCTATAAATTTCAGCTTGTTACCTCCACGCGTTCCTGAGAAAAAGGGTCTTGACAGACAGACGGACGGACGGACGGACGGAAAACAAAGTGATCCTATAAGGGTTCCGTTTTTTCCTTTTTAGGTACGGAACCCTAAAAAACAGGTCGTAAGTTTAAACTAATGTTACGTTACTCTTCTCAGTTTAAATCTTAAAATCTCTTTATAATCTTTTGATGTTTGTGTTACCCCCCAACAGTGCCAGAGCAGTGATGTGCAAACATTGCTGGCTTCGGTAGGAAGGCACTGTAGCTAGTGAAATTACTGGACTGAAGAGTCTTAACATCTTATGACTCTCAAGTAAGAAGCGTTGGCGCAATGCACTGAGTAGCACTGTACTAATTATTATGGGCAGCGTTATCTCTTACCATCAGGAGAGCGTCTTGTTCGTCTTCTTACTTTGTTGTATAAAAAAAAACCTGTGGCATAAAGAGATCACAACGTTATAAAGGTATAGGCTCTTCAGACTTTTCGCTTGTAGTGTTACTTAAGATATTATCAATTGATATAATATTTTTTTTATTCTAACATCTCATACTGCTAATAAAATAACAATACGAAAGTGCGTGTGGCACAAAATAACTCCTAAAGTTGACTCTAATCTCTTCAAAATCGAGAAACATTTACTTTCAAAGCACGTTTCGATTGAATCTGATTTAATCTTACCCTTCGAATACAAGACTCCGACTTTTGGTGAATTTGTTAATCGTTGAATAATTTACATACACATGTTTGTTCTAAAGTTATTTTAAATAATAATATAAGGGTTTTTGGTATTTTTTATGTTAAAGGCAGACACACCAGTAGACGGCCTGCCTAATGGTGAGCTATTTTGACCTATAGACGTCTACAGCACCAGTGGTACGACCGAAGCAAGTAGACGGCGTAAATCTCACCCTGGGTTCGCTGAACATCGTATCGGAATCACACTAAGAACATCACACTTTCACACTAACATTATAAATGCAAAAGTTTGTGAGTAAGTGTGTGTGTTTGTAACTTCTTCACGCATAAAGGGGTGGACCGATTGTGCTGAAATTTGGTAGAGATAGCTTAGGCCTTGGAATAACACATAGGCTACGTACAGCGGGTAAAACGGCTGAGCGTAGCTAATACCTCCATTATTACTAACTACTTGACGACATGATTTGAGCATGTTAAAAACGTTACACGGTAAACGTTATTCAAAATGTATCAAACTGTGTAAACGAGAGATCGTCAAGTGTGGTATACGATCTTAAATGATGATGCGGTCGAAGAAGGTAACAAACAGCCAATATAGTAGAATAAACCCCTCCCTGGCTTTTCTTTTCATCGCCCTGGAATAATTCGTACCTAATGATCTTATATAAATTTAAATATTCACAAACATTACAAACTCGTAACATAAACAGCAATTTAACCGTCTTATGAAGTGGTGCCAATAGAGGTTTTTAAATATTAAATAAGAAACATCTTGCCCGGACTTAATAACATACATTCAATATTAAGCCACAAAAATTTGGATTTACCATATATTTTTATTCGTTTTAAAGATTCCGTTGCGGCATCATAAGCTACGTAGTTTTTTTTTTCATATATTAAATGCAGTAATAAAAGAGTTTAGATCACAGTATATTTCATACAGAATACAAATTTTATTCATTCAGATACCTATTATCGATAAGACAAGCTATTAGCGATAAGACCGCCAATTGTAACACTAAGTTTTTATATTGTTTTAGTTCTTAAGTTCTTTTTTGTATTTTTCTTGTGTTCCAATAAAGTGTTATCTATCTATCTACCTGTAATGAACCTCTATAATATCACTTTCTATATTTCTTTGTTGAACCTAAAAACAAGCTACAATCGTAGTTAATCTTATATGCGGTACATACATACATACATAGATATTTTTAGACGGATTCCTCCAAAACGCTTTTCTTCCGAAACGCCGATATTGGATAATTGATCTGAAAATAGGTCAAACAGATTTTTTAATAAACGCTAATGATTTAACGGTTCGCTAGTTTTATACACAAGTTCATTTATTCGAGCAATTTTGGCACTGCAGTGGCTATAGTACACATATTATATTAATATTCGTGTATAATATTTAGTCTAAGAATAGTTTGAGTATTTTAATAGATTGAGACGAGGTCTGGTAAACTAGTTTTATAGGTATACACAAATTGAATAAATTATTCTGCAATTTTTGCATTGCAGTGTTTAGTGGTAGTATTGCAGAGTTTAGTGGTAACATTGCAGTATTTTATGGTAACACTGCAGTGTTAAGTGGTAGCACTGCAGTGTTTAGTGGTATCACTGCGATGTTTTGTACTGTGTTTAGAGCGGTAACACGTGACGACAGCGGCTGCGGGGCAGTGTCAGCGGTCGCAAATTACTGCAATCCTGACACCTCGGAGGCGCTAACTGCACCACACCCCGCAATTTGCCGGACGTGTACCTATGGGAGCGTCGGGAATGTGCCGGGATGGACTTGCTTTCACATTAGATTTAATAAGAAAATCTTAAATAATATTAATGCCGATTTTATAAAAAAAAATTATATTCCATTATCTAAAGCTCTTACCCATACTTTGTTTCCGTCAGGGAATAACTGATAATATATACTTAACACAAAAAATAATAGCCAATCAGTCCAGCTGTGTAGAGTGGAGAGTCAAGAATAAACATAATATAATATATACTTATGCAGTTTCACGTGCATAATAGTATTAATACATAGTATTAAATTCTATGAGAGTAAAGTACATGACTTTTCATATGAGCTCGTTTATGTCTTTTGTATTGAAAAAGTTGATAGCAGTTTTCTTAGACGTGAGTTGTGCCGTTTTTGTTTTTAGTTAAGCAGTTTTCTTGATAATTTTTATTCTTTTTTAAAATTACTTAATCGATTTGAAAAAAAACGCCAGTAGTTTCACAGCACCACTGTGAAAGGCTCTACGCTACACGTTTCTAAGCCACATTCGAGGTGTAAATCACGATGTAATTACTATTATGTCGACTTCACGCTACCGGGTGATAGGTATTTATGTACTGATATTGTATACAATAATACTCGTACCTACCCATTATTTAATGTTAAACTGAGTGAGATTACAATGCTTTTGTATTTAGTTAGTGTCCTGAGGCTTTATATAAGAAGTCCAAAAAAATACTGTATTATTTATTAATGATGTGTTTGTAAAATTATTTTGAATGAATTAATGATACCTAACTATTTATTGTACAAAACAAAAGAAAAGCTCAAAAATATGGCAAAGTTATAAATAAAATATAATCTAAGTGTAGCAATTAGCGGTCTTATTGCTAATAGCGATCTCTTCACAGTATATTACACTACTTGCTAAAAATGCCTGTGCCTAGAGACTTAGTTACCTGTATACCAAATTGCAGTCTAATGAGCCAACAAACATACATTCCCAATTTTTTTTAAATTTGTATGTTTTCATACCTTCATATTTATCATGTTAGTTACTGTTGGACGTGTATTAAGATATTTTTAAGTTAGGAATATTCAGTTTTATAATATAATTTCTGTTTATTAATATTATGTTGTTTCTACAACGTGTTTTTTATATATTAACCATTAAATTTGAATAAAAAACTGATTATGTTGATTTTATCATATTGTTGCATATCCTTACTTATCTTAGAATAATCGAATCGATCTAAACCCTCTTAAGTTTGTAGCGGAGATCATATCATCAGAACCTTCCGTCCGAGGCAGTGGGAGCTAAAGGCAACCGTGTGTAATACGGCTAGCGAGCCACGGACCGGACGTCTACCGACCAACAATAACCTACAGAATCAACCAGATCGATACCAAAACCCCGCGGTTTAATCCCACAAATATTTATTATATGTCAAAACAATATGCCGAAATGGAACGCTTATTGCCGTTTTTACAAATGTGTCTGGTACGCTCCGAGCGCTCGTTAGCGTGAGGTACGAGGCATTGTGGACGGTACAATGGAAGGCGGGGCGGCCCCCGGCGGCTCGCTCCATAAGAATACGCTGCATACATTTAAATCAATGACAGTTCACACGAACATCAGAAACAAACACTATCGCGACCATCGACGCGATAACTCCATTCCACGGTCACGACCTCACCGAGACGCACGTCGCCTAGAGTCTCGTTTCAGACCCGTTTTTCGCATCTCTATCCCACATTAATTTACATTAACGACACCGTTTTAATTCCCGGCCCACCCACGTCTCCGTCAACGTAAAAAGCAAACTTTTGTGTTAATTTAATAGCTCATTCTCTCACTGGTAATGATCAAAAATTTTTCAGATCCAACAACGACGAGATTCCTGTACGACATTCGTATAAATATTTGTAATGTACGTGAACGGTTTACCGAAGTCGGCGGTACAGCTACTTTCCTGAAAATATTTGTCCCTTTTAAAAGCTTAAATAAGTCGCGGTATGTCCGTAATGTGCAAGTTAAGATTATTCGCGTATTCGACGTATTAATATTATCATACTAACCATCACGGTGGAGCTCGTTTCGATATTCATTAAGCTTTTGATAAAGAAATAATCGTGATTGAGGAAAGTCCCGTTGGTCGGACGTCGGGCCGGCGCGTGGCGGTCGCGCGAACTGTGCGGACCACTTTACGACAAAATAATATTCTTTAATTATAATGGAGGATCGTCGAGTAAAAAGGCGGCACACGCGACATCTGTATTAAAATTTAATGGAATAACAGTTGCACCTGCGCCGAGGATCAAGTTTGCAGAAGCCGCTCGGCGCGACGCGACGCTTACCTCCCTGGAATCCGCTAAGTGTATCTAATTAAATATTAATTACAAACGTTTCCAAACCGAAAGGGATTCCTGCTCACTCGTTTAGATTTGGAGATACATGATGAAGTGTTGTTGTACATTTTTAGGACATTCAATGGCTTATACCGAGATTTTTGGAGTTAATACATTTGCTAATTTTATTTTATATTTTTGAAGTGAAAACTTCTTTAGCGGCTGAGCACTTTTTTTGTATGGGTAAAAACTTTAAAACTCGCGTCAGGGTCACGTGATGCTGATCGAAAAAGCGTAAGATCGAGGGGAAGGGAGAGGAACTAGTATCTCCCACTCTTTCTACCGTGCCTGAGTATGCTGCTCTGTTGATGGTGTAAAAGTCGTCGAAATTATGGATGGAAGTTGATTTTTCTGAGAGATAAAATTTAATGTAATATATAAATAACGATATAATATTATAAATAACAACATATAAATTGTCATATTTGTGTACGATAGCGCAATAAATAAACATTGTATTCTACCTCATAAATGATAGTACTTTTATACTTTCATTTATGAGGTAAAAAAACGTTAATATTGAAGTTTTCACTTCTGCCGGCACTCCCGGAGTGCTACCTTTTTTTTTTAAAGATTCATAAGAGCGTTTTTATTCGAGACAAATCTGCACAAAAATAAGAATTAAATTTGAAGGAACATTGTCTAAATTATATTATATGCTAGATTAAATAGTTGATCAACCACCCCTTTCCCTTTCTTGTTGTTGATTGTTGTTGACCACTTTGCTAGAAATATATGAAAAGGGAGACCGATTGACTGATCTGTCAAAGCACAACTTAAACCGCTGAATGACAAATTGGACCGGAAGGCCTATTGGCTAACGTCAAACGACATGTAAAAATACTAGAATCCATACAAAAAATTGTCTACATTACTTGCTTGAACCTCCTCAATAATATGAGTTAAATAACAAACTCAGCAATGTACATTGAAGTTGTCATCAATCGTAGTGGGTGTGAATTAGCCAATAGGCCCTCTGGTTGGGTTAAATTTTGGCACACACGTAAGTTTTAAGACATAGAAATCTATGAATAATTTATAAAATTAGGCAATAATAAGCTAGTTAGACACAGAATGATTACAGCTTATAAACTCGCATCGCATTTAATTTAGTTATACACAATATATTTGCACAATTATAATAAACTATGATAACAAATACGACATAGCTGTACTGACGTAATCGATAATACTCACGGTAGTTTCCAAAATCGTACAATTGATTTTTGTATCACATTTTTGTTTTTTTTTCCCTTGACCACGATATAGCACGATGTTATGCAACAATGCGGTCAAAGATAGCAGACTATATTTTTGACACATTTTTTTATTTTCTTAATTCGTTATATTCTTTGTCCAAGTCCTTTGTACACCTAGCTCGCAGTACGCTTAATTAACAACCTAAGGAAGGCTGGTCATTACAACCGCTTCGAGGTCCATTCTAGTTACCGTCACTTTGTATAAATTACATAAAAATAAGCACATAAAGACAAGGATGGGTAGATGATGACCGGTGGAAGTTGAAGCGTGATAGAAGAGGTGGCGAGGGCAGGTGTCACGGTACATCTGCTGGCCCACAGACGGGCACGTGGCCCAACCCTATAAGACCTCTAACCGTAGGAAAAAGTTAAGGAACCCCTGTCGTATCCTGTAATAATTAAATCCACTGTCATTTGCATTTTCTAAATGTTTTATGAGATGATTTGACCATGGGACAGTTTCAACTTCTGTCTGCGTCTTAACGTATATAAATAAACGTGACTGACTGTTTGACTTATCATTCATTTCATTTCATTCCGTTCAGCGGTCACACCGCTGAAATGAAATTTGATCGCGAACTATCGCTATATAAAATTTAATCTAAATTTAGTATAACGATTGTTCGAGAATTAGAAAATTATAAATGATAGTAATTATCCCAGTTTTATTATTTTATTGGATATTTTTTTTATCGCGGGTAGCACCACGGGCAAAACTTGTTACATAAAAAAATTGATCACCCCAATAAAATTCAACTCCTGAATTAAAAAATAGCAAGATTCTTAGAACAAAGTTCTCAGAACAAAAGTAATTTTGCGTCTATAATTTGTCTCAAAAACCTTTAAAATAAATTTAATTCCCATCATCTTCCACTAAGTCTTTTATGGTAATTTGAAACATTTGCACCAATTTACGCGACATGAATACACATGAAAGAGTACAAACTAGAATCAGTCATAAAAATATCTTAAGAGCACGGTCTTAAACCGGAGAAAATTTAATGGTATAATAAATATGTTATATTATAATTATGTTTTTTATGCAAAAAAAGTAGGAAGACGAACAGGACGCTATCCTAATGGTAAGAGATAACGCCGCTGCCCATAATCAGTATAGTGCCACCCAGGATATCACACCATTGTGAAATTCTATCGGAAATCGGTGAACTGCACCAACAGTTATGTTACGACTATTTAGCCCAGTAATTAAAACACATTAGGAGTAAATTAAGAGCTATTTTTTTTATAATTTGAAATCGAACATTTCATTTTTACAAAAAAACGATAACGACATAATATTGCTTTTGTACAATACGGCCTTTAAGAAGAAGGTTCTCTAGTCAGTTTTTGTACCAACTATTATGTGTTGTATCTTTTCCTTTCCTATTTCAAGCTTAAAAGTTGATTTTTTTTCTCATTGTAGTTGCTACGACCTTACACTATTATAAATTGACAAACTTTTGGAGACGCGGCTCTTAACATTATTTTTCAGTATCTTCTGCCGATGTTTAATTAAGCAAACTCGTATAAAATTTGTAACACAATTGCAATTAAATAAAGTTTTATATTCCCACCCATATTGTGTATCTTTTGATATCGGCTATGTTATATTAGGGTCGTAATGTTCAAACACCATGTCCGAAGTCTTTTTGATCTCAAAACGACAAATCGCTTCAGGCATATTAAAGTTCTACTGTAAGTCATTGGAAATAGTACAACAGACAATAGTACAACAGACCCGATTTTTAATGCCATATGGAAACAAGCAGAGGAAATGGGATTTCATCCTTTGCAGAAGATCGACTTCCTTCGCAGGAGTTGGTCTAAGTGGTGTTATTGTACCGCCTGAGTAGCGTTGTGTAATTACTGGACTAAAGAGTTAGCATCTTATGACGCTTGAGTGACTTTTGGTGCAGTGCACCTTGAATTTCACATTATTGTGAAATCCTAGGTGGCACTGTACTTATTATGGGCAGCGTTATCTCTTAACATAACGAGAGCGTCTTGTTCGTATTCTTACTTCTTCTTCGCATAAAAAAGTGTACTGACCGAATTATTATAATTTTGTTAAACACTAACAATACGATATATTATTGCAATATCTTGTCATAAGAATTACTTAAAAGAAAATTTAAAATCATGTCGTATTGTTACTGTTATTCACTTATCCATCGAAAAGAGATAAAATAACTTTCATTTCAAGCTACAATAATTCAGTAAATGACCAGATCGTCTCGTCACTCATTCCTCTCGTTAAATGTTAAAATACATATTGAACAAATTAAGAACTTCCCTTTATTGAAGCCGGTTAAAATACGACACGAAGCAAACGAATAAATGTAATTGACAATAAACGTGAACTCATTAAAATCGTCGAGGCCGGCTGAGGCTCGATACTTCTTTACTTTTTGCTGCCAAAAGGTAGCATTGACTGTCTTCGTTGCAGAAATTAGATGTTATCGGGTTAAAATAATATCCAGAGTTATATCGAGGTAGCTTTCCACAACAGCTGTAAGGCCACGCGACTTGTGACACTTGCACACAGAACTATTAATAACAAGTGAATTAAATTAAAAATTTAAAAAAACCCCCAACGCAATACGTAATTCACCATTTTTTGATGGCGGCCATCTTGGATTTTAAATTATATAGTGGGCTGTAATCTACTCGTTAAGCCCTTTCATTTGATACCCATATTGAGGGGGTCGTGGAAGAAAAAAGTAATCCGCCATTTTGTAGCGGCGGCCATCTTGGACCGATTTTCACCAAACATAGCTAAGAACACTTTCGACTAACTCTACTTTCAAAAAAAAAAAACTAAATCAAAATCCGTTCATCCGTTTGGGCGCTACGATGCCACAGACAGACACATACACACACACACACACACACACAGACAGACAGACAGACAGACACGTCAAACTTATAACACCCCGTCGTTTTTGCGTCGGGGGTTAAAAAGGAACGGATACGTTTATCCAGGTGAGGGATCTTCATAGGAGTTTCCCTATGAGGGTAGGACGCATTTGAGTAAGCTCTCTAGTTTACCCAAATCCGACCCGAAAAATCATCCCCGAAGAATCATTGCAAATGGTCATTGGAAGAGAGAAACGAAGGACCAAGTTTATTGGCCTGAAATGACGGAGGTATTTGTATAGCAATAGATGGACGTAGGTTGACGATGATATCGATGAATAGTATTTGCTAACAGTATATTATATTTTATTGTGTATGCATCCTTACAACAAACAATATGCAAACGAGAAGGCTTTCAATTAGTGCATAATTTCTTAATTCAAGCACATAATCCATGATATTGTTTATGCATAGGTAGAGCGATACAAATTGAAACATCTTATAGAAAGACTAATTGAAAAAGTTTGTGAATAAATTTCACTAGTAATATAAATATGTTGTCTTAAAAGTGCGAGATAATATGAGCATTAATTACACCAACGTTCGTTAAAAATCCAATTTAAATGCATGTTTCACCGCTAGATATAAACCAGCCGTATTGAGTCATGAAAAATTCATGTGATGTATTGTAATAAATAAATACGTACGTCATGATCATAAACAATCATTTCTAGACTCATTTAATGTAGTAGGTACCTGGTACCTACACTTTAAATGAGTAAAAATCATTGCAATCTAGAAACAATCTTGCAGACATAAACTACAATCATGGGCTCCCTAAAACCCCAAAACTAACGAATATCCATTAAAAATTACTCCTTAATAAATATTTCAAGAAATACCTGCAAAAAATATAATTATAACATTAATAAAATAAAATTTTAACTATATAAAAATCGAATTAAGATGAGACAGCATTTTGCATGTAATATAATTTACATAGAACGCCTACGGAATAAAAAGTAGCAAATGCTACAAACGCTTTGCTATGTAAAATCCTTCTTCAAAGCTGCGTCAAAACTTGTTTCACATTAAAGAAAAAAATATGTACTAAAGCTTTAGTATTTATTTTTAAAGTAAAATACACAAAAATCTATACTAAATAGGTATAAATTAAAAATAATACAAAGCCGTAGCACGAAAGTCATAATAAACAACGATACAAAGAATGTCATCTACTACTCGCATTTACTACAAACTTCATTTAGAATGCACATCGATTAAGCGGGAATCCGTATAAAAAGTTTATATTGGTCAGCATAGCTTGGCACGCGACTCCGGACCTAGGCCTTCAATTATTGACAGGTTTCCTAAATAGGCAAGCCTCGATGGGACGAAAGTAAAAGGAATAGTAAAAATCCCGTTGGACTAGTTTAAGTTATAACTAAGTAAAGTTTATCTAACTAGTATGTTATTTTTTTCTTAGATGATGTTTTATTAAATACTTATAAATTCATACTAAGTAATCTTAGGTTACAAGGCTTGTTACCCAAATCCTCCGAAATAGCTAGATTTTATTATTTTTTGGGTAGAGAACGGTTTTATTAAGTCCAAAATTTACAATTTACAAAAGTACTTTCAAAACTAGGTACCTATACTAACCGCTAGGTTAACAATCAGCGGCAACACTGCATATTACGCTAGGCAATATTGGAAGCAACATTTATTTGAGGTGTTGTATGTTTTATTATCAATAATTTTTAAGCTAGCTTACGTCTGTTGAAAAATACTTATTACCTACAAACTATTCTCATACTTTAACCATCTCTATGAGACAGTTATATCTCTATGAAATAGTTTTTTTTTTGTATAACTAATTAAGAAGACGAGCAAGACGCGCTCCTAAGGTAATAACGCTGCCCATAATCAGTACAGTGCTACTTAAGATTTCACAATGATGTGAAATTCTAGGTGCACTGCACCAACGCTAGTGCGCTAGATTGTAGGTACATATTATGAATTTTTTCAACAAACGTCAGCTAGTTTTCTTATCAAAATTAATAAAAAACTTGCAGCATCGTAAATAAATCTTTACAAAGCCCTATTAAATTATTCAACGTCTCTTCGCTCTCACAAAAAGGTATTGAAACGTCGAAATATTTATAGTTACTAAATATTATTTACTATTTTAGTCGAACAATGGTGATGATCTATAAAAGGTAAACAGTTGATTTCATAATGATCCTTTGGCACTCAATCTGTTGACTTCGAAGGGAAGATAGCTGTTTTATTCAAATTTGTCTCGCTTTCTTTTCTATATAGGTAAGTTTTTCATTTTGTCTGTTTTTAGGGTTCCGTAGTCAACAAGGAACCCTTATAGTTTCGCTTTGTCCGTCCGTCCGTCCGTCCGTCTGTCTGTCCGCGGCATTGCGGAGAAACTATAAGTCCTAGAAAAGTGTAATTTTGTATACAGGTAAGTAATAATAAGGGTAAGAGAACGGTGACAAAAAATATTTTTTAATTAATTAATTTAGGCTACCTCCCGTACACGTAAGATGGGGATGATTTTTTTTTTTCTGGCTGATACCATCGTGTGGGGTATCGTTGAATAGGTATTTTAAAATGAAGGACGGTTTGCTAAGAAACTTTTTCGATTTCATGTTCTGTTTGAAAGATATTCAAGTTCAAAAAAAAAAATTGAGCGTCCCCCCCCCTCTAAAATCTGAACTACTAGCTTTAAAATTCTGAAAAAAATCAGAGGTATGCTTTCAACCATGAACTTTCCAGGAAAACTATAGCGGTTAAGATAAAATTATTAGTTTCGGTAAAATCAGCAAAATAAGAATACCTAAAGCTAACCTAGCCTATAGTTTATTAATGCATAACTAGATGGCGCTAGTAGTAAAATTAGATCGCGCAAGCGAATTGTTCATGGTTGTATTGTTTACGAGTTATAGCTATCACAAATAAATCACCATATTACAGTGTTACTTAGCTCATAATTTCTAACTTAAGTTTTTTTATTATAATTTGATATAGCATGGTCAAGGCTACTTGTGTGAATGATCCGGATATATTTGCAAAATGCTGTTGTGCAGTGTATTCAATCTACTAGAACTACGGAACCCTACATTGTGCGTGGCCCGACTCGCGCTTGGCCTATTTATTAAATGATTTATTCTCAAAAAATGCAATTGTATTTTTGTTCTGTAAAACTTGGTTGTTTAAAAATCTATTTATTGAACAGTCTTTTTTTTTGTTTGAAAGGGTTAAGACATTTTAAAGAATTTGTAACAAGTAAATAGAATAACATAGATTTAATTTTTGTAGCTAAATCCATAATATCATTATGCATCATATCTTTATGTCAGCTTCATGATCTCAGTAAAAACTCTATGCTATGCCATTATTCGAGAAAAAAAAATAGACGTTAATAGGAGATGACATGGATACATGTTTCCTGCTGGTATGTACATATTATATTTACCTGTGTTCTTATTTTGATAAAGTCAAGTAAGAAGCCTTAAACTACACAAAAAAAAGAAATACCTACCGAACAATATTATTAATGTACAATATTATTAATGTACCTCTATATTTTTATTCACATTCAATAAATCAAAATGAATTTCCTAATTGGATGTTTGAACTGTTTCATTTAGAATATTAATTAAGAATTTATCAAAGAATCGTTGATTTTTATCGTCATAATCGGCATTTCATTCATTGATACAAACTTATCTTGTATCGATATCTTATCTCGATCCGCTTTATTACTTAGTTAACTTGTTCGAGATGCCATAAATTGCATATTTTAACCATTTTTTAAACTTCAAGGGATCTTTACCATTTGAATTAGAATTTGATTTATTTTTGTTTATAGTAACTTAGATTTTTTTGTAATTTGGAAAATTACTTTCTTTTTAGCTATAATATTAATGTATTTACATTATTCCTCATAAGGCCCCATTAAATTTCAAATTGGCTAAAATTGGGACACCGTGTAAAGGTCACGTGGACTAGTGAATAGTGGGTAAAAACTGACCAATCATTGTGCGAGAAAATTTTGATATTCCAGAACAGTCACTGGCCAATTCTGGTCAGTTCGGCTACGTTCCAAGTTACTAAAAACGCACCTTGAGAAGGTATTATATTTACCGCGATCCATTTCTATTTTCGCAAGATAAAACGAGCAAGTAATTTAGGCATTAGATGTTAAGGCCTAAAATCATCGACTTCCGCGTGAATTCACTTAATAAGCTTCTGCAACAGAAATTATATTATCCACTGATGCCAATTTCACTGGAAAACCGCTAATGTTCCGTAATTTAGGAAATTATGCACTTACCTATGCTTATGCCTCAACGACTCGTAGAAATCATTTCAAGTTTGTCATATCGTAGGCCAAAAAAAAATTTATCGATTGACTAGAAAGTTTTACACTTTATTTTGCAGTGCGGAATAGAATAAGGATATAGTCGTCTAAGTCTATATAAAGGAAATTACAACTAACGAATGAATGAAGAGTACACGCATCGCCGCCCATTTTTTTGACCCATTTTACGCATCATCTCCCCACGCCGCGGGGCGCGGGGCGGTATGTGGGACTCCCCCGCCAATGATAGGCGCGGCGGGGATACCCACTAAAAAATCTGGGGGTGTTCCTGTGGGACGCCATAATGCCGGGGCAGCGGGTACGCCGATGCACTCATCCGCAGCCAAAATAATACCTACTTATTCTAAGTATAAATTAATTACTCTAAGGTTTTATGTTTAACAACTCTATATTGAGTCGTATAATTTTTTGTAGTTCAAACGTTTACACGTGTCTTACGTCATAAAGAGTCAATGAACACATGTACTCATTCTGCATAAATTATATTTTTTTGACTGGTTAGTCGTAGACGGTAGGTAATAGTCCCTAAGACATTTTGGAGGCCTTTAGGAGACTTCACGCAATGATAGGCCTAAAATTCGACAATAAAAATTTGACCTGGTGAAAATAACAGTATAAATTAAGATATAAAGATTAAGATACATAATTACTTTATTGATACCACATAATAAAGTAAATTTTACAAACACAAAACTTAAAGCTAACAGTAATAGTACGAATTGGCGGTCTTACCGCTCAGAGTCAACCGTGACAACCCAAAAATATCATCATTTAATTTATCACTGGACCTTAAGTCAAGTTCAGACACTTAAAAGAGGTGCAACACGTAGGATTTTCAAGGCATTTAGGAATGTCTATGCCAATGAATGAGACGAGCAAATCAGGCGCAAGATGGTAAGAATTATGTTCATAATATCAAAGTGCCACCAAGTGTTCTGGAATTCAAACTTCTGATCTGCACTACACTGCGCCTATCACCCTAAGACAACGATATTAATTATTTAATCTCGTCAAGCCCAATAATTAAAACCTTTATTTACTTTCCCAGTCCGTTGTCTCTCTGTAATAAAATCTTGCAAGTTAAATTTGATCCACTTCCCGGTTTCGATTGAGCTGAAATTTTGCATGTATGTATAAATCGGATGGCAATGCAATATTATTATGACATGGCACTGATCTGATGATGGAGCAGAAAGGTGGCCATAGGAACTCCGTTATTAAACCCAACCCCATCAAGTTTGGGCTCATTTGATTCGTTCTGGTTTAGGGTAATAATAAAAGCCTGTTTTAAAAAGATTTATTTTTTAATTTCACTTGTTTTACTGGTATAATGTACAAAAAAGTTTATCATTTTATAACAAAACGGCTGTACCGGTTGAGTAACTATGCAAGTAGTTATTGTTATTTTTCATAGTAAGTGCCGTTTTTAGAGCCTATAATATGCCTAAAATTATTAAATATTGTGTATACGGTAGATCTATGTTATAATTTACGCAACTTGTTTATTTAGGACATTGCTAACACAAAGGCTAGATGATGCAACTTGTCTTAAACTATTATACTACGTAGGAGAGGCTAATGAACTAATAGCGTGATTGTAGGTATTATTTTATTAACTAACACTATAATTATTAATACTAACGCGAAAATTAGTCTTAATTTCTGTATTGTTACTAACAATTTTTTTAGTTATTATAATATTTAGTGTTAATTCCGTTTCAAATTTGTGAGTCTAACTAAGTTTCAAGAGATGGCGAGGAATTCTAACGATACCAAAGAAACATATAGTAATAATTCCACCACCGAGTGCACCACCCGCCCTCCCGCATATGCATACATTAAGGGTTATAACTAATTGTTAGTGTAAGTTATGTGGTTAAGCGAAATTTAGCTAGAAAAAATTATACAAAACGAAGACGACAACAATGACAAACCGCTGCCAAGTCGCTACGCAAAAAGACCACAATGCTGACACGCGTTTCGCCTCTACCCGAGGCATCTTCAGAGAGATGTTTACTCGCCGACCGCTGGACAAGGAGTCTTCGGTATCGTTAGAAGTTAGAATTCCTTGCCATCTCTTAAAACTTAGTTAGACTCACAAATTTGAAGCGGAATTATTAACATTAAATATTATAATAACTAATAAATTTGTTATAATGGATTTCCGCAAAGTAACGCCTGATTTCATTATGTTGTTAGTATTAAGTGCCTCACCATCAGCCCACTGATAGAACTGTGTGAAAAAGGATATGCGTGCTAGGGGAGTGAATGAAGATATGATGGAGGATAGAGGGAAATGGAAAAAGAGGACGTGTTATGTCGAAGTCACAGAGTGGGATAAAGGCAGTCTACACTACGGTTGTCGAGACGCAGTCTCCACTTTAGATCTCGTCTACTTAAGCGGTAAGCGGTTCTACGGATTTTACTTACATTTACATTAGATTGTGCTTACATTTACAGGCATTTCAACCGAGAAGTAATGCTATGAAAGACAGCTCTAATAAATTATATGAGACGTTCTTTTAAGCGAAAATCCTTTCTGGAATAAACCGTGTTTTTTTTAAAATTAGATTCCGTATGCAAATAGAAATCGCTACTCGAATTGAGTCCCATTAATATTTTAATTTTCTTATGAACTAGTTCTAATGATATAATATAGCGATATAGAAAGTCCATATGCTTGCTTTGTCATTAATAATAACTAATAATATAAAAAACAATATTTTATTCATAGTTTTATCAAATAAAAGCAAAATTGGGAATTTCATCGCGTTTTAAATGTAGGCATTCTTTTTAGAATACATTTTGGTTTATAAATCGGAGCGAGGTATTCCAGGTATAGAGGTATCTAATTAGAACTTTAACGCATAGTCGGTCACGTAAGGGTTTATTAAAAAAACGTTCAAGCTGTTTGGTTTAACATAAAACAAAAATAGTGCTTAGACAAAACTTAATTTCGAAAATATAGGCACAACACCACGGAATTACCATGTCCTAGGCCAACATGTTAGGTATTAGGCAGTGATTAATTATTATAACTACATCTAGTTGTGCAATAATTCATGCTAGATTGCATTTTAAATTATACAACCTTCTAATGTCAACATCATCAATTTGGCTGATATATTTTTTTCCTTATGAATCCAATTAAAATTATAACAGCCTAAATTTTGCATTTATTGCCTACGATAATATTATCTATTGCAGTTTTTATTTTGTTACTGGTTTCTAATTACTCTCTCAAGATTTTTTATATTGCTGCCGATAAACAAAAAACTAATTGGGTTGAAAATTTGGAATACATTATAGATTTTTAACCTCCGACGCAAAAACGACGGGGTGTTATAAGTCTGACGTGTATGTCTGTATGTGTGTGTATGTGTCTGTCTGTGGCATCGTAGCTCCCGAACGGATGAACGGATTTTAATTTAGTTTTTTTTGTTTGAAAGTAGAGTAAGTCGAGAGCCATGTTTGGTAGAAATCGGTCCAAGATGGCCGCCGGTACAAAATAGCGGATAACTTTTTTTTCCACGACCCCATCAATATGGGTATCAAATGAAAGGGCTTGACTAGTAGAGTACAACACACTATGATAAATTTAAAATACAAGATGGTCGCCACCACAAAACCGCGTATTGCATAATATTTTGATAGCGTTGCGTTGGGGTTTTTTTTTTTTATTTAATTCACTTGTATAACGTAGACTTTTGCTAAGAAAGGATTTCTCCACCCTGGCAAAGCTCACAGCTTTTCCGGCCTTTATCCGTTAGTCGTTAGCTATAGATATAGAAACATACAAACTATGCGTAGATAACTGTGTTTTTTATTTCAATGCCGGGAAAAAACGCGTTACGCATAGTCTCCGTGCTTTTTTTATCTTTTTGTATGGTAGAAAAAAGACAGAAGTCTTAGCAACTTTTTTTTTCTTTTGTGTTACCTAATTACACTGTTTTTAGCTGACAGTTAACGAGGAAAACGTGTTCTTTAAAGGTACCTCCAAAATATTGATAGTTTTGACGCAAAAAACTCGTTATATACATTTTGCAAAATAATAAAATTTTGCAAAAGTTACGTGACGCGGACATTATATTTATGATCTAAAATTCGAAATTGGATAGAGCCTAGATTTCGCAATATTTTTTGAGTGTGGCGCAACATTCAAAGCACCTTTCAAATTTAAATTTTAAAGTCGAATGTCGAAACCGACAATGTAATGGTATAATTTATAAATGTCCCACAATTTTGAGAGGAAGCGATATTTATTTATGAATCGTTTTGAAAATATTGCATATAATCAAAATCTGGTGCAAGTAGACCAAAATAATACGTAATCAGACTGTTATTACACAGAAAGACATTTTATTTAGTACAATGTCTACTAGGCTACCGTATTTTGGAAGGCACTTTAAACTATAAATCCCGCTGCTATTGCCAATAAGATAGGTACGTAAGCTAGGTCATATTGTATGCCTCTATCACATAGATCACCCGACCTATAATGCATGTTAACTTTTAGACTTATCGCGCGCGTTAAGTAAGTTTTACAAAAATATAATCTATTAATTAACATGAGTTTAAATTGTGAAAGTTTAAAGTGTTATACAACCTATAATTGTGATTTGATTATATAGGTAGCAGTGTTATTAGGGTGACCTGTTCTGTTGGAGTATATAAACCAATTATTATTATTATTTATTTATTATCATCCTATACTTTTGGAACTATATAGTGTCGGCACAGCACGTTCTCCTCCTCCATTATCCTTGTCATTCATTAGCTTGTCACTTCTCTTTTATCGCACAATCTCACAGCTCATTAAAGTCTTTCGAAGTCAACCAGAATTTCTACTTACCGCACATCATTTTTCGGGTATAGATCATTTATTTCTCATAAAGAATTCACATGAGCAAAAGTATTGTCTGTTACGTACATTTTAGGGCCCTTAGTGATTATTACATATTTGCTAACAATTTAATGTTATTTTATGTACATATTCGTAACAAATACTTAAGTAAAGACTTGTAAAATTAAAAGGCATTTTAGTAATGTGTAAAAAAGACATAATGTTATTATTTTTCTCGTATTTGTGCCATACATGCAGAAGTTCCGCTTGCTCCCGTGCTTTCTCCACGATCAGCAGACTTAGCGTTCACCTCTGCCTTTGGATAGCTGCAAAACGAGAGTTACGATACATCATTACCTACGTCACCTGTTCTTCAAGTTAAATGACAATCCATCCTAATAGATCACGCATTGTTCCAATCTGATTACAGTAACTGGTTATTTCACTGCCAGTTACGTTATTACTGATAACAGAGCACTTAAGGGTTGTGAGAAGTGATTACTGGACCGAAACTGCGTGTTAACACTAGTTTGTAGTAAGGAATGCTGTTATATCTAAACGAGTACCTATCATACTAGAACTAAATACAAAATAGTTTGAAAAATTTTCCTCTAATGTGCAAAGTTATACATTACATTATTATGTTCCTCAACTACCACTTATCCCATCTATATGGACACGATAACGCGGCAGACCCAGAACACGTTAGAGTTGATCTTTTTTTTTTATGGGGAGAAGAAAGAAGACGAGCCAGACGCTCTCCTGATGTTAAGAGATAACGCTGCCCATAATCAGTACAGTGCTACCCAGAATTTCACAATTATGCGCAATTCTAGGTGCACTGCACCAACGCTTCTTACTCAAGAGTTATGACTCTTGAGTAAGAAGCGTTGGTGCAGTGCAGATGTTAAGACTCTTTAGCCCAGTAATTTCACTAGCTACAGTGCCCTCCTACCGAAGCACAGTAATGTTTGCACATCACTGCTCAGGCAGTAGAATAACTGGCACTGTTGGGGTACCCACCTAGACGACCTCCTGCAAAGGAAGTCTACCCCAGGTGAACTCTTGACTCCTTCCTCAAGGAATGGCGTCTATCCGCTACCCAGAAAAATAGAGTGGAAAAAGAGAAGAGAGGCCTTTGCCCAGCATTTGAACGATACGGAAAGAATAATCATACTAATATTATAAAGGCGAAAGTTTGTGTATGTTTGTTACTTCTTCACGTCTAAACGGGTGAACCGATTGAGCTGAAATTGTGACGGTATAGAGATAGCTAGAGACTATGGAATAACACATATGCAACAAAAAAGTGCTTGAGAATGTTGTGCTATCGTCAAAGATTAGGTCGATCAGATCTTAATTATGAATCACGTTTATCTAAATTTAGCGTACAGAAACTTGGAACCCGTCGCAAATATTTTGATTTTATCCATCTATATAAAATAATTCATTCAATTTTCGATACTCCAAATCTTTTGTCGCAAATTAATTTTAATATTAAATATAGCACGCGTAGGGCTAACCAGACAAACCTTTTTTCGCTACATGTCTATCAAAATAATGTTTCTATTTATAATCCCTTAGTTCGAATGGCTCGTCAGTTCAACGAAATGGCTAAAGATAATGATAACATAGATATATTCTCTCCGGGTCTAACACTTTACATTAAAATCCTAAAAGATATCCTCTATCCTAAACAACCGGTCTAAACTGGCCTTAACCCTTGTGTTAAATTATTTTTCTAAGTAATGAGTTATACAGTTATATAGTTACATTTTTTTTTTACTGACAAATTGTTTTTACATAAGATAGCATTTACTCATGCCATAGCGTTTAATCTCTGCCTCATTAGGTAGAGTGCACATCATGTTGAAAGCTGTTATATTATATAATCATTGTTTTTGTCATTGTTTAATGTACCTACTTATAATTTTCCTAAGTAAGTTTTATCCTTAGTTTTACAAACTCGAGACTTGTTTTATGTTTGTAAGCTTGAGTCAATGTATATTATAATCTATATTGTACACATACTTTGAGTTGCAATCCAGGTCAGATCAATCTTATTTTGGTATATCTTCTTTATGATTGTAATTTGTTTTGTGTACTTAATAAATAAAATAAAATAAAATATGCTACAGTGGGTAAAACCACTGGGCACAGCTAGTAATATTATAAAAATCAATAATAATTATATAATTAACATTTAAGGAAATTATTGACTTATATAATAACTTTAATGTATAGGTTACAAAACGGAAAGTATTAATACTCATAATATGCACAAAACCATAATCCATAACATAATTAATTGTATGCGTTCATATATTGATGCAGACTTCATCTACGAGTTTATCATTATGATGTCGTGAGACCACATTCTTTTAAAAAAACTAGTCTATCCCACCAGTATGATCAACCCACTGCCATTTCAGCTTGCTAATCCTTTCAGTTGGTCGATTCATAGCTAATGCACTTCATCTAAAATACTGGGGGGTCATTAATATTCATCGAAGGATTAATTAATCTAAAATGCACTCGTATTTAATTGTATTGAGTATCATGTCGTACTATATTTATATATATATATATATATATATATATATATATATATATATATATATATATATATATATATATATATATATATATATATATATATATATATATATATATATATATATATATATATATATATATATATATATATATATATATATCTTAGGATATTAAAGTATTATTATGTACATAACTATAGATTTTTGGTAGGTATTTCGTTATGTATTGTATAGAGTTATACAAGTGTCTGGACTGGTGATAAACATGTACTGGTGTAATATGATCCTACAATTACAAGGTGACGAAATAAATTAAAAAAAAAAACTCGATAAACTATGGCTATTTACCCGCCTACTGGAGCATAGAAGAAATAATTTGTCCAGGTTTAATTTGCACTTGTCCGCGTAATGATATGTTTTGGCGTGTTTGGAAGTGATTTAAAATTCAAGAATGGTAGGAACCACTTGAGGTGTGGCGATTATAATTGATGTTAATAATTAGCATATTAAATATTTAATTGGCGATGTAAACCCATATATGCAATAATTTGAAGGTACTCTTACGTACCTGTCACTATAAATAAAGGTTTATAAATATTACACGTTTGTGACATATGTATACTACATATAAAAAAACCGCCAAATTAAAAATGGGGCCAAGCTGAAATAGTACCCTTCAATCAAAAAGCTTTTTACAAATTGGTGACACTAATGAGTTATTATTGAGCAATAGTATAGGTTCTCGATAAATTTAAAAATGAACTCGAATTGGAAACCTTTTTAAGTTGGTTAATGAATGAAAATAATTTATGTATCGTTAAAGTAAAATCACCGCAAGACACTAAAAGCTCTCAAAAATACAAAAAGCTAAAATTATTAACAATCTACAAAGACCACTTTATCAGGGACTAAATCGCCATGTGCAACTAGTAGGAAAAAAAATCCAATATTTATTATCATACAATTTTATCACTTTTTTGGCATGCCTGATGATTTTAGATCACATTTCATAAAATATAATCTCAAAGGAAATAATAAATTAGTTAATATAAAATATGTGTTGTTGTGTGTATGTATGTGTTATTGTGAGTTGTTATTGTGTAATTTTTTTTTTTTTTTTTTTTTTTTATAGAGAATAGGGCTGCGTTTGACCACAGTCTCACCTGTTGGTAAGTGATGACGCGGTCGAAGATGTTACACACAGATTTGTTGTATTAGTTATATTATAAAAGTCAAAGAAAGTATTTGCATGCCATTTTATTAATAAACAGTGAGGTAATAATAATAAACACAGGATATACTATGAAAGTCTGCCATAATGGCGAACTTGCGCAAACGGCAGCCAATTTAGTCCAAATATCATGCATTTAAAAAAATATCGACGTGAACGTCACCATAAAAATATTTGCTTACACTAGAATAATGAACACCAAAAGCAATTTGCCAACTCAATTTGTAATAACAGAATTTCCAAAATAGGAGTTGCAATTTCGCAAGCAGTATTCTAAATAATGTAATTTTAATAATGCTTATTAGACTTGTTTTTGATTTATTTGGATATAGACGTTATCCGTGACTTTATCCTTTTGCAGTAGCAGGATAGCCTACTGACTTATATATAATGCTCGCCTTGAAATATTTAATTTAATTTCGACTTTTCTTAGTGGTTTAGAGATAATTAATTTATAAACACAATAGGTACATAATATGGAAAAAATCTTATAAACTAAACCTATAATCTAAAACTTATCAATACTTAATCTAAATTTAAATCTAATAAACCTATGGTGGAGGGATGGGAAGCCAGAATGCTGGCGACATTGCCCCGCTAAATACAAATACCTACTTATTTTTTGGGCAAAATACAAGCTAGCATTCCGATCACCTGATATCTCCACTAAACGGTTTTTTTGTTTACGCTGGGAAAAAATGCATTACGCATACTCTCCCATCAGGGGTATGGGAGGGTTATGTGGGACTCCCCGTGCAGGACGACTGCACGGGTATACCCACTAAAACAACCCGGCGGCACTCCCGCATCGTATTTGTGACAGGGGACTGGGAATCGACAGAGCCTTGCATCCCACGGACCCACAGTTTAGATTTGAATAATTGGAAATTTTGACTGTAACTTCTGAACAGAATCGTATCAAAGAAATCGATTAATTGACAAATTTGACCTCAAATGAGTAGAGTAGGTTATAAAATATGTGGGAATATATTTTATTAAGATATTTTTAAGATATCTATTATATAGAATAAGTATTTATAAGAGCTTTTTTAATAGTTAATGGGGTATAATTAACCATTTCTCACTTTTATCACGTCCATTTCAGATACCAGATGATTAACATTCAAAATATCTAGACTTTTTTTTTCATTGTCATTTCAATATATCAATCAATCGATAGATAAAGGATTTAAAACTACCTTCCGTGAACGCCTATGCACGTCTAGACAACCGCACCTAATTTTTTCAAAAACAATTTGACCATGTACTGTCTACCTCAACACATACCTTGCATCCACTTTTTAGATTCGTGTTAGTGTTTACGACGAAATTATTAGTCGTGTATTAATAATTATTATATAAGTAGCTCTTGGCAATAAATCTAATGTAATCTTTATAATATATCTAATCTATTATAATCTATCTAATCTAATTTTAATTAATAAATTAAAAACCATCTTTATTTCCAATAAAAAGTTAAATATGATTTTTTTCAACTTAAAAAACTAAACATAAATTAATCAAATTTAAGCTTATGATAACGAAGCTTTTTATTCGATACCCCATAAATTATAATAACGTTAACTCACATAAAATAGGAACCACTATTTTTTTTTTTGTTAATGACTCAGTTTTTTTTTAATAAAGCAACTAAAAGTGTAGTTTTCAGATTTTCCCCGTACTTAGATTCTGACGATGTTAATACTTATACCAAACATCATAGTTCATTTCTAAGACAATGGAAAGCACCTTATAAATTTCGGTTCAATTAAAGTGGTGCAATTAATAATATATGATATAGGTATGTTATTCACCGCAAATATTTCACACACAATAAATGGTTAATTTCAGCTTAACATTTTCACGTGACTTATGATAGGGTCTTCACATAGAGATAGAGAAACGGACAACAAACTCATCCTATAAGGGTTCCATTTTATTTTCCCTTTGAGGTACAGAACTCTAAAAAAATAAGAAACCGTTATTTTCGCAAACACAAACAAGCAACTATACACCTACATAATATGTAGTTATAGTTATAATATTAAAGTATGCCGTTTAATCTACTTATGAATTCACTTGCACGACGTTGTAAATATATACTCAGTTTTAGTAACTATTCTACGAACGTCTTGAAACTAATTTCTATTCACGTTTAATATTTTTGTATATTAAAATCAAACATTTAATTTGTTATTCTCAAGTGTACTTATCACACTTTTTTACACTAAACGATTCGTGAGTATTTAAATTCATCTTTGTAAATAAACGGCATTAACTCACTTGTAATTACTTCGGCTTCGTGCCGACCGTTTCGATTCTGTACGAGGATCTTCTTCGGGGAGTTAATGCTGTTTATTTACAAAGATGAATTAATAACACTTTATTTTTTAAGACTGTCAGTTTATATAAATACCTATAAAATGTAAGTCCGTAATTGGTCGTAGGTTAAGTCATATTCTTGTAAAATAGTTATCTAAGGGCTGTGGATTTTGTTAATTAAATAAAATAAATTAAAATGTACTCTTATAACACCTTGTAGTATAATTAATATGTTGTTACACATTATGAATAAGTAGTGACCTTATAAAGCTGCTCCTAAAGAGGACAAATTAAAACAAGTGACTAATATAGAGGTAGGCCTACGGAAATCCGCTATCGAAGGTGGGATGATAAATCACATTATTCAACCTTTTTACTAAATCAAAAATGTACGTTTGTACATTACACCGTATTTATGTAAGGTCGTAATTAAGGTTTATTAAAATCACAGCTTAATCAGAACGTTGTTAATAAGATATAGGTATATTTCGAAGGTTGCACATAATATTTTTTTAACTATGATAATGATGATATACAACGCAATAAAGTTGCTTGAATTTGAATGGCAACATATACATAAGTAGGTATAAAGGTTACTAGTGTAAATTTTAAAATAATTATTTCATACTCTTTTGTGCAAAGCCCGTACGCATAGTGAGAAAAAAGCGGCCAAGTGCGAGTCGGTCTCGCCCATATAGGGTTCCGTAGCATCAATTAACTATGATTGATGTTTTTATAAAAATAATTAAAACGTGAAGGTAAATTGCGGTGTACGATTTATGACGTATAAAAAACTACCTACTAGATCCGGTTCAAACCAAATTTCGGTGGAAATTTACATGGTAACGTACATCATATTATATTTTTTTTTGTTTTATCATTCTCTTAATTTAAAAGTTCCAAAGTGGTAAAATCTGGCACCCCACACATTTTACCACTTTGGAAATTATATAAAAAAACTTCGTACCCACATCAAAAATCATCAAACCCATATACACACGTATATGGGTTTGATGATTTTTTTTTACTTTCAATAATTCTACCCATGTATGGGGAACCTCAAAAAATTTTTTTACTTTGTGTCTAAATTTGAATACGGTTTTCATAATTGTTTTTATTGTTAGTCGGAGAAAAGTGGCTGTGAAATGGCTACGGAACTCTAAAAATGATCAAGTTGCGGCCATCCATTTTTACGGTTTCGTACCTCCGAAGGAAAAAACGAAACCCTTTTGGATCACCTGAAAAAATATTATTATGTAAATAAACAATTTTATTTAAGAAAATGCAACGTTATGCGTATTTGGATGGGTGACCCAGTCATCTCCCAAATTTTTGTTGAATTTTTTGAACGAAAACCTCGGTGGGCAAGTTCTATAACTTGTCCTGTTTTATTATTTCTTATTTTGGTTTGAATTGATTGATTTTTTTCATATTGTGGTTTTTAGGAATAAATTAAGTAGATAAAAAAACATATTTTGATGATTAACAGTAATGAAATACATAATATAAGAAAATAATTTTTTTTAATGATAAACTATAAATTTTAAGTAGGTATTCATTTAATTAACCATATCTTACTACGAATAAGCCTTATTCGTAAATATCATATTAATATTTCCATTAAATCATTTCTTACAATTATTAATATTATAGGTAAAATTAAGGTTTAGTTCTCGACCTCGAACAAAGAAAGGCACTAAAATAATATACAAATAAATTCTTTGTAAATTTCCATTACTTGAATGTCTATGCATGCGAAGGCTTCTGTTTCCGTTTTGACAAATAAACCATTTGTGTGTGAAATATTTGCAACGGTTTGCGGTCACATTCAACTAACTTAATAAACATTAACCATACCTCCTTATAGTCTGGACACGTGATAATAATAACAATTAATAATTGGGGGTATACTCCAACAGAACAGGTTACCCTAGTTACACTGTCAGAGTCAAATCACAATTTACTATACTTTTGTAGAGCTACGTTCTGAAGTTGTAACGAAATGAAACGCTAAGTTGAAGATAGAACTTCAGTCAAGCCCCATAACGAATAAAGTTCTTAGCTTTTTTTATACTAAAAAGGGCTACGTTTGACCACATCCCACATGATGGAAAGTGAAAATGCGGTCGATGATGGATCACGTAAGATGCCTAAATATTCACTCGTGCCTTGAAGATACCCAAGTTGTACCGCTCAGGAAACACGGATGACGGCAAAGTGTTCAAAATGCGACCGGTTCTCATTAAAAAATAATTAAGCAAAACGCTTGGTGCGGGCTTCTAGTTTCTAGTGTACCTACACTTTTTATTCAACTCCAAAAAAAAAGACTATTAATTATTTGTTGTTTATGATCTCATATTCTAGACACCGATTAGGACATCCCCTTAACGCTTCCAAACATTTTAGAAGTGAATGCCTCGCGATGATATGATGGGGTCAGTGCAGTGTTGCGCAAGACTTTTTATTACAGACATTGGTAACATTTTGTTATTAAGTATATTGGGCCGGTGTATCATCTAACTTCACTTAAATAACTAAGACTAGGAAAGTGCGTTAGGTAGCAAAACGGAGCTAACTTATAATTGGTGCTAAAAGACCGATTAGCTTTAGTCGTTTAGTACTCAGCAAGTTATATTCCTGTTATAATATTTTGGTCATCAGCTCTGACATATTGGATCTATGTAACTAGGATTTTGGAAATATTTGGTTTTTGACAATAGTATTTAAAACAAGTGAGATTTAAAAAAAACTTTTTGAAAACATTTTTTTTTTATTACCATCTAGCACCATAAAGTACTCGTCAAGATGAATCAAATGAGCCCAAACTCGATGGGGTTGCGTCGTTTTATTACAGAGTTCCTATGGCCACCTTCCAGCTCCATCATCAAATCAGCTTGATGTCATAAAAATATTGCATTATCATCCAATTTTTACAGGCATGCATAATTTCGGCTTAATCGGACACCGGGAAGTGGGTTAAAATAAATTTGCAAGATTTGATTACAGACAGACAGACAGACCGACAACAGACAGGTGAAAGTAAATAAAAGCTTGTTAAAAAAATAATGTGTTTCCCAATGACACAAAGAAAAATAGAAAATGTATTTTTTGTTTTAAAGAAAATTAATAATACGTAATTAATCTATTTTAGTCCAATTTTAACCGATCGAACAGTTTCGAAGTCATGAATTAAAACGTGCGTCTTAACTTTGCTAAAAATAAGCGAGTCTGAAGTCGGTTTAATTCTTTTAATTCACTAGTTACAGATACTTTTTAACAGGTACTATAAGTTATGATTGTATTTTCAGCAAAAACACTATTTACGACTGTCATCGGTGTTAAAGTAATACCTAATTAAAATATTATAACAATAAAATTATCTCGTATAATATAAGTTGTTTTCTTAAATCTGATAATTAGTATCATTGTTTTCTTTCATATTAACATATTTCTTCCTACCTGCTAAACTTATAATAACTCACTTGTTAATGAAAAATAATAATAATAATTGGGATTTAAACTAACCAACAGAACAGGTTACCCTACTTTACACTGTCAGAGTCAAATCACAATTTATAGGTTGTGTGGCGAACCTATATGTTGCAGTTTCAGATTGCCGAGATTACTATAGGGCCTGCAACATGATCTAACGACTGCCTCCTACATACATATCTTATAGGAAACAACCGGGACTCACAGTTTTACGTGCCTTCCGAAACACGGTAGCGGTTTTTATAAATGAGTATAATATGAAAGTTTAATATGGTTGTATGTGAGGTTTGGTTAAGTTTTAGGGATATTAAACCTGAATTACTAAAACCACTTTTCAGTGGTAAAACCGCTGCTATTATTAATAATTATGTATTATGGTAAAATGTCTTAATTAAAGGCAAAAGTAATTATCACAGTTACTTCATAGCACGAATTTTCGCACTTTACGTCTACCGGTAAGGCGTTTTCAACATCGAATATCTGCATAATACAAATGAAAACTATGATAAGAATAGATATCCACAAATCATTAAATGCACGCAATAACAGTGACCTATATGTGGCAATTGGTAACGCAATGAGTAATCTCTATATTTCTGATACTTCCCTATGTTTTTTTTTTAATTTTAGACTGCGAAACACTAGCAGATACTCCCTGTTGTTAAGCGACTTTATAATAATATTAAATTTTCAAACTTTTCGAGATGCTGGCGAGCTGAGCTAATCAAGGGGTTTATTAATGTATAGGTCGCGTCACATAAAAAGAACGCTGGCGCGTAAGCTGCGCAGTAAACGATTTATCGATCTATTTAGTGGTATGAGGGGAACGATGCGGTTACCAATAAATATCTAATATAAAAAACCACGATCAAAAAGCTAGTTAAAATTAAATAGGTCTAGTAGTTTTATGCGTGAGTGTACCCATGCGCAAGCTCACCCCCGCCACTTTCTTCCAGCGTTCTTTTTATGTGACGCGACCTATACCTACACATGATTTAACATTTTCAAATCAACATTATTATCACAGGACTACCACATTATATTATATACCGGTTGCAAGCGACTTAATAAGTTCGTCTGTCCACCTAATGGATGGACGTCCTACGCGCGTTTGCTAGTCCGTGGTCTCCACTCAAGCACTTTTCGACCCCATCGACCATCCGTTCTACGTGCTATGTGGCCAGCTCATTGTCACTTCAGCTTACTAATCCACTGGGCTATGTCGGTGACTTTAGTTCGTCTACGGATCACCTCATTCCTGATTCGCGTAGAGAAACCCCGAGCATAGCCCTCTCCATAGCATTTTCAAATACTGATTTCGAATCCCTGCACTGAACCTATAATTATAAAATTAAGTTATGTGCGGTTTTTCCACATAGCTTCGTCATGGCATTCACTAACTATTATCAATAGTAATAAAATTAGTTGCAAAATGCCGTAGTATGTACTCGTTGCCGTAATATACGAGTAATTTGTTTTTTATTAAAAAAAAATGATTTTTTTATGCAGGGATATATAGTCTTTTCAGTCTGAAAAGTCAAAATACACTTAAAATATCACCATCAACGTAATTTTTAACTACGAGTAACAAACTTGTAGTTCATTTATTGCCATATACTGAGGTTTTCGTTATGGCAACCGCAAATTAGATCAGAATACACGGGTCATCAGGTGCTGACGACTCACGGTTTATTAACTTGAGATTATGCCACCCAGACACGGCTCTCGGAGGAATTTCATATAGAGGTAATTACCTAAGATATTCATTGTTTTCTAAGTGACTCGTGCAACTTCGTCTGCATTTGGTGATGTGGCGTGAGCGTTATGAGTAGACTCATATGTACCTACCAATTATAACAAAAAAATCGGTCATGCCCTTTCGAAGGAGTTCAATACCAAACATTGTGACACGAGATTTTTTTATCTTAGTTATTATACAATACGAAGTACTTATCTGAGCTAAACTATCAAACTGAATGACTTGAAAAAAATGACTTAAAAAATCTCACTAAATTTTGATGTCCAGCATCGATTTACTTTTTATACAAATAATATTTTTGGGTTGCAGTGGCATTGCGTTTATTTTGCGAATACGTATTTTACCATTGAGTCTAATATTTGACTCAATGGTAAAATACGTATTCGCAAAACCAGAGTCTGCCTAAAATAAAAGTCTTATTAGACTTTTAGTCATATGACTAAAAGTCTAATAAGACTTTTGTTTTAGGTCAACCCCACTTAGTTATCAAACAAAAATTGAAGATTCAAATTAAAAAAAGCGCTTGTTAAAAAATTGACGCGATCATTTGCACCAAGTAGAACAAGGAGTTAACACGTTTAACAGATCCAACGAAATTTGTCTAACTAAATAAAAGCTACCTTGGTAATATATTACGTGTAGGCAATATCGATGAGTAGTTAAAACAGATGTAACAGAAATCCTATTCAAATATCATGGCCAAATCGGTAGGCCTCTCAAAATAATAAAATATTTAAATGATTTCTTGAATATTTTAATAGAATTTCTTGTTTTTTGCTTCCGGTAGTGGTAATACACACCCATTTTCATAGGCGTGGTAGGAGTGCAAGAATGATTGTATTATATAGTAGGGGAGGATTGATCTCATTCAGTCTTGTTCGAACTGTCGCGACCACCGCCCAGTTTTGGCAGCAAGTACGTCATTTTAACTTTTCGAAAATATAAGATAGTTTATATGAGTGTTAAAAGTTGCGTAATATTTGTGTGTTATGTGAAATTTCATAATAAGTTTTAGGATATATTAATGTAGGTAGAGTTCGATAACATCCTCACTACGCCACCGAATGGATTTTGTACTTGAGGATTTTATTTTTTTGGCATACAGATGCAATTTGAAAATGTTGGGCTTAAATAATATTTGTAACAGTTTTTACCTTTAATCATAAGTGCAGTGAAAGGATAAGTAGAGTGAATAGAAAAGTTTAGGGTTAAAAGGAAGTGTATGAATTTTCATTACCATTTCATTGCCACTCTCTTCTATATCAAAAAATCTTTTTCCATAACCCTTCTATAGTTTTCAGAAAATGTAATCTTTATTTCCATAAACAAAAATACAATACGTACGCCCATTTTCATATATGTTTTTGGTAGGAGTTCAAATTATAAATTACATAAAAGGGTTGATTTATTGTCTGATGTAATCTTATAAAAAACTATCGCGATATACAATTTTTGCAACAAATTCGTCATTTTACTATTTCGAAAATCCAAGAGCAGTGACCTTAAGTAGTTATGACAGTGTTTTTGAGTTGCGCAACATTTATGTGTAGTCTATTTGCTTTTAAGTCTAAGCCCACGCCTTACGTTAAGCGAAAGTTAAAACGTATTTAATACCTTACTACATCTAAACTACTGAATGGGTTGGGTTGAAATTTGCTATACATTAAACGGTGCTATACGTTAGAGGGTGATTGTACTTGTACATAACTTTACTACCTTTAGACCTATAGGGTCTGCAAAAACCTGTGCTTTATTAGTACAGCACAAATTTTGTTCAGTGAGTTTTAATCGTAAGTTTTTAACGTTAAATCCATAAAGGTTGTGTTCCGAAACATATTGTCACTAGCTGCGCCCAGCTACTTTACCTGCGTAACCTGTATGATTCCAGTTTCTTAGTTACTCATATACCAAATTTTAGCTCAATCGGTGGAACGATTTAGGCGTGAAGAAATAGGTAACAAACACTCACATACACAAACTTTTTAACTGTTATAATTACACACACATACTTTCGTTTTTCGCTTCCCATTTTCGATGACGAATTAGATCGTTTATCACGACTTTTTTCTAGTTTTTCCCTTATTATTATTCGTAGTTTTTCCGTAATTAGAAAAACTTAATTTCATGCTTCATCATTTTTAAGCAAACTTTTTTAAGGAATTTGTTTTTTAAAATACCTTTCTATAAAAAATCATAATCGTGATTCGAAACCAAAAAAATTTGCATTCCGACATAATAAATTTTACATTCTAAAAAACATTTAGGATCAGCTCGCTGTATCGATGACGTAAGTTAATTTTGAGCAGATTTTAAAAAAGGAAGAGGGAATTTGACAGATATTGTGTGTTATGCAACTATCTTTATTAGTTTTAAATTGAATTCTTTTAATTCCAACAACATTTTATCTGCATGAGATATTACCATCTACCGTAAAAAGACATGTTGTACATAGATTTCTTTTTATTCTTTTGTAACGTAAACTATGGGTTGTGTCTGAATTAATTTTATTTCTAAACATAATCATTATAGTATCCATAGGTACTAGCCGTGTCCGGCAGTTTACCCACATACGAGTAGTTATCTTATTGGTTATTTCAGAGCCTGAGCAATCTCAGGCAAACACTAACAACTCACATCCATACTTTCACAATTATTATAATATTACAGTCATTAGTATATTTTAAGCATTTTCAGCGTTACATTTCTTCCAATAATTTTTTTAGCTGAAAAGTATTTTTATCGCCATTATCGATAAGACCACTAAATATTAATTATTGTGTTTTAGTTTTTCTATACCTCTATTATTATTATTGGGGACCTCAAAAGGACTTTAAGCCGCTTCGACCATTTCTGATCTTTTGTGGCAGTCCAGTTGAGTTACAATTCACTGCTTAGACCCGTGGCCACATACCTCTATATTATATGTAATGACTTTATAAAAAAAATCTCAACCAATCTTTTCTCAACAGACACAAAATGGCGCGCGTTCAATTATTTGTTTTCCTCGGTCTGCTATCCGTCGCGTCAGCATCCTTCAAGCTCATGGAAATGTTCTCATGGAATGCCATGGATTGGAACTACCCCGACGCCTTCAGTAAGCGGCAGGCCATCTTGAGTGGAGCCTTGGTCCCTGAGAACGCGTTACCAGTGGGAATCGAGAGGTGGAAGAACAAACTTTTTGTCACCGTTCCTAGATGGCGCAGTGGTAAGTACCTTTTTCTTTTGTTTTTATGAGTGATGTTAATGAAAACAAGTTTATTAAAAATTATAAAATAATAAGAGCGTGCCCGTTTAGGGGGCTCATTTATGTGTTGGTGAATAACCGTCTGCCTTTTTTGTACGTGTTTTCAACATAGTATCGAGCATATGCCATAGTCCTCCATAACACCAGATCAGCAGTCTATCAACAACTCATCTCAATAGACCAGTCATTTTAGTATATATTACATAGCCATAGTTTCACAATAGTCGGTGCTTATACTTCTCGGGTGCATTTCTATAGTACACACAGGGGAGAGTTGTCGTTTATTGTCACATTAAAATAAGTGAAATTAAAAAAAACTTTTTTAAAACAAGCTTGTATTATTATTACCATCTAGCATTATAAAGTACTCGTCAAGACAAATCAAGTGAGCCTAAACTCGATGGGGTTGCGCCGTTTAATTACGGAGTTCCTACGGCCACCTTCAAGCTCCATCATCAGATCAGCTCCATGTCATAATAATATTGCATTGTCATTCGATTTATACATGTATGCAAAATTTCAGCTCAATAGGATACTGGTAAGTGGGTCAAATTAAACTTGCAAGATTTAATTACAGACAGACAGACAGACCGACAGACAGACAGGTGAAGGTAAATAAAAGCTTGTAATTAAGAGCAATTTGTCAACGTCTACATGTTGGATGCCCCAAGGACGCCACCCAAAGGACCGAGCACTTTGGCCCGTGATACCATAAAGGTTGACATACACAAGTGAAATTTAAAAAATACTTTTTAAAAACAAGCTTTAATTATTGTTATCATCTTGCATCATAAAGTACTCGTCAAGACGAATCAAATGAGCCCAAACTCGATGGGGTTGCGTTGTTTTATGACAGAGTTCCTACGGCCACCTTCAAGCTCCATCATCAGATCAGCTCCATGTCATAATAATATTGCATTGTCATCCGATTTATACATGTATGCAAAATTTCAGCTCAAAAGGATACTGGTAAGTGGGTCAAATTAAACTTGCAAGATTTAATTACAAACAGACAGACAGACAGACCGACAGACAGACAGGTGAAGGTAAATAAAAGCTTGTAATTAAGAGCAATTTGTCAACGTCTACATGTTGGATGCCCCAAGGACGCCTACCAAAGGACCGAGCACTTTGGCCCGTGATACCATAAAGGTTGACATACAAATAAGAATTATTAATACGAGTAATTCAATCAATTTAAAATTTCAATTCCAATAAAAAAATGTATTTTAAATGGACGCTTCTTTGATAATATAAAGATGTTAAAGCAAACATTTAGCTATAAAAAAATTAACGAATACAATGTCGCCGTCTTTTTAATGTAACGAATTTTCTCTTTTTGCGCAAACTGTTTATTATTTTGCAACAGTTTTTGTTTATATTAGCATTTATTTCAGTGTCCTTCATATTCAAGAACTAGAACTCATTAGTTTTTTTTTTGATAAATTCTATCTAATTACAAAGCGTAACATTCTAACATTGACCTAAATCCTTTAAATTATTTATTAACATAGTAAAATAGTTTCACTACAGAACTCTATGTGACTTTCCCACGACAGTACCTACCTAATCTACCTAATTCAAAATTCGCATCTTTGGCCTTGTTTATGATAGTATAATAGTAAATAATTATTGTATCAAATTATATATATTACTTATACATCCAGACATCCATATACATTCTTACAAACTATCGCGTTTAAAATAACGGGAAAAATAAGCCGTAGGTACCTAAACATTTTACCATATTGACTTATTACGACCTGCTCTAATACTACGAAAATAATTGGTTTCTAAATAAATCATACCAAACGACGCATTCTCGCAAAGGATTCAATAAAATCTGAGTAAGTGAATTACTTCTACTTTACTACGGATAGAAATTATATCTCACCCTATTGTATTCATGGTATTAAATAAAGATATTTCTATTCTAGACCTAATAATGATTTTTAAAACCTTATCATCTATCGTGGCACAAAAAGGCATATTATTATACAGTAGGTATATAGTGTAATGTAGTTATAGGATAAGCCATAGAATACGGGTCTCATTGTGAATCTGTACATTTTTAGCCAGTTACTAACAATCAAACTACCTACATAATTTATGGGCAAGCTCTACTATCAACATACTCTGTGTCGCAGTGACAATTCTCCCACGAAAAACAATAAAACATCAAAAACACTTTCTGAATGAAAATTAACACTGGACGAAAATATTTGCGCAAAGTGAAGCGCGGGCTATAAACATTACTCTTTGAGTTAACGGCTAATTTTATTAGGAAGCTAGGTGATTTAGGCAATATCTGCGCATTACTTAATAGAATTTTGAAAATTTTGCTCTGCTCTATTATAATTGCAAAGATTTATGTTTTTATTTCTAAACTGGCTTAATTATACTTTTGAAATGTTTTGCTATGAAAATACAAGTACTTAGTCTTGCTCTAGGTACATATATGTTTACTCATAAACAGAGATCACTTACAATATTAGAACGGCTATCTTAGTTTTTTTTTATCACAAAATGAAGTCTTCTGTTCAGAAGGCTTATTGGCTATGGCGCACTGCTGACTATCAATATTAACCGACAAAAATAGAATGATCTTAGAGTCATAGCGCTAGAGTTAAAAATAACATAACTAACTAACTAAGACGGCGCAGCGACCCAAACTGAGTCTTGGCCTCCGACACAAGAATACGCCATTCCTGCCTGTCCTGCGCTGTCGCTTCCCAAGACTCAGCTTGGAGCGCTCTCAGGTCCTTCAGTACTTCGTCCTTCCAGCGGTACTTTGGACGCCCCACCGGCCGCTTGCCGGTAGCTCGTCCCAAGTATGCTCTTTTCACTCCCCGATCCTCCCCCATTCGCTCTACGTGGCCGAGCCAGCGAAGTCTGTGAGATTTTATCTCGCCGATGATGTTAGGCTCGGCCACTAGTTCTTCAATTTCTGCATTTCTTCTGATTCGCCATGAACCATCTACTTCTTTTATGGGTCCCAGAATCTTCCGCAACACCTTCCTTTCTGTAACAAGAAGTTTATTCTCTTCCTTCTGTGTTAGTGTCCACGCTTCACATCCGTACATTAGGATAGGTCGAATTACAGTTTTATAAATGCGTATCTTCGTGCTTCTGCTGAGTAGCTTGGACACTAACACTTTGTGAAGGGCGGCACTGCAGCGTAGGGTGTTCTGTACACGAATTTCAATTTCGTCCTCCCTCGTATTGGTGTCCGTAACAGTGCAGCCGAGATATCTAAATTTTGCCGTTCCTTTATAAGTAGTGTCCTCGACGTTTAAACAATAACAAAAATAACATAAAATTAATAATTATAAATTTGTCATGTAACGTGCTTATGTAGAAATATAGACAATGAACAACAAAATTAACACTTTATTGAACAACAAAATTAACATTAAGTACATTTCATATCAAAACATGTTAAAATTGGTGGTCTTATCGCTAATAGCGATATTTTCCAGACAACTTAATGCGCGTAGTGTGCAATATGTATTACGAAAAAGTTGAAAATACCCTTTGAACTTCACCGCTCCGTGTTTCTAAGAAAATTTAATTATTATCGATCACTAGTGTACCATATATAATAGTGCACCATAGCCAAATAGGCTCTCAGGTAATGAAATAAAGTAAAAATCAATGAGCGATCGATTGGGATAGCACTCAATTTACGTTTTTACTAAGGTTTAGAATTTCGTTAAACATTATGCCCTTAGAAGTTGGCCGTGACTATTCCCCTTTTTATTTACTCTCTTTATTTATTACTTAAATTTTTTGTAATATGTATGTTATTAGTTTATGTACTTAGGTAGGTAATTACGCCTGTAGCTTGGTATTCTCACTAGAGTGATAAAATTCACGGTAGTACCAAAATTAATGATATACTCGAAGCTTCCATTAAAAGTTACACCACAATATATCTAATATCTATGTTTATCCTAATTAATTCAAATATTATACGAGATATTTGTATAGGCCTATAGATTTCGAAAATTATATATTCGAAATCTATAGCCATAAATACGGGCCGATAACTTAAAATACCACAATGACGCATAAAAATTCAGGCTTTATGCATAGATAAAGAAATCTCTATTAATTAATAACTAATTTAAAAGTGCTCTCTGGGTAAAAGTAACGTTTAAAAGAAGTAGTCGACAATAAAAAAAAATACGAGTAGAAGTAAAATGACTGGTCTGAAGAATCTTAATACCTTTAGACTCTGGAGTAAAAATCGTTGGTACAGTGCACCTAGAATATTATATCATTGTGAAATCCTGGGTGGCACTGTACTGACAATGGGCATCATTATCAAATACCATTAGATCGTCCAGCTAGGCTTCTTACCTACTTCTTTTCATAAAATAAAAAAATTTTTGATTAGATATTTTTACACTTTTTAATTACATTTTTGTACCTATAAATGTAGCTTTGTAGACAATTAAAAAACTAAATTATTTTTATTATATATTACCGTCTAAATTACAGTTTTTAATTATTCCTATTCCCAATTCCAGGTATACCAGCAACACTAAACTACATTCCTCTGGACGGCTCATACGATCCGTCGCCGAAACTAAACCCCTACCCGAGTTACGAAGGCAATCAACTCGGCAATTGCCAGACTGGTTTGAACACCGTGTATCGGATAAAGGTCGACAAATGTGACAGGCTCTGGGTTTTGGACACTGGCACTTATGGTTATGGTAAGTTTTTTTTCTAAGTTTGTAGATTAGTGGTGGTCCATGGACCGCTGGTGGTCTCTGCAGGCATTTCAAGTGGTACACGAAGACATCGTAATAAATAATATTAAAATGCAAAATATCAGTATCCAAAAATAACATTCGATTTTATTTTTAATTAGACCACAACATACATTTTGTTCTCTATTTCCATTACAATCTAGCCTATATCTTTGACTAATAGGTAATTTAAATTGTACTTAATTCGGTAGATAGACTAATAATGTGTCAATTATAACTTTTCTTATTGTCTCTCTTAAGGGGTAGTCACTTTGTTCATGTGTCTTTATGCATTATGCATAATATGTAGTTTACCACTTTACACTATTCACTAATACTACACTACACATAACATTCGAATAAGGAATACATTTGACGATTTTAGAAAAAAATATAACAAGAGGCAATTTCTTTTCCCAAACTTCGCGCCTTAATAGTCAGGGCCGTCTTTCACCTATTAGAGGCCTAGGCACATTAGGATAATGGGGCCACTATCAAAAGCAAGAGTCTTAACTCTTAACTCTCGCCTGAAAATCAACTATCGGTTATACGGTTCGGTATCGGTTTTATCAGTAATGGAGTAGTAACTAGGGGTGTCAATTTATTGCAAGATCCTGGCCACTTACCCAGTCGGGAAGAGGGGCATGTAAAAAGTTGAACCGATTGAGCTGTAATTTGGTATACAATAGGCCCTGAAATTACGTAGGTTACCTTTGAGCACATACAATGTTTGAGCCTAGGACGTTTTTGAAGCGGTGTTGGCCAAGGTGTTATGTGGTGCGGATGCAAAACTGTACCACCGAGTTAAAATCTCGGCCCCGACTTTAATTATTAGTTATGTGCGGTTTTTCCACTCGCTATACTGGTGGTAGGCTTCAGTCGTGGATAGTTACCACCCACTGGACAAAACCGTGTCCGCCAAGCGGTCATTGTGACCATGTTTCGGCATGATGTTCAGTGAACCCAGGGAGGGATTTATCCCGCCTTCTAGGTATAGTCTGCTACCATCTGCGGCCGCATGGTCGCTTTACATCACGCGAGATCGTGGTCAAAGGCTTACCTATAATGAATAAAAAACATTACTGTGGTCTTCACATAATAAAGAAATATACCTAATGAGTATTTTTTTAAATAACAATAAAATTAATATTCAGCAGCGTAAACACATCATTTACCGACGTAGGTAAAGCGGTTTGTGTGCGCATTTTATTACCACCTAAATGATATGCTGCAACAACAATAATTTTCCTAAAAATGGAGATAAACCATTTTTAAAATGCACTTTTGGGCCAAACATAATGATATCGGCATCTATGGAAATAACTTCTATTTTTAAAACGGTCGAGTTTATGTCGAAAAAATATTTTTATTTGCAAACCTGTTTTCACCATAATTTTCCAAATTATACATAACATAATATTATTGCCTATTCGGTAAACAAAACTATTTTATGTTTACTTTATTGGTGCCATTCAATATGTTTTATACAAATAAAGATGTTTTGAAAACATGCAGCTTTTTATAAAAAAAAATATAATAATATGTTTTACATTCTAGATTTTTAAGTTACGTGCTTATATAATATTTTATGACAAAGTTGGAAACGACATTGTGAATAATGACAATGCAAAAATTATAATATATTTTACATAACTACATGAATATTGATATAAATAACATTGCAAAAAAATTATAGTAGGTACGTACATAATATAGAAAGTTTACAATCTATTGTAATTTAGAACACAAATATAATATATAATAGCTTGTCAAAAGGTAGTATATTATACTAATAACGTTATAAACTAATAAAGATAGCCCTAGAAGGACCTAATATATTAACACTTTATTACAGAAAACGTCACCAATGTATGCCCTTACACCCTGCACGTGTATGACCTGAACACCGACCGTCGTATCCGCAGCTACGTGTTCCGTTCTGAAGACATCGTGGCTAACACCTTCATCGCCAACATCGCCCTTGACGAAGGGCCCACCTGTGACGACACCTTCGCCTATTTCTCCGACGAACTCGGCTACGGACTCATCTCCTACTCATGGAAAAAGAACAAGTCCTGGAGATTCAGCCACAGCTACTTCTACCCAGACCCTCTCGTCGGAGATTTCAACATCGCCGGCCTCAACTTCCAGTGGTTCTCTGAAGGCATTTTCGGAATCAGCACCAGCCCCACTCAATCAGACGGCTTCAGAACCCTTTATTTCTCACCGTTGTCTAGTAACACCGAATTTGCTGTATCCACACGCATACTCCGAGACGAAAGCAAAGTAGAAGATTCATACAAAGAGTTCAAAGTTGTCGGTGTACGAGGCCCCAACTCGCACACCACAGCTAAAGTCGTGCACGAATCTGGAGTTCAGTTGTTCAATTTGATCGATCAAAACGCTATCGGATGCTGGAAGACAACCCTACCTCTGAAACCAGAAAACGTGGCCGTAGTGGACAAAGATGATGTAGGATTAGTGTTCCCTAGTGACGTCAAGATTGACGACCAGCGTAACGTTTGGGTGATGTCTGACCGTATGGCGGTATTTTTGGAAGCTGAGTTGGACTACAGTGATATTAACTTCAGGATCTATACCACTTCATTAGATGCTCTAGTGAAAGACACCGCATGTGAAGTACCACAGCCGCCACAACAGCCGCGCCAGCAGGCTCCACTCAAGATCTCTTTCAATGTTCCTCAAACGTTTACACTTAACGACAAAACTTACGGAAACTATATAGTTTCGAGTCTTCTTCCCACTTCTCCTTCATTATACTCTTCGCCATCGTTAGAACTCTTTGGGTCGCAATACCACAAGGGATTAACACCTAAATTACAAAGCTACGTGACTGTGCCTACATCACCTATTGTATACACACAAGGATCGTCGATTAAAACTGACAGAAATCCTTGGTACCTGAAACCTAATTACAATCTGTACGAGACTAAAAAGTAAACTAGGTTATGCAAAGAACGAATGAGTCTAAATAATTATATTATGGTGGGATTACATTTATTATTATAATACGGATTTCAAGTCCACACCAGATCCTACTGCCATAACGAAGTATATTATCTAACCAAGTACATACTAATATAATTTACGAGTACTTTTAGAATCATGCTTACGTAGATATTAATCTTATCAAATCAGTGCAAAAGCTATTTTTGGATAGCTTTATGTACCTGTTTTGAAAAATCGAATCAAAATATGAATACTGTATTTTATACTTTTGTTATTAATATAAATATAGTTAATAGTTTTTTATACAATTTGGTAAATGTAGAAATGACTGTACCCATTTAATTTGATGGGAAAAGATCTAAATGTTGAATGTTAACTTTAATAATAATTAAATTATTGAAAACAGAGATGCTATAAATTATACCTTAGATTTTAAAAGCCATGTAAGCTACTAGTTTTAAGAATGTGACGATTAAAAACTTTTATATCCAATTTCTGTATTATTCAGCTTGTAATATTTTTTTTCAGTTCCAGAACAACTGGTACAAAATACTACTTTAGCATAAAATTTGTCCTAGCGTGGCTTTATGATGAATAAAAAAAATAATAATTAACCAATATTTTTAAATTCATTCTGTGACTAACCTTACGGTAGTAAACCTATAATTTTGATAATAAATTTGTTATAATTTACATGCATTAATAATATTTATATTATAAATAATTAATAAAATAAATAAAATTATTTATAAAATTATAATAAATAATATAAATGTCTACGTGAAACTAATAAATTTTTTGAGATTTTTAGACCAATCATTCTTTCATAGGACTGCGTATAATAATAATTATTAAATTTATAAATGCTCGGGATTTACTCTTTTAAACGCTAGTACGTGTACTAAAATTGATAAGTTGTAAATAACAGCAAGCAGCACGAAACAAAACCGATATTATTGTTTTTTAAACTTATGTTGGGCCTGCTTACATTTTTACTTACAAATATTAAAAAAAAAACACTTTATAAAACGTTATTTTTAACCCCCGACGCAAAAACGACGGGGTGTTATAAGTTTGACGTGTCTGTCTGTCTGTATGTGTGTGTGTCTGTCTGTGGCATCGTAGCTCCCAAACGAATGAACGGATTTTGATTTAATTTTTTTTGTTTAAAAGTAGAGTTAGTCGAGAGTGTTCTTAGCCATGTTTGGTGGAAATCGGTCCAAGATGGCCGCCGCTACAAAATGGCGGATTACTTTTTTCTTCCACGACCCCCTCAATATGGCTATCAAATGAAAGGCCTTGACAAGTAGAATACAGCCCACTATATAAAATTTAAAATCCAAGATGGCCGCCACCACTAAATGGTGAATTACGTATTGCGTTGAGGGTTTTTTAAATTTTTAATTTAATTCACTTGTTACGGCGATAACTACAAATCAAGTGATACCTATTGTTTAAACGACCTAATTAGGTAAATAGCTCTTTATTTAGTAATCGGATTATACTCTAATGCGGGCGAAAAAACAGAATTGTAAATTATGATAAAATAACCAACTGATATGCTAAACTTGAACCAGTTTCTGTTACCATCCAAAATGAATACATAGAATGGTTGCTATAATTAATGTCAGAACAGGCCATAGTGGTATACAAATTAATTGATTGCGCATTAAGTGTCTAACTGTTTGTTTTTGTCAATGCTTGTATGTACTTTGTGTTGTGTTACAATAGGGCGGTGTAGTCGAATAATCGACAAAGCCCTTCAAAATAAATAAAAAATAATAATTACAGTAGATAGAAAAAGGATGCTATAGTGGTTTTCACATTTATAATGACCAATGAATTTGGTCACATATCTTACTAATATTATAAACGTGAAAGTTTGTAAGAATGGATGTCTGGATGGATGTTTGTTACTCTTTTAGGCCTAAACGGGTGAACCGATTGAGCTTAAATTTGGTATAGCTTAGAGCTTGGAATAACACATAGGCTACATAAGTACTGCGGGTAAAATCGCTGGGCGCAGCTAGTAAAATATAATAATTAGTTTTTTTTATGCACTTGTTTACTGCTTAGCTTGCTTATGATGATGATAATCATGAAAAATATAAACTGTTTTTAAAAATGAAAAATTTAAAATTTTTGACTGATACGGGTAGCTGAGCTGTGTTCAGCATTACTTTTATTCAGAGGGTCATTACTATATTATAATATAATTGTAATTGATGTAATTAAAGTAAAAAATTAAATACCTTTTATTACATAATAGCTGCGCCCAGTGGTTTTACCCGCTTTGCAGTAGCCTATGTATTATGCCTAAGCTATCTCTGTACCAAATTTCAACTCAATCGGTCCACCCGTTTAGGCGTGAAGAAGTAACATACATACAAACTCGCTCACAAATTTTCGTATATTAGTGTGATTATTTTAAACATATAAATAATCCCATTATTTTATGAATAGATTAAAATGACCGTTTATTTTCGTAACGTGAATGTTTTTTAAAATGAGATCAATGATTTCGTCGAATTCGTGTCAATGTGGAAGATTTATACCAAACATGATAGCAAAACGTTAGGTAAAACTAGTTTCAAGGATCACTATACAACTACTTCCATGTCACGGTTTTACTCCAAAAAACAACTATCAAAAATATAGTTGCTTTTTACGAGATAATGCTAACATTATTTATAAAATTACCAATATTTTATATGTTACATATTATATTATTAATAATATATTATTATGTTTTGTTATATCAGAAACAAGAGCACAAGCTGCAGTTTATCTTTTGAATTTTCTTTAATAAGAAATGTTTCACGCAATTAGTATTTTTATTAAATTATCAAATATTCTGCAACGATCTCTTCGATTAGAAGGGAAGGAACGCGACCGTGAAAGAAAGTGACTGAGGAAATTACTGGGCTAATGAGTTTTAACATTCTCTGCCTCAGGATGACGAGTGCAGTATTACACAAGACTTCATAACTGTTCTAATACCTTGATAACACTGGTCAACACTACTTTGGTGCCGAGGAACTGTTCTTTTTTATTTACTTAGGACCGTATTCTGATTACACTCATACATACTACAGCTACAATGTGTCAGCGTTATCACTCAACATCAGGCAACAAATATAAATAAAAAAACAATAGGTTAGTCTTAAATCGCGATCGCGTGAAGTTAAATAAATACACGGAAGCATTTAGCAAATCAAATCAAGATGCGGCAGCTTGAACCCCTCTGTAGTTTTAAATAAAACTTCTGAAACAAAAATACAAACTTTACGTGTCCTTAATAAACATCCATACATCACGCATTTATATTATTAGTGGAATTAAGAGCTCAAATACAAACGGCCAAGGCCTTGCTCAGGTAAAGGCTGCCAGTTCAGCCAATGTTGCTTACCGATACAAACGTAAACTAACTCCTTTATCACGACAAACGTGAGTCCTCTCTATTGACAAGAGTTTATGTTTTATTGCCTCGTAAAATAATTCACTAGAAATAAACACTCGACTTTATCTACTTGTTGACTTAAATCTGTTTTATGGAGATACAGTTACAAACTTGGGTGAAACTGGATGGAAGAATTTTCCTACTTATTGTGATAAACTGAAGAAAAAAACTTTTGATGTCTTTTTTAAATATTTGTCTAAATTATAGTGTGTACCGGCTAAAAAATCGAAGAATAATGAACCTTCTTTGATGAGGATAAATTATTATTTTTAATGAATTTAATTTAGAGTTTTTTCAAGATGAATTGTGACAAAAAACAGCCGAAGATCGTCACTATATCTTCAACTGTGTGCGATTATGATCCTTTCGCACATAGGGATGTTGAAAAACCGAGTTCGTAAGTAACTTTTCTATGATTTCTATTAAAATTTAGTCGTATGTGTTATTTTAGGATCTAATATGACTGAATATAAATATTATTTAAAATACTACCCCAATTAGTCCAGGAATTTTTGCATGTAAAATTTTATTGTTGACAATACATGGATAACGTGTTAGCTAACGTAGATATAGAGATTCTGTGATAACTTCACTTTTTCCTAATGAAAAAAACCTATGTACGTATATTTACCTCTACCTCTTTATCTCTTTAACTCTCTTTTTTGTTTACCTTTGAAACGTTAAAAAACATATTTCAGAACTAAGTAGCTCTAAAATTAATAGAGACTTAATAAAACAAGTTAATACAATACTTCCTTATTTACGATAATGCCAAAATACAAAAACGAATAAAAATCATGCTCGAGTATATAATAGCCAGCGTAATCTTTTATTGTAGGTACATTCTGTCCCCTTTAAGAGTTAATTTAGTAGCACATGGTAACAAATAAAATGCTTTTCATGTAGTAAAATTACACCTATGTAGCTATATAATAAAGATAAAGAAGTCCACAGTCATGTCGACAGTAATTTTACGTATATATTATTATACGTTTCAGAGATGTCAGAGCGACGGCAAATATCATTAAAGCCTCTCTAGGCTCTGGACTACTGGCTGGACCTCTAGCCTTCGCTAATGCAGGATGGGGCATCGGCATCGTGGGAACTGTTATTGTAGGAATCATTTGTGGACATTGCATACACATATTGGTAAGTATATATTATGTTACCTTATATCTATAAAGTGCTTACTACGCCCCTCGCTACTAAAATTGTAATTCTTTGCCGTGGTATTACAAAACGCGGTCTTAAGATTGTACAAGGACTATACTGTGTGCTCGGATGAATGCTTCGGCGTACCCGCTGTCCCGGCGTTATGGCGTCCCGCAGGAATACCCCTAGGTTTTTTAGTGGGTATCCCCGCCGCGCCCATCTTCGGCGGAGGAATCCCACATACCGCCCGGCGTGGGATGATGATGCGTAAAGCATTTTTCCTAGGTTTAAAAAAGACTACACCGTGTCTAAGCGATGAATTAAAATGAGTAAATTGTATCCCACCAAAAACATTATGTAAAAAACTAGCCAAGTCTCGATGGAGCTGCTTGTTTATCTCTAAAAAGTAATGAAATCTAGACAAAGTCGTGCCAAGTATAAGGTTCCTTACTGCGATTTCTTTATTATTATAGTTAATGTTGTGTGACTTGGCCGTTGAAGGGTACACAAGGGTACAAAACCAGATGCTTCATGACACTTGGATCGCCTAAACATAAGTATTATTGAAATACGCAGCTTTATCAAGCCTACAATTGACTGGTTATCCAATCAACGTTTTCCAAGTGGAAATTTTCTATCGTGAATGGGTAGCGGACAGATTGGTGCAATAGTGTCATGGAGCACCTGGTATAATACCCTTGTGTACCCTTCAACGGCCAAGTCACACAACATTAACTATAATAATAAAGAAATCGCAGTAAGGAACCTTATACTTGGCACGACTTTGTCTAGATTTCATTACTTTTTAGAGATAAACAAGCAGCTCCATCGAGACTTGGCTAGTTTTTTACATAATGTTTTTGGTGGGATTTCACTTATTTTTGTAGAAACACTATTATAAGGTTATCAGAAATACAAACCGTAAGCGCGTTTTAAAATACAGTCAGCGCCATCTAGATACGTGTGCGTTCACTCTTAGTCCAATGCATCATAATATTATACCGGGAAGTGGGCCTAATTAAACTTGCAAGATTTAATTACAGACAGACAGACCGACAGGTGAAAGTAAATAAAAGCAAGGTAAACAAAAGGCGGTATGTCGATCTCTTCTAATAGTTTGGTTGGGCTCTTATTTTAGTTGGCCACGCTAGATATCGCCTGATCATAACTGACGATTTACGACACATATACACACTCACATATACATATACTATGCCTTAAATATATTTTGAATTAATAAGTTGGATATTACACAATTTTAACCATTGACTGCAAATGTAACTTTGTAATCCTATACATTTATATGAGATTACAAAGTTATTTATGCAGATAAATTATCTCGAAAACGAGACCGAAATTGCATGTTTTTTTAGTTTTCCTATGGCTTATACAATAAATTCTAAGTATGTACCAAATTTCAGCTCTCTGAGTTTATGGGAAGTACTAGTTCTATTTTGATGATCATGAGTGAGTGAGTGTCGAAAATGCGAAACTTTGCTTTCGCTTAACTTCGGAACTTAATGACCTACAGACTTGAAATTTTGGATTTTAAGTATGTAATTATAGCTTACTGGATGATGAAAATTTCTGTGTTCTGGTCTTATCCAGAGGTTCTCAAATAGGGGCCTGAAAATGCGACGAAATGGTTCCTGTAAAGATGGTACGGCAGTGCTTGCTTCGCGCTCGACTTGGCGGGGGCACTACCGTGCCCCCAGACTACCGTCCCCCAGATCTTTTTGTAATAACACAGTTAATATAGGTATGCATCATACCCGTTCTTTGTGAGTGTTTACTTCTTTACGCCTTAACAGCTGAACCAATTAGGGTGACATTTGTAGTTAACCTTTGAGCAAAATGGATAAGAAAATCTTAGTTTTGAACTCTTTGTTTTACAATTTTTACTTTAGCTATTGAATATTATTTATTACCTAGTTAATATTATTTCGAAAGTATCTTTTGCCGTTGCCGCATTCATTTGTTACTATTATTACTATATTCAAAGATGACGGTGATTGATCAACCTCAAGCCCATTACACACGACGCTATACTATATCTTGCTATATGACTCCTGGTACCATATAGCATCGCATAGTAAGGCCTTGCTATACCTTGCTATATTATTTTTAGTGATGGCCAGGTTACTGATCGGAACTATATTTTTTAATAGTTCCTTCTTTGTGATTGAATCTTGAGTCGATCATTGATCAAATCAAGTGACTTTATTAACATTACTTTTTCATATTTACAAACGTACTCAAATATTTGGAATAACTTGGCAACAATTTCTATGAGAGCGTTTGAATAGGTTTAGGATTTTTAGGATTTTTAGGAAGTAGGTACCAGGAGTACCAGGAGTAGGAACGGAGATTCAATCACTTTGATCGCATATAGTTCCAATGATTCCCCAACACTACTTAAACAAAAGAATTTGACAATGTATTCTACATAAAGGATGTTTCTTTTTTTTTCCTAGATTTTGGTTTCCTTCAAATCTGCTCCTGGTAAACTTAAAAAAAATGACGTTTCAAAATTCGTCAAAAAAATCCAGAAAAATTTATTCTAAATTAACATCGTTTACTAAAAGTATGACTTACGTTAATCAAATAAGATCAATTCATGTTGGATTTGACCGACTTTATCAGAGGATTCTCGACTACATCGGCCAAATAGCATAGGTAGAGAAACTTATTGTCATCCGGAAAATCAAAGGAAAGCGGACTCAGGTCGTAGTCCGATGCGTTGGTCAGATCAGATCCGCACCACCCTTGAAGTTGCTGTTGTCCTGTTGTCTTTTGGCTCCTGGCTATGAAAATCGCATCCAACCAACCCAGATAGCGATCTATCATCAGATATCAAATCCTCCAAAGGAGGGGCCATGACTCCCAGTAATGGGCAATATGACAAGGACAAGAAGAACTCCAAACGTTCAGTTTCCTAGTAAAAATGTCTAGACAAACTATAAAATAATGATTTGTTAAGCTATTGCATAGCTTTTTTTTTTTCTTTAGAGGTACCTACAAAACCCTTGAAACATGTGTTTGCATTATTAAAGATTTAACTGACCATCACTTTTGTAAAAAAAACCATGGCAACCTCCTGGTATGTATCTTTTTAAAAATTGAGAAAAAAATTATGAATTTTTTACACATCCTGTATAAGACTCAAAATTGACATTGTCAACAGACATGTTGCTGTAAAACCATACAATTTGGCAAATCCCATATGAACTAGATTAAAAAAAAATGCGTAGCCATTTTGTAACATGACTTAGCCGGTTAAGCGAAAGTCTACTGCAAGGTATTCAAAGGTCTAAGTTATTCGGACAAATAATCATTATGCATAAAAAGAGCTCCTATTACAAGTTAATAGGAGGTGAAATTTAAAATACAAATTATATTACTTTGCTTCGTAATGCTAACAAAAAGACCTGCAAACACTAGAAAATATTTAACATATATAAAAAACATTTTTTTCTAATTTGTTACACAGCGGTTAAACATTTGCTACTATTTAGTTTAATATATCGCGTAGGTAATAGGAGTTTGTTTTATTTTGTCTCGGTAATACAAATCGGCTTAGTCATTTTATCACCTAGTCAAAATGAAAAATGGCGGATTCTACGCATCAACTGTAAAATATAGCGCGATATAGCGCTATATGTCATTTATAGCTACGTGTGTGACGGATGCCGATTTGTACTGAAGCTATGCCGCGCTATAAGAAGCTTTATAGCGCTATATAGCGACGTGTGTAATGGGCTTCAATGTCGTCTGTCGATGTCGTACCGTCGCGTCGTACGTCGTAGATCGTGGGACATTGCAATGTCGTGTCGCTTGCTCGTCTTAGGGTGAAATCAACAACTGCACTGCACTGCACTGCAACTGTACTGCAGCGGCACGGCGCGTCCAAATAATTTGTATGAAAATGCCGAGCCGTGCTGCGCCGCGTCGCTGCAGTGCTATAGTGCGGTATATTCCATACATTTTCATACAAAACACGACGCACAAAACTCGCCGCGTCGTAGCACGTATCGTGTTTATGTGTAGGAACATAGGTTCGTAGGTATAATATGCTAACTCTAATATGTGACCTTAACATAAGAATTCCCAGAACAATTTTACGCTATGTTGAATCAAATAATTTGCAGCCATTTCTAGTCATATAATGAGCAATGCACGCTTTAGGTATCAACAAACAAATGATGTAGGTACCTAATTGTAATTTTGTAATACATAATTAGCAACTATAAACACCATATTATATTATGCTAAATCAAGTCATAGTGTGTACCTTAATATTGGGACGTACTAAGAGGGCTATAATAATAATATATTAAAAGCTCAAAAGGGCCTCTGCGCGTTGGACTTTTTTGTCTACGTGTACGCCTATAAAAAGGCCCGGGCTTAGCCCGTGTTTAAGAGCGACATAATAATAAATTCATTTATTTCAGGCAATAGTACACTGACGCAGATGCAGTTTACCAGATACCCATATCAATACATATATACCTTACAGACTAACATTGTTAATAAATATGAATATATGTATATATTTATTTTTATGTTCTTTGACTCTTACCAATATGGTTTACAACAACCAAAAGACAATAGTGCGCAACCTATGCCTGTAAATTGCACGACTTCTATAATTTATGTATTAAAATACGTTATACGTTAATTAATAAGTTTTTGATATTATTTACAGGTAACAACATCAAGAGGTTGTTGTAAAATAGAAAAGAAGCCATCACTGGGCTATGCAGAGACGTGTAAATCAGTGTTTACTAATGGACCAATGTGTGTTAGGCCTTTTGCTAAAGCAGCCAGGTAATACGATTTTTTTCCTAGAACTTGTGCTTAATTATTATATTTGTATAAAGGGTTACTAGCTGCACCCAGCAGTTTTATCCACTGTACAGTAACCTATGTATTATTCCAGGATCTAAGCTATCTCTATACAAAATTTCAGCTCAATTGGTCCACCCGCTTAACCGTTAAAAAGAGTAACAAACATACATCCAGACATCCATTCTTACAAACTTTTACGTTTATAATATTAGTAAGATAAGAATGGTAAGATTGTTAATAAATAAGTTCCTCCTCAGCCTAGGGTCATAAAAATAGCCTCTGAAACTGTTTAGAAATACCTAAGAAAAAAACATAATTTAAGCTCTTTCGAATACGTTATTAAGAGAGTCCGTTGATCTATTTAAATAGAATAACAATTTCTGGTTGTAAAACTATATATAATTGTTAAGTTTTGATCCACATTTACCCATAAGAGCTAATGCGATACATAACTACTCCTACAACTATTTTAACAGTAAACGATTCGTGAGTATTTAAAATTCATCTTTGTAAATAAACGGCATTAACTCACTTGTATTTACTTCGGCTTCGTGCCGAACGTTTTGATCCTGTACGAGGATCTTTTTCAGGTTGTAGTCCTACAACCTTTTCAAAGTATTTAATTATAATATGTTTTCTGATATTTCTTTTGGTAAATAAATTTCGTAGAAAACAATTAGGTCGACTTTTCTTTTTTTTATGAGTATGTGCAACTATTTTATCAGGTATTTGCAAATGCATATAAAACTCAATAATTGTAGCCATTGTTCACGAAAAACTAATTAAACTCACTTTGTTATACATCGTTGCAAAGATAAGGTCATATCATACGTCTGTATATTAAATTCAAGGTAAAAATGTAGTAAAACTGAAATGTATTTTCTAAAAAGCTGATAACAAAATACATTTTCAAAAAATGTGTTCACATGAAAATTACAAAAACACACTAAATAAAATTTTACAATATACGAAAATAACTAAAAATTACAAATTGAAAATGGATCCATAACTAGTGAAATAAAAAAAAAACTTTTTAATAGCAAGCTTTCATTAGTATTACTAACTAGCACCAAAGTACTCGTCAAGACGAATCAAATGAGCCCAAACTCGAGGAGGTTGCGTCGTTTAATTATGAAGTTCTAATGTCCACCTTCCTGCTCCATCATCAGATCAGCTCCATGTCATAATAATATAGCAGTGTCATCCGATTTATTACATGTGTATGCCATATATCAGTTCAATCAGAAATCGGGAAGTGGATCAAATCAAACTTCCAAGATTTGATTACAGACAGACAGACCACAGACAGGTGAAAGTAAATAAAAGCTTGTAAAAAGATATTCGTTAATTTGCTCTATAAAAAACTTCAAAAAAAGAAAAAAAATGTCTAGAGCATTTACACTTGTTACGGATCCTCATTAAAATTAGAGGTAACATTTACAACTTCTGTGTTTTAAATTTACTTTTTTTATTTTCAGCATATTCGCAGAATTTTCCTTAATATGTACATACGTGGGAGTATGTTGTATTTACACAATACTTATAGCAGACTCTATCAAACAGGTTCGTTGTTTTTTTATTTATTTATTCCATATTTCGTAACAATATTAGCTCATCTGATACATCATAATCTTATATGTGTGTCAGAAGAAGAATAAGAATATACGATTTATTATTGTAATATTTATTTGACCTCAAAGAATTCGTTATTTAATTAAAATTTTAGTCATATGTCACATCATAAATCAAAGCTCTTTATTTAGTTCTAATTGACCTCATATTACTTTGTTCAAATTCTGTCATAAATACCTACTTTTTGATCTCCGATTATTTCAAATAGTCCAGTAAAAGAAGAAATGTGGTTCGAAAAGTCGAAAGCAGAAAAACTAACTTAAGAACTTTGTTTGAACTAGTTAGGAGATAAACATACTAAAAGTCCCCACCCCTCCGAGTTTAGCCCGGGGGGGGGGGGGGGGGGGGGGCGAAGAAGGTCCCATTTTGCTGTGCTTATATGTCAAAAACTGTGCGTTGTACGATATTTTGTTATACTACATTATGAAACCTCATAAAATTTCCTACAACTTCGGCTTTTCTACTTTTTATCTATCTCCAATCGATGTCCAGCTATGAGCTTCCAAATGGTATATTTTTAAGACGCTTAAATTAGTTTTCCATACTAAGTCGGCAAAAAAAATCTTGCAAATAAATACATAATTTGCATGTATGTATAAATCGGATGACAATGCAATATTATTATGACATCGAGCTAATCTGATGATTAAGCTGGAAGGTGGCCACAGGAACTCCGTAATTAAACGACACAACCCAATCGAGTTTGGGCTCATTTGATTCGTATTGACGAGTACTTTGGTGCTAGATGGTAATAATAATAAAAGCTTGTTTTTTTTGTTTCATTTCACTTGTTTAGCCTTAAGCGTTACTTGTTTAGCCTGGCACTTGGTAGGGCTGAGCTGATGACGCACAAAATAATGTCATGGGAACTTTGTAATCCATAGCTCTATTACGTTTTGACTCATTTGTTTGGCTTTGACAAGTACTCTGGTCCTTGATGATAGTAATAACAGTATCTTTCCCAATAAAAGATGTTGTTTAAGTAATTTGATGATTAAGATTGATTAATATCTATGCCAACAATCAATACCGCTATAAAGTAGCCTTAGTTTTATTCCAGGGTCTAAGCTTTACCAAATTTTAGCTCAATCTGTTCAAACACACATCCATATTTATGCATTTATGTTAATACTAGCTTACACTCGCAGTTTTTTCCCAGGTGAAGAAATCCTTTCTTAGCAAAGTCTATGTCATGAAAACACGAGCGTCAAGATGGCGGGACCAAGTCTTGGATTTGCATGAAACATATACCAATATTTAGTACCTATTTAGTACTATTTAGTACCTCCGATCAAAAAATTAGTACCTCAACAGAAAAGCTGCGGCACAGCAAAAACCTTGGTCCCGCCATCTTGACGTCAAGATGGCGGGACCAAATTGATCCGCTGCTTTCTGGAAGTTCTGATGAATTAAAATATTTAGTACCTATTTAGTACCTCTCAAATATCTTTTTAGAATTTTTATAACTTTTACGGTTTTAAAGATATTTAGCAAAAACCTTGGTCCCGCCATCTTGACGTTTTTAAAAAAACGTTTCACATCTAAACGCAAAGTTTTTCTTAAATTATTTTCTGGTCAATATTTAGTACCTTTTTGGTACCAAATATTCGCTTTTCACAAATTTGTGCGTGTGACTCCGTCTGCTTGGAATAAGCATTTTTTTATTCCCCATACAAACTTTTATGCTTTTCTGGAAGTTCTGATGAATTAAAATATTTAGTACATATTTAGTACCTCTCAAATATCTGTTTAGATTTTTCATAACTTTTATGGTTTTAAAAATATTTTGCAAAAAGCTCCAAGCATCTTTGCGCCCTGTTAAAGTATGAAATCCGGAATAAAACCTATCCTATGTTTTTTTCAGGGTCTCAAACTATTTTCTTACCTAATTAAATTAATCATATTATAAAAAAAAATGTATGTTTTTTCTAAGTAGGTGTGTTAAATGTAACTATTTTGTTAGTTAAAATAATAATAACTTAGAGATTATATTAACAAAAGATCATTTTTCAGTATACATAATTATATGTATAGGTATTTCAGTCCGGTCAAAATGAACATCAGAATTATTATAATTGGTGTATTTATTAATAATAAACTGCCAAAAGTCACTAGCAATTCTATGTGTGCTAGAAAAGTTATTCCAAGTCATATTTTCAATTCTTAAAAAAATCGTATACACTAGATACGATTTTTTTATATTATTATTATTTTGATCGGTTAAAAAGATATTTCTTTTAGATAGATAACCCTTTATTGGAAAACAAGAGACAAAGTACAAAAACAACTAATAAACTAAAACAATACAAAAGCTATGTGTTACAATTGGCGGTCTTGTCGCTAATAGCGATCTCTTCCAAACAACCGTGCAGGGAGAGGAGAAAAGTTGAAATTCACATGGTATACAGTAATTGGAGTCATCCATAGAAAAATAGCAAAAACATCTACAAGTATAAAGACATAAGCCTTTTTTGGTTATTTACTTGGCAAACTTGATTATATCTACCTACTAATAGATGTATTATATTTATAAGGTAGGTATATTTTTAGTTTATTTAGTTTTATTTATACAACTTCAGGGCAATTTTAATCATAAATCCGATAATTTTTTTTACAAAAAAGGGAGGGAAATACAGGGGTTATTTTAACTCATTAAATCATATTCTATATATGAATTAAAATTATCCCTGTATTTCCCTCCCTTTATTGTAAAATAAAATATCGGATTCAGGATTAAAATTGCCCTGACAGAATTAGCTAAAATGTTTTCACATGTTGGTATTATTTAAGTTCGGTGACTATTCAATATTCTGGTGTTATGAGCTGGACTGATTATGGAGCTCTGACAGAACTACTGGAGCTCTCTATGATGACTGCTGATAGAATATTTGAATTATAGCTTGCATAATATTATCGTTTCTTTCCATTTCACATTTAATTCCACATGATGATTTTTATGCAATTTTTCTATGGAGTCAAATAACAGTATATTTCTTTTTAACCGACCAAAATAATATAAAAAACATCTAGTATCGTACACACTAGTAATTGAAAATATGACTTGGAATAAATTTTCTAGCACACATAGAATTGCTAGTGACTTTTGGCAGTTTATTATTAATAAATACACCAATTATAATAATTCTGATGTCCATTTTGACCGGACTGAAATACCTATACATATAATTATGTATACTGAAAAATGATCTTTTGTTAATATAATCTCTAAGTTATTATTATTTTAACTAACAAAATAGTTACATTTAACACACCTACTTAGAAAAAACATATATTTTTTTTAATATGATTAATTTAATTAGGTAAGAAAATAGTTTAGAGACCCTGAAAAAAACATAGGATAGGTTTTATTCCGGATTTCATACTTTAACAGGGCGCAAAGATGCTTGGAGCTTTTTGCTAAATATTTTTAAAACCATAAAAGTTATGAAAAATCTAAACAGATATTTGAGAGGTACTAAATATGTACTAAATATTTTAATTCATCAGAACTTCCAGAAAAGCATAAAAGTTTGTATGGGGAATAAAAAAATGCTTATTCCAAGCAGACGGAGTCACACGCACAAACTTGTGAAAGGCGAATATTTAGTACCAAAAAGGTACTAAATATTGACCAGAAAATAATTTAAGAAAAACTTTGCGTTTAGATGTGAAACGTTTTTTTAAAAACGTCAAGATGGCGGGACCAAGGTTTTTGCTAAATATCTTTAAAACCGTAAAAGTTATAAAAAATCTGAAAAGATATTTGAGAGGTACTAAATAGGTACTAAATATTTTAATTCATCAGAACTTCCAGAAAGCAGCGGATCAATTAGGTCCCGCCATCTTGACGTCAAGATGGCGGGACCAAGGTTTTTGCTGTGCCGCAGCTTTTCTGTTGAGGTACTAATTTTTTGATCGGAGGTACTAAATAGTACTAAATAGGTACTAAATATTGGTATATGTTTCATGCAAATCCAAGACTTGGTCCCGCCATCTTGACGCTCGTATAAAAACTACCCGTATTCCAAAGGTCAATCTGGACACTGGTTTAGGCTTTGCGTTAATAGTCACGTTAATATACATTAAAATGTAACTAAAGTTACCGCTAGAGATCGCTTTTAGCGATAAGACCCTTGTCGTTGATGACCCTTGTTGTTGATTGTAACACCCTTGTATACTATGTAACAATATTTTAAAGTTTTTGTTTTCATGTGGAGTTTCAATAAAGAGTACCGTAAAGTAAAGTTACCAAAATGGTAGATAAATTAATATACTACACCATTATATAATAATTACCAAGATATTATCTTGTTTGTATTCCAACCCGGATCGTATGTATAAATAGTTCAAAAAACCAAAACAAAAAGCCTAAAGTATGTCTGAGTCCTGAGACACGTACAAAAAACATTTGAAAATCATTACCTTGTTAATACTGTAGTTAAAATTGTGTCAGAGCCTTAACACACGCATATATCGCATGCTATGTAGATTGGGCTAACATTACCGGGGGTAGACTTCCTTTGTACCGGGGGTAGACTTCCTTTGCAGGAGGTCGTCTAGGTGGGTACCCCAACAGTGCCAGTTATTCTACCGCCTGAACAGTGATGTGCAAACATTACTGTGCTCCGGTAGGAGGGCACTGTAGCTAGTGAAATTACTGGGCTAAAGAGTCTTAACATCTTATGACTCTTGAGTAAGAAGCGTTGGTGCAGTGCTCCTAGAATTTCACATAATTGTGAAATCCTAAGTAGCACTGTACTGATTATGGGCAGCCGTTATCTCTTAACATCAGGAGAGCGTCTTGCTAGTCTTCTACTTCACCACATAAAAAAAAATGTTCTTTTTATTTGAGACTTCCTGTGTAGATTTTTTCATAGGTATAGCACACAGCGGGAACCAATTTTATTTTATACAATGTAATTTATTGTTTCAGATAGTAGATCGATACGTGCCATCAGTGATTTTGCCAGTGGAGTACTATTGTCTCATATTCCTTATACCCCTGATCATACTCTCCCAGGTCAGGTACCTAAAGTTCCTGGCTATATTCTCTCTGCTTGCTAATGTTCTACTGGTCGCCGTTTATGCTGTTTGCCTGTACTATATATTTGGAGATGAAATCAACTTCACTAATAAAATAGCTGTTGGAGATCCGGGGAGATATCCGGCGTTTATATCGTGAGTATAACGTGACATACTCGTATATATTTTTTAAATCTTCTTTTTTTTATTCCTTACTAGCTTACGCTCGCGGCTTTGCCCGCGTTACAAAATCCTTTCTTAGCAAAGGTCTACGTCATAAAACCTATCTGTGTTCCAAATCTCAACTCAATCCGTTTAGTGGTTTGGACTGTACGTTGATAGATCAGTCAGTCAGCCACTCTTTCCTTTTATATATTTAGGATTGATGACTCATATCAATATCTTTCTGAATTATAAGCCGAAATATAACTACATATATTTGAGATAAATTTTGATCAAGCTAGATCGCAAAACAATGATAAATTTTTAAAACGAATATTAAAATTACTCTAGTGACAATGGGTCGGTCATATTATTTACCTCAGAATCAATAACCGTGGAGTGGAGATCGCGTCTCAGCAAATGTAGTGTAGGGCGCCTTGGGCGAGATAGAGCGATGATATCCGAAAGGTCGCGGGGAGTGTTTGGAGGAGGAAGACGGAGGTCCGAGTTGAGTGGCGTGCCATAAGAGAGGCCTATATCCAGCAGTGGAAAAACGTAGGCTGATGATGATAAAAAAAATATAATACACATAAACATACACCTATCAGGAAAAAAGCTTCACTTTTTAACCTCTAGTGCAAATTGCAAAAAAATAACTCCATTAACGAATGTAATAGGTATATTTACAACAGGTTTATTTGATAACAGTGTCTGTTATTACATCGAAACCGGTTTGAAATATCTCGAACAAATTGAGGAAGATTAATACACGTGTGGAGTATTTTACAGTATACGTATAATTTATGATTAATTATCATTTTTATAAACTGTGATCGTTAAGCATTTTTTATTGTTAAGGGAAAATTTGTAAATACATCTTTTTTTTCTTGCCTTATGCATACTTTGAATCTACTTTGAACAATTTGTCAGTAAAATAAGGAGAAAAATTAAAAATATTAGGTTTTCGGATGAAGCAGATATATATCGAATTGAAAAAGATAATATTAAACTGACGTCAAGCTCGCTCTTAATTAGCCAGGTTGAGACGCATGTTAATAAATAAATAAATATTTCAGGACGTTTCACACAGCGCCACCTAACCCCAAACTAAGCAACTTAATGCTTGTATTATGGTGGTTAGGATAACGGATATAATACTTTTTTTTTTTTTTTTGTTAACGCCGGGAAAAAATGCATTACGCATACCCTCCCATCGAGGGAATGGGAGGGTTATGTGGGACTCCCGTGCATGACAGCTGCACGGTTTACCCACTAAAACGACCCGGCGGCACTCCCGCATCGTCTAAGTGACGGAGGACTGGGAATCGGCAGAGCCTTGGCATCCAGTCCCCCGTCGACGACCGCCCGTCTTTATAAAGATGGGCCCTTCACGCCCCTCTCAACGAGGAGGGGCCCGGGAACGGTCCCGAGTGCTCGGCCGTTCCCACCGACGGTGGTGGTGAATTGTGCAATGCGGATGAAGGCGCCCTCACGCCAATCATCCGCTATTCACCACCGGGGGGCTGGCGTTGGCTCACGTAGAGCCGCCTTCTCCAGCCCCTTCTCCTGCGGAGCGGTTCTGCGAGGGGGCCATGCTGCCTCGTACGCTCCGCAGTCTCCTTTTGCGACATCACGTCCTCGCAAAAGGAGGCAACCGCGGCCCAGGCCTCCTCACTCCCCAGCATGGCTGAGATCACGCTGGGGAGCGAGAGGTCCGGTCCGACCACTGAGGTCAGACCCTGGCGAAGCTCGGCCCACGACGGGCACACCTCGAGGGTGTGCTGGGCCGAGTCCTCCGTCGCGCCACAATGGGGGCATGACGGCGTCTCCCTTACCCCAATCTGGTGCAGGAACGTCCCAAAGCTGCCGTGCCCGGACAGAACCTGCACCAGCCGGTAGGAAAGGAAGCCGTGGGAGCGCTCGCGCCATCCCTCCAGGACCGGCCTGAGCGCGTCCAACGTCCGGCGCCCATAAGTGGCGCTGGCGGCATCATCCTTCCACTGGCGGAGGATGAATTCCTCCGCCTCCTTACGGACCGCCTCCCGCTCTTCCTGCGCAGGGGTTTCTCCGCGTGCCCTGCGCTCCGCCGTCCACTGGTACACCCTGGTGAGCACCTGCGCCTCGAGCTCCCAGGGCGGGGTGCCAGCCAGGGCGCACACCGCCGGAAAGCTTACCGCGCGGTAAGCTCTCACCATCCGCTGTGCAATGACCCTTTGGGGTCTGCGGATGGCGGTGGAGACGGCGCTCATCGGCCTCGAGAGGCAGTCCGACCAGATCGGGGCCCCATAAAGGGCCATGCTTTTGAGTATGCCGGCGTACAAGCGCCGGCACCGCATCTTGGGCCCCCCCAAGTTTGGCAGAAGCCGAGAGAGGGAGCCAGCGAAGCTGACGAGGCGCTTCGACATTTCCTTAAAATGTGTGCCGAAGCGCCACCCGCTGTCGATGGTAAGGCCCAGATATTTTATCTGAGCCTTCACTTCAATTCTGACGCCCTCCACTATGATGTGGGCATCAGTGGGAATGCGCCGCCGAGGCCCCCGAAAATAAACGGCCTCGGTCTTGTGCAATGCCACGTCCAATCCTAGGCGGCGGATCCTTCCAGCGATCAATGATCCGCCCGCCGAGGCCAACCTGGCCGCCTCTCCAAAGTCTCTCCCCCGGGCAGTGAGGAGAGTGTCATCGGCGTAGCAAATGACACTCGTGCCACGGAGGAGAGCTCCCCGCAGGAGCCAGTTGAAACCGACATTCCACAGGAGTGGGCCGAGGACAGACCCCTGTGGAACCCCGGTCTCAGAGCCATAGCGCCGCACGCACCCTGCCCTGTCCGCGAGTAGGACCGCACGATCCGACAAATAACTGCCGAGCAGTCTCCGCATGTATTAAGGCACTCCGTGAAACCGGAGTGCCTCCAAAATCGTCGAGTGGGGGACGGAGTTAAAAGCATTGGCTATGTCGAATGACACAGCCAGCACTCCCCCCCCCCCCCCCGCCTCCACAGCATCCGTTACCTGCCCCTTGAGTCGGGCCAGGGCATCTATTGTGGACCGGCCACCCCGAAAACCAAACTGGGCGTCGGAGAGGTCCGGCCCCACCTCCCGGAGGTGGCGGTTTAGTCGGGCGGCGACAACGGCTTCGAAAAGCTTACCGACCTCATCTAGTAAAACGATGGGCCGGTAAGCTGAAGGCGAGGTCCACCGGGCGCCCCGCCTTGCGAAGGAGGCACAGCTGCCCCTCCTTCCATGTTTTCGGGTACCTCCCAGCCGTGAAACACGCACTGAAGAGGTCTCGAATTCGTTCCTCCATCTGCGAGGTAGCAATTGCCAACACTCGTGCAGGAACACCGTCAGGCCCAGGGGCCGTCTTTTTGCCGCGGAGACGGAGTCTCGCGACACCGAACTCCACCGGCGAGACTGGAGGGATCTCCTCGTCCAGAACCACCTCTCGCGGGGGGTCCATCACTGGAGGGGTGAACTCGGTCCGGGGAGGAAAAAGGGAGCGAACCACCCCGTCCAGTGCAGACGGCTCAAGGGTCTCCGCCACAGGGGGACCACTGGGACGGAGCTTGTTCCGCGCCGCCTTATAGGGCCGGCCAAATGGGTCTTTGTTCAGCCCCTCGAGCATCTCAGCCCTCGCCGAGATGACCGCGGCTGATATGGCCGCTTTGAGGTCCTCCTTTGCCTCCACGTATAGCGCGTAGAGGCAGTCTTCATTGGCCAGATCCCCCGGTCTGAGCCGACGGCTCCGCGTGAACTCCCTCCTCTTTGCCACACAGGCCGATCGGAGGTCCGCCAAATCCTCCGACCACCAGTAAATGGCACGACGAGGGGGTGGACGGCGGGACCGAGGCATGCTTGAGTTGCACACCTCGGTCAGGGACCTCCTGAGCTGCACCGCCGCAGCGTCCACGTCCAAGTCCTCACCAGGGGGCGCCAGCCAGTCCTGGAGGAAAGCCGCCTCTTCAGCCATCTCATATTAAAAAATGAAATATATGTAGATTCTTAGTAATATAGAAAATAGAGGTAAATCTACCTTTGAAAGAAGAACATTAAAAAGAAAAAGATTCCGAAGAATGCTTTTCCTCCTTTTCATTACATATAATGTGAGAGACTGAATGTAGGATTTTGGTGCGATATATAACTTCATGTAGCATAAAAAAACGTTGTTCTAGAGACTAGAGGTATGTGTACTATAGTTAGAACAATTTTAATTTACTGTTAAATATATTTTCTCATCGCTCCCAGATAAATTTTGTTTTGCCTAGATGTCCAATTTTCAAATGTTTTTCTACTAGTTTATTCAGTGTCACTTCTTAATCTAAAACTTTAATATTATTATGATGTCCAGATAGTTGTGGAAAAATCAACGATAGAGTTTTGTTAAGATTACAATGTAAAGAAAAACAAACAAAGTCTGACTTAAGCCCATTACACACGACGCTATACTATACCTTACTGGGGGTAGACTTCCTTTGCAGGAGGTCGTCTAGGTGGGTACCCCAACAGTGCCAGTTATTCTTCCGCCTGAGCAGTGATGTGCAAACATTACTGTGCTCCGGTAGGAGGGCACTGTAGCTAGTGAAATTACTGGGCTAAAGAGTCTTAACATCTTATGACTCTTGAGTAAGAAGCGTTGGTGCAGTGCACCTAGAATTGCACATCATTGTGAAATTCTGGGTGGCACTGTACTGATTATGGGCAGCGTTATCTCTTAACATCAGGAGAGCGTCTTGCTCGTCTTCTTACTTCTCCACATAAAAAAAAAAAAAAAAACCTTGCTATATGACTCCTGGTACCATATAGCATCGCATAGTAAGGCCTTGATATACCTCGCTATACCTTGCTATATTATTTTTAGTGATGGCCAGGTAACTGATCGGAACTATATTTTTTAATAGTTCATTCTTAGTGATTGAATCTTGAGTAGATCATTGAAATCAAATCAAGTGACTTTATTAACATTACTTTTTCATATTTACAAACGTACTCAAATATTTGGAATAACTTGTCAACAATTTCTTTGAGAGCGTTTAGAATAGGTATATCAATACAAAAATATAAAAAATATATATGATTTAAAAATGAAAACGGACAAGTGCAATTTGGCGTTGCCATATACTTGTTTGGAAAAATGTTATTAACATAATATATAACGAATAAATACGTATTTTAATAGTTTAGGTACCAGGTACCTATCTGTTTTTTTATCCCACACAATAATGATAATTATTAAAGTTTCATTAATGTAAAGTGAAAATTACTCATAAAATAATTATTATATACTTTTTTTCGTGTTTTTTTTAAGATATGTTAGCTATACTTTAACTGTTCTATAACCTTCACGGAGTTCACGTTGCTACCTTACGGCTTCATTATCGGATCAATTCAATGTTACCAAAATATAGCATTATCACCAGTCTTACTTACCTAATAAGTGTATGCACAATTTCCACGTTGTGCCTCCTGCGATGAATGATATAAGTGAAAACCGTTGTTTAAAAGAAATACAAGTGTTAAAATATACAATAATTAACTGCTTTTAAAAATCGTCATAAATAAGTGATAAAACTAACCAACTTATTTTTATGTAATCGAAATTAATAAGAGAAATAATCTGAAATCTTATTATCTTACTTTTCTGTACATAATTAATAGTAACAGGCACTCATAAGTCGAATATTTTTATATCAAAACTTATAAAATGATAATGTATGTTATTAATATTACCACCGATTTATTTTACGGTGACTGTGTAAAACTTTATCAGGATTTTGGATAAGCGTGATTGCCTGTACATAGGCGCATGTGTGTTTACGTACATAGGCATGCAAGTGACTCACATATCCTATCTAAGCAGAAAACGAACGCAGTCTAACTGGAAGAAATTCAAAGTGGTTCATAATGCGAGCAGGTGATCGAGTTTGCGTATCCAAATCATTTCTCCTGTTCGAAATCAAATTACATTCGTACGTTTGCTTCACTAGACGTATTAATTTCATGTGGTTATCTGCTATTTATATCTTTTGCATCTATGCAGGACTTGTACTGTACATCTTTATATCCGAAAAATTGGACTGTATTGTTTATGCTTGCGCTAGCAAGCAGCATTCGAGAATTCTGAAAAGAAAACGTCTTATATATTTTTCGCTTTATTTCTCTCTTCTCTCTTGATTTTAATGTGGTTTTGGTCTTCAAAATGAGTTTTTTTTTTTTATAAACAAGCCAATCAAAACTAACCAACCGTCAGGTTTTGGAGATTTTGTTGCTATACAGAAAATCACGACAACGGGGTCTATTTTATTTCTCCTTCCTATACACTTTCATATATGCACACTCGTTAAAGGTACATACCACTTTTCATCATTTAAAAGCTAGTTCCTTGTTAATATTTTTTAGGAAGTAGGTACCAGGCACCAGGAGTACCAGGAGTAGGAACGGAGATTCAATCACTTTGATTGCATATAAGTTCCAATGATTCCCCAACACTACTTAAACAAATGAATTTGACAATGTATTCTACATAAAGTATGTTTCTTTTTTTCCTAGATTTTGGTTTCCTTCAAATCTGCTCCTGGTAAACTTAAAAAAAATTACGTTTCAAAATTCGTCAAAAAATCCAGAAAATTTTATTTTAAATTAACATCGTTTACTAAAAGTATGACTTACTTTAATCAAATAAGATCAATTCATGTTGGATTTGACCGACTTTATCACAGGATTCTCGACTACATCGGTCAAATAGCATAGGTAAAGAAGCTCATTGTCATCCGGAAAATCAAAGGAAAGCGGACTCAGGTCGTAGTCCGATGCGTTGGTCAGATCAGATCCGCACCACCCTTGAAGTTGCTGTTGTCCTGTTGTCTTTTGGCTCCTGGCTATGAAAATCGCATCCAACCAACCCAGATAGCGATCTATCATCAGATATCAAATCCTCCAAAGGGCCATGACTCCCAGTAATAGGCAATATGACAAGGACAAGAAGAACTCCAAACGTTCAGTTTCCTAGTAAAAATGTCTAAACAAACTATAAAATAATGATTTGTTTTTTTTTTTCTCTTTAGAGGTACCTACAAAACCCTTGAAACAATGTGTTTGCATTATTACAGATTTAACTGACAATCACTTTTGTAAAAAAAAACCATGGCAACCTCCTGGTATGTATTTTTAAAAAAATTGTTTTACACATCCTGTATAAGACTCAAAATTGACATTGTCAACAGACATGTTGCTGTAAAACCATACAATTTGGCAAATCCCATATGAACTAGATTAAAAAAAAATGCGTAGCCATTTTGTAACATGACTTAGCCGGTTAAGCGAAAGTCTACTGCAAGGTATTCAAAGGTCTAAGTTATTCGGACAAATAATCATTATGCATAAAACGAGCTCCTATTACAAGTAAATAGGAGGTGAAATTTAAAATACACATTAAATTACTTTGTTTCGTAATGCTAACAAAAAGACCTGCAAACACAAGAAAATATTTAATAAATATAAAAAAACATTTTTTTCTAATTTGTTACACAGCGGTTAAACATTTGCTACTATTTAGTTTAATATATCCCGTAGGTAATAGGAGTTTGTTTTTTTTGTCTCGGTAATACAAATCGGCTTAGTCATTTTATCACCTAGTCAAAATGAAAAATGGCGGATTCTACACATCAACTGTAAAATATAGCGCGATATAGCGCTATATGTCATTTATAGCTACGTGTGTGACGGATGCCGATTTGTACTGAAGCTATGCCGCGCTATAAGAAGCTATATAGCGCTTTATAGCGACGTGTGTAATGGGCTTTATTATTATGTAGCGACAACCGAAAACCTTTCACAAATATTTTAATAACAAGGAAATTGATAATTCTTTCATTACGATATAATATCTAAAAAGTAGCTATATACCTGGTATGGTTTGATATGGTACTTGTATGGTATAGAGTTAAGCAAAATTTGTAAAATAGTGTAAAATCCTTTACGCAATAAAGCAAGCATGATTGACTAACTGCATTTTTTTAATGTAAAGAATTAAGTAGACGAGCAAGACATACTTCTGATGGTAAGAGATAACGCTGCCCATAATCATTACAATGCTACCCAAGATTTCAAAATGTAAAATTATAATTGCACTGCACCAACTCACTCAAGAGTCATAAGAAGTTAAGACCCTGTAATTTTACTTAAAAACAGTACAGTAACAAAGTATCTTAGAACAGCTCGGTTTACTAGCTCAGCACCAAGACGCGGATATATTTCATGAAAATATGTCCAAATGTTATTATTGTATATTAGAATACTTATGTAAGCAATAGTAGGATTGTATCTGTAAGTTACTGTTAGTAAATAAATAAAAAATAAAGGAGCTGAAATCGTTGGAAAATTTTCTTTACTTTATCAAAACCGTCTTTCCTTCACAGTCAACACAAGTTAAATTTAATTTCACGATCCGTGATATTAACCACCTTTAACTTAAAACTATTCGCGATTCAAACACCTAACATGACGTCTTTTTCTAATATTAGAATGGCAATGAACCCTAGCATTATAATAAATATTCTCTTCCTTAAATACTTAATCATAATCTTTATCTTGAAATCTACATCTTATTTATTTATATGATATTATTAATCATGTACAAAGATAAAGTTATTTCATCCGAGGATAAAGTGGAAATGAGTAAAACAAAGCGGTACGCCTAACGCCTAGTGGAAAAAATAAAGCAAGCTTCCACGGCCGAAGCCTACCACCAGTACAGGGAGTAGAAAAACCGCACATAACTAACTAGCTTACGCTCGCGGTTTTCCCCGCGTGCAAAATCCTTTCTTAGCGGAGGTCTACGTCATAAAATCTAACTATGTTTCAAATTTCAACTAAATCCGTTCAGCGGTTTAGGCTGTGCGTTGATAGATCAGTCAATCAGTCACTCTTTCCTTTTACATATTTAGATTACAGTTATAGGTGCGCGCCTAGGATTCGAACTCAATAATCCACAAGGGAATTAAATTAAAAATTAAAAAAAAACCCCAACGCAACGATTTCAAAATTCGCCATTTTGTGGTGGCGGCCATCTTGAATTTCAAATTTATCCTAATGTATGTATTTTACTAGTCAAGCCCTTTCATTTGATACCCATATTGACGGGGTCGTGGAAGAAAAAAGTAATCCGCCATTTTGTAGCGGCGGCCATTTTGAATCGATTTCCACCAAACATAGCTAAGAACACTCTCAACTAACTCTACTTTCAAACAAAAAAAACTAAATCAAAATCCGTTCAACCGTTCGGGAGCTACGATGCCACAGACAGACACACACACACACAGACAGACAGACACATCAAACTTATAACACCCCGTCGTTTTTGCGTCGGGGGTTAAAAATCTCTACATAAACCCCACAGCAAAATGTAGTAAATACGCTGACTCTAATAATATTTTATTTACAGGACAGTAATCTTCGCAATGGAAGGCATAGGCGTGGTGATGCCGGTGGAAAACGCCATGAAGAAGCCGCAGAATTTCCTCGGCTGCCCCAGTGTTCTGGTCGTGGCCATGGGAGCTATCGTCTTCCTCTATGGGACTTTGGGACTTTTCGGCTACTTCCGATACGGCGATGTTTTGCGAGGATCTATCACTTTGAACCTGCCTATTGATGATGTGTGAGTACTAAGATTTTTTTTTATTCAAAGATGTAAGAATACGAGCAAGACGCTTTCCTAATGGTAAGAGATGACGCTGCCCATATATAATTAGTACAGTGCTACCCAGGATTTTACAAAGACATAAATTCTGTGTGCAATGTGCCAATGTAAATTAATTCTTACTTAAGAGTCTTCAGCCCAGTAATTTCACTAGCTACAGTTGCCTCCTACCGAACCACAGTAATTTATGCACATCACTGCTCAGGCGGTAGAATAACTAGCACTGAGTACTATGATCTTCCATTTACCAAGAGTTGTAGTAATACTAACACTTCTATTGTTCATAACTATTTCTTATATTTTGTTATGCAATAAAGAGTCATTCTATTTTAACTTTAATGATATACGATTGATCTGAAATAAAAAAAATCGGATGAAATCATGGTTGTTTGGAAGAGATCGCTGTTAACGATAAAACCTCCAGTTGTAACACTTCTATTATTTATAAACTTTTGTCATAGTTCAAGCTCTGGATATTTTGTGATGTTACAATAAAGAGTTTTCATTCTTTCATTCATGAAAATAAAAATAGTCTCAACAATTTTGGAAGGTCACAGGAAAACGTTGTAACCTCATAAAGTTTGGGCTTATTACATAATTTTCAAGTATCTCTGATACTAGATTAAATTTCAGGCCACGCTTCATAAAAATGCCTTTAGATGATAAAATCATAAGCCTCTGAAGCCTTATAAATATCTCAACAAAAGATTATCATGTATTTACTAAGCCTATATAATTAACATAGAAATGAGCCTTGAATTAACGTTTATATTAATATAGCTTGAAATAAACATCATACTGCGGATAGATGATAAGAGAAAATAGCAAAACATTTGGATTATAGTCGCCTAAAGAGAATGTCCTGGTCACCCACCGTTTGTAAAAAAATGTTATTGGAATAAATCATTTTCAGAAATAATAAATAAGACAGAAGAAGAACTAGGAATACGGAAGCCTTAAAAGAAGTTCTTGATCATTTATAATCTCAAGTTTACCAACATGACTACCATCTAAACACTCACGTATACATATCCGAGTCCGCCATTGTCATGCCTCATTTATTTTTGGAGTGTCATTAGCCCCTTCATATACACATATTATTATAGGCACCTATTTTTTTTTTATTTATACTGAATGCTTTATTTTTCTTTTTATTAAATACGCTCATGCGCTCTGCGGCCGTAGCATCAGCATGACGTATGGGATCCCGACGAAACTTCAAGAGTAGAACTGTCATCCCATATATTGTACTTTTGTGAATGTATGGAATGATAGTTGACTTGACAGCAAGACTAGTCTACGCAGCGTCTGTGCTTGAGGGGCTGTTATAATAATTTGTCTACGTTATTAGCTAAACCACTAGTTGGAGACAATAATGACAAAATTTGAAAATAATAAACTTGAGGTAAATTATTTACGGAAAAATGAGGAACATTCAATAATTATAGTAATCTGTGCAATTACATACATAGTAAGTAGATCTTTAGATATTTCAAAATTGCTACGAAAATATTATTTAATACACCCATGTACCTACTGCTGTAGTTTTACTTTTCAATAGAATTTATTCTTGAGTATATAAAGTATGGATGTTTTTCCTTCTTCTCGACTATTCAATGATACATTGCCGAAAATTGGTAAGAAGGTAGCATAGGCCCAGGAAACGCATAGTACAAAACAAGTGAAATTTTAAAAAAACTTTTTACGAACAAGCTTTTATTATTATTACCATAAAGTACTCGTCAAGACGAATCAAATGAGCCCAAACTCGATGGGGTTACGTCGTTTTATTACAGAGTTGCTATGACCACCTCCCAGCTCCATCATCAGATCAGCTCCATGTCATAATAATATTGCATTGTCATCCGATTTATGCATGCATGCAAAATTTCAGCTCAATCGGACACCGGGAAGTGGGTCACATTTAAGTTGCAAGATTTGATTACAGACAAACAGACAGACAACCACAGACAGATAGTTTTTTTTATAGAGTTTTATAAACAGACAACAGACAAGTCAAAGTAAATAAAAGCTTGTAATTATCATTTATTGCTCTTCTTTTGTTTGGTATGCACCCAGCTTTATAAATAGGGTACTAGCTAATTCTTATTTTTTGTTGCAGGCCAGCAGTATGCGCGAAAATCTTCATAGCTATATCAATATTTTTCACTTTCCCCCTACAGTTCTTTGTAGTTATAGACATATTCACTAAATACACGGAGCCTCATATTCCTGAGAAGTTTCGGACGATCACGCAATATGCTGCTAGGACCATTGGAGTTTGCTGCTGTGGTAGGTTTTTTACATATCATGGGTTAGTCTTAGTTAGTCTGAGGTGGCGTAGGATACGTGGAAAAATTTGGTGGAGGTCTTTGCCCAGCACTGGGACAGTTTAGACTAACTAAAAAAAAGGTTAGACTTGAACCACGATCACGCCTGTTCTTAAGCGATAAACGATGAGGCCACAGATGTTAGCAGACTAAACGTAAAAAGGGATAAACACCCCATCGTGCTGAAATACACTCATAATGACCGTTTGGCGACACGGTTTTAACTAATGGGTGGTAACTGACCACGGTCAAAGCGTACGAGCGCAGCAGTATAATTTGTCTTTTTTCTAGAACTTATTCGTATGACTGATACTCAAACAAAACATTTAGGGTCTCTACGTCATACTACGTAATGCTACATAAACCCATTATAATGATGGGACATAACTAACCTAACGTACGATTTTACTGACTGTGAACTCAATTTCTGGTTAGATCTGGTTTCACTAAAAAGTTTTTCACTAAAATATTGCGTGGCAACTTGATACAATTGTCGAAATGTTTGCATTATTAATATTTAGCTACATAATTCTGTAAGCCTGCAAATAGTGTAAAATGAAGCAATGAAATGGTGAAGTCTACGATATCACTGAAATTTGAAGACTCATAGATACTGTTCTGATTTCTATGTATTTAATGAATATAGACAAATTTATTATAACAATTCTAATGCGCAAGATTATAATAGATTAGATGGCGTGTACATATTATTATTTGGATTTTATAACACAAGCTATACAATATTTAGGTATATTTAAGGCAGAGTACTTTAATTACCCAGGGAATAAGTTGACAGCAAATAACGTAAGACTAGCTCTTACGTAAATTTTCCGGATGCTCAACATTTTTCTTAACTTACGTTATTACTGCATTAAATAAATAGTAACACTTCATTACGATAGTAAAAAAATATAACAAAGCATAAGTACTTTTCAACGCTTAAACGCAGATGAGATCACTGATTGTTTACCTTTATTTTTTGTTTCAACTCTTATTCCTTGTCACTGTAGTATGCAATAAAAATTTATTCCTATGCTAAATGGCTCTATTCTATTTTATAAGACTTGTCTAAATAACTAAATTCTGTTCTAAAAGTCTTTCTTCTCTTTAAAGTGGGGATAGGCATTGCTCTGCCAATGCTGGAACAGATCATCAACATCGTCGGAGCGTGCTTCTACTCCATCCTCGGGCTCGTCATTCCTGGCATCATCGAAACTGTCTTCAGATGGGAAGACCTCGGCCGCTTCAAATGGGTCCTTTGGAAAAACATCATCATCGTAGCATTTGGCCTAACAGCTCTCATTTCAGGATGCACTGTAACCATTATGGATATAATTGAAATACTGCATAAAAAGAACCAAGCATGAGCGAAATCTCAAGGTCTTAGCAATTATTATCAACTTACCAAAACAAAAGATAATGTTATAGGTGCCATTAGTGTGTTTGTATGTTTTTTGAGATGTGGAATTTTCATGCTAGGTAGATGTGGACATGAAAGGTAGCACAGTTTTAAAATATCAATAGACCTTAATAGTCATTCGAGGCTCGGAAAATTGAAGAACTTTTTAATCCGTAACCTAGTTTTGACCTTCATTTGCTACTATGTATTTTTTACACTATTTTTTATTCAACTAACCATAACAGAATATTGCGTTCAGTCTCTCTACGAACTTAGTTAATTATTGTAATACAACAGTGTAATACATACAGTGTGCACTTTTTTGTCCATATCTATACAAATTTTGCCGGTTTTGTTTTTGATAAAGGATGATTGTCATTTGTGTCTGTGCTATTGAAGTTTAACAACCTCGATCAAATACAATAAGTATTTTTCTGTAAATATATTTTATGTTTAATAAATTATACGTTAAATTAAAATTTTCGCATAACAAAATTCGCTTTTGTCTCACTTATATTATTTTGTGAAACATTAACAGTTGAAGTTTGGGTTTGTATACGATTTCTGTACCTTCGTTTTTGAATAATATATTGTTTTACACTGTTTTTCGGAAATACAACGTTTTTTTTTTTTTTTTTATACAACGAAGTAAGAAGACGAGCAAGACGCTCTCCTGATGGTAAGAGATAACGCTGCCCATAATTAGAACAATGCTACCCAGTGCACTGCCCCAACGCTTCCTACTTGAGAGTCATAAGATGTTAAGACTCCTCAGCCCAGTAATTAACAACGTGTCACAAAAAGGTGATAATGTGCTTTTAACCGCCTAAATTTCGCCGTTTAGGTGTAAAAAGGTAACAAACACACTTATCCATACTCTCATTTAACATTTTTGTAATATAGATGGTAGGTATTAATAATATTATTACCAACAATCAACCAACTAAACCAGCTCTTACGAGTATAATGATATACTTATCATAGTAAAGGTACCTAATCACAAAAGGTGTGAAAATTGTATTCATATTGACTCCTTTAGTTCCAGTCACGCATTTTGATTCAGATTTAAATTTATGCAAACCGAAGGATGCAAAACCTAATAATGTAAAAAAATCCGACTTATAGAATTTTCATTATACAATTCGGATAAACAGATTTTTGCAGCTTTTCGGTTTTGAGACCATTTTCAGTTAAGTTAAAAAAAAAACAAAAATTTTATAATTGGATAGATAGATAATAACTGGGTTTTTAAACCTACCCGATAACAGGTTAACCGGTTTGGCAACTCTATTCAGAATGGACCAAATAATACCATAAAATACCTAAACTATTCCATTAAGGCAGTATTATTAAGTTTAAAACATTAAATGCACGTGCAGTGTTATATTTACAATCGAACTTCTAAATTATATTATAATCTAAGAATAGGTAAGTTTATATCATTAATGTTTCAAGTTGTTTATGAGAATAAAATTAAAAATATTCGATACAAAATTTCTTTCATTTCATTTTCTGTAACACTCAAATTTTACAATGAATCTGAAATACTATTAAAATATTTCCTCCTCTTTATCTACCTCTATATTAGTTAACATTATGATAAAAGATAAAGGCTGTAAAATAATTAAAATGAGAGAGATACTTTACGTCAGAAGGTTCAGTTTAAGAGACGTTAGCGAATCACTAATTGCGACTCTTATGTATCTTTAATGGATATGAAATAATAACTAAGAATGACACCTGTAATGGCGTAAATTGTAGCATGTATTGTTGAGTTTACTATCAGTCTTTATTCAGCAACCGGTGAATTTGATAGTCTCAATTGCCAAAAATAGAATTGAATATTTATTTACAGTTTTAAAATACTGGTGATATAGTGTTATGGAAAAAGAAAATGGGAGTGCAAAGAAGGAAACGGTGGAAGACTACAATCCTTTTGAACACAGGAACATAGAGAAACCGACTTCGTAAGTACTTAAATATCTTCAATTCTCATTCTACGTATAAGAATCGGCAAAGCACATACGTGAACATACTATTTAAATTATGATTAATATCTGCAAAACTACCTCTAGAAGAGAGAAGATCGAGACAAAAAGTAGCCTATGTAGTCAGGTACCCAGTTTCGTCGCAATCGTTGCAGAGATTTTGCGTGAAAAAGAAGATATATACTCTTAGTATTATGGTTACATAATTTAGTCTCATACTCATAAATTCTGACCTTCAACATATCAGTAGGATAATGAGGGTTTTATCCTTTTTTATTCGCCTTTTATCGGTATATTCTGGGGCAATCTTCGGCTGCCTTGAACTTTGCTTAGGATAATCAGACGAGAATGTGGTCAAACGCTAGCCTTAAGTTAAAAAAGAATAGCGGAGTTCAAAAAGAAGCTTTCCAAATTGTGGCTGGATCACAGAGATCACATTTCTCCTATTTCTCTCGTAAACACTTATCTTCAAAACACTAAATACTTTAAATTCTGCCATTATAACAAGTTAAACACTTAAAGATACAGCCGTAATTAAGGAAGATACGAGAGTCAAAGTGACTTCTTCCGTTCTTTCTCACGGTAAACCTCTACAGTACTTGTATCTAAACTTCTAACATTATTTTAATTCTTATAAAACTATTTATATTATGTGTATTGTTTGTCATCATGCATTATCCTGAATTACAAAACAGGAATTGACAAAATATTAATTACAATGCTTTTTGGCACATCACTAGAGGAAATCTCCTTATTATTAGATTAGGAACTCTCTTCACGCATTTTCCCTTACACCCATATTCATGAATTTGTTTAGGGAAATAGTTCTTTCGGCCACATTCCTTACGTTTTTTTTAACCCAGAACAAATGCAACCCAGAACTAATACGTATCATCATCCTGCGCCAAGAGGTGCAAAATGGGACTCCTCCCCAAAGAATGAACACAAGGTAATCTATGGTATGCTTACTAAAAGCCTGGGGGTCTTCTTGTGCCATAATATTGGGACTGCGAACACGTCAAAGCACTTATGCTCACCAATGATTTTCCTCCCTAACATGTTATACTAATTCATGAATTCTCAAAATTTTCAGGGACATAAGATCATTAGCAAATCTTCTAAAAGCCTCCTTGGGGTCCGGCATCCTGGCTATGCCACTAGCCTTCGCTAACTCTGGATGGCTGGTCGGCTTGATAGGTACAGTGATTATTGCCTTCGTGTGCGGTCACTGCGTCCACATATTTGTAAGTAACCTTGAAACTTTGAAATAGTTATGATTTATGATATATATAAATGCCATTTTAGCAAAATGGCTCAATTTAGAAATTAGAGATAATATTAGCCACGCTATAACCTACCTATATTTTGGTTTTGACCTCTATGTTACATCATCAAAGACATGAAGGTCATAAGTCATTCCTAAAATGTTATTCTAATATTCATATTATTAATAAAATACATTATAATATGTTTAAATATTATATATAATAATATTATAAATATAATTATTATATAATTTAATTTAAAGACATCCTTCATAACCCAGAAATCATGCATGGTGTGGAATACTTAAAACTAATTAAAAATTTATCCTTGAGTCCCACACTACTCTTTAACAAGTCTAGAGCTTTGATTCTCTGGAATGATTATATATTTATAATTATCAAAATTAGTTAAGAAGTTTAAGAGGTACCTTTTTTTTTTTTATGTGATGAAGTAGAAGACGAGCAAGACGCTCTCCTGATGTTAAGAGATAACGCTGCCCATAATCAGTACAGTGCTACTTAGGATTTCATAATTATGTGAAATTCTAGAAGCACTGCACCAACGCTTCTTACTCAAGAGTCATAAGATGTTAATACTCTTCAGCCCAGTAATTTCACTAGCTACAGTGCCCTCCTACCGGAGCACAGTAATGTTTGCACATCACTGCTCAGGCGGTAGAATAACTAGCACTGTTGGGGTACCCACCTAGACGACCTCCTGCAAAGGAAGTCTACCCCCGGTGTACCTCTTTGCCTATTATTATATACTAGCTGCCCCCAGCGGGTTTAGCCCTGTACTGAAGCGTTATTCCAGGGTCTAAGCTATCTCTATACCAAATTTCAGTTCAATCGCGGGCCGAAGCGGGCGGCCCCGCTTAGGCGTGAAAGAGTAACAAACATACATCCAGACATCCATAATCCGTACATTCTCACAAACATTCACGTTTATAATATTAGTCAGATTTTTCTGAAGGTTGAAATAGATTTACAATTTACGGGAATTTTTGTTCTAAATTTTTTATATATATAATTCTACGTTGTATTTTTTTCAGTTTTAGAAAACATTACGATAAACTTAGGTATTTTAATTTAATTTTAATTATTTTTGCTTAGTTTATATTAGATATAAAATAGTGCCTTTCAAAAGTTACAAGTCCTTTTTGCTTATCGTGGCCTTTTTGCCTCAATTTGAAGTGAAACTAGTTTCGTCTGCATTTTTATTTGTTTTTAGTGATGTTATTTACCTCTTTCCTCGAATATTCTATCACGAACCTCGTAAAAATAAACACTAGGTATTCATTGCGATGTGTTAAGCGTGTGTATTTAATCGGTTTCAAAACAGGAGGTTATCAATTTGACATACGAGTATAATGTGTACCTAATATTGGTATTGGATTTAAGCATTTTTGACACTCCTTTAGGCAATTAATACTGTTAATTTTCTATTAAGCGCGACGAAGTGCGCGCGGGTCCGCTAGTTAATGTATAAAACTACAAAACAAATAAGAACGTGTAACAATATTTCTTATAATTTGGGATGCATTATTATTAGTGAAATCTTTAGCCTAATGGGCTAACTACTACTTGTCTTAACATCTTATGACTCTTAAGTAAGAAGCGTTTGTGCAGTGCTCCTAGAATTTCTCATTATTGTGAAATCCCAAGTAGCACTGTACTGATTCTTGGCAGCGTTATCTTTTAATATCAGGAGAGCGTCTTGCTCGTCTTCTACGTCATCACATAAAAAAAAATGCAATAAAGAGTTACTCTATATCGTCATCAGCCTGTGTTGTCCGTCTATTGAGCATAAGCATCTCCTACTATTTATGCCTAGTACCTATAATAATATCCTAGGCGAATCGCATCCGCCGCGGATGAGTGCTTCGGCGTAACCGCTGCCCCGGCATTATGGCGTCCCGCCGGAACAGCCCCAGGTTTTTAGTGGGTATCCCCGCCGCGCCTATCTTCGGCGGGGGAGTCCCACATACCACCCTACGCCCCCGTCGTGGGGTGATGATGCGTAACACATTTTTCATTGGTCAAAAAAAGGCGCATCTAGATCTTCCCTGCAATGTTTTCCATTCGCGTCACTTTTCTTAGTATTTTCCATATTTTTCAGGTAGAAACGTCACGTGGATGCTGTAAGCTGGAAAAGAAGCCTCTACTGGGCTATGCTGAAACATGCAGGTCGACATTCGCAAACGGACCAAAGTGTCTTCGCCCTTTTGCAAGCACAGCTTAGTAAGGTTCTATTTATTTTTGACTAGGCAATGTTGCTTACTTAATAGAAATCTTGACGACCAGATTCTATAACATATAGGTTCACCATAAACTATAGTAGTTGTGATTGTGATTTGACTCTGGTAAACTTGTGCTGTTAAATTATAAATCCATACATTACGTTTCTTTTTATAAGAAAATGTCGTCATATAATGTACATACGGAGGAAGTCTTCGTATCTTTTGCCTTACCATGCCTAGCAGAGGGTTGAAAGTTTCCCTTTGTAAAAAAAATTCCAAAACAATGGTATCTAATAATGTGTTTTATTTTTTAGTACAATAGCTGAGTTTTCATTGGCGTTCACATACATTGGTGTATGTTGTATATTCACCGTTCTTATAGCCGATTCCATAAAACAGGTATGTCCTTCTTATAATATCATATTATTATACAATTTGCAATATGTCATTAGATATGAGGTAAAATAAATGAGGAGAATAATGCCATTAACAAAAGTAAATAGGGATAAACCCAATCAGGGGAATAATGTCCTTAAGAAATGAAACAGACATTAAAAGGCGTATGCTATGGAATTTAGAATAGTTGTTAACTCAGGAAAATATACCTGCCCTTTCGTAAATCAGTAGCGATCTTATATATTTTAAACGATTATTTTGTAAATAAAATTTTCATAATAATATTATTTTTTCCAGCCATTTGACAGATACGTTTTATCGACAAGTCCACCAGTAGAGTACTACTGTTTAGTACTCCTAGTGCCACTATGCTTGATGGTTCAGATTAGGCACCTTAAGTGGCTAGCTCCGTTCTCTCTGATTGCAAACATTTTACTGGTTGCGACTTTTGCAATATGCCTGTATTACATATTTGGAGATTCCATTGATTTCACCGATAAGAGACTGGTTGGTGATCCGTCCAGATTTCCGGCTTATTTATCGTAAGTACCTTCTTATAATAATTGTAACATGGAGTCTACACCTAAGGCGCCGACATTGGTTTTCTCTTTTAGGACGTAAATGAAGAAAATTAGATAACCAAGCTAGTAGCATATCGATGGCTTTGGTGTATACAGTGTCATAGGCGGATCCAGCCGCCTTTAATTTTTAACCCCCGACGCAAAAACGACGGGGTGTTATAAGTTTGACGTGTCTGTCTGTCTGTCTGTCTGTCTGTGTGTGTGTGTGTGTGTGTGTGTGTGTGTGTGTGTGTGTATGTGTCTGTCTGTGGCATCGTAGCGCCCAAACGGATGAACGGATTTTGATTTAGTTTTTTTTGTTTGAAAGTAGAGTTAGTCGAGAGTGTTCTTAGCCATGTTTGGTGAAAATCGGTCCAAGATGGCCGCCGCTACAAAATGGCGGATTACTTTTTTCTTCCACGACCCCCTCAATATGGGTATCAAATGAAAGGGCTTAACGAGTAGAATACAGCCCACTATATAAAATTTAAAATCCAAGATGGCCGCCATCAAAAAATGGTGAATTACGTATTGCGTTGGGGGTTTTTTTAAATTTTTAATTTAATTCACTTGTAATATCTATGTTGACAACTGCTTTGCATTGAACCTACGTATGTAAATGGGTATTTTGTAATATTATTATGGTCCTATCTTAAATAGATCCTTATGATTATTAATATGACAAAATGTTATACATAACTATTGGATTCGCACAAGTACGCCTGCATCGGAAGAATATTATTTTACGATCTATTCTCAGACCTACCAAATAAACACAAAAAAAAACAGTCAAGACGCAGCAGCTTGACATCAAACACAGTCACAGTGCCACGATATTTTTTTCTAGATGTAACTATTATAATATGTACTGTTGTTGTTGTATTTGTGTGAACAATAAAGAGTTTTCTATTCTATTATAATAAGAAATATGCAACTGGAAAACAAAATACTTGGCTTAAATTCAAAATCGAAATGATGAAATTTTCCTTTATCTTTCAGGACAGTAATCTTTGCAATGGAAGGCATCGGCGTGGTGATGCCAGTAGAGAACACGATGAAGAAGCCTCAACATTTCCTCGGGTGTCCCAGCATTCTAGTTATTGCCATGACATTTATCATGATACTGTATACTGTGCTCGGTTTGTTTGGATACTTCAGATTTGGTGACGTTTTGAGAGGTTCTATCACTTTGAATCTACCTATCGATGATTTGTAAGTATTTAGTAACAATGTTAAGTTACAGAATCATTAAAAACTTTCGTGACGAGACTTATTATCTTTAGGAACTCGTACATAGTAGGATTACTTATAGCAGTGATTGTTTCATTTGCAACAATCTCTCGAACAGTACCTATGTATGTATGTACATTGATATAGGTTCAGAAATTCTCGTAAAGTAAATCAACCCCTTCTTATAGGGTAAAAGAAATATTATTTGAAATTTGTGTGGAGAAATCAAACTTCAGAAGAGGTAAACTAGTAATATTGTATATATTATGCAAATGTATGGATGTATTTATTTGTATTTGTTACTTCTACATGAGTCAAACAGCTGAACTAATTAAGCTGAAATTCGTATTAAATTATACTTCTATAGGCAGAATACACAATAAATATTTGTCTACGATATCGCCTGTGTAGGTATGCCTACTTTTATTTCTAAATTAACTTTTATGTTTCAGGCCTGCAGTTTGCGCGAAGTTCTTCATAGCAATATCCATCTTCCTGACTTACCCACTCCACTTTTTTGTGGTGATAGACACATTGACTAGGTTCCTCAACCCCTACATATCGGAGAGGTACAGAAATATCTCGCAGATATTTGTCAGGATTGCTGTCGTCTTGTTTTGTGGTACGTGTATCAATTATTATAAAGGCTTAATAATATTATTGGGGTATCTTTACTCTGACTACCCGAGGTCCCCGTATGGTAAGTGCTTACCGTCTTATAGATAGTAGCAATTTCTTCGCTTCAAGATGCAGATCCCCATTTTGGTAGGATAAATACAAGCCAGTTTAACTTTAGTAGACCATCAATAGATCATTATCTGTGTTCCAAGATAAATGAATATAAAAAGTTAGCATAAATATCAAATATCTAAATATCTCCGTGTGCAATTACTTGTATTTATCACGGGTATTATTAGCGTAATACAAAAAACAGCTAGATCTAACGTGTTTTAGCAATTTGTTGCATCAGATTTGCAACATTTTCTCAGTTCTATACTCTGTCATTACGAGTAGAAACATTTATTCTCGTATATCTTAATTTAGCGGATTCGGTACCACTAAATTTAGTTATAACCAGTTCAGACATCACACTTTCTACGTCTCAGTCACTCTGGTGCATCAGAAAGCATTGTATTTTATGATCTGTAAAAATTTCTGGCGAATAGCCAGTTACCTAGTAACACATTGGCGCTACAATGTAATCATTGGAGATTTTTAAAAACTGAACGAGCGGTCGATGCAGCACGTGATAGTAGGAATTATAGCGCATGGCTGGTGCAATACGTACAGTATGCCAGCTCCACTTGCGTGTGAAATTCTTATGACAAATAAAAGTTCTTTTTGGCCGAGAACTGCGGATGAATGTAAACATCCGTAGAGCGCGTGCTTAATGGTCGTGATTTCAGAACATTTTTAAAGAATTTTTATAACGTACATTGTACCTACATAGAATAAAATAAAACAGTAAATGAAATGAGATCCCACTCCAATGTATGGGACATTGCAGTGTGATTATATTATAGACAGCATTTAAAGATCACCAAGTATTTTATAACTACATATTTTTATTTATACTCGGTACTCAATAATTAATGGTCATGATTGTTGTTATGATATACCTACTTCTATAGGCGATAAGACAAGGTAACGAATCGTAGAACTTTACCCAAATCTTTAAATTCAATTTCCAGGAGCAATCGGCATAGCTCTGCCAATGTTGGAACAGATCATCAACATAGTAGGGGCACTCTTCTACTCCATGCTCGGTCTCATCATCCCAGGAATCATAGAGACTGTCTTCCGATGGAACGACCTGGGTAGATACAACTGGGTGCTGTGGAAAAATGTTCTAGTGGTTCTATTTGGTGTTGGCAGTTTGGTCTCTGGACTTACAGTTACTATAATGGATATTCGGAAAATATTGTTGCTGAATAAAGAATGATCACGTATTGTTTTGTTTTTATTTAGTGAACAATCCTAACGGAAAATTACGGCTATTTTAGTCTTTGGCTAAACATGGGAGATCTATAGATAGCGTCGCGAAGATGTAATTGGCCTAAAAGAATAGATCTCACAAACTACATAATTAGACAAATCCAAATCCATCCATACCTTTTAGGAAAAAATATCTTCTGTGTAAAATTATTGCAACATTAAATATAGTAGCGATATATTAAGATATCCGTAAAATCAGGATCAGAGTCAGTAAGTATAGTCAAAAATATTGAGTACACTGAACGATAACTTTTGCTCAAATGCAAAATTATAAACGTTATAAGCTGTTTATATAATAGAAACAAGAATATTTAGTACAAAATTTATTTTATTGTCTCTAGGTAATGCTTAAATTTACATTGAAATTTGTATGTAAAATATGTAATTCCTCCATTGTGTCTATATTAGTTTAACTTAAAAATAAAGGAGACAAAATTGTAAAGTAATTAAAATGAGAAACAATCTTATACGTCACACGGCACGGTTTAAGAGGCGTTACCAAATTACGTATATTTCGGCTTTTGTATCTTGGAATAATAGCTAGGAATGACACCTGTAATGGTGTAAATCGAAGCGAATATTGTTAAGTTTACTAGCAGTCTTTTATCAGCTACCGGTGAATTTGATAGTCTAAATTATAGAATTGAATATTTATTTAAACAGTTCTTGAATAGTGATAAGTTATAATGGAAAAAGAAAATGAAACAGAAAATAAGGAAACCGTGGAAGACTACAATCCTTTTGAACACAGAAATATAGCGAAACCGACTTCGTAAGTACTATCTATTTTTATATCTTATACCTAATATTATAAAAATTTAATGTTTGTTCCTTTGTAGGTGTGTGACTACTCCTATGTACCTCTTAATCTCCGACTCCGACTACTGATCCAATTTATATATTTTATTCACTAATAGATTGCTAAATTGTCTAAAAAAATTGCTATATATGACTATGTTTCATAATTAAAAAAAAACATGTTTTACGAAAACCTCAGTAATGTAGCATAAAGTGCAGAAAAAAGCCTATTTCATCGCGTGTGCTGTAAAAACTATTGATGATACATACATTATTTTATGTATCCCTTTCAGACCCACGGTGAAATTAAACGAGGTAGTATTAAACGAACTTGATATTCCTTATCTTTGGGGATCCGAGAAAATGAAAACTGAACATTTTCAGTGATACTATGGTGTTTTCATGGTTTTTCAGGGGGCGTACAATTGTATCAACGTGGGCCCTACCCATTTGCCGTCACAGTTGTGACGGTCACAATTGTGTCGATGTGGGCCCAACTCATTCAAAGTCTCAATTGTGACGGTCACAATTGTATCGACGTGGGCCATATTAATTACCTCTAATAATGGTAATTAATTTAAGTTATTGCATTTTCTTCAAATATTTATCATATATTGAGGTAAATTTAATTAAAATAACATGACAAGTATTAAACTTTGTATTACCAACTAAAACATATAATTATAAAAAACAAAAACTTTTGCTCAGTTTTACAAACTTTTGCTTAGCTAATTAATAAACTTTTTAATCAAATAAATGAAAATACTTTCTTATCTTAATGTAACATAATAGGAACATACAAATCACAAAAGAAGAATGAGATCATAATTCAGACTTTTCGTTTAACAATTATTGTGGAACTTAAAAAAACAATTTTGGTCCTTAGTTAAACATAAATATACGTCGCATTTTGAACACCTCGCTCGGGTTCTACTGGTGCAATCAGGCAACCTGCATTTTCGAGGAGCTTTCAACGTATCAAACATTGGCCAATGATTGTAGCCATCATATCTTTTGTCAGGTGTCGGCAGTACCGCAGGTTTGTACTCGGAACTAGTCGGTATCTCGGCTAATTCTAAATCATCGCGTGTCCTTTTCCTGGTCGGTTCACCTAACAAATACTCAACAACGGATAACCGAAATGCCAACAAGTCCATAATATCAGCTTTGCGCATATTAGCTTTACGTGCATCTTGTCTGTATTCGAACCAGGAGTTTACAATGGCCAGGTCAAAGAGATGAATTATGACCTTTACAGTCCACTTCTTGGTTTTGAACCAAGTTCTATAGTTTTCAATCATTTGGTCACACAAGTCTATGCCTCCCATATTGCTGTTGTAGTTGGCGACGATTGAAGGACAAGGAATGCTCTTGTAAGTCCGTGTTTTTTTGTCCCATCGACTTACAGTAGTGCTCGGTTCAGCTCCATGGATCGTGGAGGCCATCAAAACACTTTTATTATCTTTCCACTTGACCGTGCAAAGTTTCCCATCTGGACTACAAACTTCTTCCCACTCTCCTCGTTTCATCGCTTGATCCTTCTTGAATGTATACCAGCTAGTCTTGAATCTATTTGACATTATTGTACCAGTTCCATCGAAATTGCGTTTGATTAGTTCTTCCAGTAAACCAATCGTTGTAAAATAACGATCAAAATACAAACTTCCTCCTGGTAATGTTCTTGTCAAACGCAAAACAACTGCAGGACCTAAGCCAAATGACCTGTCTGGTAAGTCCGTGGTCGGGCCTTGGTAGATCTCAAAGTCCAGAGTCAATCCTTGTGGAGTGGTAACTAGGAAATTTTTCAATCCTACTGGTCTAGGCTTGTTTGCTACGTATTGTCTCTGTGAGCACCGACCGGTGAACGGTATCATCTGTTCATCTATGGAATAAGTTGAACTCTCGCGTGGTATTGCGTGGCAGCGGTCTCTAACCGCATCTATGACTGGTTGCACTTTCCACAATTTATTAGCAGACCGTTCATTTTCATCAACTCTGTTAGGATCGACCACATGCAGATTGACTCGTAGCATAAAAAAGCGCTCACGTGACATGGCATTAGCTATTGGATCATATCGAAATTTTTGATGCCAATACATTTTCATTCGAGGACATTTAATACAACTCATAATCCCGTGAACCCCAAAGAACTTTTTTATTTCATTTGGTGTACATTGTGGTTTCATTTGTTGGCCCTTTTCGGCCATGTAATATTGCGCAGTAGCGATAGCAAACATCTCAAACAGATCGGCAGTAAAATAATTTTCGAAGTACTCCGCAGGCAATTTGGGCTGTTCATTACATGAGCTATCTTGAGCATGATGAGTAGTCTTACCTCGAAATCTTTTCTTGGTCCATTTGCCGTCACTTTGATTGGGGGTCGGCCTCAAAGACGAGAGTGGAGCATCATCCTCGGAGGAGTAAGAATCTTCTACATCTTGCGTACAGGCCTCATCATCATCTTCATCAACATCTTCCAAGTCAGACTGTTCCAATAACGCCTCAATTCCATCGTCATTGAGGTTAAATAATGATGTGGCCATTACACGTACTAAGTAGTTGGGCCCGGAGTGATACAATTGTGACTATGAACTTCTGTGATACTTTTTCTTGAGAATTACCTAAAAATACAAACAAATTTATTCACTGTTACGTAAAACAGTTCACAATTAACAATAAAACACAATAATAACACAGCATTGACATAATTTTAACTTAATTTGAATTACTCACACGCAGCGCTACCCCAAACGACGACAACGGCGAAATGAACCCGTTTTTATTTGAATCTCGCGACGCTTGCTAGCTGTCTCGCTCACACCAATAGATAGAGCATATCCGTCACAATCGTGCGGCCGTGGGCCCGATCACTTACGCGTTGAAATACCGCCAAAATTTAACTTTAAACTAACGTCACAATTGTGTTGGGCTGGGCTGAAAGGGATATGTATTTGTATGTAGTATATAATTTATCATATTTTCAGGGACATTAGATCCTTAGCGAATCTTCTGAAAGCCTTCTTAGGATCAGGCATCCTGGCTATGCCGCTGGCTTTCTCTAACTCTGGATGGCTGGTCGGGGTGATAGGCACAGCGCTCATAGCCTTCGTATGTGGCCACTGCATTCAAATATTCGTAAGTAGTATATTCGTACTGGTGGTAGACTTCGGTGGTATACTTTAATATTATGTCTACACGTAACAGCCCGTTCACCCGGCGTCGTGTGTTTCTCTGCCGAATCGGTTTTTGAAGGATTCTATTATTCAACAGTATTTCAATGAATGAGTTCACACATGCATTCGGTTTTAAGACACGACAAAAAAACGAATCTTGCTGAATAGAAGTTGACATTTTGCGACTAGAAACCGATCCGGTCGTACTGCAAAATTTAAGATCTGATGAAGTGGTATAGCGCATTCAATACATGCGTTCATAAGATACATGCAGGGGTAGATTCGGATAATTCCCCAATCTTAATACCGTATACGTCTGTGGTGAGCCAAATACGAGGCTGTCGGATACGGTAATGCAAGATGTGCTATGTGAATACTACATTTGGATTAGTCCCTTAACATATAGCCGTTTTGTCTGAATTCGAAGTAGATATGGTTTTGTCACTATTTTTTAAAAGTTATTTACCATTTTTTTAAATATTCAACACATCTTTAAAATTTACATTACGTATTTCCTTGTACATAAACATCCAAGTCTCTCCTGTGCTTAAATAAAAATAAAAAAGTAAGATACGGTACAGGCGTCTCGCAAGTGGACCGCTCCAATTAGATTCATGCACACAATTTTACTTCGGTGGGATTCGACGCGGCAACCGACACTTTCCGACCCACCAGGCTCAAGTTTCGCTCCAACAATAATAGCGCAGACCGAATTTTCCCTTATTATTTTATTCTAAGCTCCTAAACTTTTTCTTCTTTGACTATTATTTTTTCTTCGGATCTTCAATATTCCAGATAGAAACGGCACGTGGTTGCTGTAAGTTGGATAAGAAGCCTCTAATGGGCTATGCTGAAACATGCAGGTCGACATTCGCAAACGGGCCAAAACGTCTGCGCTCTTTCGCTAATACAGCTTAGTAAGTTTCAATATCATATTTTTGTTAGTCCGTATCACACCCCGGCAGTCTGTGATGAGACTTTTCTTTGTGATCAGCAAGGCTATTCACTTATCCGTGAGGGAACCGAATCGAAGACCGAATCGATTTGATGTCAAAAATGTATGAAAAAAAAACGTAAGTAATCGATACGACTACATACGATGTCTTTCATACTATTATTATACATTTTTGACATATCAAATCGATTCGGTCTTCGATTCGGTTCCCTGGCGGAGTGCAGTGGGAGTGGCGGTGGCTACTTACAGATGAATGAGACTTGTCTGAGGTTCTTAAGTTATAACGCCTATTAATAGTCGCACATAGACATTTAATAGGTTATAAAGTCCTACGTAACACTGCACTAAGCTCATCCATAGACATAATAGTTATTTAGCTCGGTAATTTTTTTGGCCACTTTGTCCTTCTAACCGGCGCGGCATGGATTTCGGCAGCATAAGTGCATTTATTTTACTTATAAACGCTTTCTAAAGATGGAAAGACCAGGTCACTAACAGAGAGGAGGAATGGTACAAAATGGAGGTAGCCTATGGCCAGAAATGGATAGAAGAAAACTGAAAATGATGATATTTAATAATGACTTTTCTTTTCAGTACAATAGCTGAGTTTTCATTGGTGTTCTCATACTTAGGTGTATGTTGTATTTACACCTTTCTAATAGCTGATTCCATAAAACAAGTATGTAATTTTTTAATGAATCTCCAAATTATTATACTTTTGACCTATTTGCAATGGAACTTTCAATGCCTAGGTAGAATGTAGTTGCCATAGTAATGCTATTAAGACAATAATAATAAGAGGCAGAAAAATGGCGGACCTACATCGTAGGTTCTAAGAATTGTCAAGTGCTGGTCTTGCACTCCCACCGGTAGGTGAGTCCCACGGGAGAGTGCATAAACGCATGTCTCCTTGTTGTTAACAAGGGAAATTTTAAAAAATCTTTAAAAACCAGCTTTTATTATTACTGCCATCAAGACTCGTCAAGACGAATCAAATGAGCCCAAACTCGATGGGGTTGCGTCGTTTAATTACGGTGTTCCTATGGCCACCTTCCTGCTCCATCATTAGATCAGCTCTATGCCATAAAAATATTGTATTGTCATCCGATTTATACATCCATGCAAAATTTCAGCTCAATTGGATACCTGATTACAGACACACAGACAGACAGACAGACAGACAGACAGCCAACAGACAGGTGAAAGTAAATAAAAGCTTGTAAAAAAAACCCGCGCCTTATCGGAAATCAAAGGTAACCTCAATTCCTACGATTTAGATTTAGAAGAATAAGCCTACCTTTTTTCCCTTGAAAGAAGATAAAATCCGAATGGCAACATTAATAGTAAAAAAATGGGCGTAATGAGAACCTACGGGTTATGATATGGTACCTGGTCCATATGCATGGTATACGAGTAATACAGCTTGTTGATTAATTTCTGATTCCTATCTTTTCCAGCCATTTGACAGATACGTGCTATCGTCAAGTCCACCAGTACAGTACTACTGCTTAGTAATTCTAGTACCACTATGCTTGATGGTTCAGATTAGGCACCTCAAGTGGTTAGCTCCGACTTCTCTCATTGCGAACATTTTGTTGGTGGCGACTTTTGCAATATGCCTGTATTACATATTCGGTGATACCATTGACTTTACCAATAAAAAACTGGTTGGCGATCCTTCCAGATATCCAGTTTTTTTATCGTAAGTATCCATGTATAATGTATAATACTTCTACTATGAAATTACTCTACTTATATAAGGCGCCGCCATTGGCCATCCTTTTTTAGGAAACGAAAATGAATAATACGGAAACGGTACTGCTACGACACACATTGGCCCAACTCGCAGACCATGTAGCACCTAGACTGGTTTTATCAGTCACCAACGCCTAGTAAATCCAATAGACACTTGCTTAATGCAAAGGCCTTTGACGATGATTATGATTACTACTCGTATTTTTTATTCATTATAATATGCTAGCCTTTGACCACGGTCACACGTGATGCTAAACGACGATGCAGCTGTAGACGGTAGAAGACTAAACTTAGAAGGCAGGATAAATCACTCCCGTTTGATTAAGTTCTGTATTTTTCTGTCTAACTGACGGTAAAGATGCATTTGATAAGCTATCTAATATAATTTGCGTAAATTAGAATTATATTTTCAGGACAGTAATCTTTGCAATGGAAGGCATCGGTTTAGCGATACCGGTAGAGAACACGATGAAAAAGCCTGAACATTTCCTCGGGTGTCCCAGCATTCTTGTTTTTGCTGTGACATTTAATATGATGTTGTATGCTGTACTAGGGTTGTTTGGATACTTCAGGTTTGGCGACGATTTGAGAGGTTCTATCACATTGAATCTACCTATTGATGATTTGTAAGTATTTTACGAAACAATTATAAAACCTAAAAGTGAAAGTAGATTGAGTGTTTTTAATATACTGTTTATCTCTACATAATATCTTCAAATGGCCTACATGACCTGAGAAAGACTAGCAGAAACTAAAAGTGAAGGTCTTAGCTAGCGAGATCTAGCTTTAGAAACACAATCTTGTTGCATGATCTTGTTGGATCTTGTTCCATTTAAGAAGGGTATATACAAATTCTTAAAGGGCCGGCAACGCTCTGATAGTACCTTTAGTGTTGGAAGGGTCAATAGGCGGCGGTAACCACTCATCTGCTTGTTTGCTGCTCAATTTATATAAAAAAAGAAAGATTTTGTCCAGCAATTAATTAATATACTCGGACTCAGACTAAATATGATATTTTTATAATATGTATTTAAGTTTGAGATTTCTTATAAGTACATGTATTACATCGATACACGTTGAAAACTTTAAAAAATTTGACGCTTTCTTTATTTCCAGGCCCGCAGTACTCGCAAAGTTCTTTATAGCAATATCCATTTTTCTGACTTACCCGCTCCACTTCTTCGTTGTGCTTGATACGTTAACCAGGTTCCTCAACCCTTACATATCAGAGAAGTACAGAAATATCTCGCAGATATTTATCAGGATTGCTGTCGTCTTGTTTTGTGGTACGTGTACAAAAAATCATTACTAAGTTATAATTTGAGGTATTATAAACCAGTGTGTAACTCAGTGTGACTTGCTCCCTTGCCTTTGTGGTAGGAAAGTCAATTAAGCTTAATATACAGCACGTTTTCTTCTCCCAATCTATCATCGGTTATACACATCCATAGCGTTCTTATCCTCTTTCACACAGTTCATTAAAAACTTTTAGGGCGCCTGCCCTAAAAATTATTAGAAGGTTTTGTACTACCAATACTTTTCCAACGGGCCAATCGATGAGAAATTTATAATCTGAAACCCAGATGGATATTACAATAAACAAATATTAACCTTATATCTAATATTTATATATAATACTTTAAAATATTTTTTCAGGAGCAATTGGCATAGCCCTACCAATGTTAGAACAGATCATCAACATTGTAGGTGCACTTTTCTTCTCCATGCTCGGTCTCATCATCCCAGCAACCATAGAAACTGTCTTCCGATGGAACAACCTGGGTAGATGCAACTGGGTGCTGTGGAAAAATGTTCTAGTGGTTTTGTTTGGTGTTAGCAGCATGGTCTCAGGATTTATGGTCACGATTATGGATATTCGGAGAATATTATTAATTAATAAAGAATAACCATGTGTTTTATTATTATTGAGGCGCTCTGTACACATACAACTAGCATTGACAGGCATGAGCAACTTCAGGAGGTCGTCTAGGTGGGAACCCCAACAGTGCCAGTTATTCTACCGCCCGAGCAGTAATGTGCAAACAATACTGTGCCTCATTAGGAGGGCACTGTAGCTAGTGAAATTACTGGGCTAAAGAATCTTAACATCTTATGACTCTTGAGTAAGGAGTGTTGGTGCAGTGCACCTATAATTTAACATCAATGTAAAATCTTAGGTGGCACTGTACTGATATTATATATGGGCAGCATTATCTAACATCAGGAGAGCGTCTTGATCGTCCTCTTACTTCTTCGCATAAAAAAGCTGCACGAACTGTGTGAGCTGAATTATAAAAGCTGTTAAAAAAACAAGTCTCATTTAATTCCCTAAACTCTGACGGTAATTACTCGTATAAATCATTTATTTATCTTACACACGTGATTAAAAATGATGACTCATAAAATCAGAGTCTCTTTCAATACGAGACATCTACGCAGGAGACATTAGATATAAGTAGTACGGACGAAAAATACTACTAGTCTGAGTCAGCTGATAAAAGAAATGAAGCACTCATAGTAAGCCTATTAATATTTCCAAACACGTATATTATAGTCTAACACATAAAAAGAGTATCACATAGAGAGCCAAAATAACATCTCAAGTGTTGGTAGAGGCCATAGGCGATATTAACCACTTAGCTGCTTTTAGGGCACTGTAAAAAAAATACTGTGCGCGCCTTAGTAACAGGCTTCGGTGAATAGGTACCTACTTACTAAGTCATTAACGTAAGAATATCTCTTTTCATCAGGTGCATTGTAGAAAAACGTAGGCCAATTTAATTTTCAGTCCAAAAAATGTTTATGTTCAACCGTGAGCTTATAAGCGTGCATGTGAATAAACGAATGGGCATACTAGGCGTACTTCATTAGGTTTAAAACAAACTACTTCCATTTTTTTGTATTCCTTGATAAGTAGTAAGACGTTTCTCCAAATTGGCATTGATTGTTGCCATTGACCTCACATTATGGCAATAAGTCTGATGGGTGCCTTATCGTTAAAGGTAATTCGGTCACCGGACAAAAACGTGACTTCAATAAGTCCATTTATGAGAATACTATACAACTTACTACGTCTCGGACCAGTCCCACTTTTTATTAATATAATTGAAGCTCTGTATATTTTATCTTTAGTTAATTTGTAGAAATAAAAAAAATCACTTTTAATGAAAACTAATATACCTACAAAGCCGAACTTTGTTACATATTCGTAATAGAATTTTCTTCCAGCAAACTTTTGGTGAAACTCAAAATTATCACCTTCGAGGTTAGAAATGTATTATTGACAAATCAAAATTGCTCATATGTTTTAGGATTGTCAGTTGATCTACGTATAAAGATCTACTAGATCTATGGCTTCTCTAATCTAATCTCGAATAAAATGCAATTAGTGTCTTTCATGTCTCAAACGGCGCGTCTATAATATTAGCTTATCTAAATATAGGACAATTCGTTCATTGAGAAAATCTATACAATATTGAGTACTTAGTACTTATTGGCTATTTATTATACCTATGCCAAATGCGCATTTACAACTTTGTTGATGCTCAAGAGGTAAGTCTATTATGAAGTTAGAAGCACCTACTTTTTTGATATACCTAATTGAAAATGTAGACTAGCTTGGAAGTAACGTAGCAATAAATAAAAATATCAGCATACACAAAAATAAATGAAACTAACCTTTTTTTGACCCAGGAAAAATGCTTTACGCATCATCAGCCACGCTGGGGCTGCCTATGATTTGGTAGTAGTAATATACCGGGGGTAGACTTCCTTTGCAGGAGGCATTGTAAAATCCTAAGTAGCACTGTACTGATTATGGGCAGCGTACTGGTTATGGGTAGCTCTTAACATCAGGAGAGCGTCTTGCTGGTCTTCTACTACATCAAAAAAAATATACGTTAGAGCTGAGCGAAAGCTAGCGTAGAAGACTCTTCTCCGGCTTACCAACTGTAGTTTGCATTAGCGTCTGTCACATTTCTGCAGCAAAGCTCATAATAATCCCTTAAACACCTCGAGCGCACCTTATACCTTAAACACAGCGACGTGACGTTACCAAAACTAAACAATTACTTGCCAACTCGGATGTTTATCAGAATTAAAATGCGGATGTTAGACATTTGTTCCAAGATAAAATAAATGTTCTCGTTAAACAGCAAAATCAGCAACAAGCCGTTTACCCGCTGTACTGTAGCCTTCGTGTTATTCCAGGGTCTAAGCTCTCTATACCAAACTTCAGCTCAATCGGCCCACCCGTTTTGTGATAGATAACAAACATACATCCAGACCACCATATATTCTTACCACTTCTTTCTTCTTTTTTTTATTTTATTGTAAACTTTCGCGTTTATTGTTTCTGAATTGAAGACCGGGTGGTCTTCTCTGCCAAAATATAAAAAGATGATTGTATTTCATTCATGAACTCTCTTTGTTTTAATTCTATATTTTAAATTGTTGCCCTAAATAGGGGAAAAAAGGAGTAGGAATGAGTTTTGAATGCTATGAAGTTGCAAGACAAAGAGTGTAAGGCGCCATTAAATAAAAAGATTCATGAAATGAAATTCTCAATTTAGGTTTATAATTTAGAAGTAAATCATTTTCATGAAGCTATTATAATAGCCTTACTCTAATATTTGTAAAAATAAAAATATCAATTGACCTTATTTTCCCCCGTTATTATTTATTTGTTTACATAAATTCGCCTGAAATGATATTAAGAACATAAAATACCTATATTTCTTGGACTTTCCACCAAAACTTCTTAAAGTTAAAAATAAAATTGAACGGTCGTGTAAATTGCTTCCCATAATGTGTTTTCGGGTCGAAATAAAAAATTGGCAAGACTTTAAAAACACCGTGGGAGAAGAAACACTAAAAATAAACCAGCGTTTTGGTTCAACACCTTACAGACCCATTGTGGGGTGTTGTACGCCAAATATCATTCAAGATAGTCACGCTTTGCTACTATTAATACACGTAAAATTAGCGTGTCTCAGTGCCAAATTGTACATATTACATTACTGTGATCACTCTCTTACTGATTACTAACAAAGCTGAATGACTAACATTCAGTAGCGGATTCAATGGAGGGGCTAGGTGGTTCAATTCCCCTCCTAAAATACTTTATGTTGGACACGCAAACCGATGCGATGCGACGCAACCGATGCTAATGGTGAGCATCTACGGTCGCCAATAGACGTATGCAAGACCAGTGATGCCGATGCAATGCCGACAATTGCTGACGTATTGTCCGAAAAATAGGTGGGATAAACCCCTCTCTATCTTTACTGGAGATGATGCCCAAATATGGTCCATGACCATTCAGCGATACGGTTGTGTCCAGTGGGTGATAACTGGCTACAGCTTAAGCCCACGACCAGTATAACTAGTGGAAAACCGCACATAACCAATTATAGTCATTGGTAGAACTGGAATTCGAACTCGGTGATCCAGAATCGCATCTGCACTCTGCACCCATCAAAGTCTGCTCCACACTACATCTTGGCTTATTTGATTTAATCAGCCAAATATCATACTCCATCTTAGATAGAGATCCACAGAAGTTTCAACGCTAATAATAAAAACATTATCGCAAAAAAAAACCTAAAAAACCACGTTGCAATGAACTCTACTAATATACTAGTAATAATATTATCATATTGCGTCGATATGAAGCTCAACGAGCTTTCATTACATAACTCGTTGTATCGTAGACTGAAACATTCCGTTTATATTTAGATGCAACCTTGTCTCCTAGTTTTTATGTTTTTTCGTAGTATCTGTAATTCAGGTCGCAAAATACGTTCGCAGTGTTAAGGTAGGGTTTGTACTATGCAGTGTTTCTATCGTTCTGTGCAAAAATGGTGTCAAAGGGACTCCCAAATCACTACCTTTCCTGCGCTCCTAATGGTCACAGGTATGGGAAAAAATAATATGATAAATAATTGGGGTTTATACTCCAACAGAACAGGTTACCCTACTTATTACACTGTCAGAGTCAAATCACAATTTATAGGTTGTGTGGCTAACCTATATGTTGCAATATGATGGTCATGTTATTTTCTACGGTCACAATGCTTCTGGTGACAAAAATAAGAATATTAAATTTAATAAAAATATGAGCCTTAACTGCTTAGAACAACAAACGCAGTGCAAATGTAGCAAACCAAAGCGTTTCAACGATCTAATTAACATTGCGACTCTAATGAGCTGGCGTATCGCTTAACATCAATCTATCAATTAATTACGTACCTGTGTTCTATCATCATTTCATTTAAATAATAATCCCACTTAATAAGTGTTAATATAAATACCAAGTCAAGTAGGTAAGTGTCCATTGACGATTGATGCCAAAGTGTCCTCAGAGTAACATTCTTATATTTAGTTATAATATAAACTTCAAAATGATTGGGTAGTCAAGCGAACATTGCATGAGTCTCGGCCAGACCAAGATGTCGCGCGCACGTCACATCAAATTAAAAATAAAAAACCTGTAAACAAATAAAAATAACTAAAGTGATATCAAAGACAACAGTGCTTCAGATTTTATGGTTAATATTTGAAATAAATCTGTGATAATGTCTAATAGTTATAATATGAAGGAGTTCGGCTCTACGTAAGTTACTTTTATTTTATTATTTTATAACCCATTATTTATAAGACAATAATGACGTCAATTAAATGAAATATAGAGAAAAAATCATCAATACTATCGATTTAAAATTGTGTCTTAGTCAATTTAAAAAAATAGTTAAAATATTTGTCAAAACAAAACTGCAAAATGTTGGTAGGAAAGAGGGGGATAGGGGGGGTGGAGGGGGGAGAGGGGGGTTGTAGGTACCTACGTCATAACAACTGCAGTTATTATTTATTTATTACAAAGAATATTTTAATAGTCTTTATGTACGTGGCTTTTGCGGTTGTAAACTGTGTACTTAGTGATGTTTACACATGTTTATGTTCTCACGTGCAGTTTTTTTTATTTAGAAAAGGTTTCAAATAGCTACAGTAGGTACGCACCTGAATGGAATGTTGTCATTAGTTAGTTTTATTTATTTTATAGAAATTGATGATTTTATTTTATTATTTAGCACAACACTAGGACAAACTTTATGCTAAAATAGCATTTTCTACCAGTTGACCTGTAACTAGAAAAAATTGCAAGATAATGGGAGGAGTGCAGACAAATATCATGCACAATTATATTTAAAATTGTTTCTATTTTCGATTTTTTTATTTAACTTGAAATGTAGGATTTTAGTTCTGATTCTTAAAAATAACCGAGTGGAGCTCTACGTAGCCTAATAAAGAGCAATACGCCAGTTAATAAGGATGCGTTTCCACTAGCTTCTGGAGAAAAACGGGCTAAAATTGCCCAAACACAGTGCTTCAAATACCTGTAAATTTTTCACGAACTGTGATTAGTTAAGCCTAGCTTCTTTTTATTGTTCTCTAATATGTTGTCGTTTTTGTTGCATTCTGAGATATAAGACTGAAATCATCTATCAAATTGAACATTTTTTCCGTGTCTCCTAATAAATCACAAAAGATATGGTGGTAAGATTTCTGATACATAGTAAAAAGCCATGTGGCTAAAAGAAATTGAGATTTCTGATTGCGTATGTAACACGAAGACTGAATTTTAAACATTTTTACAAGACTATTTTTAAATCTTGAAAGATACATTTCTTTGAGTGTAGGTTGGAAAGAAAACATAGATAATTTCATGCAGTACGTAAAATAGACGTACCTAACCAATTATTTTAAAGAGAATTTCCGAATAATACGAATGCAACAGAAAAACCATGAAATACGAGTTTTAGTATTTTTAATTAACCAATATAGAGGTATAAATCCAACTTTTATAATAAGAGTTAAAGTTTGAAATAACGTGAATAACCATAGTACGCACTGTTTTCCGTAGCACTCTCTAGTCTCTAGTAGGTTTTCGTAGCAATTATTTGGTGATCAGAGGGCCTATTTGATATCGCCCAACGACATGTAAAACACTAGAATCCATATACAAAATTGCGTACATTACTTGCTTAAACCTCCTCATTAATATGAGTAAAATAACAAACGCAGCAATGTACATCGAAGTTGTCATCAATCATAGTGGGTGAGAATTAGCCAATAGGCCCTCTGTTCTTATTCACGGTAGGACATCATACCTCTATACTACGTCAATAAGTTACAAATATGTAACATAATAATAATTATGTACCTTAAACGTGAATAACTATTCCTTATTTTTAATACCACCACTGGTGGAGTACTCCAGCTGTTAAGTAACGGAACCTTTAGCTCCCTTTTTCCGTTCCAAACATGTTTTTTTTAAAAGGGAATGTAGGTGTGTCTTTTATGCTGACGTTTTATAAAGGAAATATAAATTTTACGCAGCTCTATCTCGGTTAATCGGTGCCAAGTTATGAAATCCGGATAGTCTGGTCAAATGATTTTCAAGGATATGTACACAAACATGTTATTTTTAAATCATACCTAAATACCTTCTGATACATCGTCTAGTCGCATTTATTGCCCTTACTATGTGGAGCAAAGTTCGATGACCAATCCGTTACTATTGATATTTAGATATTAGTTAATGAAGTGCATTTCAAGATCATTATTTCCTATTTAGGTCCTATGTAAGACAAGAACTTCAGGAAATCTTGACGCGTAGTTTCATGGCTCATTAAATATTATTGTGTAAGTTTGGATGTATATAATATGTGACATCTTTACAACAAAAGTGCCTTAACTGATTATACTAAAATTAGGTATGCATATTGAAGAGCCCCACAGGACAGATGCAATGCCCGACAGGGTCCATACTGTTACCCTAATATAAATTGTTTAACATCTTAAATTATAGCTATGTATGGAACGCAATAAATAAATATGAATTTCTTAAACCCTGGAATAACACGTGAGGGAAATCACTGGGCGCAGCCAGTGTGTAAATAATATACTCGTATGTTATCCACTTTACATTGAAATTTATGACTGTTTAGGTCGAATTATTGCAAATTTCAATTTTTAAAATATTTTTAGTGGGTGAAACTGCGTAGCACATTTATTGTGAATGACATGGAGATATTCTCGTTCCACATTATATTAGCCTCTAATTTTAAGTCCGTCGTGAACATGACCTGACGACCTACTTTCTAGAGTGGCCAATGTTACTATTATAGAGCACAACACAGTCGACAGATCTGAGTAGAGACGCTAGCATGAAATTTTGCGTTGATATTGACGTAGGATTTTTTAGTATATGAAACTTGGAATAATAAGTAAAAATAACTGTGAACAAATTTTCTGTGTGTGATCAAGTTTTGCAACCAAAACACTATAATATATAATATATGTATAATAAGATAAATTTCGTTCTCATTAGGTAGGTAGGTACCAGGTACCATATTGGCAGCAGGATAGCTCAGAAAAAGACTAGAGAATGCTTAGGTTTTACGTCATTGTGTATTTTTCTTAATACAAAGGCACCTTTACCAGTTATTCATCCGCCAAGCCGGAACACAGTAATGCTTACACATGACGGTATTCCGTACTGAATGGCAATGTAACCAGCGAAATTACTGGGCGTGAAAGACACAACAACTAATATCTCAGAGTGACAGGCGCAGTGCAGTGTCGTGCAGAGTTTATTATCAAAATAATTGCAAAAAATCGATGGCACTATGTCTGAAATGAGCAATCTTGAAGCTTACCATCGGGCACCTGATTCACTCTACTTTTCGCTTATTAAAAAAAGACCTACAGAATATCAGTGTCTTACCAACCCTAAAGTAGGTACGTAGTAATAGTATCTATTATTTGCCTAAAGCTGTATGAAGCTAGCAGCAGCAGTTTGCTATATGAAGTAGGAATTTATCAAGTAACTAGGCCAGTAGAAATTACACCTACATACATTATTCAGGAATGTGTGAAATTGATTTCCTAGAAATGAAGGTGCCCAACCATGAAAACTGCGAAACGGTGACGATAAAACTGATTACTGCTTGATTAAAAATTACTACGTTTGTACTTGCTTATAACCAATTTACATAATTAATTCATTTACTTTGCGTTTTATTTCCATAAATTTTTATCACACTATGAATTATTTGTATATCACAAATCAATATGAATACGAGCAAAAAATTTGCATTTTTTGTTCGTGAAGCAAACGCTGAATTTTATGAACGTCGGCACAGACTGATTCATGTTCTGATTGATCTTCTTCTTTTTTTCTGATATTTTTCTGATCCTACATCCTACACAAGGCTAAGCGATTTCCGCACAAGCAGTTCAATTCATTTACTGACAAAACTAAAAATAATTATATTATACCGAATTGCGTCGAATTAGTCCTATCTTACTTTTACAAGGTCTTCTTTGTAAGATACCTTAAAAGGTAATTAAGTTATACATAGGTACGTACACTACCTATGTACCTACATACGCCCATGAGAGATAGCTATAACAAATTGATGACAACGCACATTCTTGAAGATACTACCTGCTCTTTGAGATAAACTTTGATAGAGCACTTCCGCTCTACATCCGATCCGAGTTCAATACGATTTTTTAAAATGACGGACAGAAATCGGATGGAGCAGCTACCATACAAAATCCTACGGCTACGCCGAACCGTCATTGAGAATTCGGATCGGACTTAAATCGGATGCAGTGGGGTAGCGCTCTTAACCTCAAAATTGCATTGCAATGTACTAGTACCTATTGCATAAAGTTAGCTTACATTGAGATCATGCACATCTCATTCACAAATAAAAACTAAGACAGGATAAACTGAAAATCACAGAACAAACGCGATAAGCCGTGACGAGCAAGAGAGGAGATTAGTTATAAATAAGGTTCTTGATGAGCGTTACAAATTAACAAATTGAGATTTTATGTTAGCAGTAAGTACATGTACCTTCATACAAAGTTGCAGTATCATATTGTTGAGCTACTTTCAGTGATGAGTAAATAATATATTGTACGACTGCAAATGTTAATGATCCCGTGGATTTAAGACAGTAGGTACTCAAGGTAGTATAATGTACGTAATGCCTTTGTGCCTTCTTATGGAGCCCTTCGGTTTCAACCATACAAAATTACTTTGTGCATTATCGGTTGAGTGGGTTTCAGCGAAAGAATTAATTATTCTCTTTCACACTTCTTTCTGTAAAAACATAGTAACATAGTATTAGTAACTATATTATCATGAATGCGATATTCACTCTTACGAGCTGATTCAGCTGAAATATGTATGTACATATATACATAGCTTAGACTTTACAAAGACAATTTCTTCAGTGTTGATTTCAGAGGGTAAAACTCAACGTATCAAGTTTAGAATATAAATAGAATAACATAGGAAGTAAAATGTAGCATATGCCGACCTTTACAAGTATCTACCATCGACCTAGAAAATTGTAGGCTTGCTTTTTTAGCGATATAATAGAAACACCTATTTGAATTAAATTAGGGAGTTTTCTGCAAGAACTCCACGAGCTTGGACTCGTTTTTTTTCTTTATTTCCCTTCTAGTTTTTTATTATAAATCAAGTAAGGCTACCCCGTGCCTCTCCCCCGGGAGGTATGGGTATGCATAAACGCATTTCTCCTTGTAAAAATAGGGTTATTATCATATTTCCTTAAATTCTCTTAATTATACCAACATCACGTTTTCCTTTACCGTGACAATGAACTAAAATAAATAAGTATAAGCAATGTTAGCTGATAAACATGTCGTATAGAGTTCTATGATTTTATTATATTTGTCTCAAGATTTTATCAAAAAATCCTTTTAATCACAGCACGAAGAAAATGACTTGAAGATTTTTATTTATTAGCTGCACCCAGCGGTTTTATCCGTTTAAATGAAGCATGCCACCAACCCATGTAAATATTCTTCTCTCTACAAAGTTGGAAGAGATCGCTGTCAGCGATAAGACTGCCAATTTTCACGCTTTAATTATTAAATTGCATAATAATATAAGGCCACATAGCGCGCAGAGCGGATGGCCGATGGGGTCGAAAAGTGCTCGAGTGGAGACCACGGACTAGCAAATGAAGCGTAGGAAGTCCACCCACAAGGTGGACAGACGACCTTATAAAGGTCGCCGGAAGACGCTGGATGCAGGTCGCTTCCAACCGGTACATATGGAAGTCCAAAGGGGAGGCCTATGTTCAGCAGTGGACGTCCAATGGCTGAGATGATGATGATGATGATAATAATATGTTTTAGGTTAAGGTTTTTCTGTACATAATTTGTTGTGAATCAATTAGGTGATAAGTGAATCAATAAATAAAACCGTATAGATAAACTATACGTTATTGAAAACTAACGTGAGTGTTATCCATATAAACTATGTAAATAAACGACTAAACTCACGGATATATTATAATAGTCGAAACCCAGGGTCGAGCCTAGTTTCGACTATTATATCCGTAAGTTTTTATTCGTTTGCTTACATCATTTATAAAGAGTTATCTATCTTTTATATGTGTTATTCCATGTAGGTTCTGGGATCTAAGCTACCTACATTTCAGCCCTGTCAGGGTATTTCCCGGTCGTTAACACCCCGTCGGTCACACTGCTACCGATCGGGAAAAAACGTTGTCAGTCAAGTCGTTTATAACAAGGAGAAAAGGAAGAGTAACAAACATCAATCGATACATTCTTAGTACTCTACCTTTACATACATACATACATACTAAAAACATTCCTTTGCATTTATAATATATAAGTAGGATAAGCTAATGTAGATAAACTTATGTAAAAGGCTTTATGTAGTCAATCAGGTTTAAAGGAATCTTGTAGTTGCATAAATAAATGAATTATGTTTATGTAAATTATTATCCGCATGCTTACTCAAGATCTTCTTAGATATCTAATCCTACGAGTGTAATGGGTAAACAGTTCCAAACCGGTTTGAAAATAACTATAAAGCTATGATTAGCCTTCCGTTATAAAGTTAGGTAGATACGTATTTAACTAATTCAATTTTAATTTATCCATACATATAATAAGAATGGAAATTTCTCCCCATTCATTGTGATCCTTTACTAAGGTGAACTGTGAAAATACGCATATGAACAAAACGACGCGAAAAAGTCGCTTGCGCGATCTAGATCGTAAAACATTTTGTCAATTTTTCCTAGGGAAACGTAAAATAAAATAATAAAATAAATAATAATCATTTATATCGGACACATCGCCCCTAATTTACATCAAAATTTCGAAGTAAAAGTAATAGAATATAAAGTAAATTCAATTCAAAAAAATCAAAAAGCAAAAAGTGCGACAAACTAAAAATACGCCATCTATCGATGTGGCCATAAACGAAAATTTACCAGAGTAGTTTTATTAGGCTTAATTTGTAAAAAGGTTATTACTTATGTGTGATAAAACGGCACAACCGAATTGTATGCAGTTTTCGCTAAAACGTTGCAAATTTCTCTAATTTGTAAATAGTATTGGTTTTATTTAAATCGGTTTTTAAATAAAAGAGTTATATCTATCTAAAGATTTACTTATCTATTATATAAAATCGTTCGTACACTTTTGTTCTATCAACGCACAGCCCAAACGGCTGGACGGATTGAGCTGAAATTTGGACAGCGTATTCGTAAGAAGATTTCATCGTGCAATAAGAAGCGATTTTTTAAAATTCCCTCAGGAACAGGAATTATTCCCGAAAAACGAATGTATGCAAATCCGTAACCGCTGAACCGATTAAGCCGAAATTTTGTAAAACGATAGTTGGGATTGTGATTAGAAACATCAAATAGTTTTTTTGTCAGAAATTTACTTTTAAGGGGGGTAAAGGGGGGTCGAAGTTTGTATGGAAAATTTAGAACCGCTGACCCTATTGAGCTGAAATTTGGTACAGAGATAGATTGAGTCCTAAAAAATTGAATGGTATACTTTTTATTCCAAAAATCAACCTCTAAGGCGGGATAAAGGAGGTCAAAGTTAGAATAGGAAATCGGTAACCGCTTCTTTGTTTAAGCTGAAATTTAAACCAGCGTGTTCTTTAGGTAACGAAGGCGACGTATAAAAAGGGATTTTCGCAAAATTCTTCCGGGAACGGGAATTATTCCCGAAAAACGTTTGTATGCAAATCCGTAACCGCTGAACCGATTAAGCTGAAATTTTGTAAAACGATTGTTTAGATTGTGTTTAGGAACATTAATTTTTTTTTTTGACGAAAATTAACATTTAAGGGGGGGTAAAGGGGGGTCGAAATTTGTATGGAAAATTTAAAACCGCTGACCCTATTGAGCTGAAATTTGGTACAGAGGTAGATTAAGTCCTAAAAAATTGTATGGTATACTTTTTATTCCAAAAATCAACCTCTAAGGCGGGATAAAGGAGGTCAAAGTTAGAATAGGAAATCGGTAACCGCTTCTTTGTTTAAGCTGAAATTTAAACCAGCGTGTTCTTTAGGTAACGAAGGCGACCTATAAAAAGGGATTTTTGCAAAATTCTTCCGGGAACGTGAATTATTCCCGAAAAACGTTTGTATGCAAATCCGTAACCGCTGAACCGATTAAGCTGAAATTTTGTAAAACGATTGTTTAGATTGTGTTTAGGAACATTAATTTTTTTTTTTGACGAAAATTAACATTTAAGGGGGGGTAAAGGGGGGTCGAAATTTGTATGGAAAATTTAAAACCGCTGACCCTATTGAGCTGAAATTTGGTACAGAGGTAGATTAAGTCCTAAAAAATTGTATGGTATACTTTTTATTCCAAAAATCAACCTCTAAGGCGGGATAAAGGAGGTCAAAGTTAGAATAGGAAATCGGTAACCGCTTCTTTGTTTAAGCTGAAATTTAAACCAGCGTGTTCTTTAGGTAACGAAGGCGACCTATAAAAAGGGATTTTTGCAAAATTCCTCCGGGAACGGGAATTATTCCCGAAAAATGTTTGTATGCAAATCCGTAACCGCTGAACCGATTGAGCTGAAATTTTGTAAAACGTTTGTTTAGATCGTGTTTAGGAACATTAATTTTTTTTTGACGAAAATTAACTTTTAAGGGGGGGTAAAGGGGGGTCGAAATTTGTATGGAAAATTTAAAACCGCTGACCCCATTGAGCTGAAATTTGGTACAGTGGGAGATTGAGTCCTAAAAAATGATATGGGATACTTTTTATCCCAGAAATCAACCTTGAAGGGGGAAGAGGGGGGGGGGGGGTAGAAGTTTGAGTAGAAAATCAGTAACCGGCCATCTTTTAAAGCTCAAATTTGAACAGCGTATTTTTTATGTAACGTAGATGACCGATAAAAAGGGATTTTGCAAAATTTCCACGGGAACGGGAATTAATTCTAAAAAACGTTTGTATCCAAATCTGTAACCGCTGAACTGATTGAGCTGATATTTTGTAAAACGATTGTCTGAAGTGTGTTTAGGAACATTGAATAGTTTTTATGTCAGAAATTAACTTTTAAGGGGGGTAAAGGGGGGGTCAAAGTTTGTATGGGAAATTTAGAACCGCTGACCCTATTGAGCTTAAATTTGGTACAGCGGTAGATCTAATCCTAAAAAATGATATGCAATACTTTTTTCCCAGAAATCAACTTTTAAGGGAAAAAGGGGGGTGCAAGTTTGTGTAAAAAATCGTTAGCCGCTTCTTTGTTTTTGCTGAAATTTGGACAGCGTGTTCTTAGTTACATAAACTAAGACGACCGATAAAAAGGGATTTTGTGAAATTCTTACAGGAACGGGAATTATTCCCAAAAAACTTTTGTGTGCAAATCCGTAACCGCTAAACCAATTAAGCTGAAATTTTGTAAAATGATGGTTTGAGTTTTGTTAAGGAAATTTTTAATAGTTTTTATATCAGAAATTAACTTATAAGGGGGGGTCAAAGTTTGTATGGGAAATTTAGAACCGCTGCGCTGACCCTATTCAGCTTAAATTAATTTAGTGCAGAGGTTGATTGAGTCCTAAAAAATGGGATACTTTTTATCCCAGAAATCTACATTAAAGAGGAGGAAAGGGGGGGGGGGGGTGCAAGTTTGCGTAAGAAATCGTTAACCGCTTCTTTATTTGAGCTAAAATTTGGATAGCGTGTTTTTAGGTGGTTTTGGCGACTCACGAGAAGGGCTTTTGCTAAATTCCCACTGGAACGGGATTTATTTACAAAAAACAATTGTATGCAAATCCGTAACAACTAAACCGATTGAATCGAAATTTTGTAAAATCATGGTTTGAGTTGTGTTTAGGAACATTAAATATTTATTTTGACAGAAATTAATGGGAAATTTAGAACCGCTGACCCTATTGCGCTTAAATTTGATACAAAGGTAGATTAAGTCTTAAAAAAAGATATGGGATACTTTTTATCCCAGAAATCAACCTTTGAGGGGAGGAAAGAGGGATCCAGTTTGTGTAGGAAAGGTAACCGCTTCTTCGTTTTAGCTAAAATTTGGACAACGTATTCTTTATGTAACGTAGGCGACCGATAAGAAGGGATTTTGTGAAATTCTCACCAGAACAGGAATTTTTTCACAAAAACGTTTGCATGGAAATTAGTAACCGCTGAACCGAAAATGAGCTGATATTTTGTTAAGTTCTGTTAATGAATAGTTTTTTTATGTCAGAAATTAACTTTAAGGAGACTAAGTATTAAAGGAGGGGGAAGGAGGATCAGAGATTTAATGGGAATTCAGGAACCATGGAATTGATTTGAGTCGCGGGAAGGATGGTGTGAGAAATTAGTAACGAATAATAATTTAGCTGAGGTACATTACAGTAGAGATAAGTTAAAGAGTTACCGGGAAAGGACCACAAATAGTTTTAATTCCTGAAAAGAGGCGTGAAAATTTATGAAGGCGATAAACTACCGCTCAACTGAGATAATTTGACCTCTGGGAAAGGACATAGGATTGGTTTCTACGGTAGCGAACAAAACTGCATAGAAATACCCAACCCGATATTCTTCGCTACCCACAGCGGGAGCAAATAATATATAGCCATGCCTTATTTTACGCTTACAAAGTCACGGGGATGGAAATACTATCATAGTGAACATAGCAGCACCAAATTCGCTTTATTAATTGACTCTCACGCGCAACGAAGTGCGCGCGGGTCAGCTAGTTTTTAATATTTTAATCAATACGACGGATTGGAAATCACCGCAAACTTTTGAAAACCATCAAACAACGGAAAGTGCATATTTGGGCCATGTGCTTAGACATGACAGATATGTGATACGGCAACTTATTTGCCCGGGCTACACGAGGCTAGGTTTTCAAGCTAGGATAGCAAGCTAGTTTTTTACCAAACTGTCCTGGCTTGCTGACCTAGCTTGGAGTATGCTAGTTCTGTTTACATGAGGCTAGTTTTTTTTTAAGCTAGTACTTACTGGAGTGCTGAGGTGACCACTCGTCCAAAATGAACTACATACGGAAAAAAACACAATTCGACTAAAACAGTTGTTTACTAGCCAACTGCAAACTAGCATCGCCGGTCACATGAAGCTAGTAAACAAGCCAGGATTGTAAAATCAGTGGTGGGGGGACGCTACTAGCCTGAAAATAGAACTCCATCCTATTAAAAACTGTCCTGGCTTGTAAACTAGCTTACTGGCTCACTAGCTTACAAATGATGATAGTTTTGTCTACACGAAGCTAGAAGTACTAGCTTGCTAGCTTACTAACACTAGCTTGCTATCCTAGCTTGAAAAACTAGCCTCGTGTAGCCCGGGCAATTATGATGGGAAAAGTAGCCGGTAAGCGAAAAGTCGGTCGAAAAAAAAAAAAAAGGAAAGGTGAGAAAGAAGTCGTGGTTGCGCAACATCAGGGAATGGACCGGGATAGCGAGTGCCGCTGACTGCCAACCTTCACTAGTTGGAGAGGCACCGAAAGAAGAAGAAGATTTTAATCGATCGACCGACCTGAATTTAGCCGTTTCGCAATGGATTTGTAACTATAGTATCCGATATTAAGTTGGCCACTGCGCAGTCACTCAGCTAACTTCTGATCTGTCAACAAAATTTGCTTTATCTACGTACAAAATGACATATACGGACAAAATGACACAGGCATCATATTTCAAATTCTGCCGCTTCTAGTTCAACATATATAACTACATCAGGTGACTCTAGCCGGAAATATGAACCTGTGAAAACGTGAATTCGCGCCAGTCTTTCGTTTGAGTGTTATGGCCGATGATAAACATTGATAAGTTACGAATTTTTAATTAACTGCAGGTATTTTTGTGTGTTAATATTATATTTTTCGTAATATTATTTTGTGTTTACATTTAATACATCCCTTCAGTACATATTGTTGCCTTCAAATAGTTTTTTCCGTAAATAATAATCATTTTGCATTTATTGTTGAATTTTGATTTTTTATAACCCTTTATGGACAAAATGACATACATATGTAACGGACAAAATGACATAGGTATGTCGTGTACATAAAAATTCAATGAGTCAATTGTAGGTACCCGGTACCCAATACCTGTTTCTCGTTAACCAGCTGTTAATTTCTTTATAAATAACGCCGCGCAATTATAAGCGTACGACTGGTAAGACAGATCGTCAATCCTGGGATGAGGAATCCATACGTAAGCTACATTTCCACCTAATATGGGAAGAAAAAATTGGTTAAGCAATTGAAATTACTTGAATCTCGTTTGTTTGGCCTGACGCGAACGTTTGTTCAAGAATTAGCTTTTGAGTTGGCTGAAAAAACGGTTTTGCACCCAAATTTAACCCGCAAAAACGTGGTATGCCATTTTGTCCATAGCATATGGACAAAATGGATTTCGCTGATCTCAGTTAAATTTAAAATTATTATTTTTTCTAGTTTGTTTATCTTTTAAGTATCTATTATAATTCAAAGATATTAAACCCAAGATTGCTGGTGTGCAATGTGAATGCGCTGCGATTTACCATTAAAGAGTTATGACCCAAAACCAAAACTACATGTCATTTTGTACGTACTTCCCCTACTACAAAGGTAGAGGTTATGTAGAGAAACAAAGCCAAGCAAGACAAAAATATTTTTTTTACGGATATATAACAAGATAGAAAAGGAAAGCGATGAAGTAAATACAGACACGAGATTATATAATATTATATTTAAAAATAGTTTTACCTTTTTTGTTTTGTTTTACCGGGGGTAGACTTCCTTTGCAGGAGGTCGTCTAGGTGGGTACCCCAACAGTGCCAGTTATTCTACCGCCTGAGCCGTGATGTGCAAACATTACTGTGCTCCGGTAGGAGGGCACTGTAGCTAGTGAAATTACTGGGCTAAAGAGTCTTAACATCTCATGACTCTTGAGTAAGAAGCGTTGGTGCAGTGCTCCTAGAATTTCACATAATTGACATAAAATGTGAAATCCTAGGTAACACTGTACTGATTATGGGCAGCCGTTATCTCTTAACATTAGGAGAGCGTCTTGCTCGTCTTCTACTTCATCAAATAAAAAAAAAATAAGAATAATAAATAACCTGAGAAATGTAACTTATTGTTACATTCCATTACATTCTAGATTTTTATCATATTGTCCATGTAGGATAACTGAACATAAAAATATTTATAATACTATCACTATTTATTATGACATGTAGAACATCTACAGTACTTTATTTGTTTTTTTTATTAATAAGTGTATATTATTACTTACAGTTACTAATAACATGAACTATTATTATTTACAGAGCTGTCATAACAGAAAATGGCTTGTACCCGTCGACGATATCTATCAGCACTATTAACACAAAATGTAAAGAGAATGACGTCGACAAAACGTCGTACGAGTATGACCCATTTGCTAATAGAAAATTGGAGCACCCCAATTCGTAAGTAGCTATTAAATAACAATTATTTTCTGCTAAATTGAACAGTTATATCCTCGTAACGCCCAACCTACATTTTGGTCGATATGCATTACAACCGAATGTAAAAAAAAAACAATTAATGATAGATTTAAATTTGTGGGATTATTTAAATCGAAGAAATATATTTAGGCATATTTTTAGGTCGTTGGGCTATAATTCAATGATTTCGAAAACTTTCTTGGACCGGACAGTACTACATTTGTCATAAAATTAGGTGTGTGAACCTTACGAGGATACAAGTTGAACCAATAAATATAATCAAAGTCAAATATTCAAGAAGATTTTTTTACTTTAAATGGCTTATCTATTATTTCAGTAGATACTGGTGGCAGAGAGAGGTAGAAGTGGTAGTATAGAGAAATTACATATTTTTGAAAAAAATATGTAGCTAAAATGCAAATATTTAATGAATATTTGAAAAATTCCTTTTCCATATTTTCAAGAAATTGCTTATTGTTAAGTTGTTGTTGTTTTTTCCTTATTGCTTTAAAATTTAGCACATGAAAACCGTCTGGATACTAAATTTAGATCAATGAATAACAATTGGCAACCAAATTCTAATTGTGGCCAATTTACCGCCGACTTTAATCTGATTAGTAAGATAAACGGCAATTCGTTCTTAATAAATCGTTTCAACGGTTTTCTTTAATTATATTCCATTCGTTACTATCCCAACAGAGATAATTATAGAATTATCGTAGTCATCGCGTCCAATAAAATTGAAGAGCGTTGACCTTTTCACTCAGTTGATGAACTTTTCATGATTTTTCAGGGACGTTAGATCGTTTGCGAATTTGCTGAAATCGTCTTTGGGGTCGGGTATTTTGGCAATGCCAGCGGCTTTCAAGAACGCTGGTACGATCGTCGGAATTTTCGGCACAATCATATTGGGCTATATTTGCACGCATTGTGTTTATTTATTGGTGAGTAATCAAGAATTAGATAGCTTTCTATGACTAAATTACCTAAATAACCTATAGTTAACCTTAGATTAAATTAACCTATAGTGGAGACCACGGACTAGCAAACGCAGCGTAGGACGTTCACCTACAAGGAGGACAGACGACCTTATAAAGGTCGCCGGAAGACGCTGGATGCAGGTCGCTTCCAACCGGTACATATGGAAGTCCAATGGGGAGGCCTTTATTCATCAGTGAACGTCCTACGCCTGATATGATGATGTTGATGATAGCTACGTTAATGATTTAAGATATATTTACCTATACTTACATATTAGCATTATTCAAACTTAAGAGGTCAAAATCAGTACCCTACAGACATTAAGTTATTTTTTTGAAGAAACACTTTTAATTACACTGATGCAGAAAATGTAATAAAATGCATGACTGTCTGTCTGAATCGTGACCGCGCATCACTCTTAAACTATTCTCGATATGTATCGATGAAAGATATGATATTATGATGTATCGAAATGTAAGTTATTTTCAAGAGCTACATAGATTTTCTTTTCCACTTCAGGTAAAAACATCACAAGACGTTTCAAGAGTGATAAAAACACCGTCGTTAGGGTATGCTGAAACAGTTGAAGCTGTGTTCGCTACGGGACCTAGACGATTGAGGAAAATATCTAGAGCATCCAGGTAACTATTTAAACAAACAACACTTTAAACATAAAATAAAACTACAGTCAATCTCATGGCATGATCATGGCTTGAAATGATGCGGAGGAAAAGGATGTACCTACCTTTTTTTACAAGCTTTTATTTACTTTCAACTGTGTGTTGTCTATCTGTAATCAAATCTTGCATGTTAAATTTGATCCACTTTCCGGTTTCCGATTGAGATGATATTTTGCCGATTAACACATGCATATGTATAAATCGGATGACAATGCAATATTTTGATGACATCAAGCTGATCTGATGATGGAGCTGGAAGGTGGCCATATGAACTCCGTAATTAAACGACGCAACCCCATCGAGTTTGAGCTCATTTTATTCGTCTTGACGAGTACTTTGGTGCTTGATGGTAATAATAATAAAAACTTGCTATTAAAAAAGATTTTTTTAAATTTCACTTGTTTATTTAAATGTAAGAGCTATGCACAAATTCGAAATTGTCTGGTACTTAACATACACAAGGCTGACTATATAGCATTACTAGGTGCAGATAGAGCTATTTTATATTTGTGTCTGCATTTCTTACCAGAGAAAACATACAATAAATATAGATACATGTAAATATTAATTTCTAAAAACTCATTGCTCAGATCAGTAGAATTTGTTATAATCTCTTGATAGGAAGTCTGTTCAAGAGTTATAATCTCTTCAAATAAGAGTACAGTCATTAAAATTAATTATATTGAAGTTTGAAGAATGTACTTAGCCTTGTAATAAATCCATCTCACGTGTCCTTTTTATAGGTATTTATTTACTTTTATATACTGTCAAAACCTTCGTGTATCTTAATTTTATTTACTTTGAAATCTAAGATCTGTCATTTTAGGGTTTTTATTATGGACATGGACATAGGTACATTTTATTCGTTCGTTTATCGGTCATTATTCTTACTAATATTATAAACGTTAAAGTTTGTAAGAATGTATGGATGTTAGGTACTCCTTCACGCCTAAATGGGTGGACCGATTGAGGTGAAATTTGGTACAGAGATAGCTTAGACTTTGGAATAATACATAGGCTACAGTCACGGTAAAGAGATATTTACCGTGCTACAGTACAGCGGGTTACATACATTCAGTATAGGATAAGACATTGTCTACCATTTCCTGATTTCCTCTTGCAGGACTGCATCATACCTATAGCGTATGATTTTAATCTATTCGTCTACTGATCTTACATGCCAGCCTAGTACTATGCTGATAAGTTACCTATATATTATATTACTAGCTGACCCGCGCGCACTTCGTAGCGCGTGACAGTAAATTATTCATATATTAATGAATTTGATACAGACCATTTAATTCGATTTCCAATTCCACGGAAAAGAGGGATTCAATTCACGGGTTTTCTGCGACTTAATGGGCGTAGAATTAGTAAAGGCTGGCAAACCTTGCCAATATGTAACTACGATCGAATCACCTACTATTCAAAATGTCTATTGGACGTTTCGCCTACGTTCATAATAACTATTGGTTGAAATCAATATTGGACGATTCGCCTACGGTTAACTCAGCTACGGTCGATTGAGCTATGGTTGATTAAACTATTGGACGATTTGCCTATTTTTGACCGAACTAACGGACCGTTCACGTATTTTTAGACCACGTTTCCGGCTGCTAGTCAGGTATGACAGCTAAAAAATACTTGTTTATAGTACAGAATTCAGAAACGTGTTGTTTTTATTATGCCACTTTGCCATGATGAGGTAGATGAAAGAAGATGCCAAAATGCCTGAAGATGCCATGACACAGGATAAATAATTCAGTAATAAGAAAAATATCTGGCGCTTCGCCGGCCGCTGCCGCGGCACGCTCGCTTCGCTCGCTCGGCTCGCGCATTGTGGTCACTGTTCAAACCTAACCTAACCAACAGATTTCGGTTTGCCCTGAATACTGTACTAAAACACGCGTAGCAAAGAATTTATAAACCGTAGGTGAGTCGTCCATAGTTGAATTAACCAATATATCAAATGAACATTGGCCGAATCGCCCATTAGTTCACATGCCCATAGTTTAATCAACCGCAGGCGAGTTGCACTGTAAGCGAGTCGTCCAATATGTGAAATGAACTTATGCGAATCGACCGTAGTTATATCGACCGTAGTTGAAACGACCGTAGGTATTATGAAACGTAACCCGTCCATGCGGGCAAAGCCATGAGAATAAGCTAGTGACTGATGTATCTGTATAACGTACAGCCTCAACCGCTAGATGGATTGGGTTGAAATTTGGAACATAGAAAGGTTTCATGACGTAGACCACTGCTAAGAAAGGATTTTGCCGTGCGGGCAAAGCCGCGAGCATAAGCTAGTAAATAATATTATGAAACATTTTTTGTGAATAATACTTAGATTTCAGAGACGTCCTGGGATAAGTCCCAGAACTATCGTTATACCTATACCACAGTACAAATTAGAACGGCAATAAATTACCACTTACACATAATATAGTACATCAAGATTAAATACAGTAAACAAAAATATATCAAATTATCATTTAAATCAGAAAAACTAATAAAAATACGGAATAATAACAGCTTGATTCCGTACAGTTACTCTTGACTTTTTTCCGCGTCATTTAATGGTGATCTCTTTACCGTGGGTAGACTTCCTCTGCAGGAGATCGGCTAGTACCCCAACAGTGTCAGTTATTCTGCCGCCTGAACAGTGATGTGCAGACATTACTGTGCTTCGGTAGGAGGGCACTGTGGCTAGTGAAATTACTGGGCTGAAGAATCTTAACATTTTATGACTCAGCAGTGCACCCAGAATTTAACCTTCGTTAAATCCCAGCGTTATCTCTTACCATCAGGAGAGCATCTTGCTCATCTTCTTACATCGTTGTATAAAAAAAACTAAAATGAAATTTTCTGAAATGAAACTATCATATACCTACCTACGTACTCAAACTATTTATTATAATATATCTATCAAATTTCACCTTTCAGCTCCATCATCAGACTTCAGATCACTTCCATGTCATAAAATTATTGCATTGTCATCCGATTCCCGGTATGCAAAATTTCTGCTCAATCGGGAACTGTGACTGATAGGTAGAGTGCTTTTCACAAAAGGAGTTCTTTTTGCGGGGCGCCACTATCGCAAATTTTAAAAGTTAGCATATTAAATAACTTTAGAATCTTCGATGTATCCTTCTGCAATCTTGTTACACTTCTAGCCACCATGGCGTTTAAGAACTGTAATATCAGCGCCTGAGTCAGCTAAGAGTGTTGCTGACGTCCGCCTCAGGCAATGCCCAATGTAAAGATGGGAGTCCGGAAGCTGAAGAAATTTAGCAATCGTTTTTGGCATATCACCGATTTTATTGATGCCTATGGGCTGTTTTTTACTTTTTCCATTATCATAATGTAAGAAAAATCTTGAAGTTTTTGTATTAGCGGGTCGTAATGCCATATACTTGTCCACCACATTCACATATTCTTCACTAATGACGAATGATCTGTCGATTTTAGTCTTTGTATTCAATAATTTTACTAATATTAATTTGTCCGAATGCTTTTCAACGTCGTTTACCTTAAGATTCAACAATTCATTTGAGCGGCACGCACCATTTATGCCAATAATTAATACAACCTGTAAAAAATAACAATAATTTAGTTTACTTATTTTTAGATAGGTACAGTTAGATAGGTTTTCTTTGAAATAAATTAGCTTTTGTATCAATTTACTTACTTTTAAAGCGAGGTATTTACTGTCTGGTGCTTCATTCAGAAATTTTTCTATTTCAAGGTCACGTTTCGTTTTCAAGACAGCTTTTATCATAGAAAAAATGCTCCATAATGTACTGGATTTTCTTGTTTTAGATAGTTCCATGAAATATGATAGTATCACGGTCTCGGAATATGTTTTTGCATTTTTTGAGAGGCGCCAATTATTGAAGGATTCGTACGCCTTTACATATTTCACTTTAGATTTTTCAGGCAAATAGCTGAACTCGGCATTCGAAACTTGTTCTTTCAACTTTTTTGGCGTAAGACAACTACCTTCATCACTGGGGTCACTCATTTCTTTGTAATTAAACAGACTATTAGATCACAAATAGAAATTTGCAAAAGTTTACAACTTAAGTTGAAAATATTTAGTTGAATCTTTACCAAGAGGTTTAGAACCAAATGGAAAATGTGTTGTGAACACCACTGTCGCAAGAAAAATGACAACTATAAGTGCCATCTCACTTACCTCATACAAAAGAGAGAGACAAAGATGGCATTTATCGATGACGTCACAACGCATTCTCCATTTGACTGTAAACTCTAAACTTCTACATCCCGCCATTTTGTATTTTTTTATTTTTATTAAAAGAGTTGCGTTCGAAATTTGTGTGTGTGACATATTTATGAAAAACAAATTGTAATAATATTTAAAAAAAAAAAACTCACTTACGACTTATTATTCTATAATAGTATTTTATTTAAAATATTATTGAAAAAATACAATTTATAAAGTTAAAATTCAATAAATAACATTAAAAATTATGTGCATCTCAGTTAAATAAAAATTGTACACAAATAAGTTTCAGAACACACCAACTTCTTCATAGCCAATAAAATTGTGTTCGAAATTCAAATCACTTTGCCTCTCTACTCTCTAGAGAGCAAAAACGGCTTTTGCTCACTGAAATCGATGACCAAAGACACTATTTTCGTGCGAGAGTGGTGAAAAATTATTTATGGCATGAAGTCCAGAATTTATCGAAAAAATGTAATTTAGTTCCGCAAAATTCCGCGGGACCTCATTCGTGAGAAGGACTCTACCACTGAGGTGTATACCTAAAATCATAGGCGGATCCAGGATTTGGTTTGGGGGGGGGGGGGGGGCAAGGTGCAGACGGGCAAAAATATTATAATTTTTATTACGAAAAGTGTATGTTTAGCTCGCTCTGAGCGGTTAGGAAGTTTAAACATCCATTACAATAAGTGCGCGAGCAGCTAGCTGCGAGCGCCGAAAAAAAAAATTTATTTCAGAAATATGTGCGAAATTCGTAACTCTACAATGCTTCTGGGGGTACCTTGGCCCCCTGCCCCCCCCCCCCTAAAGCTTAAACATCCTTTATAATATGTGCGCGAGCAGCTTGCTTAATGACTCGGGGGGGGGGGCGGCTTGGCCCCTTGCCCCCCCTCCCTAAATCCGCCTATGATTATCTATAACACAGATAAAAGGTTCTATAATAATCATTGCAAAATTTTACTAACATTATAAACGTGACAGTTTGTGTCTGGATGTATGCCTAAATGGGTGTGAACAGATTTTATGTCTGTGTGTCTCCGGATAACCAGTGATTTTTACAAAAGATCCCCCTAGATGGAGCGCCACAATCGCGTGATTTTAAGTTAAAATATCTACAGATTTTTAACAATTCATAATTTCTCATATTTAATTTCTCAATTAAATAGGTACATAATATTTAATTAATCTAACAAATAAAAAATATATAATAAATGAAGTATTCACAGTAATTATAAATCTATTATTTAGTTCCGCTAGGTTACGCGGGACTTCTTTTCTAAAACTGTTTGCAGAATAAACGATATTTCTTTTTCTTAGGACATTAGTTCCATTATTTTCCGTGGCGCTAGCTTGTATGAAAAATAATTTACTTTTACAATGAACTGTAAATGAATTTTTCTATTTATCTTCAGATGATTTTACATGTTTTAGAAATTAAAAATAAGCAGCAAAAAGATATTTATTACTGATATTTACACGCATCATGCGCACATTAGATTATTTTCCGCTGGCGCTGATTCATTTGAGAAATAAGTTACATTTACTAATTTAAATGAATTCTAATTTGTTTGGCTACTATATAGCATCAAAGTACTCGTCAAGACGAATCAAATGAGCCCAAACTCGATGGGGTTTTTTCTTTTAATCACCGAGTTCCTATGGCCACCTTCCAGCTCCGTTTCGGACCCTGGTTACTATATAGTATCAAAGTACTCGTCAAGACGAATCAAATGAGCCCAAACTCGATGAGGTTTTGTCTTTTGATTACGCGGTTCCTATGACTACCTTTCTTGTTTATTAGCATTTTATATGCGAATCTTTAGATTGATATAACTCTTTTATTTATGAACCGATTTGACTAAAACCAAGACTAAGGTTCAAGTAGAGAAAACTGCAACGTATTAGTGAAAATTTTATTCAAATCGGTGGTGTTGTTTAACCACACCAGTGACACAAACTATTTACAAATTTAGCCCAAATTAAACTAAAGGTCAACCACAAGTTTACAGGAACACCGATAGATGGCGTCTGTAGCGTTTTTGGCACTATTTTTTTTTGAATTGAATTTACTTTATATTCTATTACTTTTATTTCGAATTTTTGATGTAAATTAGGGGCGATGTGTCTGATATAAATGATTATTATTTATTTTATTATTTTATTTTACGTTTCCCTAGGAAAAATTGACAAAATGTTTTACGAATTAGATCGCGCAAGCGACTTTTTCGCGTCGTTTTGTTCATATGCGTATTTTCACAGTTCACCTTAGTAAAGGATCACAATGAATGGGGAGAAATTTCCATTCTTATTATATGTATGGATATGGATATGGATGGATATGGATATGGATGGATGGATATGGATATGGATATGGATAGGTCTTTAATATTATGAAGTCTTGCGCAACACTACATTACGACTGTCATATTATTAAGACAAACTTCATTTTAACGACCAGGAACCATGGCATTGACAATAGACAAGTGTGTAATCTAATGCACGTGTTCCAGGATATTTATAGACTGGGCAATGGCTTTCACCATTCTTGGCGCCTGCGCAGTGTATGTCATCCTACTCGTTGACTCCCTCAAGCAGGTATGTTGGACTATTGACAAAATTTTGAATGGAATGCACTGTTTTACGTACACTTACTATCTACATCACTTACTATATACATCACACTTACGACTTTTATGAATAGTAGGATTAGATAAAATAGTATTATTCAGTTTTGATTATAGGTTTCAGTAAGCAAGTGGTTCAATTGAATTACGTTGAAATTACCACTACTGTGTTTCGGTAGAAGGGCACTGTAGCTAGTGAAATAACTGGGCTGAAGAGTCTTATCATCTTATGACTCAAATCTCAAGTAAGAAGCGTTGACGCAGTGCACTCAGAATTTTACCTTTGTAAAATCCTGGGTAGGACTATACTAATTATGGGCAGCGTTATCTCTTACCATCAGGATAGCGTCTTGCTCGTCTTTTTACTTCGTTGTATAAAAAAATAAAAACCTTAACACATTTTGATCTTAACATCATGATTTTGGGGCGTAAATCCTTTCATCAGATTTGGTCCTGAGCCATCTGATTTAACTAGACATACGAGAACACGTATAGCACGAGTGACTATGCAGTGCTCTATCATACATTCTTTACGCGTTGAATCTAAAAACTTTGTTATTAGAAGCTTTTGCACAGACAAAGTGAAATTAGGTCCATACACGACCGTAGCCAGATTTTAGTTTCGGGAGGTTCAAGATTGTTACACTAATATGTGCACGAGCAGCTTGCTGTGAACGCTGAGAAAAAATTACAATCCTGACTATGACGTATGTGCCATCGCATCGGTTTATTTCGTAGAAAAAAATAATTTATCAACAGTCCATTTAGGGTATTTTTAAAATTTTTACTTTTCGGGGGGTCTAAACCCCCCAAACCCACCCCCTAGCTACGACCATGGATACATACATATTTATATATAGAGTATTTTGGTATCTAATAAATAAATTTCATTAAGATTGAAACGTTTAAACCTTATCTATGTTAACTGAGTTTTCTATTTGTTTCAGATCGTAGAAATATATTTCCCTGGTCAAAAGCTACCAGATCTTGTTTATTTTGCCATTTTCCTATGGCCATTACTGGCATTCACTCAAATAAAGGCCCTTAAGTATTTAGCACCATTTTCAGGGCTCGCCAACATTTTGTTAGTTCTTATATTCCTCATTTGCCTGTACTACATTTGCTGTGACTTCCCTGATATTGAGCTGAGGCCGAAAGCGGTGGATATTGGAAGATTACCACTTTTCATCGGGTAAGTCTCACGTCAAACACTACTAGGAACTATCTCTGAATGCTATAAAGAACCCAAAGTGTAAGCAGCTGTTCATTCTATTTTCCTTAATTAAGATGAAATTCTATCCACCCTCAATATCTTTGATTGTGGTCATATGAGGCAATAGGGAAACCAATATTGCGACAGCCTCAAAACTAATTCTCACCTTCTTGCCTAAATAATAATAAAGTACTTGCAACTGCTAGGCACAAAGGACTTGCGACAAAGCGGTTGAAGAAAGCACAAATTTCCGATATGCAGCGCGCGTAGTCTTTGAGTTGATCGAGAATAAGAAGCGAAAATTAATAAATTCATCAAATTAAGCAGATGAGCAGCAATATGCAGTGCAGTACTTTTAAAGTAAATTCATGACGCTTAAATCAAAATCTAAGATTAAATTCTGAAGCCTGATGTCCTGGGGTGCTAGTGACGACTTTTCAGGCAATTATTGCAGACCTGTCATTCAAAAACGAGAGCAAAAACAAAAATTCGCTGTAGATATATTAAGATTATTTTTAGTCTTGTAACTTGTAAGACGTGGTTACTCTATACATAGCTCTATGCATGCACCTATTTCCCTAAGAATATTAGAATAATCACGCAACGGGAAATGGGGCAACGGGATGCTGGTCGCTTCCAACCAGTACATATGGAAGTCCAAAGGGGAGGCCTATGTTCAGCAGTGGACGTCCTATGGCTGAGATGATGATAATGATTAGAATAATTATGAACATTCTCTAACCTAAATCAAACTTCATTCCAGTACAGTTATCTTCGCGATGGAGGGCATCGGTGTAGTGCTCCCGGTTGAGAACACCATGGCCAAGCCTCAGCACTTCCTCGGCTGTCCCGGCGTGCTCAACATTACCATGACTGTTGTGGTTCTCTTGTACATGACCATGGGCTTCCTTGGTTACGTGCGATATGGGGATGAAGCTAAGGGCAGCATAACGCTTAATCTGCCTACTGAAGAAATGTAAGTTGCTTTTTATATTTATAACTATAGTGAACCCAATGCGCACTTTTTAACGCCTGTCAGAAAATTATCAGTACTTCTTTTCGAGTCAAAAAAATATCATTGTTTCTCTACTACAAGGTATTATCATGCATGTTTTTTTGCATATAAACTTTGCTTTATGTAGTACTTATTTAAAAAACACTTTATGAATAATTCGTTGCGTAGATTTAAAGATCTACTTAATCATATATAGGGACAGACAGACGACAGAAGCGACTTTGTTTCATGTAGTTCTATGTAGTAATATCCATGAAAGGCGACTGATTGAATGGCTGATCTATCAACGTTCAGCCTAAATCGAATATTTAGGATTAGATTAAAATTTGGAACACAGATGCCAGATGGCTTTGGCTTATGATGGGAATCTATATCTACTTGATGAACAACAAAGTACCTTTTCACATCCATCATGTTCTTAGCATATACGAATTAGTCTTAAAAAAATTTAGAAGCTCTATATTTATGATAGTAACCGTTTATTCCAGCCCCGGCCTTTTGGCGAAAATCTTCATCGTGATAGCGATATTCTTCACGTACACCCTACAGTTCTACGTGCCGATGGAGATCGTGTGGAGGAACACCAAGGTGTACGTGCCTCCTCAGCATCATAACCTCGCGCAGGGTATCATGAGAGCTGGCTTCGCTACACTTACTGGTATGTGCTCACGCCGAGAAAAAATGCACTACGCATACCCTCCCATTGAGGGAATGGGAGGGTTATGTGGGCCTCCCGTGCAGGACAGCTGCACGGTATACCCACTAAAACAACTCGGCAGCACTCCCGCATCGTCTTAGTGACGGAGGACTGGGAATCGGCAGAGCCTTCAGCCATCCAGTCTACTGGTATGTATGGCCTTTATGATAAACATAGGAAGTTGCAAAATATGCCACATCATGGGGGTATTTACCGGGGGTAGAGTAGACTTCCTTTGCAGGTCGTCGACTGGGTGGGTACGAAGTTTTTACTAATTTTTATAGAGATTGTGGGGAAAATGGCACAATGTTGCCTTATACCTACACTGAGCCTTTGCTCTCTCAAATCTTCAGTATAATTAGTAGGTACCTTGAGTGCTTTTTACGAAAGAGGTCCCGCGGAATTTAGCGGACCAAAATTAAATTTTAGCATGTACAGTAATGCTTTTCATGTCCAAAATTACTTATTTTTGTATGTTAGATTAACCCTTTCAGACCTGAATTATTTTTTTCATCCTGTGGAATTGGTAAATTCCGTGTGTCTAAAGTATAGTAAGGAGACTATTAAAAAAATAAATATAAAAAATTTAGTCTTCAACTTTTCGGAAAATCTAGTTTTTCTTAATGTGCATAAATGTGGACTCCCGTTCTACTTAGTATTAAGATTAAGGTATGCAATTTTTTTCATTGTATCTTATGTCTACAATTGTGCACGCCATGCCAGTTCTGAAAGGGTTAAGTAAAATACCATTTTTAAAGAAATTAAATATGAGAAATTATGAGGAATCAAAAAACTATATAAATATTTTAAACTTTAAAATGCGCAAAAGTGAATAGTGGCGCTCCGCCAAAGGGCGCGTTAAGTGAAAAGCACATTATGTAGATTTTTGTATCCGATTTTTTTCTTCTTGTTTCAGTGATAGCAGCTGCAACGTTACCTCAACTAGAACAAGTGATCGGCCTCGAAGGGGCGTTCTTCTACGCCTTTCTCGGCCTCATAGCACCCTCCATACTAGATCTCATCTTCAAATGGGACAGGGGCCTGGGAAAATACAACTGGGAACTTTATAAAGACGTTATTCTTATAGCATTCGGCAGTTTCGTACTAGTTGCCGGTGTTACACAGAGTATCAGAGAGATCGTTAGTCTTAACAACCCATTAGAGAGTAATTCTACTAAAACTTAGCTTAGTTTTTTATTCATAAGTACCTAGGTTGATATAAAGTTACCTCTTTAATATAATTTTATTATTTAAGTGAAGGAATACATAGGAACGCTAAAAATATGAATAAGAAAGTGAAGTTTATTATATTATAATATAATATGCAATTTTATTAATGTTTAAAGTATTTTGTTAGAATAAAGCTTATGATTACTTTTCTAGTATTTTACTTTATTAGGCATACTAACTTCTACTTAGTAAATTTGATTGACACACCTTGTAAGCTAGGTATAAAAAATCTTTATAAGTACATAATATAAAATTGTGAAATATCGAGTAAAAAATAAAATTATATGCATATAATAAGAGTGACAGAGAATAAATAGTTAAATAAATAATTTAATAAAATTTAATAATAACAGTTCAGCCGAAACAAACTCAATAAGTGTATGATCAATCAAGTCACGAGTCACGTCATATTATAAAGATATGTTTGTTGTAAAACTTGTAAAACTATATAGCTCTAACTACCAACTAACTACACGTTACACGACTTGACAAAATTATTCACAGAATGATATACTGGCAAATACACGAAAATATGAGTTCATACGTAAAATCCCATTGTTCTCGTCTTTAAATAAAAAAATAATTGTCACGAATGTCAGCTGTCAATCTTACTGTCACTGTCAACTGTCATTCGAGATTGGCAATTGGCAGCGAGAAGCGAGCGGCTAACGAAAGAGCAAATTACCTAGGTACTATGAAAAAAATATAGAACGGGGAATTTGAATGGTGTGAGTGTGAGACGAACTAGAAATCGAACGAAACAAACAGCTAAATTGAACTAAAACTAAAGCACAACAAAATTTGTCAGCAGGAGCAAGGCCACAAAACGAAATGTGCTTACGGAAAGCCTCGAAAAGAATTATGCAATAACGCCGCTCACAGCGAACAGCTGTTTTTAGTTTCATAATATTTATAGATTTTTGGTTTTATGCTACATTTTCATAATTTGTGTAAATTTTAATTAGTGTTTGTGCAGTGACTTTATTAAAGTACGAATCAGAAATGTCTCTAGCAATCAACTCAAAGCTCGTAAGTAATCATTTACTATCAGGTACTTGAATTGATAAAAATCCCATTGATACATATTATTATCAGGCGATAAGAATGTAGAAAATTGATAGAAAATACATTAGTTATTATATTCAATTGGTATTAGGCTGTTCACAGCTTATATTTTTATTAAAATTTGTTTCTAAGTTAACAATATGAGTGACGCGGAAAATATGGTTAGTATTTTTCCTCGTGCGTGTTTTGCTATGTCAATTTTAATAAACGTCACAGCTAAGTTACGAGATAAGAGAGTTCGAGGTTCAAATTCGTTTGTCATTGTTGAGGGCACCTTTTAAAATCATTTTCTATAGAAATATTAAGGAGGTGCGTTGTGTTTTTCGGCGTGATTTTTTACTGTTGTAAAGTTTTATAAAAATTTGCTATGAGTAATCTAGAAGCCGCTGTAACAGATGCATTGGAAAGTGGTTCAGTATGTATTATACATTATCTTATAAATATCAAGTAGAAAATTTAACTTTACCTCTGAAATCTCTTATTGCATCTTCAAGAAAATGCTTTTACTGAAACTGACCTAACCTATTCTTGTCATATCACCCATGGTTTGAGATTCAAGTACCTGCCCGATAGTGATAGTCACTTTTAATGATTTTTCACTTAGGTAACATACTTACAATAAACCCTCAATCATCTGTTTTTTATATCTTTTTAGGTAGGTACCTACATATTTATATTATAGTCTTGTACCCAATAAATGGTATACACAAGGTTATAAGTAATGCATTTTCTATATATGACAACCCAGCCCATGCAGGAAAATTGTGTTTAAGTACCTATCTATCACACTCACAGTATTTTATGTTATTTATTATTTCTATAGGAATCAAGGGGTTATCAGTTATCTCTATGGTTTAAAAATAATTTTAAATGTTATATTAATGTTCTTTTGTTTTAAATTGAGTAATTGTACTTTTTGGCAAATTTACTTTTAAAATTAGAATTTTAAAAATGATATTATGGTGTACACATAATATTCAATCTTTATAACCACTCACACGTCCGCGCTAGAATCGCTTCGCGCGCTCACTACTGATACCTACTAAACGTCTATTTTCTAGAAAACTTTTAAACCATTTTCAATGAAAAAAAAAACATTATATAGTTAAAACTATAAAGAAATAAAATATCGAAAAAAATTTACTCAAATATTAACACAGAGCATATAAAAAAATGCGAACTTGGCAATATGTGTTAATATTCGGTATTTTTTTGGTTTTAACACTTTTTACAAAATATCTCTCAATATTTCTTATTTTTACCTGCATATTATTAAACTAGAATATATAAGCTTTGATTTGATACTAAAATATAATGACTTGAAAAGTAAAATTTAGCACAATAAATCAAAACAAACCACCCATTATTGTATAAATCTTCAGCGCCTAGAACAAAATACTGAGAATGGAAATATTAAATCAATAAATTAAAACTATTTTAGCTTATATTTTTTTATTTTAGATATACGTAACTATTCATGTTGAACTGTTTTTCTAAATTTACGTTGTTTTTTAATAAAATAATAGCGGATTGAAATTAATCATGGAAAAATATTACGAATCGTGGAAAACGAGACAAAGATCTTACATGTCGACTTTAAGACATGTAAAATTGTTCTAATTTTATTTTTTTCCTTACAAAATGTACTAATTTCGAAATATAGTATCATGAGGATCATAACAATAAATAATTTTAATAAAATAAAGTGATTTAAAAACATTTTAAAAATTTCACTGGCACGCATGAAAACTTCGAAACATTAATTTAAAAAAATATATTTTTTTAATTTTACCAAGAACTGACTTCAGATTTAATGATCACAGATTAAAAATATTTATTACGAAGCCATTTGCAATCAAATTTATGCAAATTTTTAGCATTTTCATAGATAAAAACATGTTTTAAAGAAGCAAGTCCTTAGGACCGCTATAGCGGTCGGGACGTTTGAGTGGATAAAGAGAAATAACAAATCTTGGACAACTATGAGCTTTAAAAAAACTACAATACAAATGTTATAGGTACTTTATAACACAATGGTACTTTATAACACAATGGTACAAATGTTATAGGAATCATGATATTTTAGCACATTAATTATAATAGATACAACTTACAGGTTTCTTGACCGCTTAGAAAAAAAAAATGATTGAAATAAATACTTCATTTGATTCCATAGTATTTTTATAATAGTAAATGGTGCATAATATTTATGCAACATTTACCTTCATAATAGTTTTTTTTGTGCTTTAATTTTCCATGTGGTATCAAGGGTTATTTATATCCTAACTTAGTACCTAAATGCATAACTTTATATTCCTAGGTCTTACCAATCGTACTTGGTGTAGGCTCCGTAGTAGTACTAACTACGGTCCTAGCCAACTGCCTATGGGGCAAGAAAGAGAAAAAAGTGAAGAAACTCGTCACGCTAGTAGATCCTAACGTAAAGTACCAGTTACCACTTATTGAGAAGGAGGAGATTAGTCATGATACGAGGAGGTACCGTCTTGGATTGCCATCTTCAGAACATGTATTAGGTAAGTTGATATTTTATGCAACTAACATTTAAATATTTAAATAGAAAAAAGAATTATTTTTCCATTATTAACCCTCGACGCAAAAACGACGGGGTGTTATAAGTTTGATGTGTCTGTCTGTTTGTCTGTGTGTGTGTGTATGTGTCTGTCTGTGGCATTGTAGCTCCCAAACGGATGATCGGATTTTGATTAAGTTTTTTTGTTTGAAAGTAGAGTTAGTCGAGAGTGTTCTTAGCCATGTTTGGTGGAAATCGGTCCAAGATGGCCGCCGCTACAAAATGGCGGATTACTTTTTTCTTCCACGACCCCCTCAATATGGGTATTAAATGAAAGGGCTTAACGAGTAGAATACAGCCCACTATATAAAATTTAAAATCCAAGATGGCCGCCATAAAAAAAATGGTGAATTACGTATTGCGTTGGGGGTTTTTAAATTTTTAATTTAATTCACTTGTTTTAATATATTTTTTCTCTGTAGGTACTCTACATGGTTGTCATTTTATGTTTTAAACCAAAAGTGGAAAAGGAGGTTATCAATGTAATAATATATTATGTACTATGAATAGAATTGCGAGATTTTTAATAAGAAAAAATTTACAAATGAATCTCAAAATTTCTAAAGTATGTTGTGTGTATGTTTTCCCTTAAATTTCTCATAAACTGGTTATTTAATAAAACTAAAATTATTTTTTATACTTAAGGGCTGAAGAGTCTTAACATCTTATGACTCTCAAGTAAGAAGCGTTGGCGCAATGCACCCAGAATTTTACCTATGTAAAATCTTGGGTTGCACTGTACTAATTATGGGCAGCGTTATCTCTTACCATCAGGAGGACGTCTTGCTCGTCTTCTTACTTTGTTGTATAAAAAAAACTTACATTTAGGCCATCTCAAGGCACTGTGCAAGTTTCATCTAAAAATCAGTTCAGTAGTTCAAGATATAAATTAAAACTTACATCACATCCCCTTCTCCTTAGTTATTTAAGGCAGGCAGGTGGTGAGCAGTGGAGTTTGAACTCAGTTTAATATTGTTTTAATTGCACTTGTATTTTACAAGCTTGTATGAATTATGTAACATCCAGTACAAATCACCATGTATATCCAAATCTTGCAATTTTTTAAGCAATTAGAGTCATTTTAACCTATTTAGTTTTCCTATTCTCAGTAAAGGGTTATCTGTGTATAGGTCTGCCCATCGGTCAACACATTCACTTGTCTGCGAAGATCGATGATGACTTGGTCATCAGAGCTTACACACCAGTGTCCAGTGATGATGAACAGGGATATGTTGATCTTGTTGTCAAGGTAAGGATTATTTGACTATAGGTAATTTATTTGGAAAAATACAAGCCAACCATGAATGAAGTAATATGCCTCTGCTGTCTGAGGAATGCCATTAAAGGCAATAAGTAGACACCCAAAGTATGAATTTTACGTGTACATGTACAGGGTTGACTTTTATGCCACAACATGCATCAATGTTGCCACTTTCGTGTTACCACAAGGATCTTACCTTCATACATAAGATAGTTATAAGAGAACTTTGACTGCTTCATATTGAAATGGTGAAAAATATAGCAATCACTGTTTTACCCCTTTTTAAACACACTCACATACATGTCTTCCCAATTTTTTATTTTAGTGAGAATGACTGTCCATTAGGGCTTGCAGTATCGGTACCATTTCCAGAACCGGGAATTTTAAAACCGATACTCACACGGTACCGGGAAATTCCCGGGAATCGATACTTTTCGATACTTACTAAAAAAAATTGAAAATTTAATTAAAATGCCTTATTATCGCCTAGAAAGGTAAAAGGAGTTATATCAACGAATTATTATTATAAATTTAAGTCAACTAAAGACCCAGTCATAATACATAATTATATTATAGTGACTTTGCAATAGCAGCCTATATAAAACATGGGGTTACAGTAAATATCGTAATTTCAATAGGTTTTTTTATACAAATAAGTGAGAAAACGAGCTAGATGGTGATGGTAATTGATAACAAATGGCCATAATCAGTATACAGTGCCCAATGCTATCTAGGATTTCACAATTATGAAAATTCTAGGTGCACCAACGCTTCTTATTAGAGAGTCATAAGATGTTCAGATTCTTCAACCCAGTTATTTCACTAGCTACAGTGCACCGTGCCCTCCTATCTAAGCACAGTAATATTTTTATATCTCTGCTTGGGCGTTAGAATAACATGCCCTGTTGACTGTTGGAGTGCCCACCTAGTCGACCTCTTGCAAAAGAAATCAACCCTCGGTAAGTAATAATAAAGTCAAGTAAAATAGAAAACCATCGAAATTTCCATAAAGTACTGGTTTAACAAGGTTTGGCATTCTCACTCTTCGATTTGACAGGTTTGTTCGGTTCTTTGCCGATCTGATGGTTTCAGCAACTGTAATGCCGGTAAGGATTTTTCATTGACTCCATTTTTCATTTTTTCCATTGACTTTTGAAGTAGTAAATCGTTTTGTTTATCGCGACAAGTGCGTTACTGTCACTTTCAGTATTTTGGTTTTGTTCTTGTGTTGAGTGGACGTCCTACGCTGCGTTTCTAGTCCGTGGTCTCCACTCGAGCACTTTTTGACCCCATCGGCCATCCGCTCTCCGCGCTATGTGGCCTGCCCATTGCCACTTCAGCTTGCTAATCCGCTGGGCTATGTCGGTGACTTTAGTTCGCCTACGGATCTCTGCATTCCTGATTCGATCACGTAGAGAAACCCCGAGCATAGCCCTTTCCATAGCTCGCTGTGCGACTTTGAGCTTCGAGATGAGGCCAATAGTGAAGGACCACGTTTCGGTGCTGTAAGTCATCACCGGTAGCACACATTGATTAAAGACTTTCGGCTTGAGGCACTGAGGTATGTCGAACGAAAAGACGTTGCGTAGTTTCCCAAACGCTGCCCAACCGAGTTGGATTCGGCGGTTGACCTCTTTCTCTACCTATGGTCAGTAAAATCTAGTAGATATTCGGATAAAAAGAGCTTAATCTCATGTTCCTAGTATTTAAAGTCACTTAATTAAGCAGTATTTTATTAAAACAATCGATAAAGTAATGAATTTATAACTAAAGCATCAAAAGTATCGATTCCCGGGAAATTTCTTAAAAAGTATCGGTACCGAAATGTCATAAAATTTTAGAGAATTCCCGGGATTTTCGATACCGGGATTTCCCGGGAGCATGCCCTACTGTCCATCCCTGAAACCAGCATTTTTTTTGTACAACGGCTAGACGGACAAGCTAGCGTGCCCCATTATTAGAAGTTTAGTAATGCAAACGCACCTGGTACACGAATATTACATAATATTCTATGTATCACAGGTGTTGTACAGATAATTATAGGTCAGTTTGTGCCAGTTTCTACATCCACTAGTAATTATTATCTATTATGAGATTTGTGGTTCATAACAATTGAATTTTGTATAGACTGGCATTTGGCTCGCATCTGGACTGAGCATATTTTAGAACTGTGACTAATTAAAAGCAAATACATACGAGCCTATAGCATACTCTTTTACATAAGACCGCCACCGTTCTACATCCAACCCGAATCCTCCATCAAAAACAGTCGATGACATCAGAGAAATCGGATAACTGTAGTGCGTAGTACGCCATCATGCAAAATGTTCCTATAACTGCGCTGGCCGCTGGACCCGTATTCGGATAGGTATAGTGCGAAAACGCTATTCTCATTGATTTATTATTTGAAAGGTAAAAGTGAGTAAGGAAAAGTAAATTTTCAGACTATGATAGTTACCGTTCTTTTCCACAAAAACGTGTGCTGTGATTGCCTAGAGGGGCTTTATTATTACACCGAGAAAAAACGCATTACACGTATCCTTCGTTCGAGGGTTATGTAGGGCTCAACGTGCAGGACAACTGCACGGGTGGCTCACTGAAACAACGCGGCGGTCTTTGTAATTGAGGACTTGGATTTAATTATTCCTATTAGTCACTCCAAACCACCACCTGGTAACTTGGTGGTGGTTTAGTCACTAGGTACTTAATGGCTATGCACCTCGACGGGAGTGGTTGGCCAAAGTGCTACATAGTCCATAACATATTACCTACCTTCTGTACTGTGACTTATTCTGTATTGCTTCTGTACTTTAACATTCAGTCCCCTGGGCCCCTGGCTATTGGTCAGCGAGGCCAGGGAGGGATTTATCCCTTCTAGGTTTAATCTGCTGCCGTTTTAGCTGTATCGGCGCTTAACATCATACGAGATCGTCTAACCTATAATGAATTTTAAAAAAATTGGGACTAAGTCCGACGTTAAATAGTTTCAGCGTAGATTATCATCATCTCAGCCATAGGAACATAGGCCTCTCCTTTGGACTTCCATATGTACCGGCTAGAAGTGACCTGCCTCCAGCGTCTTCCGGCGACCTTTATAAGGTCGTCTGTCCACCTTGTGGGTGGACGTCCTACGCTTCGTTTGCTAGTCCGTGGTCTCCACTCGAGCAATTTTCGACACCATCGGCCATCAGCCGGGTAGATTAAAGTGAACCGTTAAACAGCAGTTTAGGCACAGCACGCTTATGTGTTTTGACTCGTAGTGATATAACATTGAACATTGTAATGTCTTGCAGTATTTCAGTGCATTGCAAATATTTACAACGTTGCGTCATGAGTCATGGTGACTCTTAAAATGATGGAGGGCCTTTTTGTAGAATAATATCTGATACTTACCTGAGATATTTATTATAAACTGCCAGTCATTGTAGATAAATATTTATTCAAATCGTAAGTCACAATCTACTGATTTTGTCTGTTATAAAGTTACGTATGACCTTCATTATAGTAGATTTAAATTCTTATGAAAAATATTTTAGGTGTACCTAAAATGTTCCTTGCTACCTACGTCACGTTTTATATACTAAATATTTACTTACCTATATAAAATGAATCTTTATGCTATAGGATAATATGGAATACCGACATGATTTTATTCCTTTTTTTTTCTTTCAACATTTTAATTTGATGAAAGACACATTATTTAAATTACTTACCTACCTATTTCCTACGTAAATCAAAATAAAATTTACATTTATAAATAGCTCTTACCGGGGGTAGACTTCCTTTGCAGGAGGTCGTCTAGGTGGGTACCCCAACAGTGCCAGTTATTCTACCGCCTGAGCAGTGATGTGCAAACATTACTGTGCTCCGGTAGGAGGGCACTGTAGCTAGTGAAATTACTGGGCTGAAGAGTCTTAACATCTTATGACTCTTGAGTGAGAAGCGTTGGTGCAGTGCTCCTAGAATTTCACATAATTATGAAATCCTAGGTAACACTGTACTGATTATGGGCAGCCGTTATCTTTTAACATCAGGAGAGCGTCTTGCTCGTCTTCTACTTCATCACATAAAAAAAAAAAAAAAAAAAAGCTCAACTAAAGTATTTTCTATTCATTCAATTATATTACAATTGCGAAAATATGTTTGTGTGTGCGTGAGTATTAGGCAGCCAAAATGGCTTAACCATAAACTAAAAAGGTTGCTTAGACTCTGATAACACATGGGCTACTTTTCAGCGAGGAAAACCGCAACCACTAGGCTTAACTAAAACATACATTTGAATTACAATTCTCTAATACACAGACCATCCAGTGTTAACATGCCGGTGATTTAGCTAACTCTCAGAACGTTTAACATTGCAAAAAAGTCAGTTATAAGACTGGACGAACGCTACATTTTCAATTTTCTTCCAGGTTTACTTCAAAAATGTCCATCCAAAGTTCCCGGACGGCGGCAAAATGTCCCAACACTTGGAGAACATGAAGCTAAACGATAAGATAGATGTCCGCGGTCCTTCTGGGCGGCTCCAGTACACCGGCAATGGAACCTTCCTCATCAAGAAGATGCGTAAAGACCCTCCCGTCACCATTCTGGCTAAGAAGTTGAATATGATTGCAGGTAAAATATTTCTTTCTTTTTTTTAACTGGCTTCAAAAAGGAGGTTGTATATTATGCATGTACAGGCAACTACAAAGAGATGTATCCATGTTAGGCTTACAAAATGAAGTAAATTTTCATTTGCCACAATGAACTACCCTTGGTTCGTGACATTTCTCGTTTAATATGCAACAATGATGTATCCCACTACTTTTCCTTAATTGATACATAATAATAGCATTTAAAATGAATCGAATATAGTATAAGATTTGGTGGATACTGAAAATGTCACGAAGTAAGGGTAAATAATATTTTTGCATACTAAAAGTTCCTTCATTTTGTAAGACTAACATGGATACATCTCTTTGTAGTTGACTGTACCATGCAAAATTATTGAAGCAATGACTATGACACTCCTAAAAGACTGATGAATGATCAAAAAAATAAAAATGACAAACCTACGTAATATTTATGTACAGGTAGTGGGTATGTGTGTCTTTATCTTAGTTTTATTAGGCATGCGGCATGGTATAAGCTATCATTTAGGCATTAGTTTCATCAAAATTGGTTCTGTAGCTAGTTAACGTATAATAAAAACATCTGTAGTGAAGACTTTTGAAATTTTTTTTTTTCTCAATAAAATTATCAAGTTTTTTTTTCCTAAAACCATGTTTAACACCGTTACAATTTGAAATTGATTGTTAGTCACAGAAACAATATTTAAGCAAAAGTTTACCGATTTATAAAATGAAAAAGTAAAAGGGAGTACATAAAAGTATTAACTTGTTTGTACTAGTAATAGTACTTATTTCATCGTGCCCGATGAAATTATCGCCGCTTATCACTTGATTAAATATTATTATACCAATCACGATTAGTGATTGTGTAATTTAATGATTTTTTGATAATGTTATTATGTATGTATAATATAATTATTGATAAAAAAATATTTTTATCGGCCAGACACCATGGAATTTCCAATAACAGCTATATGAAGAAAAATATTAGAGTTTTCTTATCGTTTTTTACGATTAATTTAATTAACCTAATAGGGGTTAATCTAACACGTTTTAATTATTAAAACAAACCCTTCCTTCTCTTTATTGAGACTTTAGTTATAAGTTTATACTAAGAAGTAAGAAGACGAGCAAGACGCTCTCCTGATGGTAAGATATAACGCTGCCCATAATCAGTAGAGTGCTCCCCAGGATTTTACAATGATTTAAAATTCTGGGTGCACTGCGTCAACGCTTCTTACTCAAGAGTCATAAAATGTTAAGACTCTTCAGTCCAGTAATTTCACTAGCTACAGTGCCCTCCTACCGAAGCACAGTAATGTCAGCATATCACTGCTCAGACGGTGGAATAACTGGCACTGTTGGTGGTATCCAACTAGTCGACCTCCTGCAAAGGAAGTCTACCCCTGGTAAAAGTTTAGGCATTTCTGTGTTCTGGAGTGTAAGGCAATCTTACGAAATAGTAATCACTGGGTATGGGCGAAATTCAACAATTTAAATCACAGGGTGACAGGCGCAGTACAGTTCGACGCAGAATTTTGTAATTCAAAACACTGGGTGGTACTGTGTATGGGTTATTACCCATCGGCAAATACTTTCTTGGAAAGAAATTAATCTTAGGCATAAAGACTCAATTATGTAAACTTCACTTCCATTATGTATATCTTTTAGGGAAATAAACATTTTTCATTTTAATTTTTTCAACCCTTAAACTCCCAAGCGGCTCGATCAGGCCGCAACCACCCCATTCGAATTTATGCTTTAATTTAAGAATGCTAGAAACTAATTCAATCCTCCCCCGCCAAATCAAAATTGAAGCGCTTGTTTAAGAACAAGCTTTTTATTATTACCATCTAGCACCACAGTACTCGTCAAGACGAATCAAACGAGCCCAAAGTCGATGGGGTTGCGTCGTTTAATTACGGAGTTCACCTTCCAGCTCCATCATCAGAGCTCGATATCATAATAATATTGCATTGTCATCTGATTTATACATATTTTATTGTTTTTTATAGCTATTGCTATGCGTAACATCGGGTACCTACACTTCTTGTTTCTCACTGCATCAAAAATAACATACATTGTTTTTACAAGCTTTTATTTACTTTCACCTGTTAGTTGTCTGTCTGTGCGTAATCAAATCTTGCAAGTTTAATTTGATCCACCTCCGCGTTTCCGATTGAGCTGAAATTTTGCATGTATAAATCAGATGACAATGCAATATTATTATGATATCGAGCTCTGATGATGGAGCTGGAAGGTGAACTCCGTAATTAAACGACGCAACCCCATCGACTTTGGGCTCGTTTGATTCGTTTTGACGAGTACTGTGGTGCTAGATGGTAATAATAAAAAGCTTGTTCTTAAACAAGCGCTTCAATTTTGATTTGGCGGGGGAGGATTGAATTAGTTTCTAGCATTCTTAAATTAAAGCTTAAATTCGAATGGGGTGGTTTCGGCCTGATCGAGCCGCTTGAGAGTTTAAGGGTTGAAAAAATGAAAAATGTTAATTTCTCTAAAAGATATACATAATGGAAGTGAAGTTTACATAATTGAGTCTTTATGCCTAAGATTAATTTCTTTCCAAGAAAGTATTTGCCGCGGCCGCACACTAGGCTCAAGGCCCGTGTCGTGGAGACCTAAATTTTAAAATACTTTTTAAAATTCATTCATTTCAGGTGGTACCGGTATAACACCAATGCTGCAACTAATAAGATGCATCTGCAAGGACACCAACGATCGTACCGAACTGAGGCTTCTTTACGCCAACCAGACTGAAGACGATATCCTGCTGAGGAACGAACTTGAGAAGTACCAGAGCGACCATCCTGAACAATTGAGGGTGTGGTACACCATTGACAGGCCTAATGAAGGTAATTATTAAATAACTTTATTTATAAAAAATAATTTTTTACTTATTATAAGTAAGCCTTTGAACACGATCTCGCGTGATTTTAATGATGCCGTAGATGGCAGCAGACTATACCTAGAAAGCGGGATAAATCCCTTCCTGGCTTCACTGAACATCATGCCAGAACACGGTTACAATGACCGCTTGGCGGACACGCTTTTATTCACTGGACCACCCGTTTCCTTGTATGAAAAACAGTGTTACAATTGGCTGTCTTATCGCCAAAAGGGATCTCTTGTGGATTTTTTTGTAGGTACAGTTGAGGTTTATGTTGGTTATAGAATTTTTTACAGTAAATGCTTAAAATATTGTGGGCCTAAGTCTTACCTGCTGAAAAATAGCATTAAAATATTATTAGATGATTACGAATACCTATATCAATTCGACAGATTATATTGCTGTACGTTACCTGTCGAAAATTGTTAAACTACCTTCAATTTTCGAAATATTTTACATTTTTCCTTTTTCGTTTTCAGGATGGAAATACAGCTCAGGCTTCATCAACGATCAGATGATCAGTGAGAACCTATTCGCTCAAGGCGATGATGTATTAACCCTAATGTGCGGGCCGCCTCCTATGATCAACTTTGCTTGCAACCCTGCACTTGAAAAACTCGGATTCAGCGAAGAACGCCGATTCGCTTACTAAAATTGTTAAGAATTTATTATTTTATTAATGGTGAGATGTCAGTTTTCATAGCTAAAAGAAGCTTTAACCCTTGGAATGGCTGATGGATTAAATTACAGTGTGGTCTGATAGACCCATCTTTAGAAATTTAAGTAATGTTATTGCTCTTGATCTAGTCGCCCATGATCTTTTGGATTCATGCTGCAAAAGCCATAGAATATAAATATCATCAGAGAGCTCTTAACTCATTAAATTGTTTTTTTTTTTATTAACACTAGCAAACATGGTATTATATAACAAATCAGTAAACACTATTATAATTAAGCTGTAATACTCTATTTAATGAGTAAACTTTGAAAATGTTTAAATTAGCATGATTTTTATCACCAGGGTCTTACAGGCCCCACCAGGCGTCCCAAGGGTTAAATATTATTGAATTTATAAGTCTAAAGTGGCTTGCCTGTAGAATTTGTATTTAGTGCTTTGTAGTCAAATTTTGTAAAAAAAAAAGTGCTTAGGTGTAAATGATATTATATCGAAGCTGAAGTGTCTTACTAACTATAGAAATATAATATTATACATGTTCTCAAAGATATACAAATAGACATATACCTATATATTATGAAAGGCATATACATATCTTGTAGACGTATTCTTGTTGTATAATATGTATGTGTATAATTTTCTATTTTGCATTTAAACTTTCGCATTTTAAAGACATTTATTCTATCATGGCTCGAAATTAAGTGTATTTCCCGTTAACTTAGTTATTTTTGTTACATATTATTTATTTTTTTATTAGTTTACGAGACATTTATTTTTGTTAAAATGTTTCTAAAATCATATAAAATTGGGTCAAAATTAAAAGTTTTATTGAGTTTGCTGGAAATTAGGTGTATTCTAACATAATATGAAATTTACGTAGTATATTAAAAATTGGTTAGTTGGATTTGAAATGTTTGCAATTTATTTAATGCTTTTATTGTTTGTGGTGGTAATACTATAGAACTTTTGAGTTTTATTAGAAAATTAATAAAATTATATTATGTACCAAATAAACTCAGTGTAAAAATTAAAAACGCTCATTTGGTTCAGAAAGACATAATATACCGCCTATCTCAAAAATACAATTTCGTGAAATAACTTTATATCTCAAATATACGAATACTTGTAAAATAACTTTCAAAGTATGTACTCGTATTTGTAAGTAGAGACTCACTAGACAGACTTACCCAGAAACCTGGTAATCTGGAAAATTTAAAACGCGTTTCTTCCGGCCCCGTCATTCCCGTCTGTCTTAATTATGTGGCGATATATATTTCATATACATATAAATAAAAAAGGGAGCGCGGTCCGCCTTGTCTTTTCTGCCTGGCATTCACCCAATAATACAAGTAGTTTTGGAGCAAAATAGAACAATTACGCAAAATGGTTTTGTTCTGACGACAAAAGACAGTTTTCAAATAGATATAATAATACTTATAATTCGCTTAAAATATCCAAACGTTCCATTTACTACTTATAATATAAAAGAAATATATGTATGTCTTATATATATATTTATTGTAGTTATTGCACAATTTATGTACTTTGAATTATTTAATGATATTATTATGTGTGTAATGATATTATTATACATTGTTGTTGTAATAAAAGTTGTTATAGTGAAATAAAAGCTTTTTATTTTTAACATTTTATAACAATAGAGTAGAAATAAATAAATAAGGATAGTTAGATAAATATTCTAAATACACTACAGTGTTGTGTGCATGCTATATAATTATCTAAGTATTACGCAATAAAGCTCAATTTTCTATACCAACAAAATTAAAAATTTCAGTGTATAAGTTCTCTATTTGGACTACGTTGCGATCATAAATTTCAGTAACTAATCTAGCCCTTTAGTTAGCTCGAATGTGAACCTTTGCCACTAAGAGTATTTTCTAACATAATTGTATTAGGTACCTATATAGTTATATTTGTCCGTGACGTCCTACCCCATTCACTTTTGACAGGACTTTTATGGTCAGACTAACATAAAGGACTATAGTCCTTTATATTTTGGATGCATTTAACGTAGAACTATACATTGATTCTAGCCTTCTAGCAATGAAAACCAGTGTGTGGTACACTACATAATAACTGAAGTTATCTCACGGATTTTACAATAAAAACCATCTTAATTAATGTCACATCTTTTGCTTTATGGAGCGCTGATCTGTCTATACAAAATACAATATCAATCACTCTGAGTGGTAGATAACACCGCCTTTTATCGCATCATTATATTTTATTAAATTAGTGCTAAGACCAATAAATCTACAATTTTGTGGTTTATCTCTAAACTATAAGCTGTATCATAACGAAAATATTACTAGCTATAACTCCGACTATGTCCAGCGCTAGTCTTTTGTCTAACACATAAAGTCCGTACACATTAAACGCTGGTTTTTCATAGTGAATCGCCCGAATTAGTTCGCACGCTGTTTTCTGATAAGGACCTGAAAAAATACTACTATTAGGAAAAATGGACTAACTTATGACTTATGGGTAAACGATTATAACAATAATAATGTATGTACTGTGTTTGTGAAAGTTGATGCGGAAAAAACGAACAACTGTCATTTCAGTACATCTTTTAAGAGTTTAACAAGGAACTTTTTTTTTAACATTACAAGCGTTAGGCACTTTGCTATGGGGACAGTTGTGTTACATGTGGAAAAAAATCCTTTAAATCCAAAGTTTTAATCAATATGAGAAAACTATGAAAGTTTTGCATGTTACTTGGCGAAGGCCCTCTTTAAGCACATTTACTAAAGTACTACTCCTATGAGTGTCATCCATTCAGATTAAAAGCTCGAATGGGACACTATCTTTCGTACAATTTCGATGTCCTTCAGCGCTCATTTTCCAAAATTGTATAACCATAGAGAATTACCATTGATATTGCAAGAAACCAAACGTATGCAAAGCAGTTTCATATTAGCCACTTCTTGTATGAACCAGTCGTTTATCATAGCCGAGATCGTCAACTGTGTGTAGTAGAAGGTAGCCCACATTGCCAGTGTTATTGATGCTGATAGAGGGTATAACTGAAAATAATAAGAGATAAAATGTTAATTAAGAGCTGTGGATTTTGTAAATAAATAAATAAAATAAAATAATAAGGAAGTAGGGGTTAAAGCCAGGGCTGTCTTTTACATATAAGAAGCACTCGGCATATTAGGATAATGGGCCCTCAACAACCATAACAAAACACTATTTTGTTGGAATAACAAATAACTTGGATGTTATGCAAATTTTAGCTTTATTTTATTTCTTTATTACATCTATCCTATCAATCCTATGCTGCATTCGGTAAGCCTATTTTTTAGAGTAAAGTAGCTATTAGTTATCCTTTGGTAATAAAGTAAGGACTAGGGGGGCCCAATCCATTGCGTGCCCAGTGAGAAAAAAAAACCTGGTAAAAGCGCTTAATTACTACATCCGATTCACGTCCGAATCCGTCAAATTATGGTCTTGCGCAGCTGTAGAAAATTTTGTATGGTGGCTTACGCACTACAGTCATCCGTTAGTTCTTATGTCTGTCGGATTGAGAATGATAAAGCAGATGTGTACAAAAAGTATTAAAGCTACTTCGGTCCCATTTCGTTCCGTCATTTGACGTGTTCAGATTGTATGCGCAGAAGCACTTTAAATAAAGACTCGAAAACTTTGCAAGTATAGCTCAGAATCCAGAACAGATCTATCAAAATGATCATAAGGGCCATGTTCCGTCACGTTGTTCAGTGAACACTAGGATAGAAAGATAAAGAATACTTACACCGCTTCGATAACCCACAACTATTGCGCCAATAACTATGAAGGTCCAAATAAGAACTGTCAGCGAATAAATTAGTACCTGTAACCATGTTGACTATTAGCACCTCATAAAATGAGTAGAAATTTATATCACTGGTTTTATATGCATTACTCACCGTAAAACTGTACAGTTCTGTTATAATTTTATAGCATTTCAAGATATCTCTAAGGCATTCCAACCACACGTCCTGTCTAAGTGTTGCCGATTCTTGGATATCAGGAATGATGAGCGAAACCAATATCTCCCAAAGAGTTGTTTTAGGTCTTGATTTTTCTTTACGCTCGCGCTCATCAATGTGGTTCTCAATTATTCCGTTGAAATGGCGCATTCGAATCGTTAAGAAGTAAATCATATTGAATCCCAATAATATATCATAGTATATAGTCAAAAGTCCTAATGCATAGAACACCGTATAAATCGGTTTGTCGAGCAAAGATATAGCGTTAGCCGAAAACCCACTCAAAAATCCTACAAATATAGATAGTAAAACCACAACACTCAAACGACGATTAAAGTCATTGTAGTACTTATATTTTTCTAAATGCATCGTTTTGTCTATTTTCTGTAACATTATATAGATCTTTACATTATTTTCTCTTTGTGTGAATCTATTTATAAAGTTTGTTAGAAAATATGCTGTGTGTTGCATTCCAGTTCCAAAAATGCACGATAAATACATAATAATATTTCTGTGATAATATTCTCTTTGGTAAAAGTCTATGTAGTAACTATATGAAAACGTAACTAGTACAAGCCAGAGGAAAAAAAATGCATTTTGCCAAACCGTTGGTAATGAAACTACATTATTTTTAATATTAACGCGTATAGACCCCAATATAAATTGACTCCAATATATTGGTGAAAAGCATCTTAACAGATTGTCTTCTAAAATATTCTGTTCCACTATTTCCGTCATTTTAAAGGACCCGACTCTTTGTAACGTGATGTAGAATAATGTTTTAAATACCTAATTGTTCTATTAAAAAATTAAATTGTACTTTTGGAATTTGTACTCGTATCTACAAAAAATATCATTAGTATTTAGATTAAAGTAGAATAACGATCATGACACAGTAATTATACTACGTATCTACAATCTACAGTAATTAAAATTGTGCTGATGACATACAAAATTGTAATGATGGTAAAATTGTGCTACCCTAAAAGCCGTTGCTCTGATAAACGTGAATTTTACAACTTTAACGTGTTAGGGACTTACTGCACACTTATTTCTCCATCTGATGAACATTCAAGTCTCTAGAGAAACATTTCCTATGAAATAAATTTAAAGCTAAATTGATCTTGTTAATGCCCATCTATGGATGGATATGCATCTTTTAAATTGTCATTTATATAACAAACTGAATAGTAACTAATATATTGCTGGCAATGACACCAATTAGTTCTATTGGTAGGCGTCTATCTAAAACAAATATCCCATAAACTTGGAAAACTGGCTTTTCGTAATGGATCATCCTGATTATTTCGCTCGCTGTTTTCTGATAAGGACCTGAAAAAATTGTATTTTGCTAATGGATTAAAATATCAATGGGTTTAATATATTAGGCTTAGACCGCTTCGTTGCTAAAATCTCAGACTAGATGAATTTCCAAAGTGTTCTAATTCAAAACTTCATTAGATACAGCCGAGTTACAAAGTTCAGTTACAGGCCATGAGTAGAGTAGGTATCTATGTTTTTTTTTTTTCAAGTTACATGAGTACCAACATACTTCCGCTTAATGCAGCTAAATACGGCTGTACGTGTATATCTTAGGTTTAATCTAATCATCCACATCACATATCAAGAAGAGGTTATTGTGGCCATAAAAATAAATCAATAGACAACTCAAAATTACACACACACAATATGCGCGAGCAAAAATGCAAATATTCTTACCATCATAGTTGCAAGAGATCAATCGAATACATAGAAGTTTCATATAAGACACTTCATAAATAAACCAGTCATTGACAACCACTGCCATAGTTAACTGGAAGTAGCAATATCCTGCCCACATGCCGATTGCTATGTTTGCTGATAGAGGATACAACTGAAAAAAATTAACTATGCTATAAAAATTTACTGAAACTCTAACACCTTAGGTCTTAACAATGGGTTGTGGGTATCTACTATGCGATAAGGAACCATCATTCTGCTATGAAATTTCTAGCTCGTAACTACAAGCGCAGGCGACGTTGCCCAACCGTCTCAACTTAAGACAAACGTCGCGTCTTATTCTTGGTATAGGTAGCTATAGGTATAGGTAGTAGTTTAATGTTCGAAAAAAAACTTACACCACTTCTAACTCCAACTACTATGCCACCAATGGCAATGAATGTCCAAATTAGGATTGTCAGTGATAGAATAAGTATCTGAAAAAGATTATTTTAAATACCATTTGTAGGATTTTATAGCGTATTTAGTAAAAGATAATCTTCGTCTACTCACCGAAAACCTGTATAATTCATTTATTAGTTTGTAGCAGCCCAAAATATCTTGTAAAGCTTTCAACCACTTGTGATGATTCAACATTGCATGAGCTTTTTGCACATTCGGGATCACTAATAAATTTCTTAGCTTTCCCTTCTTTACTTTTCCTTTGTATAGATTAATGTGGTTCTTAACAATTCTGTTAAAGTGCCTCATTCGTACAGCCAAAAAATAAATCATACTGATCCCCAAAAAGGTATCGAGGTAAATCGTCAAAAGTCCAAGCCCGAAAAAAAATCCGTGCACTGGTTTGTCGAGCAAAGCAAAGGCATTAGCAGAAAAACCACTTAAGAACCCCACCGCATTTAATGTCATAAGAAATAGGTTTAAACGGTAAGCAAAAATCGTGTAGTATTTATATTGATCCAATTGCAAAGTTCTATCAATTTTTTGTATCATAACAAATAGTTTGACATTCTTCTCCCTGTGAGCGAATAGATTGACGAAGATTGTGACGAAGTATACAGCATATTGCATTGTGTTACCAAAAATGCATGACAAATACAATATGAAATTCTTGGGATAAAATTCCCTTTGATAAAACCTCATATAGTAGGTATAAGAATATGTAACAAACGTGAAGCAAATGGCAAAATAAAGAATCTGCCAGGACGTGATGACCGAAACGATATCATTTTTAATATGAACACGAATAGAGCCCAATATTATTTGGCCAATATATATTGGCCAAAAACTTTTTAATAAATGATATTCCAAATTTTTTTGCTCTGTCACTGTTTCCCGAATCATTTTAAAAGATGCACTCTACCGGCATCGAGGACAAAAACGAATAATGTAAACACGGAAAATATCAAAGGACGGGTCTTAATCTACTTTTAATAGTCGCTAAAAATACGATTGTAAGTGCTACAATTACGATTAAAATCATCCTGGAAAGAAGGAAATATGTTTAAAATAAACAAAAAATATTACTATGATAGTATAGGTTCATGAAAATTGGTGGGACATTTATGTATGCATTAACCGCAATTACAACCATAATAGACTAATTTTTTAATGATGGAAAATATAAGTCAGGTCAAGGAATCTTTAACCATCAGAACAGAAAAAGTGTATTAAAATCAATTTGATATTAATCATTAGGTAATGCTTCTGTACTCACTAGGGATCAGGAAATATCAGATATAAAGTTATCTATTCGTAAAATCCACTAAGTTACTTCCATCAAAGTTAGTTTTTAGCTGGACTTCGTTCGACTAAGGTCACTACTATGTCCAAATCTAAAAATAACGACACAATCTTTGAGGATTTACTCGACAACGATTTCGTTAATGTGTTTAAACCATGTTTCGTTATACAACGGCTATTTGGCACGCTCGGCGTGAACATAGAGTTTAAATTTATTACTCCTCCAACAAAACTCTACAAAATTTACTGCTGTATGGTTTGGCTAGTGAATTCCCTTTGTGTGGTATATACTGTAGTAGCTTGTGCTACTCAGTTCGATTCTCTATCGACTGATATACCACTTAAAATGGGGATGGTTCTAAATGGTATAGCAAACACAGGACTTGTTTGGAAGAGCGTATTCTACAAAGGTCATGCCAGATGTCAACTCTATGTAAAGCTGCAGAAAATCGAACGAAGCCTCAAAATGAAAAATGCACGACGGGTAAACGAAAACCATAAGGGATTAAGCTGGTTTTTTGTTGGAATTTCTTTTATCCTGTACGTTGTGTGGTTGATCCTTTTTAATAAATATTTGATTGAGGGTAATTGTCCAAGTGCTTCAGTTGCCTCGGTGGTTGGCACTGCGATCTACTTCGAGATTTTCCATGTCTCCACTATTCTGCATTTTATATCGTTTAGAGTAGAATATATCAACAATAAGCTTAGGGAAGTGAAGAAGGATTCAAATAAAGAAATTGTATCCTCCCCATTTGATTTTAAAGCAAAGGATGATAAAGTTGGTGAAGAACTTGTTCATGGGATGTACTATGTATTAGACAGTTTTGCCGATACCATGGACGTCTTCTCTCATGCAGTAAGTTAATTGAACGAATATGTCCCACCGGGACGTATGGGATGTGTAACGTCCCATAATAAATAAATTCCATATTAAATTTTGTTTATTTTGCAGATTTTTATATTTACGTTTCAAATGTTAGCATGGCAACTGATAACAATGCAGAATTTAGTGGTTTCATTCAAGAAGCAGGCAAGTTGTCAATTTAGGATCTAAGTAAAATTGTAAAGTACAGTGTGTACATGGATTTTTTCTCGGCTATCTATAATTTTGTATACTAACTAATATTATTTTCAGATGTCCGTAGATATAGCATCATTTCTATGCACACTACCATCGTCCATGGCATTTATGCTGTTGATGTTAATAATGAGTTCTTTCTCACAATCTTTGATGACTAAGTTGGATAACTGCGCTGAATTATGCACTACATTGACATTTTCCCTTAACGAAGGTAAATATATAAAAGGTAAAAGTGACTGATTGACTGACTGCTCTATCAACGCACAGCCTAAACGCTCTAAGGATTGGGTAAAAATTTGGAATACAGATAGATTTTATAAAGTTTACATCGAGATGATGAGCATAAGCTAGTTTCCTATAAGTATGAAAATGAATTAAATACTTAGATAAAAGGACCACAATAATTCGTATACCTAATATTGTGAACTTTGAGATCGACTTATGAGGAAAGTTTTTCGCGGAAATTAGGTTCTATAAATTATATGGACGTTACTTGAACAGTTGCTCATCTTTGCTATGCCAGTGATATGTTGTTATGATATTTAATAAAAAGTGGCCATCATGGGACCGGCCGTCAAATCTTTAAGTTAGAAGTCAGAAAGCTAAAATACATAATTAGCATAAAAAACCAATAATTTGATTACCGAAGTATGAATCCCTTATCCAGACAGATTAACATAATTGAGTCACGTAGCTAATGATTTTTTTTTTATTATTAGACATTTATTGATGCATTGCTTAGACCACCCATTAATTAAATGCGTCATTAATTATTCTATTTCTCATTATTCTTGACCATCTAGTGACTTTCATATTACTAAGGGATAAGATTCAAGATAATATTAATGACTTTAATTTATGTAATGGGAAGTGGAAATGTGAAAACTATGACTAAAAGTATGTACTAAGTATTTTTGACTGTCCGATGGTATAAAAATATTGAATCAATTTTATCAAGTATCCACGTTCTTTTACTTATTTCGTATCTAATAGTGTCTCAAAACTTTAAAGAGTAAAAGGGAGGTATAGCGTATATTATGCTTAGATTAGCTTAGATTTAAACCATGCTTCGGATTTTAATGAGGTTTAATTTAAACCAATATACAAGAGTGAGAACGTTTATATGAATAACAGGCTAGCTCCACTTGCAACACACTCTGTGTCGCAGTTAAATTATATTCTTAAACGGAAAAACCTATCAAAAGCACTTTTTGAATGAGAATTTGATAATACGCGCATACGACATTTGCGTGTTTTAGCTTTAAGATGACATCGCACTAAGCAGCGGCGCGGCGCGGGACGGTGCGGCGCGGAAAGCGCGACACGGCGCGGCTCCGCCAAGTAATTTGTATGACAAGTGAATTAAATTAAAATTAAAAAAAAACCCCAACGCAGTGCATTCAAAATGTGTAATTCGCCATTTTGTGGTGGCGGCCATCTTGGATTTTAAATTTATCATAGTGCATTGTATTTTACAAGTTAAGCCCTTTCATTTGATACCCATATTGAGGGGGTCGCATAAGAAAAAAATTATCCGCCATTTTGTAGCGGCGGCCATCTTGGATTGATTTCCACCAATCATAGCTAAGAACACTCTCGACTAACTCTACTTTCAAACAAAAAAAAATCTAATTCCGTTCATCCGTTCGGGAGCTACGATGCCACACAGACAGATACACACACACAGACAGACAGACACGTCAAACTTATAACACCCCGTCGTTTTTGCGTCGGGGGCTAAAAATGCCGCACCGCATCGCTCCCGCGTAGTACGGTATGTCCCATACATTTTCATACAAAGATACTTGGCCGCGACTTGCCCCGCCGCGCCGCTGCAATGCAGTTACTGCTTAGTGCGATTGCACCTTTATTGTAACCCTATTGACGCTAGTGGTGCATTAAAGGAACACGCACAATCTACAGAAACATTTTTCATAAAATACTTTTGTTCACAGGCAAATCCAGAGAGAATGCTAAACATATCACACATCTATTGAAAGCAAAACGCACTGCCACGGTGTTCGATATTTTCACACTCGACACTCAACTGCCGTTACATTTACTAGGGATTACCGCTAGTTACACTATTGTCCTCTTACAATTTGCGGCCTTATAATTTTCCTAAAATCGTTCAAATTGTTCTATTAAATCATGGTACTTACTCTACGTGTTGGTCTTGCCTGATACCAATATTCTTCTAGTTCTTGTACCTTTTGATTCTTGGAGACTTTTTAACACTTATTATGGCCATGGAAGTTAAATCTCCAACACCAGAATATCTCTCCAAAGATATCTTAGACGAAGAATTCGTAAAGATTTTTAACGTTTTCCTTCGTTTGCAATATTTTATGGGCAGCAGCCGTGTCGAAGTTAAACATCAGTTTGTCACATCACCCACAAGCTACCAAAAACTCTACACAGTATTGTGCATAATTTTAACGATAATTTTAAACGTGATTGCTATCAACAGCTATTTTGCCGGTCTAGACGGGGTTTTATATGTCATAAGCGTTATGGTCATTTGGGCAGGCTTCGTAACATATGTCTTGATCACCATCCATACACGGTTTTTAAACGGTCAAGATAATGCCAACTTTTTCATACGATTGCAAAAACTCGATCGACTCATGGGGTTAGACAAAGATAAACGGTTAAATACAGTTATGAAACAAATTAACTATATATCAATGTTTTTCCTTATGGTTTCTTGTTTGTTTATCGGAATTGCTGCCGGTATAAGGCACGAATTTATTTACCTCTCTTTCGCCGGGTCCCTTTTCTGCCAAGTGACGGGTCATACGGAACTAATATCCTGTTCGAATCTTGTCGTTTACTTCGTTATACGAATTAGGTTTATTAACTCGATTATAAAAAATCATTTAGCGCAGAACAAGGTTAAATTAGGACCTAATGATTTAAATGCTATAAGCAGACGAAATTTGAGGAAGATAGCTTTAGAGACTCACGATTTCGTCACCTGCGACACTACGGCTTATTTGAAAGAGGTTTTTGACTGTTTTGCTTTGTTTCAAAACTTGTATAGATTTCAGGTAAGTTTACTACTAAACTTGCTAAACAATTTACGTACCTACCTACTTGTTTTGCTGGTTATGTTTTAATTTTTCTATTACAGCTCCTAATGTTTTGTTTGAAGCTGGTAATTGTGAATATACTAGTATTTGGGGTAATAATGATATGCGTCCAGAAAAACGTAAGTGTCAGCTGATTAAATTCTTTATAAAGAAACAACAATGAGGAAAATTTTCTTTTTTACAGTTTTTGTACATTTTGTACAGTTAACGCACTTTGAAGATAACTTATATAATAGTAAAAATTAGGAAGCCCTGTACGATTTTTTTTTTTTTACAATCGCAACAGTATAGATTTCGTTTTGCTTATACCTATGCCAATTTTTTTTAAGAGCGGATTCCTTGCGCTTGACTTAGCGGATGAAATAATCCCTGAAGAAATTTTTCCTTTACCCAGCAGTGACACAAAACAGGCTCAAAATAATAATAATAACATAATATTAATGTCGAATTATAATTATTTCAGTATGTGGATATAGTAGAGATGTTCTCGCTCAGTATATATTCGATTGTCGATGTAAGCATTGCCATATTACTTGGGTGCAGACTGCAGTTATTCAATGGAGAAATTAAAGAAACTAAGAGAATCTCGATAGCTGTGATGGCAGAATACTCCAGTGGTAACTTAACACTTTATAAAAAGGACAAAGATTAAGAAAAAAAGAGCAGGAAGAGAGAAAGAAGATAGAATTTTAATGTTCTCCGAAATACATGAATTTCTTTTTCTTTGGCATTTTTCAAAGTATCAGGCTGGGAATACCAACTTAAAAAATATGTAGAGCTTTACCGAGAAACTTTTAAAAAAATATATACTTGTCGACTTGTAAACCTCCTAAGTTTTGTTTCGTCGGTTGAATATAATTTCTATGAACATAATTATTTTTCTTACCTTGAGCAAGAGAGTCGTTAGGACGAAACCCGTAACATCGAAAAAGAATCAACTCCGGCGCACAAATATAAAATGATGTACGGAGTGTTTTCCCTCCCAACCACTTTATTTAGGTTGAAATAAGTACATGTTACCTACTTACATAAAAGTTTTAATAATTAAACATGTTCAAATATTTCAGGACATTTGAGAGATAAAGCAAGGAAAATGATGAAGATAATAGAAGAAACGCCGCCGAAACTATCGATATACGACATGTGGGAAATGGACGCTGGCATTTTTGTGACGCTCTTCAGTCTTATCACCAGCCTTATTGTCACCCTGCTACAGTTTGCGTTTTTGTAGAAATTGAAACATTTAAATGCATGTTTATTTACTATCTGCTTCTCTACTTCAATTTGAATTTCTGTAGAAATTAAAATATATTTTTAATAAAATAAATATTTTAATGTTTTTAAAAAATGTAGGTACCTTTAAACAAGTGAAATTTTAAAAAATCTTTTTAAAAACAAGCTTTTATTATTATTACCATATAGCACCATAAAGTATTCGTCAAGACGAATCAAATGAGCCCAAACTCGATGGGGTTACGTCGTTTAATTGCGGAGTTCCTATAGCCATCTTCCCGCTCCATCATCAGATCAGTTCCATGTCATAATAATATTGCATTGTCATCCGATTTATGCATGCATGCAGAATTTCAGCTCAATCGGAAACCGGGAAGTGGGTCAAATTTAACTTGCAAGATTTGATTACAGACAGACAGACAGACAACAGACAAGTGAAAGTAAATAAAAGCTTGTAAATAAAATAGTCTATGTTTAGTGGAACGGCTTAGACTTTAAGACGGGTTAGACTGGGCTATCTTTTACAAGCTTTATATTACTTTCACCTGTCTGTTGTCTGTCTGTCTGTCTGTCTGTCTGTCTGTCTGTCTGTAATCAAATCTTGCAAGTTTAATTTGACCCACTTCCCGGTTTCCAATTGAGCTGAAAATTTGCATGCGTGTGTAAATCAGATGACAATGCAATATTTTTATGACATCGAGCTGATCTGATGATGGAGCTGGAAGGTGGCCAAAGGAACTCTGTCATAAAACAACGCAACCCCATCGAGTTTGGGCTCATTTGATTCGTCTTGACGAGTACTTTATGATTATAGGTAATAATAAAAGCTTGTTTTTAAAAAGTTTTTTAAAATTTAACTTGTTACTAGTTTACTTCAGTTAGGTAAAGTACAAGTAAGCAAAGTAAAACGTTAAATTATTGACAAACAAAACGCAACGGATACACACCCTTTGATTTTACCCCATACTAGCCCTACTAGCCTACAGAATAGAAGTGATCTACCCGTCGCTGTTAAACCCGCTCCACACAGTATGGTGACGAACTTTTGACATAACTAAAAGCGCGAAGATTTACATTATGTGAAGCGCACATAAAAGAGGAGAGATGAAAGGCCCAAAGAGGAACATACACACACACACATAATTTATAGATGTGTGGAAGCAATTGTTAACCCTTTAACCGCCAGACTTAAAATCACTTGTCGTGCCCCTAGCGCCAGGCAAGTTTTTTGAATTATAAATACCTACAATAAAAGTGATGTCTAATATTTATTCTATTTGGGAGAGAAGCATAAAACCAACTGTAAATCATAACTTTATTCACTATTTATCTAATTACGAGTATAGTTTTATAAAATACAGTGTTATGACTTAAAAAATGTAGATTTAAAGTGCAGTCGGAAAAATACGACTTGTCGGAAATATACGACTCTGGCGGTTACGTAACAGAACAGGCTTGTCGGATATATCCGACGGTGGCGGTTAAAGGGTTAATAGCATAATGGGTTTTTAAAACTTATATTTAATTATGATGTCATGTGTGTAGAGGTATGTATACCTCTATAGGTACAACAAATATATATCAACATACTGCTCATTCGTCAATCAATATTGATAGATAAGGCATTAGTTTGTAGGATTGGTAATTACTTAACGTTAGTACTTTATCTAACTACTAAATAATTGTCCTTGACGATCTAGTATTATAATTATTCACATTAAGGATTGATCAAATACAAGATAATATCTAATAATTACTTTTAATTTGTCTAATGGAAAATGGAAATTCGACAACTACTACTTGCATACCTAACATAATTACGATCCTATAATAGAAAATACGAGTAGGTATAATAATTGACTGTCAGCTTGTAAGTACCTACTTGTACCTAGTGCTTTCCGATCTAGATAAATCTATCTTTCCTTTTCGTTTTTCCTTGAGTGCTCAAGATATCCGAGATGTCTAAGCTTCCAAACAACTCGAGCCCTTTATTTTGATTGTTTTCGTTAAATTTTAACTCATCGATTTTGTTACACTTAAGCCGCGTCTCCAGCTCCTGTTTTGGTTCAAACATTGCATGACAACATCCAAAAAAAATCTCGGCGATTTTAACTTCTTGTTTGCTCCAGCAATATTTATTGCTTTCCATATCCGATGGAAAGCACGTACAACAAAACATAATATTATCAATATTCATCAAAATCGCCGAGATTTTCTTTGGATGTTGTCATGCTCATGTTGAATGTTTAAACCAAAACAGGAGCTGGAGACGCGGCTTTAGTATCTACGTTTTTTCGTAAGTAGTTTATCAAATTAGTCTTTAAAAACGCACAGACATTTATTGGTACGCGATATATGACTTACCTACCTGTTGCCAGACATGAAATGATATAAAATAAGAAATGCTGAAAGCTACTTTGTAGAGACCAATATGATAAAACAGTTTCAAGAATTTTGAGTCTGATATCAGCTAAGACAACGTTATTCGAGTATAAAAGAACTTTACGATAAATAGGTACCGAATACTTACCTATCATGCATTTTCATTAAATATCGTGATAGGTACTTTTAACTTTATTTTTCTATACAGACAAACTCAGAGGAAATGACTTAACGACTTATAGCACATCAATTAAAAGGCCAACACTCAATGTCCAGTGTTCGATATTTTAACATTGTACACTCAACTGCCGTTATATCAACAATCAATTATTTTTGATCATGGTACGAAATCTTGCACAATGAAGGACCTTAAATCTCGCACACCAGAATATCTCTCCAAAGATATACTTGACGAAGATTTCGTAAAGATTTTCAGTGTTTTCCTCCGCTTCCAATACTTTTTAGGCAGCAGTCGTGTAGAAGCCAAAGATCAGTTCGTTACATCACCCACAATCTACCAAAAAGTCTACACAGTATTGTGCATCATTGTGATCATAACTTTAAACGCAATTACTGTAAACAACTTCTTTAACGTAGCAGATGGGATTTTATACATTTTATGCATTTCAACAATTTGGGCAGGCTTTATTACTTATTTCTTGATCACGATTAACACGCGTTTTTTCAACGGTCAAGAAAATGCTAACTTTTTCATACGACTACAAAAGCTCGATCGGCTGATGGGACTAGATAGGGATAAGCGTTTAAACAAAGTTCTGAAACGAATAAACTATGTGTCAATGTTAACATTCATGCTGGCTTGTTCGTTTATCGCAATTGTTGCCGGTATTAAACGCGATTTAATTTATTTCACTTTCATGGGCGCTTTCATCAGTCAAGTAACTGGTCTAACAGAACTAATATTCTGTTCTAATTTAATCATTTACTTCGTCATACGACTTAGATTTATTAACTCAATTATAAAAAATCATTTAGCGCGGAATAAAGTGAAAACTAAAAATGATGATTTGATGACATTAAGTAGACGTAGTTTAAGGAAGTTAGCTTTAGAGACTCACGATTTCGTCACATGCGACACAACAGCTTATTTGAAGGAAGTTTTCGACTGTTTTGCTTTATTTCAAAACTTATACAGATTCCAGGTGGGCGAATCATAAATTGTTTTTAAATATAAATAGTTTGAAAAACCTACTAATGACAATAAATAAATTTATTTTCAGCTTTTCGTATTCTGTTTGAAGCTGGTAGTCGTGAGTTTATTGGTATTCGGCGTAATTTTGTTGTCCGTGCAGAAAAATGTGAGTTTAATATTTTAAGTTTTGCCCCAGAGATTTTCTGAAAATGCTTTGTGTATCAGGGTGTGAACACATACCAAATTTTGGTCAAACCCACGGGATTTTAAAAAGGATCTTTATCTGAGGGGTTCTCAATTCGAAAAGGGTTGGTTACCACGATCTTGTACTATATTTTTATGATATTTAATTGATGAAACGTGTTTTCTTTTAATTTCAGTTCGTGGATATAACAGAGATGTGCTCGCTCAGCGTTTATTCGGTCATCGATGTATGTATTGCCATATTCCTTGGGTTTAGACTGCAGGTATTCTTCGGAGAAATTAAGGAAACTAAACGTGTCGCCATTGGTGTTATGGCCGAATACTCTAACGGTAACTATAGCACCTATAAAGGTATTGTAATTTTTTCTGGACATCATACGCCTTACGCCCGGCTAACTTAATCTTAGAATAAAAAAAATCTTTTGTTCGATTTAGTGCCACACTCTAAAATAAAGTAAGTAGGTATCTTTTATAAATTTTAGATTGAAAATCATATTTTCTTCCTGTTGAAGGAAAAAAAGTGGAAAATCTTTTTTCCCCGTGCATGCACTCTACCTACCTACTTGATCCCATAATATTATACCACTAATTCGAGAAATGACTGAGCTTTTCAGCGTTTTCGAGTCAGCCAATATTCCCTCTGGTCAACACTCCTAGGTGGACTGCTCAAAGTAGCTCCTACCTACATATTATGCAAATATTTCAGGACCTTTGAGGGACAAAGCAAGAAAGATTATGAAGATAATAGAAGAAACACCGCCCAAACTATCAATTTACGACATGTGGGAAATGGACGCTGGCATTTTTGTGGCGCTCTTCAGTCTTATCACCAGCCTTATTGTCACCCTGCTACAATTTGCGTTTTTGTAGAAATTGGAACATTTACAAACATGTTTTATTTACTATCTGCTATACTAAATTAAACCTGGGTAAGCTGTAGGCTATAAGCTACATAAGTAAGGCGGTTGTAAAGCGTTAGGCGATTTTTTTAACCAAAGGAAACAAAAAGTTTGAATTATGTTATCGTTATAACCAAATTTAAAAGCAATATTATTAGCTATCTTAAAAGATATTAATACATTTATGTCAATAATATTCATAGCAGAATTACTCAATGGAAGAAATAAGTCAGAGTCCAGGGAAATTACCAGACATAATTGACATTGACGATGATCTGGAACGTTCCAGTAATCAATTGCCATCGCTGCTGATGTTCATTTAACCTGTCCGATAGCAAGTTTGTTTAGAAACCTTTGCCACTATAACTGCTCATAACACTTGATAACCCATGCACTATAAATATAAATCGATTTGTTTCTAAGTCAACACCATTCGAACAAGATCTTTCGTGCCTTCAAGATGAAGGGTTTCACGATCGCGCTATTCATCGTTGTATCAATTGGTGCAGTATTCTGCGCCGATGAAGCTAAGCCTTGCGACGAATCGCTCGAAAAGCTTATCGCAGCGACAAATTTCTGCGCTGTAGATGGAAGGAAATTCGCCACTAAAGATACTTGTGAGGTCGGCTGCCGATTGGGATGCATGCAACGTCCCTGCGGTGGTTTTAAACTGTGCAAAGAGGTAGAAGTACCGGCTCAACATATATCTATTTTGGTGTACGAGTGCCATTGTGTAAATTAGTACAAACGAGGCATCACAATTTAATAAATAAATAGATTTTCAGTTACGATGTTTATCATTTATACGATATATTTCCCATTTGTCCCAATATCGATTGTCCCCAGGTGGAATTTGGGACTATTACCAGATGTCACCAAGGAGGGGGATAGGCGGTCTACACAACAGTTTAAACTATTCGATGTGGGCAATATAATTTTTCAGTCGCACTTCGGTGATAATTTCCTGGGGGCAATGTGCCTATACCTGGGGGCAATTTGCCTATACGGGGACAAATGGGAATATACATTTATACGTGCTTGTGTTTTTTTACCTACGCAGTATCTGCAAATTTATACATAAGTATCTAAGTACCTACCTATTCAAATGTAACTAACTACCTACTACTTAAGGGTCTCACTTAGGGCACAGATAAAAGAACTTAGGGTATCTCGCATCAACTCCGTCTAACGTTGATTTTCTAAGTCCTCTAAGTGGTTTATAATAAAAATAAATTATTACATAATATCATATACAAGAGAGATATATACCGCGCTTAGGTCATTTTTTGTATGAAAACAAAGTCACCAAAACATGGTGGGGTGCGGGGGATGGGTGGCTAGATTTGATTGGCTCGTTCATGGTGACGTCACAGTTACGCCACAGATTAGGTAATAGTTAAAGGCATAACATGACTTTCTAGTGATGTGGTAAAGTCGCTATATCGTATCGATAAGAAAATATAAGTTACTGTTATTCTTAAGTTTAATGAGAAAGTTCGTTGTATTGTATACGAGAGATATTTTAATATAACTTCAATTATTGTTTTATTATAGCTTAAATGTTTTCTCATCTCTATTACCTCCCAAAGTACCCGAATAAACATTTTATATGGTTTCACTAAAATATAAATAGGTCCATCGCATCGCTCGCATAAAATTTTTAGTCCTAATTTTAAAAATTATGCGTGCGAATACGCACCCTATAAGAATAAACAATAAATGTTAGATAGCGAATTATTTCTTTTTAAATTAGTGACAAATTTAACATTATGTATTTTAAAAGCTTCGTTACACTTCTCTTATTATAAGCTTCATAATAACCATTCATGAATTAAATACCAGTAACCCTGTATAATATTAAACCCCGATAATTTTGGTACCTTAATATACCTAATAACTACCTACTTCAAAAATTTCAATAACATTTTTGTCGATAAAATTTGTGGTGTAAATTTAAATTTGTGTCTTATCACTAGTTTATCCGGGCGTAAGAGAGAACGAGATAATGTTATACAAATTTACCAAGAAAGAATGAGACGAAAAGAAACTTGGCCATTTTTATATTGCATTTTATGTTAAACATTTTTCAATGATTATTATCGGAATAATAACTTGCCTGTGTAATAAGATTTCGTCTTTTGCGTAACTGAATGTAGCGCTAGTCTTTCCGCGCCTTTTTATTGAACAATACGGCATTTTTATTAATTATTTTTCATTAAGTATGTGAATGTCACGCTGTCAATGTCGGCCGTGGAATGAACACGAAAAAGAGGCGGAGCTACGAGCTTATGTTGATTCAGGCATATGACTTGGCGACTGTTACCTCATTTTAGCTTCCATCTCTAGCTTTATGATCTGTGCATAATATGTATAGATGCCATCGTAAACTGAATCCGTGTGAGGGCTATGCGCGTCTTTTTGTTAATTCTTAAAACCCGCACGCTCCACTTCGCGCAGTGTCAAATTATAATTCGAAGTGCCTTAGTTTCATTTTGTTTGAGTATTTGACACTGCGATAGTGTGTAAGAATTACCGATCGTTCGCACCCCCTCGGTCACACTGTTACCGATCGGGCGTCGGGTTCGTCACGTTCTTTCTTCATCTTTTTTTTTTAAATAAATTTTGTAACAAAGTCTGTTGGTTTTCTTTATCTAAGTGATATGTTGTATATTAGTTTGAGCAGTAAATTTTGTTCGCTTCCTTGGTATATCAAATACCAAGGAAGCGAACAAAATTGTAAAACAAGTGAGTCACGTTTATCTGACCGCATTCAATTAGGATACCTACCCTTTTTTTTTTTTTTTTTTTTACCCAGGAAAAATGCGTTACGCATCATCACCCATGTGGGACTCCCCCGTCAGAGATGGGAGCGGCGGGGATACCCACTAAAAAACCTGGGGTGTTCCTGCGGGACGCCATAATGCCGGGGCAACGGGTACGCCGAAGCACTCATCCGCGGCAGGATACCTACCCGTACCTACCCTATTAGGTAGATACCTATAGTCTAAAGGGTCAGGGGGGGTAAGGTCTAAGGTAAGGTAATAATGAACAGCAAAAGTCAAACTAAAAATCTATTTATTCTTACTAAGTCATTTTAGAACACAATTGTAATGTCTCATTAGTAAGACTAATTTACACAATCACATTCATACTTAATCACACCAAATTTGTCAATAACAACTTCTATCGGTGTGCAGGATTGAAAACCGCCGCAGGGTTGTTGCAGGCATCCCAATCGGACCCCCCTATTGGGTTCTCGCCTTTGCGTGGCGGTGGGGATAAGTAGCCGTGGTAGAGGAGACCACGGTGAAACTAAGAGGAACCCGAGGCGGTCGGCCGCTCCACGCCGGGCTGACCTCCAGCAGCCCGTGTGCGAGTGGCCGAGTAGGTTGCGGTGCCTCCTTCAGGGGCATCCCAACCGAGGTGGACCGCGGTGCGTTGACCATCGCACCGTGGGTCTATGGCGGGGGCCGCGGCGGGAGAGGAGTGTTGGTATCACGATGCGCCACTCTCCCTGCCTTCCGCGGCCCAAACGGGGTCGCCACCGTCTGATGGCGGACGCGGTGGGGCCGCAGGGGAAGAGGAGTGCCGGTATTACGGTGCGCCGTTCTCCCTATCCTCTGCGGCCGATGTGTGTTGGGGATGTTGCGCCTCCGCGTGTCCCTATGAAGGCAGCATAGGGCACAGTGGATGGCGCGAGCGGGCTCATCGCGAGCGCCGCCGTGGCGGAAGGTGGCAGTGGACCGGTAGACCGTACCTACGTATCCCTCGCGGAGTGATGGGCCACACCACTGCCCCTTGTCGGGTGGGACCAGGCCCGGGAGGCTGGTCAAGGGGCTCGGCCGTTTGGCGGCGAGCAGGGTGGCGCTGGATCGCGGGAGGTGTCCGGTGGCGATAAGAGTGTCGTTTTCCGGACATCTCCAGCGCTCCGTAGGAGGAGGGGAGGAAGAGGAGGACTCTCTGACTTCTCTTTTGCAGGGTGGTATGCATTGGGGGGTTGGAGAGTCCGATTCTGAATCCCAGAACCTGGACGGAGGATGCGGGGGCGTTCGCTATCATTGAACAGGTCCGGGAGGTGGCGCGCGCGGTGTTTCCGTGTGCCATTTCGGTGAGAGGTGGGGTCCCTTAGGACCAACGCCGCTGGGGCCGCGGACGAGTGCTTCGGCGTACCCGTTGCCCCAGCACTAAGGCGTGAGGTGGAAACACCCCAGGGTTTTTAGTGGGTATCCCCGCCGCTTCCATCTTTGGCGGGGGAGTCCCACATACCACCTCGTGCCCCCCGGCGTGGGGTGATGATGCGTAACGCATTTTTCCTGGGTCAAAAAAAAAAAGGCATCCCAATCGGCAGCCTATTTGACAGGTAGCATTAGTTGAAAATTTTCTCTTGTCTACAGCGCAATAATTTGCTGCTGCGATGAGTTCGACGTATCGCAAGGCTTTGCTTCCTCGGTGCAGCACACTGCACCAATGGATAGCACGATGACTAACAGCGCGATGGTACAACCCTTCATCTTGCCGTCTAAGGTCTAGTTCGAGTGATGGAAGCTAATCCATTTATATAAAAAAAAAAATAAAAAAAAAAAATATTTCAGGACATTTCACACAGCGCCATCTAACCATGGGGTTAGATGGACTAAGCAGCTTAATGCTTGTATTATGGTTGTTAGGGTAACGGATATAATACTTATATACTTTTGTAAATACATACTTATAATAGATATTGAAACCACCCAGACCAGAAACAAATGTCTGTGGATCACACAAACATTTGTCCCATGCGGGAATCGAACCCGCAACCTTCTGCGTTGCAGGCGGGTATTAGCCAACCGCGCCACAGAGGTCGTCAATATAGGTACATAGGTACGTTATATAGGTACATAGGTACTGCATAGGTTATCGTCTACAGTGCAGTTTTAGTGTTAAAGGTTTCTTAACAAACTTATCAGGCCGGTGCGTAATAAAAAGTAATTTCCCTAGCTTAGGCTAGCTACTTGGTATTTGTGCAATGTCGCAGTGTCAAATACAGGGCCTATTGGTTGTCACGCACTGATGCTACCACTATAAAACCACCAAATACAAAATAGTGGTAGAAATAGGAAACCGTAGGTGGCACTAGATAGGTATGTTTATTTGAATAATAAATCAGAATGTACCTACAGGGTGACTTGTAAATCACTTAAAACCATGAAACAGGGTACCCATACCACGATTCTCGTCTTATGTTAAAAAGTAGATAGATACCTAAATTTGTCAAATATGTATATCCTATCTAAATTTAAAGCACTTGTATGACATTCCGGCGGCACGTTAATTATTATTATACTGGAGCGTCAGCTGTTCGCCAGGCGAAGGTTTATCATACTTTTTGAGACGTGGCATATTCATTCAAATAAGATTTCTTTTTAATTTATAACTATTGAATTTGTTTATTCTAAACGTAATGTGATTCTCTAATGTATCGTATTCGAAGCTTTTAATTGATTTACCAGTCACCCTGTATAACCTAACATCCAGCTTGCCTAGACACTAGACACCTTTGATACTAAAAGTGCACTAGATAACCCATGCCCTTGCAGTACTTATATAAAAATGGATAAGTACAGTCAACATCATTCACACTAGATCCTCCGTCAAGATGAAGGGTATCACGATCGCACTGTTCGTCTTTGTGTCCATTGGTGCTATTTACTGCGCCGATGAAGGAAATACTTGCGGTGTATCGCTTGAGGAACTTATCGCGGCAGTAAATTACTGTGCAGCAGATGGAAGGAAGTTCATCACTAAAGATTACTGTGAGGTCGGCTGTCGCTTGGGATGCTTGGTACCACCCTGCGGCGGTTTTAGAGCCTGTGTAGCGAAAGAAGTAACTATCAACAATATAAGTGTGATGGGGTATGAATGTGATTGTAATAATTAGTTGTTCAAAGATACAGAGCTTGTATTTTAAAATGACTTTGGATGAATAAATAGATGTTTAGTTTTGATTTTTGTTATTTATATTTTATATCAAAGGCCAAGACTTAATTTGAGTCGATGTGGAGTTAGTAAATATGTTTGTTAAAAAATAATTAACCAATTCTCAGACTCAGACCTACCAAATATACACAAAACTACACTACACAAAAATCATAAATATCACATATTCTAAAATAATACAATATAAGTTGTATGTAAAAATATAATTAAATCAAGATATACACAGAATATTTAAAATTTATTTAAGGCACTATAAAAACTCGTGTAAAAAGTAAAAGCTGCATATTGTAAAACTAAAAATCATATTTTTCTCACATTTATAGTAAATATAAATATAGTACTTAATAAATAACTTAATTTTAATACAAAAATATGGAACTACTAGCTTCGCCCAACGGTTTTAGCTACTTTACTAAAGGCTACTTGTTATTCCAGGGTCTATGGTTGCTGATATATACACTATACACATTTTGCAGTGAACCAGTTAAGTCTCCAAGGCATGGTTTTGTTCAAACATTCAACATAAACATGACAACTATACACACAACGTAAAAAAATCTCGGCAATTTTAATGAATATTGATATTATGTTTTGTACGTGCTTTCCATCAGATATGGATAGCAAAAACATGTTGGAGCAAACAAAAAGCGTATTTTGACAATGTTTGGTGAAAAATGTTTTGATGTTTTTTGTTGTATGTTTGAACCAAAACACGCGCTGTAGACGCGGCTTTATGTGGTCAACTGCAAGGTGTGCATGAAACCTAAGTTAGGCTACATACCAAGTTAAAGCTTAATCTGAGGGCCTATTGGCTATAGCAAAACGACATGTAGAATCCATAGACAAAATTGCGCACATCACTCGCTTAAACCTCCTTATTAATATGAGTAAAGTAACAAAAGCAGCAATGTACATTGAAGTTGTCATCAATCGTAGTGGGTGAGAATTAGCCAATAGCCCCTCTGTTCAGCCATTCAGTTCAGGTAAAACGAGATAGTAAACACATCCATACTTTCACATTTATAATAATTGCAGCAAAGATATAACTATGGACGGATACTGTCTTATATGAACGGAAAATGTTTACATAATTATATTGTCGATACCCTTAACTTTAAAAATACAACCCGGTCACAATATCTGTGCACCTGACCTCGTGACGTCATATCGGCGGTCTGGGTACGGTGTGAAAAAGTTTTTTTAGAGAAAAGTGGAGGTAAAAAAAAATTACTAACCTTTTCAAAAGTCTCTCTTGCAAAAGTGCTCCATTGTAGCCTATTTGAATAAATGAACTTTGAGTTTGAGTTTGAGTTTTTCAAATCAATTTATTATTGAGGGCGCGGAGAGGTGACGGGGGAAGCGGGAGAGGCGCCGCATTCCAGCGTGGTGCTCAGATATTCTGACCGGGTTGTATAGTATAATAATTATTTTAAAAATTAAAGTTTCTCCAAAGTTCAAGATCTTGACATTAAAATATAAATACTTAGATATGAAATGCATAGATCACATATGTTAAGTCATTCATTTATAATACTACCCTCTAATAATATCTAATGTATTATTTGGCTTAGTATCTACTAAAATGGTATTTTCTAGTATGTTTCAGATCTTTCTAGACTCATTACTCAATTTCCTCTTCTATTGATGATTCCAATGTTCAAACTTAATGAACTATATATTTTTATTTTATTTTATATTAGAAAATACCATAGCTTATGTATTGAGATTCACCTTTTTTTTCTAGTAAATTAGTGTCATAATAAAATAATCATAAATAAATCGTCATAGTTGTACATAGGTCGCTAATCGATTCATTATATTAGTGTCATAAAAAATCTGCCATCAGTATCCAGTAAATTACCAAAGTTGTCGGTTTGATTCCTGCTTGGAGCAAATATTTGTGTGATGTACAGATATTTGTTTCTGGTCTGAACTTCTATGTCTATTATAAGTATTTACAAAACAAATATAGATAAGTAGAGTGCTTTTCACGAAAGAGGTCCCGCGGAATTCAGCGGAACTAAATTTTATCCGTACTTCATATCCCTAAATAATTATATTACTATTTCATTAAGAAATTAAATATGTGAAATTATAAAGAGTTATAGATATTTTAACTCTAAAATGCGCGATAGTGGCGCCCCGCCAAAGGGATTCCTTCGTCAAAAGCACTCTATTGTATCTTAGGTGTTATTTAGCTACCATGATTTACTTAGATTGGGATTGGGCAATATTGATTAGATTTTTAAAACTATCGCAAGTGTTCTCCATAACTAAAAGAACAAAAACTATGAGCATCGGGTTCTTCAGGCGTGAACTCCTGATGAAGGACATCGTAATTGTCCGAAACCGTGGTCGAATATTCTCGACAATATTAGACGTGAGTTGTGCCGTTTTTGTTGTTTTAAGTAATATTTATAAGCCCCACAGATAATACCAGTTAACTTGTAAATATAATTGTACCTACTTTAAGTCTTTTGGTGCGTGGTATTATTGTATGTCATCAGAAAACTAATTTAAACATAACCAAGGCAATGAGGAATACAGATGTGGCTATTGTGGAAGCACCATTGCACCGATGGTCCAAGAAGCAGAAACACCATAGAGTCTCGTCATACCAGTCTCTGAAAAAGTAAAAAAAACAATATTTTTGTCTGTTGTTTTAGTTTTGATTTTTGTGTTGGTTTTTTGAGATGTAACTTGGGATGCAGGCAGGCGCGGATCCAGGGGGGGGGGGGCGGGGGGGTTTTAATAATTTTCTCTTAGCTGCAAGCTTTACGTACAAGTTCATAACACTGTTTCGCTGTTTTAATAATTTTTTACCAAGCTTATACTTTTTTCGGTCCTCGCCTACGAATTATCCGTAGGTTCTCGTAGCAAACTGCACAGTATCTTTCATATTTCGCTTTTATATATATATATAAGAATATTTAGTTTCCTGGCCACTCGGAGCAAGCTAAACGCACATCATTCATGCTGAAAAATTCAAAATTTTCTCGGCGCTCGTAGCGAGCTGCTCGCGCTTTTATATATAAGAACATTTAGTTTCTTTGCCACTCGGAGCAAGCTAAACGTACATCAATCGTGCTGAAAAATTCAAAATTTTCTCGGCGCTCGCAGCGAGCTGCTCGCGCTTTTATAAATAAGAATATTTAGTTTCTTTACCACTTGGAGCAACCTAAACGCACATCATTCGTGCTGAAAAATTCCAAATTTTCTCGGCGCTCGCAGCAAGCTGCTCGCGCTTTTATATATAAGAATATTTAGTTACCTTGCCTCTCGAAGCAAGCTAAACGCACATCATTCGTGCTGAAAAAAACAAAATTTTCTCGGCGCTCGCAGCGAGCTGCTCGCGCTTTTATATATAAGAACATTTAGTTTCTTTGCCACTCGGAGCAAGCTAAACGTACATCAATCGTGCTGAAAAATTCAAATTTTTCTCGGCGTTCGCAGCGAGCTGCTCGCGCTTTTATAAATAAGAATATTTAGTTTCTTTACCACTTGGAGCAACCTAAACGCACATCATTCGTGCTAAAAAATTCCAAATTTTCTCGGCGCTCGCAGCAAGCTGCTCGCGCTTTTATATATAAGAATATTTAGTTTTCTTGCGTCTCGAAGCAAGCTAAACGCACATCATTCGTGCTGAAAAAAACAAAATTTTCTCGGCGCTCGCAGCGAGCTGCTCGCGCTTTTATAAATAAGAATATTTAGTTTCTTTACCACTTGGAGCAACCTAAACGCACATCATTCGTGCTGAAAAATTCCAAATTTTCTCGGCGCTCGCAGCAAGCTGCTCGCGCTTTTATATATAAGAATATTTAGTTTCCTTGCCTCTCGGAGCAAGCTAAATGCACGTCATATGTGCTGAAACTCTCAAATTTTTCTCGGCGCTCGCAGCGAGCTGCTCGCGCTCTATAAATAAGCATATTTAGTTTCCTGGCCACTCGGAGCAAGCTAAACGCACATTATTCGTGCTGAAAAATTCAAAATTTTCTCGGCGCTTGCAGCGAGCTGCTCGCGCTTTTATAAGTAAGAATATTTAGTTTCCATGCTACTCGGAGCAAGCAAAACGCGCATCGTTCGTACTGAAAAATATAAGATTTTCAAGACTACGCTGAAACGAGTCTCCAAAAAAAATTCTAGCCGATGACCCCCCCCCCCAAAATTATGGTCTGGATCCGCGCCTGGATGCAGGTAGCTTAGATTCTAGAATAACACATGGGCACAGCTAGAACTTATTAACACTGACTGTGGAAAACACAAATGCTGCGATTTTTGAGATAAATATGTTTTGTGAACTGACTGATGTTCACACCATGCATAATATCAATCACTGTGGATGGTACTAAAGTCACTGCATCCAAAGAGATAGGTCTTAGGAATTTCAAGTAAAACTTCTTGGCATAGCAAATAAGTTAACAAGTTGACTGTGAAAAACACAACTTCTGTGTTTTTGAGGTAGAACCATGTGTGCTAATGCACACATACTTTGTGTTTTGTCTACAAATTTGTTTCAAACTTCCAGTCCTGTGGGTAGTACTAAAAAACACCACCGCAGCCAAGGTGTTAAATAGATTATTATCCCAAAGAATGAACATACCTCTTTATATCCAATTCCTTTATACTATTATTGACATAATGTGCTAAGTTTTGGTCCTTAGCAGCTGGGCGGCATCCTTCGTAAGTGTCAGCCGGAATATCTGTCCGGAATGCTTTGAAGTTGCTCAGACAGTCCCTAGTTACTACTTCTTGTGCTGAAATTAATACAATGAATCATTATTAAAAAAGCACATTACATATTATAATATTATTATTAAACCGAATAATTAATTTTGAGAATATCTTTTTTATGTAAAGAAGAAGACAAGCAAGACACTCTCCTGCTGGTAAGAGATAACACTGGCCATAATCAGCACAGAGCTACCCAGAATTTCACAATGATGTGAAATTCTAGCTGCAGCACCAACACTTCTCACAAACAAAAACAACAAATTTAACTATATAAAAAAACTGATTAACTGTATTACTGATGTGTCAACACACAGTGCACACTGCTGCGGATGATTGGTTGAAATTTGCTATCATAAAACATAGAATAGAACACATAATATCGTCCCTTTATTGGTAAAACCGATTATCTGCACTTTTTTACAAAAATGAGTTATTTACACCAAGCTACTCAACTTTTTGAGCTCTATCTACAGGTAAAACCGATTTTTCGATACAATGCATAGTTTCCGAGATAGATACGCAAAAAAGCAATTAAACTACAAGGTTTTAAGTAACATCTGCATTTAATAACAACTACAGTCAAATACCTGTACGATTTTTTGAAAGCCTTGCAATTAAAAACACATTCCGTTTCATATGTTATTTTTGTTGTAATTTGCATACGTTCTGGACATACTGTAGTATTTTACCAAAACAAATTTAAATACTTTAATTGGTTCTGATTTTAGTGAATCATTGGAAAGTACTTAGAATCTTACACATCCAAAAGAAAGTAAGTAGTTCTACTTGATTTTAACAGAACATAATTCTTTGCTCGAATGCAAATTTAAATTCAATTAAAAGAGATTAAGCAGCTTTATTTGTTTTTTTCTATAACATCAGAGATCGAATCGTTAAGATTCAAATACAAATAAAAGCAACTATGAAGTGTATGATGATATTTCTACCTAAATATTTTCAGCTAAAACCAACTATTGTCGATGGATCTTTTGTTTCACTTGCACTCTGCGGCGCAAACCTCTGTCTGACAGTGGCCATCTTTGATGAACGAACTACAGCAAGCCTGGTCATTGTTATTTTCATCAAAAAACACCAAAAAAATCATTACTTTATGAAACTAAAAACTTAATAAAGTAGGAAAATAATAAGATTGATCATCATCTTCCTGCCCTTATCCCACACTATGTAGGGTCGACACAACACGTTTTTCTCCTCCATTCCACTCTATCATCTGTCAAATCTTCATCCACTCCCCTTGCACGCATATCGTCTTTCACACAGTTCATCCAAACCTTTTTTTGGTCGTCCCCTTCCCGAATTACCACCAATGACCATATTCATAGACTTTTTGGTCACGTGGTTTTCCTCCCTCCGCATAACATGTCCATACCAGGCCAATCTTCCACTCCTTAATTTTTTTGTCACTGGTGCAACTTTCAGGCTTCCTCTCACATACTCATTTCTAATTATGTCCATTTTTGTTACTCCACACATCCACCTCAACAAAAGATTGATATATTAGGAAAATGATCAAGTAGCCTTTTATTGTTATTTAAGTAATACAAAACAATTTGTGATTTATCCTCCTCTTGAAGAGCCCCATATTGAAGGAAGTGGGAAATACGTCGCTTGGAAGGCTATTCCACAACCTGCAAGTGTGTGGGAGAAACGATCTCGTAAAGCGAGTTGTCCGAGACTCCCACACGTTAACAATGTGAGGATGAGCCTTCAGTCTATGACGAGCGGTGCGGTGGTAAAATCGGGAGGCCGGAATCAGATCGAAAAGTTTCTCAGAGCATTCCCCGTGGTAAATTTTATAGAACACACTGAGTGCCCCGATGTCTCGACGTAAGGACAGTGGTTCTATACTCTTAGGATCACCGATAATCCTAACGGCTCGTCTTTCCACGGCGTCAAGGGACTGAAGCTGGTACTTAGGTGAACCATTCCAAAGATGGGAGCAGTACTCCATGAGTCCGGCCTACTTGGGCTTTGTAAAGCAAGAGAAGTTGGCCAGACGTGAAGTACCGCTTCGGTTTGTTAAGAACACCAAGCTTCTTAGAGGCAAGACCAGCCTTATCTTCCAGATGACGTCGGAACTGAACCTCGTTAGATATTTCAACACCGAATGTCCTGAGATTGGCAGATATAGCAAGAGGAATGCCTTGGAACTGCGGGGCAATTGTGAATGCAGTTTTCTTAGCAGTGAATGCACAGACTTGTGTCTTGGAGGGGTTAAATTGGACCAGGTTAGTACTACCCCAAATCGAGACCCGACTTAAAGAGTCTTCGATATCTGATACCAAGCGTCTTCGGCTCTCCTCTAGGTTATTCCGAGGAGCATTAGAGTTGCCTGCATAACAAACATCACCTGTACAATTAATGTTGTTTATTTGCAACATGTCATTGATATGCAGAATGAATAGCGTCGGTGATAGCACAGAGCCTTGTGATACACCAGCATTGTTTGACATGGTCTGGGAGCTAGAACCATCCACAACTGCTTTAATGCTTCGACCAGATAAGAAATCGGTAATCCATAAGCATAACTTTTCGGATAGTCCATATGATGGTAATTTTGATAAAAGTGCCCGATGCCAGACCCTATCAAAGGCCTTGGCTATGTCCAGACTAACGGCTAGTACTTCATCCTTACTCTCGAGAGCTTCAGCCCAGCGGTGAGTTAAATAGACAAGTAAATCACCAGCTGAGCGACGTGATGAAAGCCATACTGGCGATCATTAATAAGCTGGTGCTCCTCAAGATAGCTGAGTAGTTGAGTGTTAATCACACGCTCCATAACTTTTGAGAGTAAGGATGTGATAGCGATCGGTCTATAGTTGGATGGGTCACTTCGATCTCCCTTTTTTGGTATAGGATGTACTAAGGCTACTTTCCAAGAAGATGGAACGATTCCTGTCGAGTAAGAGACCGTAATTTCTAATGTTTGGCATGGAACTATTGCAACCAGAAGTCTCGGGCGGTACCGCGCCCCCGTCCTCAAGAGTAGAGTTGGCTGCAAAAAGCGAACAGAGTAGATCTGCCATATCTTTTGTGCTGTGGGCGAGGGTGTTGTCCGGTCTGCGAAGTGCAGGTAATGACGTCTGACAAAAGTTCATTTCGGCAGCCTTGGCAAGTGACCAAAAGGCCCGGCTACCAAAAGGGTAGCTTACCAGTTTGTCGCCGATTCTCGCTATATGGTCATCTTTAGCCTTGTTAATTGCTTTTTTTGAACGTCGTGACATAAAATTGTAGTGTAGTGCTTCTTAAAGGCCGCAGTGTTAGGATCCTTAACGGCACATGCTTCGCACCAAATTCTGAATGCATCAAACCTACGGCTGGCCGTGTTGGTACAAGGTCGGTTGTACCAGGGCTTATTCTTGGCGCCAATGCGCACTACAGAACTGGGAATGAAACACTCCATACCCTGCAGAACACAGCACAAGCACTAGGGTCACCCGACTGAAAACAAATCTGCTTCCTGGGCTATGAAGAGAAGAATTCTCGCAGCCCATCCCAGTCCGCACAGTTGTAGTGCCAGACCAATCGCTTTCCAGGAGGACGGGAGGCGTCAGGATGTATCTTAGGTTTGATTAGTTAGATCTAATTATACTAAGCAATTTGTGAAAACATGAATTAATTTCATGTTTTCACAAATTGTTTTGTATTACTTAAATACCAATAAAAGGCTACTTGATCATTTCCCTAATATATCAATCTTATTATTTTCCTACTTTATTAAGTTTTTAGTTTCATAAAGTAATGATTATTTGGTATTTTTGATGAAAATAACAATGACTAGGCTTGCTGTAGTTAGTTGTATGAAGATTTTGCAGGTAGTCTACCACAATTCTTAATTTTACTCAAGCAAAACCAATTAACATTTTTTCAATTTCAATTTGTAGAATGTTACAGAGTGTTGCTTTTACAGCTGTTTTTGCTACCTTATTACTTTCTTCTATAGTTTACGATGAAGCTGTAAGATAAGCTCCAAGTGACTTAATTAATGATATAATAGATTATGTTGTTATTCAGGAAAAACCAACTAAATGACCTCCCTGAAGATAGTTTTTGTCATTTTTTCAAGCATTATCAATGAAATACTTCTTTAATTAAGATTTATAAACATACTTTATTAATTTGTTTATTATAAAAACATGATTGCAGGTAAGATATATGTCAATTAGATACATAATTTTTGTGTCAAACTTTTAAATCGTCATTGCCACAAGTTTGGTTTACGGTAGATAATCGGTTTTACCAATAAAGGGACGATATGTAGGTTTTATGATGTATTTAGATCTCTGGTAAGAAAGATATTTTCCATATGGTAAAGTTAGAGCATTGGAGTAAAGTTTTATGACGACGAAAAACAAGTAGGTAATACATAAATGGAATGCCAAATACCTTACCTCCTTTCCTCTCAATGAGTTTAACGCAAATATCTTCATTGTCAGGGCACGGATTGCCAAGATAACCCATTCCTCTCCAATTGAACGGCGGCATACATCCCGGAGTTGCAGCCGTACATTGATAACACCATATCGCTAAACCTACAAGATAACACATTTTTTTTATTCATCATAGGTTGGCCTTTAACCACGATCTCTCGTGATGTTAAGCGACGATCAGCCGAAGATGGTGGCAGACTAAACCTAGGAGGCGGGACAAATCCCTATCTGGCTTTACTGAACATCATTTTAATAAGAATAGCAAATTCACTTCAATAACAATGGGAACCGTTTCAATGCGAAACAAATCCATTAAGCCGGCCACACCTTGTCGAAGATTTATGAGGCCAAAATAACTCACCTGTGCCACTTATAGATAAAAGGACTGTTACTAACAGAAAACCCTTCATTTCTAATTCAAATGCTCTTCAATTTTTTCCCAAAAGGTCTGTATAAAGTATTTTAAAATAAAAATTACAACATCCATTAACAGCACAACAATCTTCAAACCAAACAAAAAGTGTTGCCAACTCTTATTTTTATTTTCCTCATTCCTCACTTCCTTCTTCACATAATAACACTGTGTTAGTCTAGCTTGGTAATCATTTATTTATACTTCGTATACTTTCAATTGGTTTATCTTACCAATATTATAAAACGTGAAAGTTTGTAAGAATGTGTGGATGTATGTATGTTTGTAACCCTTCACGCCTAAACGAGTGGACCGATTGAGCTGAAATTTGTTATAGAGATAGCTTAGACCCTGGGATAACACACAGGCTACAGTACAGCGGGTAAAACCGCTGGGCGCAGCTAGTTAATTATAAATATTCCAGGGTCTAAGCTATATCTATACCAAATTTCAGCTCAATCGGTCCACCTGTTTAAGCGTGAAAGAAAACAAATATACATATGGATGTACATACATGTGTATGTATGGACATACAAACTTTTACGTATATAAGTAATATTAGTAGGATATTATTATTATTTTCAGCTTTCCCACACTTCTACTCCACTGACTTATAGGACGAGTCCAATTTGTGGAATATAAAGATTATTCATGGGTAAATATTAAAAGCTGGCAACATTGTAACTTCAGAGTGTCAAACATTAGAAACGTCATACTTTTTTTTCATTCTACGTGTGTCTTAGAAATTTCCACACATGTATAAGCCAATTTTCTCGTTATGTTTTAAATTATACGAATCTGTCTGTTTGTCTCCAACTTCGTTACGATTAAACGTTCATTGAACAGGATAGTTCAAGTCTCGGAAAAGGGTAATAGGATATATTTTATTTCATTTTTTATCCCACGAGATGAAAACTTTTTATCCCGCGCGGGTAAAGCCGGGTCTCTAGCTCTTTTTTAGGTCTACACGTTTAGTTTATAAAATACTTGATCTACACAATACAACAAAAACATCACAAATCTAAACACGCCTAAACGGGTGGACTCGGTAGACCGATTGAGCTGAAATTTGGTAAAGAGATAGCTTAGACCCTGAAATAACACAGCCAGTACAGCGGGTAAAACCGCTGAGCGCAGCTAGTTTGTTATAAATTTGCACAGTGAGAGTTCTTGCAGATCAAAGATACAAATAAATAATTATTCCTTAATTATTAATTTAATTCAGTTTCAGACGCTTCTTGGTCGTCAGTAGCAACCGGACGACTTAGAGCTACTAAAGTATTCATGAGAACTTCCAAATCTTCTTGGTTCAGATCAATAGCTAAAGTGCCGACCACATCTTCGATTGCTATCGTGCCATCATTGGTCAAATAAACCTCTTTAATTAAATTCTCTAAAAGTTTTGCTGGCATTTTATGTCCTTGCTTAGATAACACTTCTTTGAAATAATCTCTCCTTATAATTCCGCCCCCGTCAGGATCCAAAACTTGCAAAGCCAAACGCAGTTCGTCTTCATTAGGAAGATCTCTTTGTCTTATTATTACCATTTTAAGAAATTGATCAAATTTAATGTGGCCCTGTGGATGACGTGGTTTAACACAGTATGCTATTAACTCTTGAAGTTGTTCCGGTGTATTAGGACTTAGCAATAAACTTTTCAACATGTAAACCAATTCTTTTTAAACGGTTTTATTTAGCTTACTCTGTTTGTTTTTAAACGGTTTTATTTAGCTTACTCTGTTTGTTTTATTATTCTTTATTCTTTTTTCTTTTTTCTTGGGTCAAATTTAGTACCTAAATGAAATTTCACCCTCTTCCTGTCTACCGATTGATTTGAAATTTGGTATACGCCTTTGGTTCTGGTGACAATACAATTATGTATATTCAATATTATTGTAAATCCAAGATGGCCGCCGCTACAAAATGGCGGATAACGTATTTTTTTTTAATCATATCAATATGGGTATCAAATGAAAGGGCTTGATAAGTAGAATACATTGCACTATACAAAATTAAAATCCAAGATGGCCGCCGCTACAAAATGGCGGATAACCTATTTTTTTTCAATTTCATCAATATGGGTATCAAATGAAAGGGCTTGACAAGTAGAATACATTGTACTAAAAAGCCTTAAAATAAAAAAGTAAAAAAATTGTTTTAAGTTAAACGGTTTTATTTTAAACATGTACTAAAAGCTAAAAAATAAAATCGTGAGGCACGTCAAATATCTAAATCTCTAATGAACATTTTCTCTGACAATTGTAGATATTTGACGTGCCTCACGATTTTATTTTTTAGCTTTTAGTACATGTTTAAAATAAAACCGTTTAACTTAAAACAATTTTTACTTTTTTATTTTTAAACGGTTTTATTAAACGGTTTTATTTAGCTTACTCTGTTTGTTTTATTCATTTTTCTTGGGTCAAATTTAGTAATTCAAATTTCACCCTCTTCCTGTCAACCGATTGATCTGAAATTTGATATACGCCTTTGGTTCTGGTGACAATACAATTATGTATATTCAATATTGTTGTAAATCCAAGATGGCCGCCGCTACAAAATGGCGGATAACGTATTTTTTTTTAATCATATCAATATGGGTATCAAATGAAAGGACTTGATAAGTAGAATACAGTGCACCATACAAAATCAAAATCAAAGATGGCCGCCGCTACAAAATGGCGGATAACCATTTTTTTTCAATCCCATTAATATGGGTATCAAATGAAAGGGCTTGACAAGTAGAATACACTGTACTAAAAAGTCTAAAAATAAAAAAATGTAAAAAAATGTTTTTAAGTTAAACGGTTTTATTGTAAACATGTACTAAAAGCTAAAAAATAAAATCGTGAGGCACGTCAAATATCTAAAACTCTAATGAACAGTTTCACTGACGATTGTAGATATTTGACGTGCCTCACGATTTTATTTTTTAGCTTTTAGTACATGTTTACAATAAAACCGTTTAACTTAAAAACATTTTTTTACATTTTTTTTATTCTGTGATAAAATTGTCGATTTCTGTAAAAGCGGGAGTATAATCTTGATACACTTCCCAAAGTTGTTCAACTTCTGCCTGTTGATCTAGACGTAATTGAAATGGTGCTTTAAGTGCTTCGTTGGAGTCTGATAAATCATACGGTGCGTTAGGATCTGGTGGTGGCGGTTTGATATATTGTTCTTCTTCTTCTACTATAACATAAGGTTGCTCATCTATTTTTTCATCATCTTCAGTTATTTGTTCTCCAGCAACTTCTTCCCCTGTCAATTCTCCTTGACTGAACACAATATCTAAAAAATCCTTTTCGGCACCAAAGGTCACACTTACCATACGTCCTTCACCTTCCTCTCTAACAGTATCAAGATCCTCTACTAAAGTTTCTTTACCAACTTTTTCTATATCTTCACCAATAAATCTGTTTTCCAATTCAGTTGCAGGTGCTGCGGTCTGAGTGTCTCCTCTTGTGTCTTCTTCCATTTTAAATTACTTACTTTTATTTTTTACAACACCAAGGTTAACAATTTAGGTACTCATGAATTTAGAATTTTGATTTAAAAAAATGAGAAGGGATGTATCCTGTGAATTGGTCACATCATTGAGGCGTTGTGTGCTTTAAATTTATTACTTACATCGTATTAATTTTTCTTAATTTTTTGCCATGATGTTCATATTAAACATGAAAATAAATCTATTTCCACATGATTGTCATAATCGTTGACATTTTGTATTTAGATTCCAAACTCTTCAGTCAACTTATAAAAAGTAGGTGGATTTTTGCATCTATAGTCTATAACCCTAACAACTTATAGAGAGTGACCTGACGAGTGACCCCTTCATCTGCTATACTTGCCTCTATAGATATCGAAGTCCCCACACAGATACAGCTTTCTATAGCTGTAGGTTATAATAATATTATATTTATTTTATTATCCTATCTATTCAGCCAATTACCATCTTAGTAGATGGAGGAATCTTATACCCAGTAGTCTGGGCCTATAGGTTTCTTCAGATTCATGCCAAACCTTATTTATTTAACAGTGGTATTATAATTTTACCGTTATATTTTTGACTGCGAATACCCCAGTGCTCGTAAAACTATTCAGATATTAATTCCACATACATAGTATGTTTGAAATAAATAAGTTATAATGATATTGATATAAGCGAAATTATTGGAGCTTTTAATAATAAAAAGTTTTGATAAAGGTCATTTTAAATTTATGAGTTAATCTTCATCTGCAGGTGGTGCGATTTCAAGGGGTTTAGGATACGCCTGGTCTCTGAGCATCTGCATGTCTTCCTTGTTCAAATCTATACACATAGTTCCGATGATATCTTCGATCCCTAATGTACCATCGCCAGCCATATCAACCTCTTTAATAAGACTTTCTACTTGTTTCGGAGGCAGTTTATGCCCTAACGTAAGGAGAACTTCTCTAAGATAATCCCTATTCACCATTCCAGTACTCTCAGGGTCATAAACTTTCAAAGCTGAACGAATTTCGTCTTCAATCATAAAATCTCTTTGCCTCAGCCTAACCATTTTCAAAAATTGTTCATAAGTTATATGGCCATCAGGATGTGGTGGTTTCACACAGTATGCTATAAGTTCTTGCAGCTGTTCAGGCGTTACAGTCATTAGTAGTAAGGATTTTAGCATATAATTCAATTCCTTTTCTGTAATATAGTTATCGATATCAGTATAAGCTGGAGTATAATCTTGATAAAGTTCCCAAAGTTGTTCAACTTCTGCTACTTGATCTGGACGTAATTCAAACGGTTCTTTGAGTGCTTCTGTGGAGTCGGAAAAATCAAATGGAGCCGTAGGATCTGGAGGAGGTGGTTCAACATACTCTTCTTCTTCTATTATTTCCTCTTCGGGTGGCTTTTCTTCTTTCTTTTCTTCTTGTTGTTCACCTTCTAATTCTTCACCTTCCAGTTGTTCCCCGGCTAACTCTTCACCTTCGACATTTTCCTTCTGTATTTCTGCTCCCTCTCCACTGATTTCAGGATCATCAATCGCGCCCTCTCCACCGACTTCCGGGTGATCAACTACACCTTCACCAGGGATTTCTGGATGATCAACGACACCCTCTTCATTAACTTTATCAGGGTCTGCAAGAGCATCCCCTGCTTCGGTAGCGGGTGTTTCTGTGCGTTCTGTGGCAGTTGCTGTATCATCTTCCATTTTAAAGGTAAAAAGGAAGGAAGAACCGTTTGAATTAAACTATATTTTCATTCATACCGGGAATTGGTCAGAGCATCGAGGTTTGTTCAGCTGAGTTCTCAGGATCACAATAAGGTTCTCTGTGATTCGTTCATATAAACTATTGCTTTCATTCGATAGGAAGTCGAGTATTTCTATGAAATTAACATTTCCCAGTCTGAACATTTATACAGAATACAAAGGACACAAAATAGAATATTTAAAGTTCACGATCTATCCTGTCATGGCGCTTATTGTCATAATGTTGTCATGTTGAAAGTAGTCGTAACCTTCTTACATTATTACTATCAGCTGCAGACAATAGAGATCCAATATAAAAGCGGAGTAGATTTGGCGCGAACCATCCTTTTGCTGTGGCGCGAACTATAATTATAATAAAATCTTGTAAAAGACATTCCTTCGTTGTATAGGAGAAATACCTACCTAATACGAATATACCCCGTAAATTTCAGTTGTGTCCTCGCCCATGACTCATCTTTTTTCGAGGAAAATGGTAATCTAAATTCAAAAAAATTGTAGAGAAACACCATTTTTTGAGTTGAGGGAGAGGACAACTCTATAGGTAATAATACTGGGGTGAGTTTACAAAACCTAAACTAAAAATTAAAAGTAGAGGTACTAATATATCTAATAGAAATACCCAGTCGCTTTTCCGTAAACCTTATGATGTAATGCATTTTTGATGCAGGTGCAGCGACCAATTAAACTAGATCTCTCCGATCCTCCGCACTCGATATAAAATCTGCAGTAAACGATGTCTGATCGTGTTGGTAAAGTAAGCGGACGAAAGTTCTAACCTCCCACGGTCAGTGCTTTCATAAGGCGCATCACGTGCGTTATTCTGCCGGGAGGAGCCATCGTCAAGTGAACGGCTATGCGAAAACCGGCAGAAGACAAATCGAGTCGCGACGCCGCGCATGGCTGCCGAAACATTTGGCGGGAAAATCTATTTCGAACGAACTTTTTAGATCTTTTTTTTAAGCTTGTGTGGTCGCTAGTGCAAAGGATTCTTTAAAATGGTAAGTGGATAAATGAACTTGAAAATCTTTAACTGTATTCTTATCGCATCTTAAGGGTTCATTAGGTACTGGTTATTAGTAAGGACGCTTTTGAAGGGATTATTTTGGGATAAGTTTTAAGTCTTTAGATCAATATGAATAACTAAGTATTTTCACTATAATATTATACCTACTTCATGTAGATGAATAAAGCGAACTGAGAACTATAAAGTTGTGAAAATATTTTCCGAAATTTCCCATAAAAATATTAACGACAAATTTAAATAGGTTCTTACCTAGGTAGACTAATGCCATTTGCAATGTTATTGTAATAAATAAATATAAGGGATAGGGTATTTTTAATGCAGGCTATATTATAGCGGGTACTGGGTACCAAATACCATTTACCATGATTGGTATAGGTACATGTTTCAAGGAACTTTTCAAGTATTCTACGTTGTATGTAAAACAGATAATAAATAAAAAAGTTTATATTTTCTTCCCTTTGACTTTAATCATAACATAATTATCTAAATATATATATATTTTTTTTTTATGTGGTGAAGTAGAAGACGAGCAAGACGCTCTCCTGATGTTAAGAGATAACGGCTGCCCATAATCAGTACAGTGTTACTTAGGATTTCACAATTATGTGAAATTCTAGGAGCACTGCACCAACGCTTCTTACTCAAGAGTCATAAGATGTTAAGACTCTTTAGCCCAGTAATTTCACTAGCTACAGTGCCCTCCTACCGGAGCACAGTAATGTTTGCACATCACTACTCAGGCGGTAGAATAACTGGCACTGTTGGGGTACCCACCTAGACGACCTCCTGCAAAGGAAATCTACCCCCGGTAAATAGGTACCTATATTAGTTTATTTGACGTAAAATAAACTCAGTATACTTACTCGAGTATTATATACGATCGTATGTACGAGTAGGTTCATTCAATATATTTTAAGATGTCATAAAACAAGTTAATTAAAATGTTAATACTAGATTTAATATTTTACCTTCTTAAACCTATAAAGTACACACTTAGGTGCTAGAGTAATTTAGTATCCAGTCACCGTTCACTTCAAATATACTACATATTTCAGTTTCATCATTTTGTTACTTTTGAGTATTTTGACCCAATACAGAGTCAAGAGCTCTCGTGCGGTCAGATAATGCGTATAAAAATAATATGCAATAGTTATTCAATAGATTCAAATCAATCGTTTATTTGCAAGAATACTTAATTTTATAAGGTTGTTTTACATTGCTTAAACTAAGTTAGTGTATTCAGCCTGCAAGCAGACGTGCAAAATATTACATTTATAGCAAACATTAGGCCATAGGCATTATTAAAAGCCTTACGTATTATTATTATTATTATAATCTAAGAAATATTTAACGGTATAAAACATTTGCATATTAGCATTTTAAGTTTTTTTATGGCATTGCACAGCTTGTGTATTTTTCTAGTGATCTAAGTTAACTCGTTTCTAGAGTAAGTCGTGTCTAGACTCTAGGGTAAGTGCTAATTCGTGTCTAGGTCTAGATTACACTATTCCATCGAATAAAACTCTTTTCAACTGACTCTACAAAGGAGAAAGAAAGAATTACAATTAAATACTTATAAGTAGGTATATTATGTTCACTGAATGTAATATATTAGGTATTCTAAGACGCTTAAACCCATATTATGTATAACATTCGTTTTAAATAATAGACATATGTAGGTACTTCCCAGCTACTGCCATTGAAATTTTATCTTTTTAATTTATTATTAAATTAATGACGTTAATATACCTATTTTTATTGAAGGGACGTCTTAGGTATTAATGAAATAAATGCTGAGATTGTGTAAGTACGAATCTATTGATCTATTGACTCAATAAATAAAGTCTTGTCCTTTATGTCGATCAATAAGCCTCTTCTAAACAAAGCGAGTAATTAGATCCACCCTGAATAGGTCCACGCGTCTAGAAAGTCCGGCCACTTTTAAATTGGAGGTCGTTTCCATAGACGATAGGAACATTGTCTTTGAGTAACAAGTGTAATTATAAAATGGTTTGTCTAAGTGCCTGTATAAAACAATGTAAGGTCGTTGAATCACCATTACCTAATGTTTGTCTTCTAAATCTCACTACTGATGCGTGACTAAACATTGGGCTCAAATATTTTAAAGAGCTCTACATACTCGAGCGATGGATTAGATAGCTCTTAAAAAATTAAAAATTAGAATAGAATAGAATACTCTTTATTGAAACACTACAAACTACAAACATACAGAAAACTTAAAACTATAACACAAAATCACGACATAAGTGTAACAATTGGCGGTCTTATCGCTAAAAGCGATCTCTTCCAGACAACCTTGCAGGGAGAGAAATAAAAAAAAAATTAGAAATAAAACTATGGTTTTAATAACCTTTTTTTTATTATAGGTGAATAAAAAAAATCATTAAACACATAATTTAATATATTATGTTTTTTACGGTCTGCCCTGAATTTCGTAATAAAACAAGTGAAATTTTAAAAAAACTTTTTAAAAACAAGCTTTTATTATTATGACCATAAAGTACTCGTCAAGACGAATCAAATGAGCCCAAACTCGATGGGGTTACGTCGTTTAATTACGAAGTTCCTATAGCCACCTTCCAGCTCCATCATCAGATCAGCTCGATGTCATAAAAATATTGCATTGTCATCCGATTTACACACGCATGCAAATTTTCAGCTCAATTGGAAACCGGGAAGTGGGTCAAATTAAACTTGCAAGATTTGATTACAGACAGACAGACAGACAGACAGACAACAGACAGGCGAAAGTAATATAAAGCTTGTAAAAAGGAAAAAGGTTTGGTTTGAAAGGTTTTGGTTTGGTTTGGTTTGGTTGGAGGTTTGTATATTTAAAACCGATATACTTATTAATTACTCGATAATTATAATTATTCTCTGTAATGAATACTCATCTTCAAAATTAGAGTGTAGCGCCAGCTTTTGACAATCGTGTTCCTACAAAACCTTAGATCATATCTTCTGCGATAATATTATAATTAGGTACAACAATGCCAAATTAAAACTTCATAAATTTAGCGATAACGTCTTCGCTTCGTGAGCGTATCTCCAGTTTAATTTACAGATATTATCGCCGTGAGTTATGATTATTTCAAGTATGTAACATAATCTACTTAATGGACTTCCAATGAGAAGCTACCACATACTTATAATACAAGTACCTATGTAATGTATCAGGGGAGATACAGTGTATGCGCGTCAGTTGTTATGAAAGACAAAGAGTGTCACTTTTTGTTTATGAAGAACACCAGATGTAGAATGTAGATATAGAAACAAAAAAAACATTTCTTCAAAAACATTAAAATTAAATGCCCAAGGGGCTAGTGAAGTTATTAATTGTCTTTTCCCATGGCTATCTGAAAAAGATCGTGTTTAGTACAAAGCCGCTTAACTGTAATGTTTTAATTTAAAGTTGTACTTTTAAAAGTGTTTGTCTATCTAGATATGATATCTAAATAGCTTTTTTTTCTGTTTTTGTACTTTGACAGAATTTTGATATCGTTGCAATGCGTAGTTATGCATTTTTGTGTACATGTTCAGTGTTCAGTATTGAAACTTTCATAAATGAAGCTTTGTTCTACTTACACTACGTAGGCAGCGGCCTACACGCTATACAACGCGCTAGTGGCCTTAAACTCGCTGAAATTTCGGCATCTACCCTGATACTTAAGCGTGGAAGCTACTGAATCATTAAATTACTTAAAGAATGCGATTCGATATATCACACAGAATATCGATCGTTATTCGAACATCACGACGCAACCTCGATTCAAATGAAACTACCAGTTATTAATAACTACTTAATAGTTATTGTACTAATTGTCGAATTTCTGCGGCACGCACGGCCTTGCTGTCCTTCATAGTCATGTTTTTTTTAATTGCTGAGACTTCTACAGCTTTCAAAGTCTCAAATCTCATCTTAACCTTGTCGCTCCCATTATTTTTATAATGGTTATTTATACACCGATCGATCAATAGTTTTTATTGGATCGGATTATTTGGGTAGCGTACGTGTTTGAATGAGGCTGACGGTTAATTGCCAGTCAATATTGCCGGCCGATTTGAGCGGTAGTTTGTTCCTATGTACATAGATCAAGTTGAAGGTAGGTACTAGGCCATGTCGTTCGTAGAACCGACGACGATGGAAAAGAGATTCTTGACTAAATATGGGTAGACTTCTTGTTATAAAACATTATACATTCATGATTGAAACACTTTAATTTTATAAAAACGGCATTAGACTTAGCTAAGAAGATGTACTCATTATAGTTTTCTTTATTATATTTCAATTTTATTATAAGTATGTATTTACAAAAGAAAAGTATATAAATATTATATCCGTTATCCTAACCACCATAACACAAGCATTATTTTTACCGGGGGTAGACTTCCTTTGCAGGAGGTCGTCTAGGTGGGTACCCCAACAGTGCCAGTTATTCTCAAACTCAAACTCAAATTCAAAATTCATTTATTCAAATAGGCTACAATGGAGCACTTTTGCAAGTCAATTTTACATTTTATTTTAATATTCTACCGCTCATTCGCAAGGCACCTCTATGAGAAGAATGAGCAAGAAACTCATAGGGATTGCTTTTTTTAAATATGTGTTTACAATTATTATCTTGGTTACATAATTTATTTATTTTAGGTGGTTGCAGAGGTTTCCAGGCATCTTTGTCTTCTATGTATTGGCTAATTTTATAATAGGCTTTCTTTTGTAATATGTCTTTAACACGGCTTTTGAATTTACCTTCTGTGAGCCCCGTTATTTCATCAGGGATTTTATTATAAAAACGTACACAATTCCCTAAAAATGATTTATGGCTCGTTTTGGACAATCTGAATCGAGGTACAGCTAACTTATTCTTATTTCTAGTATTAAAGCTATGAGTGTCACTATTTAACTTGAATTTATCTAAATTTTTTCTGACATACATAATATTTTCATAAATGTACAAAGATGGTAGGGTCAGTATATTTATCTCTTTAAAGACCTCTTTTAAAGAGTCTCTTGGGCGCATCTCATAAATGGCACGAATTGCACGTTTTTGCAGTATGAAAATAGTCTCAATATCTGCTGCCGACCCCCACAGTAAAATACCGTATGACATTAGACTATGGAAATATGCAAAGTAAACTAATCTAGCTGTAGCTACATCTGATAGTTGCCTGATTTTATACACCGCATATGCTGCAGAGCTTAATTTCCCTGACAATACGTTAATATGATTACCCCATTGTAACTTAGAATCTATATTCATGCCAAGGAATAAAGTTGCATTGTCAAGCTTTAGTATTTCACCATCAAGAACTACATTCGATTCTATGTACCTAACGTTAGGTAATGAAAATGTCAGGCATTTAGTCTACCGCCTGAGCAGTGATGTGCAAACATTACTGTGCTCCGGTAGGAAGGCACTGTAGCTAGTGAAACTACTGGGCTAAAGAGTCTTAACATCTCATGACTCTTGAGTAAGAAGCGTTGGTGCAGTGCTCCTAGAATTTCACATAATTGTGAAATCCTAGGTAACACTGTACTGATTATGGGCAGCCGTTATCTCTTAACATCAGGAAAGCGTCTTGCTCGTCTTCTTCTTTATCACATTAAAAAAAAATTAAGTTGCTTAGCTTGGGGTTAGGTGGCGCCGCGCCGTGTGAAATGTCCTGAAACATTTTTTTTTTAATTTAAATCAAATAACAATAAGAATTGGAATTACTTATATATGCCAGTTTCAGATCATCAGATGGCTTCAAGGACTTTATTGCCTCCTAAATATTCTAGGAAACAAACGAGAGAATAGCCCACAGTATTACAAGATCCTAGAGATCTATTTTTTTTAATCAAATTCGTGCCACCGTGTTTTCAAAAGCCTAAGCCATGCAAGGGTTTTTCGGCATACCCGCTGCCAGACATTATGGTGTCTCACAGATGGACACCCCAGGTTTTTAGTGCGAATCCCTTTCGCAGCGTAGGAGTCCCTCATACCGCACTGCGCCCCCCGGCGTAGGGTGACGATGCGTACACATTTTTTATGGATCAAAAAGTAGTTAGATATTAGGTGTAGTTTAAACACTTAAGTTAGATTGATTAGGTCATCCACCTATGACATCAATTATAATATTAATCCGGATTCCGCTGTTATTGAATTCGTCAATCACCAGTCAAAACGAAGTGATGTTGTGTAATTAAATAAACAGTCATTTAACCTTCATTGAAGTGCGCCCATTTAATTTAAGCTTATGGATACAAAATAAAGACCTCTTGTCGTATTATCCACAGATCGGCCACATTCCAATCTACAGCAGAAGAGATTAAATAATTAATTATTCAATTAAAATTTTAGTAACAAAGTACAGTAGTTATTATACTCATAAAAAAACTTGAGTGTGTCGTAAGTCATTTATTGTAAAATTATTTTTCTGGTTACAATAAAGAGTATTTGTATTGTAAGTGCAGGTTTAATTCTTGTTTTCATTTTAATTTTAATCGCAATAATTAAGTAGGTAGGTATATAGATATGTGCTAAAATCATAAAAATATGTTATGCTCTTGTGGGGGCAAGAATTACCGTAGTTATCAGTACAAAGTGTGACTGATTGACTGACTGCGATCTATTAACGCACAGCTTAAACTACCAAACAGATTGAGATGAAATTTTGCACATAGATAAGTTTGACAGCTTAGACATCGATTAAGAAAGGATTTATATAGGTACAGCAACGAAAGTGCGAGTGTCAGCTAGCTCTCTATAATATGACCTAAAACGCTAGCCTAGCCCTTACCTAGCTAATAATACCCTAGAATGTATAACTTGACGCCATACGTTCACAATAGGCAAAACACAAATAATGAAACCTAACTAAGTATATAATCAATCAATCACAACAGTCCGCCATGTTGGGTAAGAAATCATAAACATGTGAATTTATTTACACTCGTGCAAAAGACATCAACGCGTTTGCACTAAGAAAATTACACATTTAAAGATTAAATTTTTAACGGTGAAGACTCGCTTGACTACCTATTATAACCTACTTACGACGTATTGCCAAAAAATTGTTTTTGATTGAAAAAATCATTTGTGTTATCATATATACATTCGTTTTTGATTAAATAATCGTTTAAGTGCGATATACAATGTATTCACATATTTCAGGTATAAAATTTTAACCCGAAAATTTAAAAAAAAATTGAATTAAACGCTGGAAGGATGAAATGGAAATGTATCAAGTACTTAGAAAAGCTTCTACCGCATAAGGCAGGAAGTCGAGAAATTGGATGAATGGCGTTTTCTAAATTCGGACGTAGAGTCCAAGACTCAGGTTTGGGTCAATACGCCGGTCTAGAGTCCTATGTCAATAAATTTAAGTTATCAACCGTGAATTTAAACGAAAAAATATCAACATCTATATCACTCACAGTCACACCACAAAAGCGATGCAAATTGGTATACAAACGAGATCGTAGGTGTGACAATAGAATTAGCTGCGCCGCTGCACATTCGAAGAAATGCATTCAATATAGAACGGGATCGCAACGAAGGTCGTTTGCGCAATGGATCGAACCGAATCAGACATAGTTTATGCTATTGTGGATTAGTGACGTGAATCACGATGCCATTGCACCACTTCCTCGGATATGTTAGTAAACCCCCTTTACTAGTTAATAGTGCAAAAGACCTCCAGACATACCAAAGTCCTGTCAGTATCACGATTTGATGGAACCATGCAATTAATTTAATTTAAACGATCGGCTTTCAATTTTATTGAGCTGATCAATTTAATGGTCGATTTACGAATATTTTCATCATTCGACCAATTTTGTATTTATGAAGAAGTTTGTCTTTTCAAGGTAGAATTTATACCTACCTATGTCTTACTAGTAATGCCTCGCGGTAGGAAAGTTAGATATATAGGTATATTATATCTAGAAATTACACAAATTTTATTATGTTTTTTTTTATACTTTTTTATCTTTAAATCTTTTTAAATTCAAAAAAAATATCCTTTTCCGCGATTTAAACTATCAATATACAAAATTTATGTAAATTAGCTTAGTTGCTTAGGCTTGAAAAGGGTTACCTCTTCTTGGTCTTCTTACAGAATTCACATGCAGGCTATTTTGGACGCCCCACCGTTCTCTTGCAGGTAGCGCGTTCCAAGACACCCTTTTCACTCCCCGATCCTCCCCCATTCTCCCTACGTGGCCGAGCCAGCGAAGTCTGTGCCAAGTCAGCGAAAAGTATACCTACTCTACATAAATAGGTACTCTTTATTGTGATCAATTTACCAGTAAGAACCAGTAAAATCCTACGATTTTAAGTCGTAATTGACCAGTAAAGTGAGCCGAGGTATACGGAGGTTCATATTATTATTTATTTAACACACGTACGAGAATATGTTTGGTCTGGTCAGTGTAGGTAGTATACAAATAGTAACGTTGCATTTATGTTACTTTCCCTGAGAATATAGTAGCAGACGTGTTTTAGAATAGTAATGAACTCACAATGTAACTCTTAATCAATTACATAAGGTAAGGTTACTTTTCTCTAGGAGAATCGATAGGTAACTTTTATGGTAATTTAATTCTTACAGGTTTTATGTATGAGTGAGCTTGTGTTCTTTTCTTTTTTTTTCTTTTCCAAACCGGAGGAGTACAGGTTTCTTCCTCTTAGTGGGATCACCGCTGTAATTACCCACTTCTTTGACGAGTAGGAAACGGTAGGCAAGGGGTTAACACAATAGATCCTAATGGGTCGATGTGTTGCTGACTTTGTCAGCCCCCTATATAAGATAAGATAAAACTTGTGTTTAATCAAACTGCGCTCTGGTTTTACCTGCATATATCCTGATCTCGAATCTCGGGGGGAAATCAGGGATGAAAAGTATACGATGTATTTAGAGTCTGAGCTAAGCTACAGTAGGTACATACCAAATTTAACCCCAATCGGACCAGCCATTAAAAAAAATAATGTTACATGTTGGATAGTGGTTTTAGTGTTAGATGTTATGTTGTTTCTCTTTAGAGTTACAAACATCCTTGTCAACTTTCGCGTTTATAATATTAGTAATATAGTACCTACGATTGAATAGACTCAAACACGATGAAGTAATTTTTTATTACTGTGGTCATCCGGCCCCATCATCAAACTGGCTCTGCAAAGTCATTGGGTACTATAAAATTGCATTGATTATTGCTATCCGGTTTAGCGTACAGTCCGACCATTTTTAAAATGCACCTCCAAACAAAATATTCTTGGTATGGTATTAAGAAACGGGACTTTGAAATGGTTTTGTTAGGAACTTCGTTACAGCAATGTAATCAAAAAATAAAGGAAAAAAAATGTGTTCGACTAGCAACGTGAATTTTATAAAATTCGTAGAACGTAATTCTACTCTGTGGGAGTGTGGGAGTGGTGGGAGTATCTAAACTATACACCCAAAAGTACACGCGTATGTATGTACATGAAATACATAACATACACCTACGTTCGTTCATTCAGCTACCTTTATGGGATTTAACTGAATATATTTTAACACAATTTGGCATGTATGGTGCCACATACAATTTTATGACCATATATAACGTTATTACATCCTTGAGGCCACACACTGGGTTATATAAACCAATTTAGTGCATTCTTTAGACGTAATCCTATATATCCTCAAATATATTGTTATTTTATAGTTATTGTTCTCACGAGTTCAGTTCATATGACCCATACTTAAAGCACCAATATTTTATTGAAAATTTTCATCACAATCATGTAACTGGTGCAAAAGAAAGCTTTTTAACCGGATTATATTCCTCTTGCTTCATATTTATTTTTTAAAATATTTGGCAATCCAGCGTTGAGGTTTTTCATTTTTTATTAGTCATTTCATCAGCTGGTGCCATTCAAACGAATAATAAAACATGGTAAACACGGAGTTTCTTGCTCGTTCTTCTCATACAGGTGCTTTTCAAACAAGCGCTGCGGTAGAGTCTTTAAATAGAACTAAATAATTGTACAGTTGACTAGCAAAAGTGGTCTAAAATAGCATATTTGAATAAATTAATTTTCATTTTAAGTTTGCCACGGATAGAATAATAAAAGTCCAAGTTCATTTTCAAGAACTTCGCCTTTGTGAAAAATCGCAATGTCTGTCAATTTTTATCAGGACGTCATCATGTGTCTGCGCGGCACAAACTCGTAAAACTGTATGTCCCTGCTGTTTCCTTTTAGATATGTGGGAGGCAGTCGTAAGGTCATGGGCTTTGTAGAAATCTAAGCGACCTGAAACCGCAACAGGTATAAGTTGGTCACACAACCTGTTATTGTGCTTTGACTCTGGCAAGGATCGACGAAGATCTAAACATTTTTCACAAATCTCTGTAATACGAGTACTTAGTAAGCTTTCCACTCCATTTATAAAAATGAAAACAACACTTTTAGGTAAGTACCACAAAGATCCCTATTAGTGTGTTCTATCTTCATATCGTCGTAGATTAGGTTCATTGGATTAGTTAACTCTTTATTGAAGACCAAAATTACGTTTACACATAAAACATTTTATATTAAAAAAGTTACAATTATTGGAAGTCTTATATAACAAGTATCTCTTATTGAACGATTTAAAAGGGTAACATTGCATCATCTATTACTTAGCTTTTTGTGTGAGTCCATAGATTTGAATGTCCACGGTGAATGCATTAATTCCGAACTATGTCACGACTTATCACGTCATACACCATGGCCACCATATCAGTGATTTGAGCTACATTTTATTACTTGTTTATACGTGCCTGAACTGAACTTACCGACAACATTGATGTCATATAAAGATGTGCACTTGCAGCTTTTGACCTCATCATGCATACAAAAAGGAACAAGGAGATTCAAATCAGCTTAACTCAGCAAAGTGCAGTGCGGCATGAGAAAGGTCCAGTTATCTAGAGGTAAATCGATAAAAGTACATATTTGCGCATAATATGATACTTATGTAAATTCATTTTTGAAGTTGGTTTATGTAATCGACGTGAAAGATAGTTGAAATATTTCTTTCTTTAAGTTTGAACACAAGTTTACTTCCAGAATGTCTACCTTCTTATAAAGCTACAGCTTGATCTCATTATTATTAAATCATCATCATCTTAGCCATAGGGCGGCCACTGTTGAACATAGGCCTCCCCTTTTGGACGTCCAAATATACCGGTTGGAAGCGACCTGCATCCAGCGTCTTCCGGCGACCTTTATGAGGTCGTCTGTCCACCTTATGGTGGACGTATTATTAAATACATACTTTTACATTATTTATTTGCTGCGCTCAGCGGTCTTACTCACTGAAAAGTATAAACCTTTGTATTATTCCAAAGTCAAACCTGTCAACATACAAACAAAAGTCTGTGCACTCGATTCTGCCGTTTGGGCATGAAGAAGTATAAACACATACACGCAAACGACGTGTGTACTCCATAATTATATAGTAGTAGGACTACAACGGTGATTTCTAAGAAACTTATTAAGATGTCTGCTGCAGTGTTATCCTATTCCTTCACAATGTTTTCCCACAACATGCAACTTATATTGTTTAACGCAAACCTATACTTTTCTCCTTATGTGCTTACTAAACATAACGCAATAGTACTTTGTAATCTAGAGTAATACATCACAATAGACGTCGAAGGAACTCCCAAGCTGCCTTAATGTTTCCTGTAATGGTGCTCGCACATCAATACGCATCGACCCAGCGGAAAAAAAAAATAGGAAATCTTCTTCCGATTCTGACGATTCGTGTGCGAGGTTTCATAACATTTCATAATATAAAGAATTCAAAATTCGATTTCTTCGGTGCGGTCGATACGGATAGGTGTGCTTTCACCATAAAAATAATATTATGCACATTTTTCAAATATGGCTTTAGTTTATCATAAGTTAAAAGTAAAAAAAAATGTTTGTCTCACGTCAAAATTTGGCAGTTTGGATGTAGTTTACCTACATGATGTAGGTAAAAGCTATCACACCTATCAATAACAAATGCCCCTGAAGTTTAGTGAGAATGGACAATCTCTTTAAGAAAATTAGTAGGTACTTAATATATTATGACACACAGTAATCTCCAAAAGGCATAATTCTCCGCTTACATTAATTAAATTAAACGTAAAGTAAATGAAAACCTCGGGTATCCTTCGGAATACGATTGGCTGAGCAACGAGCAAATTGATATTGCTCCTATTTCTCAACAATTTGTATCAGATCGTGACGAGTTATGTGAACATGTGATCTCACTTTAGCTTTTGTTTACAATATTCATATTCTTTGCACAGTCGGTTTAAAAATTGTTGATATACTTTTATACTTAGATTAAAAGAAAATGAAGACCCCCATCCGGGCAGAAGACCGGCCCGGATGGCACCGACTTGTACATAACAGTGTGTGAACAATTTCGAAAACATCAGGAGGCGAGAACTCGATGACTGAAGAACCGGCCGCCTTAAGATCACGTGAGCTCGTAGTCAAAGGCCATCCTATAAATAATTTTTAAAAAATAAAGCGTGCTTAGAAGTTAGCAGTTAGATATTAATTTTTTCCATTATGTACCAAATAAGTATATTTATTTTAGTGTGTGTGTAAGTTGCCATAAAAAGAAACAGCAATTCGTTTCTTAAGCATATAAAGATACCTCAAGAACTAAAGTTATAACTTCCGCTAAGTATTGAGCAGTGACCTCCTAAATATTAAAATACGTTACCAAAAATCACAGTTTGTCACTGATTGTTATTGGTACATTTTGAGACCATATCCAATCGGCCATTCAATTTATAAAAAGATGTCAACAAATCACATGTACCTATCCATATACAGACAAAATAAAACACAGCGGGATTATTCCGGTCCAAAATAGCTTCTCGTTTTGCTGGCGCCCACTGTCAAATTTTAAGATAATTTTGAAAATAATTTTGGATATTCTTACGATGCCAGTACAAACTCAAATGCAACTTCAATTTTATTTAATTTAGCATCTTTTGGACGCCTCAAAATGGCGTTTTTAAAAATAAAAATGTGTTTATAGGTTTTTTTTTTGCTTACGTTTTGCTGCGCCGCCGCGCCGTCACTTTTTCGTGCAGAATTTAGACCCTGGTCGAACTTTAACTTGTCAAAAGAAGTAGGTAAGTCAAATAAAAAGATCCTAAGGTTAGACCACTTTGCGGTTGACCGCAGTCGTCCGGAAGACTGGAACTGAAATACAAAATAAAAAAAAAACAAATACTAGTTAAAATGTTCTAAATCACGCTCATCACAGTTTGTGAATACATACCTAGTTACTGTACCGTATTGTACGTGGAATTGAAAGAAATTGACAAACTTAATATGTTTCAACCATATACAAGAGAGATATATACCGCGCTTAGGTCATTCTTTGTATGAAAACAAAGTCACCAAAACATGGTGGGGTGCGGGGGGATGGGTGGCTAGATTTGATTGGCTCGTTCAAGGTGACGTCACAGTTACGCCACAGATTAGGTAATAGTTAGAGGCATAACATGACTTTCTAGTGATGTGGTAAAGTCGCTATATCGTATCGATAAGAAAATATAAGTTACTGTTATTCTTAAGTTTAATGAGAAAGTTCGTTGTATTGTATACGAGAGATATTTTAATATAACTTCAATTATTGTTTTATTATAGCTTAAATATTTTCTCATCTCTATTACCTCCCAAAGTACCCGAATAAACGTTTATATGGTTTCACTAAAATATAAATAGGTCCATTGCTCGCATAAAATTTTTAGTCCTAATTTTAAAAAATTATGCGTGCGAATACGCACCCTATAAGAATAAACAATAAATGTTAGATAGCGAATTATTTGTTTTTAAATTAGTGACAAATTTAACATTATGTATTTTAAAAGCTTCGTTACACTTCTCTCATTATAAGCTTCATAATAACCATTCATGAATTAAATACCAGTAACCCTGTATAATATTAAACCCCGATAATTTTGGTACCTTAATATACCTAATACCTACCTACTTCAAAAATTTCAATAACATTTTTGTCGATAAAATTTGTGGTGTTAATTTAAATTTGTGTCTTATCACTAGTTTATTCGGGCGTAAGAGAGAACGAGATAATGTTATACAAATTTACCAAGAAAGAATGAGACGAAAAGAAACTTGGCCATTTTTATATTGCATTTTATGTTAAACAGTTTTCAATGATTATTATCGGAATAATAACTTGCCTGTGTAATAAGATTTCGTCTTTTGCGGAACTGAATGTAGCGCTAGTCTTTCCGCGCCTTTTTATTGAACAATACGGCATTTTTATTAATTATTTTTCATTAAGTATGTGAATGTGAATGTCACGCTGACAATGTCGGCCGTGGAATGAACACGAAAAAGAGGCGGAGCTACGAGCTTATGTTGATTCAGGCATATGACTTGGCGACTGTTACCTCATTTTAGTTTCCATCTCTAGCTTTATGATCTGTGGTTTCAACGCAATTTAAAGAAAATTTTGCTGGAAGGGTGTTTCAATTCATTGATAAATTTATTTAATTATTCTAAATAGATATTATTGTTATGTTTTAATTTGCGGAATAATGTTCTTAATTTTGTTATTTTACCTAGTTAGTTTTTTCTTTTTATTACATGTATTATATCAAACACAATGTAAATTGTTACAATGAATAAAGAATATCTAGTGATAGAGAAAATAGCAAAAAGATTCCAGAGGCCCAAGAGAGAAGAGGCCTATGAATGGCCAGCAGTAGGTTGAAAGAGGCTGATGATGAAATCAGACTAACAATAATTTATTTTCCTACACAAAATTATAGTTTTTAATAGGGGTATCAGTATCAGTTGTCCAAAGGGGGCCTATGTTCAGGAGTGGACGTACTATAAGATAAGCAACTCTTTATTGATCCATAATATAAAGTAAATTTTACATATACAACAATTAAAACTAAAGGTGTATCAATTGACGGTCTTATCGCTCAAAGCTATCTCTTCCAGACAACCGTGATAGCTAAGATGATGATGATCAGTATCACTCTGTGACTATAAAAAAGTACGTTCCTTTCTTACGTGAAGCAAGAGTGGAAGTAAATTCGAAGCAGATTGTGTCTATCTATAAGTGCCATGTAAACAAACCAGACCAGTCAATCTGTCTCTATCAGGGATCAGGAAGTGTCGTATAGAGCACATACTGGAAACATACGTGGGGTCAGATAGTAAAACCGGTCTAGTGCAGGTCCTAGCTCCATCGGCTACAAACTAAATAGGAACTAAATGGTAGACGAATTAAATGGATGATGACTTAAATGTAGATAAATAGGTACTTATCTATTTAATAGGATATTATATAGAGGGTGGTGCAGTATAAAGTATGTGTAGGTCTTTCAGCAGATGTGTTATTTTTAGTACATGAGCAATTTATAAATACATAGATGCTTAAATACAGAAGACAATAGATATAATAAGTAATAAGCATCTACCTTTTAATTACTATTTAAATAGTTCAACATTTGGATGTGTAACGATGTGTTTTTGTGTGATCTTTCTGGGCCAAAAACTTAGTACCTATATGTACCCTTATGATATGTTCGGACCAAAATTGACGTAGAGTGCTTTAGCGAAATTTTGCCTTCCACACTAGCAGAAAGTAGGATGTAACCTATAGGTACTAAACTATCATTTAAAAGCTGGCCTATTAGTCGTACCTAGGTATAAGTTACCTATCTAGTAGGAAGCTGCATATGCCTTTACATAAACACATATCTACCTACGAATGTATCGCGTGTGTCATTTATTTTATGTACTCGTATACCTTACTGTAGATATATAAAACGGAGAAATCGTACCATCCTTGCATAAGATGCATAATTCTCTTGAATGGTCAGTTCACTTGACTTTTTAGGTATACGATAGGTATTTTAAATGTGAACAAATGTTTTACGGTTATGTGAAGAGGTCGTGCAGATGGACGATAATAAAAAGATTCAAGATAAAAAATAAAAAAGAGAGTTCATTTAATATTATAACACTAATGGAGACTTAAACCAAAATCTCGCCCTAAATTTTTTCGCAAGTGGCTTAACTAAGGTACACGTGTCTTTTCCAAGTTCCGGGTTTGATATTTTACTAATTTTTAGGTTAAATGTAATCAAAATGTTATGTATATTATTTTTAGGTTATATGTACCTAATCTCTTATGACAAGGATTAATTGCAAAGTTCATACTTATGGTAAACTAATTTACCATTGCTTATCTAAAAGATAATTAATTTTCTAAAACTACTTTCATTCAATTATAATGTGTTAAATACCTCAAGATTGAGTTAAATAACACCTCTATGGTCATAATAGGGCAGTAACAGGAAGTCACGGCCCGGGCGCAATGAAAGGGCAGCATGGTGAGAGTCTATTGAGGTAGTAAACTGCGTTTAGATAGCTTTAATCGAAGCATAAAACGTCTTACAAGAATCCAGAAGAACTGATAATTCTCGGTTTACAGACGGAATTCGGGGCCCGCACAAATTTTTGCCACTGAGCTTCGAAGAGCTTTGTCGGCGATTATCTACTCAATTTTTTAATTGTTGCCTTCTCTCATTTTGGGCGGGCTCTAAGATATTGCAGAGCTCTTCTCCTATACGCAGGGTGCAAAGGAAAAGTTGGCAAGTAGAATAGAACAAGCTGGCCAGCACAGAGTGTGGAAATTGTAAATGCATTATAAAGCTTTCTCAGGCAAGAGCGAGTAAATAGATGGAAATCATCAGTTCACTCTAAACTTTGATACTGTACCAATACCCACCTACATAATATCCCTAATCCCTATAGTATTGAGTGGGACGAGTCAGGTATTAGTTCAATGGCACACAGGTATTTTTATTTGATTTGCACGACAATGATACCAATTTTGTCAGTTGCTAACAAATTATATCGGTCAAGTGCACGCCTGACAATCAGGTTTACGGTGAATCATTCTTCAACAGTTAGGTATTTCATAACAAAGCATAATGAACCTCTAATGAACTTGGAGTTAGCTATTTTTTTATTAAAAACCACTTCTTTGTAATTTACAGTTACTGGATGAGCTGTAACGTCCAATAAATACAAATTTCAAGTTATATAGATACCCATGTCATGGGATTTCTTTTTTATTCGCTCCGAATTCCGAATTTAAAAGACCCTGTGGGTAAGTGGGTACAAGCTCTTTTGTGAGATAATTAGATGGAATTAAGCCCTACTTTACGGAAATCCATGATAAGTATTAGTTAGACTCTCAAGGTATACGTTATTCGTGCTTACTCCTTAGGTAGGTACTTCTAACTGAAAATAATTTTCCATATTCTTAAGTCCAAGGGGACCTTGATGGATTTGTGTGAACTCATAGCCTCGTACCAAGCTACACCTAGATAGGTAACCTAGGTATGTAAGTAGTTTTTTTTTAAATATCGTCATCATGATGTCAAATCTCCAGTTATTCCCATTAAAGAATTAAAGCTAAGCCATATCAAGTAATTTATTATCCGATGCACTTCTAACTCCTAAATCGTCGCGGCGTCCTTGATACGTCTCAATTCGTGACTGCTCTTGATCCGACGACTTTATTATTAAACCTCGTGACAAATTCTCGAGCAAACAATGCTTTGTTATTTGTTACTATTAGTAGGTACACAAGAAATATTCTGTTGACAGTTTTGATAGAGCTTAGGTTTTGGGCACAGCACTCTTATACACGCAACTTTAAAGCCAATATTGTGACAGTGTTCCGGCATGATGTTCAGCGAAGCCAGGGGGGATTTATTCCGCCTTCTAGGTTCAGTCTGCTACCATCTACGGCCGCATCGGCGCTTAAGATCAAGCGAGATCGTGGTCAAAAACTATAACCTATAACGAATTAAAAAAAATATACGAGTATCTTACCTACTATACGGAAACCTATTTTATACTGGGCTAAGATAGAAAGACACAAGACTTTACATTTTACGTCTCGGGATGTGTCCAATTCTTCTGATTGTATAAAAAAATAGCACATTACTTGATCATTTTATGAAAATATTGGTAAGTAGGTACAGACTTAAACGGTTCCAAAAATAGGTTCCCATCGACCCCCATCTTCTATTAAATAAGAATAGTTTATCATGAGCTTAAAATTTTAGTACCTACCTCCTACTTAGATTCAGAAAAATTTCATTTTTAAGTAAGATTTCAAATAGGAGTTTCCAAACAAACTACTCGTATCAATGCGGGTAACAAAAGGAACGGACTAACCACATCCAAATTTAACACGTTTTTAAGCGAGAGGATCCCATCTAGCACAAGTGAATTAAATTAAAAATTTTAAAAAACCCCCAACGCAATACGTAATTCACCATTTTTTGATGGCGGCCATCTTGGATTTTAAATTTTATATAGTGGGCTGTAATTTACTCGTTAAGCCCTTTCATTTGATACCCATATTGAGGGGGTCGTGGAAGAAAAAAGTAATCCGCCATTTTGTAGTGGCGGCCATCTTGGACCGATTTTCACCAAACATGGCTAAGAACACTCTCGACTAACTCTACTTTCAAACAAAAAAAACTAAATCAAAATCCGTTCATCCGTTTGGGCGCTACGATGCCACAGACAGACACATACACACACACACACACACACACACACACACAGACAGACAGACAGACAGACAGACACGTCAAACTTATAACACCCCGTCGTTTTTGCGTCGGGGGTTAAAAACTGCACTAATTAAGCCATCCAAATATTGAATGTTGTAATATTTAAAACGGTCGGTGAATTGATAATTGCTGGGCTTTGTTTAAAGCGGTTTGAAGTCACGACTCGAGCTCGCAAAACTTGACAGGCTGATCGATTGATTACTAACGACTGACGATTAGAGAAGACTGAATCCTCCCTTAGAACATTCAACTAAACGATGCGAAATGTGACTGGGATAAGTGAGAGGAATTTGATGCTCCTTTGTTTTAGTTTATTTTTAAACTGACACAAGCAGATGGACCATCTAGTGGAGAGCTGTAGGTACCGTTGTCTTTGGTTTATTTTTATGAGCCTGTTGGATCCCACTGCAGGGCCTTCCTACCCTCTCACCATCTGTCACGATCTAGGGCTATGGATTTCCATCCTTCCGCATGTGAGCCAAGGTCTTCCCGCCACCTCTTCCTTGGCCTGCCGCGTGGCCGTTTGATACTAGGAGCCCACTCAGATGTAATTTTGGCCCAGCATTCTTCTTTGTATGCGACAAACACGTTCTGCCCAGTCCCATTTAAGAAATGCCGTTTTTTACCGTTGTCTATAGTAGATGTCGGAAAGTCTAGTAGGTGGAATAAACCCTCCCTGGCTTCACTGTTCAAATCGTGCTAGAACACGGATATAATATAGGTAATGACTTAATAATATTATTATCCTAATGCTATCTTTATTTGTCACTCTTCCATCATCTACTGTTGGAAGGTCACTAGTTCTGAGAAACGCTTCAGCAAGCGATTGCTTACCGTCTACATCCAGAGAAAAATCTCAATATACTCTAATTGCACTCCTTTGTTTTAAGGTTTCTGTAGTTTCACTTAAATTTTATTAGTTACCGACTTCCTCAATCGTGATGCATCAATTCCATCGATGTTTTTATCAAAGTGTATCAATCAGACTTGGATCCGTTAGCTTTGTTTAAACGACCTTGGTGTGATGTTCACATGTTCATCACACTCATATCACTTTAATGCAGGTCGTTACAAATGCCTATTTGTTATATTTGTACTGAGGCCATGGTTTCGAAATACACCTTAAGAGTTGCAACTTGAGACAATTGCAATTAGAGTCGTGTGGTGTTTTTCATCGAAATGTCAGTTTCTAATGTTAATGGGTAATAAGGGCTAAAATTTAATCATGCTATCAGGGCAAACAGTGACTTGGTGGCCTCAAACTCCAATATTTGGGCTTGTAATACACACTATAGTTACCTAATTGTGGTTTAATAGTATAATAAGGTTAATCGTTTCTGTTGGTTTCCTACGTATAAACCCCAATTATATTATGACTTCGAACAGCGCAACAGACAATCTGACAACGTATGTAGTGACACCTTTTAACTAAACAGTAATTCCCCATACTTACGCTACATCAGGCTTTCCGAGTCAAGAATGTGGAAGACCTGTTTAGGAAGTCAATATTGAATAGGATGGCTGAACTTATAGTTGACGAATTAGTTGACAAGACTCCGGTTTTTAACCGTCAGTAACTAACAAGTACAGACCTAAGTCTGTACTTGTTACTCCGTGGTACTTGTTTTAATAGGTAGGTACTTAGATACCATAATTAATTACCAAAAGCCGTAATAAATCAGATATGAAACAAGTGATCATACTGTACCTACTGGAAACAAATAAAACGATGATGTCAATTTCGAATACCAAGATAAAAAATATAAAAATAGGACTGCAGAGGGAATCCCACGTGTTCAAAAACAAATTCCTGTTGTTTCGCCACCGACACCGCACGGCAGGCCCAATTGTGATGAGAGATTGTGAAATACCGCGTGAGAGCATGCCAGATCTAATGTACCTGCATCTACTTGTCTAGCTTCACTTTCAGTACTCTCGTGCCACTCGTCTTAAAACTGGATTATAGATTAACAAGTCAAGGCTATCACGTGATTTTGAAGAACGTCGTGAAAGACGTGCTTATGTGGTGCTTACCTATTTGAACTCTTAATTAATTAATTTGTTTAGGCCTAAGTGTTCTCTCGATCACGAATCACGCAGCTGTTTACCTACTCTAATTTTACTGTTAGAGTCAAACTTATTTTAGCGTTGTTATACATAGTTTGCAGAGCTTTTGTATAAATCTTGGTAACCTTCTACGTTTTGAACTATCTATCTATTTACTCAGCCCGTATCCACCCACTGCTGGGTATAGGCCTCCTCATGTTCATGCCACACCATGGAACAAAATACTCTACGAGCGCCACACCTTCCGATCCTGTGCGTGTCTCATCTAGTTCCCTTCGACATATTTTACAATATCATCTGACCATCGGGCTGGTGGTCTGCCTCGATGTCTATGTCCTATGTATGATATATTGAACACAAAGCTAAAATTGCCAAGAATTCTACTAAAGCTCTATGAGCTAACCTTCGCACTCTTCGCAGCCTACCTATAAGATACCTACACCCTGAATTCTCTGAATCAAGTAGCTACCAAAAAAACCCAGCGGACTCCTAAAAGCTCCTAAAGCTGCCTATGTCCTTTTAATCCTATTACCTACTTATTTGTTGTTATCTCTTCACTCTTCACGCCTAAACGACTGAAGCGATAGAGCTGAAATTACGTTTACAGGTAGCTTAGATCTTGAAATAACATAGGTATATTATTACTTTATATGCTACTTTCCAGCGGATAAAACCCTTAAGTGCAGCTATTTGTGTCTGTAAATGATTTCTTTTTGCTCTTACGAATCGTGCACTACCTTTAATATATAATAGATTACTCTTTACTCTATAGAACGTAATTTCCACTGAGTTAGGAGAATGAAAGTGATGATTTGAGGGACCAAAGTCCAAAGTATCGGAAGTCCAAAGTCCACGTTATATCAGATAGTTACCTACTCACTCTCACGTTTGTCAAAGTACAAGAACAATCATTATGATGTAACATGATGACTTGATAACATGATGAGCAATTAGAAGGAAAATAGGAAAGTTGGAACGGACCTTATAGGCCTTGGGTATAAGGAAGATTATATAGATACCTTATATACAAGGAAAATGTGTGTGAAACAAATGACTTGGATGAAGGAACTCTACCTATATTGATTTACTACTTGAGTTTATATACGAACCAAGTAGGTACCTACCCAGTCAGGTATTTATTTCTATTGTAATTTTTATCTTTTAATTTTTACCTAACATAGAGTTTATGTTCTTTATCTTTATTTTTTTTTCAAAATCAGGTAGGAAATCTAAGCCCCAAAACGAAAATACTGAATGCGCTATCGTGACACATAACCTACTAGGAAACAGGCGCGGATCCAGACCATGATTTTGGGGGGGGGGTCATCGGCTAGAATTTTTTTGGAGACACGTTTAAGCGTAGTCTTGAAAATCTTACATTATTCAGAACGAACGATGCGCGTTTAGTTTTCTCCGAGTGGCAATGAAACTAAATATTCTTATTAAGAGCGCGAGTAGCTTGCTGCGAGTGCCGAGAAAATTTTGAATTTTTCAGCACGAATGATGTGCGTTAAGCTTGCTCCAAGTGGCAAGGTTCCTAAATATTCTTATTATTTATAGAGCGTGAGTAGCTCGCTGCGAGCGCCGAGAAAATTTCAAAATTTTCAGCATGAATGATGTGCGTTTATCTTGCTCCGAACGGCAATGAAACTAAATATTCTTATTTAAAGAGCGCGAGCAGCTTGCTGCAAGCGCCATAAAATTTTTGAATTTTTCAGCACGAATGAGATGCGTTTAGCTTGCTCCGAGTGGCAATGAAACTAAATATTTTTATTTAAGAGCGCAAGCAGCTTGCTGCAAACGCCGAGAAATTTTTGAATTTTTCAGCACGAATGATTTGCGTTTAGCTTGCTTCGAGTGGCAATGAAACTAAATATTCTTATTTAAGAGCGCGAGCAGAGTGCTGCGAGCGCTGAGAAATTTTTGAATTTTTCAGCACGAATGATGTGCGTTTAGCTTGCTCCAAATGGCATGGTACCTAAATATTCTTATTTATAGAGCGCGAGCAGCTCGCTGCGAGCGCCGAGAAAATTTTGAACTTTTCAGCACGAATGATGTGCGTTTAGTTTGCTCCGAGTGGCAATGAAACTAAATATTCTTATTTAAGAGCGCGAGCAGCTTGCTGCGAGCGCCGAGAAATTTTTGGATTTTTCAGCACGAATGATTTGCGTTTAGCTTGCTTCGAGTGGCAATGAAACTAAATATTCTTATTTAAGAGCGCGAGCAGATTGCTGCGAGCGCCGAGAAATTTTTGAATTTTTCAGCACGAATGATGTGCGTTTAGTTTGCTCCGAGTGGCAATGAAACTAAATATTCTTATATTGATGGAGCGCGAGCAGCTCGCTGCGAGCGCCAAGATAATTTTGAACTTTTTAGCACGAGCCAATGACGTAAGAGCCAACTAGAGACCATTTTGTATTTTTAAGTGCAAAAGATGTACGTTTATTAGCTCGTTCACACAAAATCATAGTCATTTTTATTAGAGCGCAAGCAATTAGCGTCGAGAAAAATTTAAAACCTGTGTGCTATCCACTGATTTCGCACCAAGTACCAAGAAAAACATAAGTATATAATCCTAACCACAAAAGGTACGTGATCAGTTTGTTATCAAAACGCGAGCGTTAAGAAAATTTTAATATTATTTCTTATAAGAGGGCGAGCAGTTTTCTGCTATCGCAAAGAAAAATAATAATGCCTGACCTGAGTAAAAATGTACGTTTAGCTCGAGAAGCAAGAAAATAAAATATTTTGATCAATAAAGCCAGTTTTTTTTTATAACTCTGACCTCGAAAAGAAGCGATTTAGTCGTCGACTACAATCCTAGAAGTTTTGTGAACGCTCATAAATTGTACTGGTAAGTAATTCAAATTATATGAAAGGCGCGCAACTTACTTAATCCAAATGCCAAAAAAAAATATTATTATACATGCGCGAGCAGCTTGCTGCAAGCGCAAAGACGACATAAAGCGCGAACAGCTTGCAGCAGTTAATATAATCCAATTAATCCTAAATATGAAAGATGCTGTGCAGCTTGCTACGAGAATCTACGGATAATTCGTAGGCGAGGGCCGAAAAAAATATGTAAAAAAAATAATTAAAACAGTGAAAAAATTTTATGAACTTGTACGTTCATAAAACGTACGTACGTACGTTGTACGTTGTTGCTTGCTGCTAAGAGAAAATTTCCTAATTCTAACTATGAAAGTAGCGTAAAACCAGTCGACAAGATCGGATTTTTTTTCCGACTAGGATTTTGGGGGGGGTCATGACCCCTTTGACCCCCCCCTGGATCCGCGCCTACTAGGAAATGACTGCCATTGCCCAAAAATGGCAATATGTCTCATACTGCACAGGACCTTATTTCTACATCAAAATTGCTATTTTCCGTAAGTCGACTAGCCATGAAGTCATGACTCTACCGAAGCTAAACACCTCACAAACTCAGGCACTACGTTCTTACAGTCAATGAAACATACATTCCGTGACAACACGCAAATCTCATATTAGTCGCACTGCGCACTAATATTTAACTTGGCATGCACCACCGTAATAGCACCTGATGAGAGTGAACCTTCTGTATAAAAACTATTTTGGTACATAAACATTATTATCATAATAGCTATCGAATACCAGGCTATCATGTTTTTTGATTAGCCTTGTATTTTGACATACACCTTAATTTGACCTTAGTCTTAGGTCAGGTCTGAAATTATGTTGAACATGTCGCTATGCATTTCCATTGAACAAAACGGCTGTCATTGTGTGTTTCGGCACGATGTTCGGTGAAGATAGGGGTTTTACCCTTTATTTCATACTCTCTTAAGGCTACTTTTACGAATACGTATAAGTACGTAGACATTGCTTTGGAGAAAGCTAAGCATGGGCTGTCCTCTGTGAATCCTGTCACACTGTGACTGGTTGAGAAAAATATTCGCATCGAGTCACACTGTTGCCTACTCGTTTAGATCTATTTTTCCCAACAAGTAAAACTATTCACACTTAGTGATATTAGATTCGCATCGAGAATCGAGTCACATTGTTAATTTTAATCATTCTCCTATATATACCACTTTGATGATCCAAGTCACATTCTCGCATTCCAGAAGCACCAAGCGCTCGCATTTTGTATGCTGTGCGTACAGTTGGCAGCACATGTTCTGGCCGGCACGCAGTTCTCTTCGCACGTGAGCGTGAACACACCTGCGCGGAGCTTCTCACATGGAGTTGGGGACCCATTGCCGCTGCTCGGACGGAGGCAGCGGCCGGTGACGATTAGGAGCTATAGACGTTGGTATTGCTCTACTAGCTATGCCCAGCAGTTTTAAGATTTTGCACTGTAAAGTAGCCTATATATTATGTCATTCTAGGGTCTAATCTTTAGTACCTACACACCAGATATCAGATCAACCGGCTAAACCGTTTAGGCGTGAAGACGTAACAAATATAATATGCACCTAATATCAAAATATAAGAGTAGGTACCAGAGACTTGAAAAACAGAAGAGCCACTTGAATCCTCAAAACACAAGAACAAGAAATTAAAAAGAGAGCGAGTAGTCAATTATAGTTAATGTTTAACTTTTTCTCTCCATCTATTTTTGATCTGCGCCATCTGAATTGAAGTTTACAGGGTGACAAGCACTCACTAAAATCTTTATCAACAAAACAATTTGTAGGTAGGTATATCTAAACGATGCAGCTGAAGCTGTTTTTTCAGAAGTAACTCTTGAGAGATTTAAAAACTCAACGAAATGTTTTCGTCCCATCCTTATGCTACGTCACTGAATGTTTAATGTCACTGCGTGCAGTTTAAAATTGGAGATTTTTATATGTAGGTATATTTAGATAACAATTTTATATTATAAGCAGGGCCAGGGCCACCTCTGACGTCACATTCACGTGGTTATCCTCGAGTGAAGCCGAGCATCCCGTTCACCAATGAAGATGAAGCAAGAGGGAGCCCATCTGTATATCCTTGGCATAATAACAATCATTATGATGAAGGTAAGAATATCCATTTATATAAGCCGTGTTGGTCAAGATGATTAAGAAAGGTAATTTTTACACCTTTATTACCTGCTATCTGCCAAAGCCACCGCGATCCAAGTTTCATATTTGGGGATCGGTCTTACGTATCTCGGTCATCTACCTATATACACAAAATTTTAGCTTTTACAAAAATTACGAAGTTCGCCGATCGATGGCTCTTGGCCAATATTCTTTTTGCTAAAAAATAGAATAGGCATAAAAAACAACACCATAGAAAAGCATAAGAAATTACACATCAGAGAAAAAATGGATGCCAAGGCTCTGCTGATTCCCAGTCCTCCGTCAAAGACGTTGCGGGAATGCCGCAGAGTTGTTTAAACCGTGCAGTCGTCCTGCACAGGAGTCCCACACAACCCTCTCATTCCCTCGATGGGAGGGTATGCCTAATGCATTTTTTCTCGGCGTCAACAAAAAAAATCAGAAAAATGTTAAAATTGGCAACCATATCGCTGATAGCGATCTCTTCCGAACTAAACTACCATTGACTTATTTTTCAGCGGTCCCCATCCCTTTGCTGCCAGCATCGCCATACAAAGTGGACTCTCCAGATCCTGAGTCATTGTGGCCCGAAGGCCTATTCTTGCCGCCGATCAATGCGTCTAGGTTTGGAGCTACTGGACGATCTGATAACGGTAACACGATAGGTAGGTCTTACCATTTTTAAATTGCACCTATAGCCACTCCAAATACTTTAGACTCTTGCTTTTTCATTTTGGACAAATTCAAACTTTTAGCTGACGTTTAAGGGGTGATTAAAACCATTCCTAGCAGTGGCCATCTGAAGGCTCACGATGACATAAGATAATGTGGTAAGAATCGGTAGCAGAACAGTATCATAATATCAGCAAAAACTTGTATTTAAATTTTAGAGAAAAACAAGCAAATGGCCCCCATGATGGCAAATTCCAATCATAATATGCCTATCCCTATATCATTTTGTTTTGTTTAGAGAATTTGACATTGGAACGCAGTGTGAAATAAGTGGAGCTTGCCTTTTATATATAGGTACTTTCTCCTGCAAGGGAGGTTCACCGGGGCTGGATTTCCTTTGCAGGTCGACTAGGTGGGTACCCCATCAGTGCCAGTTATCCTACCGCCTGAACAGTGATGTGTAAACATTGCTGTGCTTCTGTAGGAGGGCACTGTAGCTAGTGAAATTACTGGACTGAAGAGTCTTAACATCTTATGACTTTCAAGTAAGAAGCGTAGGCGCAGTGCACCCAGAATTTTACCTTTGTAAAATCCTGGGTGGCACTGTACTAATGATGGGCAGCGTTATCTCTCACCATCAGAAGAGCGTCTTGCTCGTCTTCTTACTTCGTTGAAAAAAAACCTAGACTGTGAACTGTGTGTATGACTGTGTGTATCAACGTGTTTCTTGTCAATTACAGAAGTAGACCCAGAAGATCCGTATCTTCTAGAAGGATCCGAGGCGGTAGCAGCCGTCGCTAGATCAATGAACCACGGTCCATGGTACTTCCACGAGATACCACACATAGGTACTAAATATTAGATGTAAGGTAAAATCTGACTTTTTAAATATTTCAGCTTTAGAATAATTTGTTCACCATCTCAAAATGTGGTAGATTTTGGTTTTATGGTTTAAGATCTATACCTATATGGGTAGGTAGGTAGATAATGTCCAAAACATGAGACATGCTTAGCAAGTTTTTGTTACAAAAGTGTGAAAATGTTGTAGGAATGATGAAAATGATGAAAAATACGTATAAAATTGTTATAAAAAATATCTCAACTTTCTATACAAAATCACAGACAAAATGAATGAACTGATCGTTTGCTTAATTTGTATCAAAAACTCATCTCGTCTAATTTTGAAATTCTTTTTCAAGTAGAGGTTAGACAGGTAGATCTATTCATTACCTATACTTGACACCTAAACTGTAAACACATTTAATCAGACAATAATTGCTCGAAAACGTATTCTCAATAATTATAATCCAATACACTTATGAAACGTGAGTTCTAGAGTTCTTTAAAATGAGTTTTGGTTCTTTATAAATCTTTTTGTTCAAACATTTTTTTCAGAATCCCTGCTAAATAACCAACAAGAAAGAATACAGAACCATTTGAAGCCCCACGTCCTCGGAAGCATACGTTATACGTGGCCCTTCTACAGAACTTAACCTATTAACAATAAAACTATTTATTTTATACAAAATAATATAATATGTAAAACGAGTCACTGTACAATAAATTGTAAATATAAAAATTGAGTTTTATTTTAGTTTAAGTACAAAATTGAGATTCGTTGGCACAACAGAGACAGAAAAGAAGCACAGAATTAGATGTTGCAAATTATTGTAAGTACATCCTATTTTCTCTACATACTTTGTGTAAATAAACATTACACACAAACTATACAGTGTTATTGGTATTTTAGCATATAGGTGTATAGTCCTTTAGGAAGTAATTTGCTATGATTTCAGCGCCATAATTTATTATGTTCCACGTAAACGTTTTCAAGTTATTTGATTTTTCTTTTAAATATAAACCAATTTTAAATTATGCCATAGAAAATAACACTGTAAATGTTAGTAAATAACCCTGTATAAACAAAATAATTTTTATAATATAAAAAGTATATTAAAAAGATGTAGTGTCGTGTCTTTTCTGTCTTATCCCGTAAGATTTACAAATATGTTTATCAAAATTGTGTTACAAAATATCACATTTTGTTATTTTAATAAATCCACTATTATTATAAATGCGATAGTAGAAAAGATGATATAATTATATTCATGTAAAAACTACTGAACTCATTAAGTTAAGATGCAATCTAACTTAATGAGTTCAGTAGCCTCAGCCAAAGCCTACCATTGTAACGAGTAGGAAAACCTAACATCTACTAATTTTTAGTGTGTGGTGCTGGGCCGAGAATTGAAATAGGTTATACAGAAAACAAAATGTACACCACGTAACCTCTTGGCCTCCATAGCATAGCTTTCTGGAGTGAACTAATAAATGTACCCATATAACTACATTTTTATAACACAATCTTTCGCATTATAATTAAAGTGGAATTCATAGGAATGTTATTAATTTGAGCAAAAATAACTGCACATAATACTAAGGTAGAGTATTGTTACATAATTTCAGGTAAAGGACGGATAATAATCACAATTATAAAAATTCTTAAGCCGGGTACACACCAAAGTAACGCAGGTCAACAAATAATAATATTAGCTGAAGTACAGTCAACTACAAAGAGATGTATCCATGTTAGTAGTCCAGTGAATGAGTGTCCAAAAAAGGCATGTGGATCGAAAAGTCGAAAGCAGAAAAACTAACTTAGGAACTTTGTTTGGGCTAGTTAGGAGATAAACATACTAAAAGTCCCCACCCCTCCGAGGTGAGCCCGAGGGGGGGAGGCCGAAGAAGGTCTTATTTTTAGGTTTTTTGCTTATATGTCAAAAACTGTGCGCTGTACGATATTTTGTTGTACTACATTATGAAACCTAATAAAATTTTCTACAACTTTGGCCTTTACACTTTTTATCTATCTCTAATCGTTGTCCAGCTATGAGCTTCCAAACATGGTCGATTTTTAAGTCGCTTAAATTAGTTTTCCATACAAAGTCGGTAAAAAAATCTTGAAAATAAAATTTGGCCAACTTCTGGTTGTCGTACCATAATGAAACTTTACGAATGTCGAGATATCTGATGACAGTTATATAATCTGGTACCACTGAACTGATCTGATGATGGAGCCGGGAGGTGTCTACTGGAACTCTTCAATGGCTCTAAGTAAAACCGGCGAGTTTAGGCTCATTTCATTTGAATCAACCATGTGGTGAGCGGGTGAGCGTCGGAATATTCTCAACAATATTAGACACATGAGTTGTGTCGTTTCGTCATTTTAGTTATGAAAAACACTCAAGGTAGTTATTTAAAAATCGAATAATATTAGCATTCGCTCCGCAAGCTCATTGGTAATATTGACTCAACTCTTCCACATAGCGTCAACGATTGCCAACGAACTCCGTGGTTAGTTTGTTGTATACCCGGCCGTATAACTTAGAACTATAATAATAAGTACGTTTTACGTGTCTAATTTTATACAGTATACAACAGTATCTTAAAAATAAATGGAAATATACATTTTACTAAACAGCATTTATAACTTGTCCCAAATCAAAACTATACAAAACTTGAGATTACATATTATTAGACTGCTAGCACACGAGCAGCACTTTGATGCGTTAACAGAAGTGCTGCTAGAGTATTAAGCCGGGACTCCAGTTTATGTTTTGGTCTACACAAATCAACAAAAACACTTTTTTGTACCAATAATGTTTTTGCTTTCCATATCCGATGGAAAGCAAATATCAAAATCACCGAGAATTTTGTTAAATGTTGTCGTGTTTTTGTTGATTGTGTAGACTAAAACATGACAAGTAGGCCGACACCGACCAAAGGTATATTACGCGATGTATATGTTATGCACGGCGCATTCGTGCACATGAGTGTAGGCAGCCATGGACTCAGGGTGGGGCAGTAGTCTTAAATAATATTAACTAGCAAACCATACATACGATCTTACTCAAGTTATTTCTTTTCATACAAAAAGTCACCTTCTATGACGCAGATGGATAGATGGATAGTAGAGTCTGACTATGAAATATGTACAATTGGCTAATTTAGAGCGCTAAGAAAATTTGAAGTGCCTTACAGGTCAGAGCCAGAGGGTGGGGCAAATGCCCCACTCTGCCCCACCCTGGCTACGCCCATGTTCGTTCACACAAAAAAAGTCAATCTCCATCGGTATTATTCATTTAGGACACACCGCGTCGCTTCGATGTCGCACCGTTAGTCGGCCTATTTTATATAGTTTTACTATGGTTAGGCCCCTTACAGGTACGAGTATATTAAAGTTTAGAATTATGAACACAAATCATAAATCAACATCATTGGAAAAGCACCTAGATGTATCATGTAGCTTTGCCTTCCTACCTTTTTTTTTTTAATTACCAACTTTTAAATTGGATTAAGTAGGTATCTATTTTTATTAGATTTTGAAACCATTATGTACGGTCTTCACAAAATACATAAAAATTTCTATATATATTATTATATATTTTTGTCACTGTCATTGAATTACAAGTTAAATGATATGTGTGTTCACATAATCGAATTCGATACAAAATATCACAATTAACTACATAATATTATACACAGTAACTAATAAGGTAATTATGATGGTGAACGTAGAAGAAACTTTAAAGGCGGAGTTACATAGGTCTCCGTTACAGAAGCACATGTAAACTTTCTTACGGTTCCACATGGTGTAAGCACATCGCTCTTCGTAGTCACTTGGAGCTCTCTGCAGGCACATTCTTTCTGTTGCCGCACCGTAATCTGAAAACCGTAAATTAACAAGTGAAATTTAACAAAAAAAACAAGCTATTATTATTACAGCACCAAAGTATCTACTAGTCAAGACGAATCAAATGAGCCCAAATTCGATGGGGTTGTGTCGTTTAATTATGGAGTTCCTATGGCCTTCCAACTCCATCATCAGATCACTTCCATGTCATAATAATATTGCATTGTCATCTGATTTACACATGCATGCAAAATTTCAGCTCAATCGGAAACCGAGAAGTGGAACAAATTTAGCTCGCTGAATTTGAAGTAAATAAAAGCTTGTAAAAACAGTAAGGTCTGACTTTGCCGTCGGGCCGCGGATGTGTGCTTCGACGAACTCGCTGCCCTGGCACTATGGCGTCCCGCAGGAACATCCCCAGGTTTTTAGTGGGTATCCCCGCCGCGCCCATCTTCGGCGGGGGAGTCCCTAATACCACCCCGCGCCCCCCGGCGTGGGGTGACGATGCATAACGCATTTTTCTTTGGTAAAAAAAGGTCACTTTGACTTTGAGCTGTAATGGTAAGTAGGTCATTAAATGAACAGAAAATAAAGAATAGTAAGTAAGCAGCTAAGATGGAGTTGTAGTTGGTGGGAGTGTAGGGAATCCTTTGCCCCGTAGTGGGCAGTGGGATCTAGTAAGCTCATAATAATAGTATTAGGTACCTAAAGTGTTTTGCGGACAGCTAACTGGCACTAAAACTGCATGGCACATTTTCATTTCTTTATATTAATAAATGGACTGTATTGACTGAAATTTGGTATGTACATGTAGATCATACATATACGAGCATAGACCCAGGAATAACTATTTAGCAACCACTTGGGTTGGTACATCACAAGGAGTTTTATCATACACTAACTCCGCCCAGCGGTTTTACCTGCTGTTCTATAGCCTGTGTGTTATTCCAGGGTCTAAGCTATCTCTATACCAAATTTCAGCTTAAACGGTCCACCCGTTTAGGCGTGAAAGAGTAACAAACATACATCCAGGCATCCATACATTCTTACAAACTTTCACATTTATAATATTATTAAGATGAGAAAAAAGTCTGACAACAGACAGTTTACATAATACCATAGCTATAGGCCACTATTAGGTCAAAAGTTATGGTATAGAATTCTTACACAACTATTATAAACTGGTGAAGTAATAAACAATGAATATTTATAAACATTAATAAAATGTTAATGTTGAATTTTAACACATTGTGGATCCTCTACGCAAGGTCATTTGACAAGGAATTCCACTTAGATTAGCTGTTAAATAACATTTGAAATAATACCTCAAATAGAACCACGAAATTGTGGTGTGATGTGTCATGATAAATCAGAAGTGCTCTGAATCATAGCAGTTTTTTTAATATAGTTTAATGCCAATTTATTTCTGATGTGTCACAATACTGGTATCTCACAACATTCCATTGTCACTGGCCAAATTAATTAAACAAAAAGTTGTCTGTAAAAGATTGCTTTATGCAATAAGACCACCAATTGTTTACCTTTAATTTTAAGTTTGTTATTGTAGTCTAATTATTTCCTATGTATCTTGGTATGCAATAATGTGTTTTTCTATTCTATTCTATGTCTTTGAACACATTGACTGAGGAACACAACAGCTGTTTTTGAGGTTGGAACTTGTGTGCTGACACACACAAACATTGTGTTACTGTGTGAAACGTCTGGAAATATTTTATAAAAAAAAAAAAAAAGCCGCATCTCCAGCTCCTGTTTTGGTTCAAACATTCAACACAAACATGTGATTCAAAAAATCTTGGCGATTTTAAAAAATATTGATATTATGTTTTGTTGTACGTGCCTTCCATCGGATATGGAAAGCAAAAAATTTTGTTGGAGCAAACAAGAAGTCAAAATTGCTGAGATTTTTTTTTAATCACATGTTTGTGTTGATTGTTTGAACCAAAACAGGACACACACACACAGGACAGGAGTTGGAGACGCGGCTTTAAACACACACTTAATAGAAAATTATTATTATTTCTCTAGGTGTATATATACTCTCTTTATTAAAGAAAACCTCATCAAAATCTGTTCCATAGTTAAGCATACATAGGAACAGACAGACACGGTAAGCAACTTTGTTTTATATAGGTACTATGTAGTGATAAGTAACTAAGTGAGATAAGTAGAACATAGTAAAATGCCATAATTACCGTCAGCTTTAAAAGCTTGTGAGTTTCCTTGAGTAAGTTTCCCACACCAGCCTGAAGGGCACGCAACAACATGAACACCATCTTCCGTGTCTGGCTCCGTTGCGTTGAATGGAAATGGATCTCCGCACGACCCTAGCTCACCTCTTGACCGACATCTCATGCAACGTTTGTGTAAACCTGAAAACATAGTAAAAATTTATAGAATTTGATGAAATAACAATAGAACACGGGTTATGCTGTTTTACATTATAAACATTTCGCAAAATCCCTTCTTATCGGTCGCCTACGTTACCTAAAGATCACGCTGTCCAAATTTCAGCTCAATCGGTTCAGCGGTTTTGTCACTACGATAATGAGTCAGTCAGTTTTCCTCTTTATATAATAGTATAGATATAGAAGAATAGATTTAATATGATTCATAAAAAAATTAATTTTAGATTTTAAATCTGCATTTAAATTTCAGCCCATGAAATACATTGTGTGCAGTGAAATACATTCATAGAACACTAACTTTCGCATTTACTTTTGGCAATAATTTAGTGTTACATTATCGCATTATTACGCGTTTAAATCTCATTTTTCTACACGGAACCTTTGACATGCAAAACTGCTTTTGCGTCAGATTCACTATTCAAGTTATGTGAGTAATGTATTTACTAAAAACTGCACCAGCAACTCTCACTCTCACTTTAAACCTTGAAACTTTTAATTTTACTTTACTTACAGCTAGCTTCCTTTAACAACAATAAAACTACAACAGGCACTAGAATTATAATATTGTAATTCATTTTGTAACATTACACACTAATAGCACCGAAAAACAATATGTAAATTAAACATTTAAGTGGCTCAAAATTTTATCCAAACATTTAACTTTTCGTCATCAAAAAATCAAAACTCGACCACAGAATCGCGAGAAAGCAAGAAGGCAAGAAGAAATGTCATATTATTGTCAGTGTCAATCACAGATGTTGAATGAACTGAGAACAGATAAAAATATATAAACAAAGAATTACAAAGTCAAATGGATCCTGCGGCGTGAACTTCAAACTCACAGAAGTAATACAACTAGAAGTAGCCATATTATGTGTGAGTGTGATGGCAACAGGGAAAATTCTGTGTGAAGAAAAAGGAGAACCTATTTTTCTTCCGTCCCTTTCAGCGTGGCCGGCGGCTGGTATAAAATTTTGTCAAACTCTGTCAAACTGCTTCACTTTTATATATAAGGATACCTAAGTGCTTAATTTTTTTTCCAAAATTTTAAAGCAATTGGAGAAAATACAATGATATTCAACTAGGTAGTTTATGACCTAAAATATCAATATATTGCGCATTTTCATAAAATAATGAAAATCCGTAAACTGATTTTTTGTCTCACCGGTGGCCACCATGTTGTGACCCCCCTGTTCAAACTGCTCCTCTAGCATGTGCAATTCTGTCAAGTCAACTTTCATCCCACACATTCTCAAAAGTTCTATATATATATCTCATTGAAGCCAATATCCGAGCTTATATAGCTCTGTCCACCTATTGGTCTAAGCAGCTAATAAATCGTTTAAAAAAACCATTTTGACTCGAAAAGAAGAACCCCATACAAATTTAAAATAAATTAATAATAATATGGTCAACCTAAGTACATATTTGGTATGAGTAAAGCCGCGTCTCCAGCTCTTATTTTCGTCTACACAATCAACAAAAACACGTCAACACGCAGCAAAATTCCCCTACACAAAAAAAAATGTCTATGCTTCAAGCTTCAACAAATGTTTTTGCTTTAATTATTCATTTATTTATTTACTAGCTCGGCGGTAAGCTTCAACAAATGTTTTTGCTTTCCATAGCCGATGCAAACATGCAACATTTTTTTTTTGTGTAGGGGAATTTTGCTGCGTGTTGACGTGTTTTTGTTGATTGTGTAGACGAAAATAAGAGCTGGAGACCCGGCTTAAAAGAGATAACACTCAACCGTGACGTCATTTTTCTTGCTTCAGTATGGTGTTCACGTCGCGGTCTCTATTGGTTCTTTTTTCATTGTTTTAGATGAACGTTCCACAGGTAATATATTATTTTAGGGTTTGTACACAGGAAAATAGTAAGAACAAAATAGTTTCCAGTAAAATTATATTAATTGAAGTATGTTATAATTTTGTTTGTTGCTTGCGATTATGTGTTATATTTATGGACCAGTATTTTATGCAAAATAGATTTCTCTTATATTTTTCTAATATTTTACAAAGTTGAATTTTACTGGCTATCCGGTTGGATTGTTAATTTTATTTCTGTTTTAGTTAAGATTTTTTTTTTTTTTTTTTTTTTTCTTTTTAATAATATGGCAACATGTGCATTTTGCCAGTGTCGAGTAAAATTCGTGAATGTTCACGGGATATTAAATTATGGTCTCCACTTTCGTGTTTTGCCAGTGTCAAGTTAAATGTTATTTTTTAAGTAATAAGTTAGTCAGGTCAGAGTCAGAGTGAGCTTAATAGCTCGTCTAGTCACGTGAGTCTTCCAGTAAAATGGGTGGAATTTTACTGAAAGGTCGGAGGAGTTTTGGAGGGGGCACCAAAATTCATATTTCAGCACCATATCACTTGCCTACATCTGTGCACATTCAAAAACACTTAACACGCAATATTCCACCATTATTACACGCTAACAATCAAATTCTACACGATTATTAAGCAAAAGACGTGGAGCTAATGATATGATCAAGGCTTGCCGCCAAAAACTCTAGTTAAGATTTATACACACGCGAATAGTAAATAGTTACCATAGATAATAAAATATTGGCTTGGCGCTATTTGGTCAACGAATTGAACCAATTTATTTTCAACATGGCGGATAAAACAGAAAGTAAGTTTTTGACGAATTTTAAAAATTATTTACAAATTACCCTTGAATGTGCTCTAAATTCATGCTTATTATACTCTAATTCATGAGTGTTCCAAACGGCAATATTATTTTGTTAACTGTTTGGTACTCTGCCACGCAAAATTCGAATGAAAAATGTTCGCTATATTCAAAATTTGAAAAAATTCAAATTTTGGTATGAATTGGCGCAAAGTATCTGCTCGAAATTCGGAATTTAACTAAGTTTACGACTTAAAAATACACCTCTTGTTTTTTTAATGATGTTACTTTAACCTTGATGCATAGAATAATACAATAATTTTGTTTTAAATAGGAGAGCAAGATGAAGAGAATACGTCGTCATCGAGATCTCAACAGAGGGTCAAAGAGGAGCCGATGGATATGGATCTACCCATAGAAGAGGACGAGCCACCAGCGTTCGGTCCCGCGGCGCTTGGTTTACATAGAGTCGGCACAAAGTTACCGCCGAAACCCGCGCCCAGCGAACCTGTACAAAGGCTCAATGCTAGAGGTATGCCCGCCCGTATAAGGAAGAAAAACAGATTTATTTTTGGATCAGATGACTTTGTAAACACGTCTCCACCGAGACAGTCACCTAAAAAGACTCCTAAGATATTGAGCAAGACACCATTGAAGCCAAGTAGTGCAAAGAAACAAAAATCACCTTCAAAAATTCAGAGAGACCGTGAAAAGAGTGATGACAAAAATGAAAACACAGTGTCCTCAAATGCTGACCACAAAGCAGGACATAGAATTGGAATGAGACTCAGAAACTTACTAAAATTACCAAAGGCACACAAATGGGTGTGCTTTGAATATTTTTACAGTAATATTGACAAAGCATTGTTTGACGGTGAAAATGATTTCATGATATGTCTCAAAGAATCATTTCCACAATTGACAAATCATAAACTGACACAAACACAGTGGTCAAAAATCAGACGAATGATGGGCAAACCCCGGAGGTGCTCACAAGCATTCTTTGAAGAGGAACGGAAAGAGCTAGAGAGAAAACGAAAACTTATTCGCTATATACAGCAGAGTAAAATAGCTGACATTAACATCAAAGACTTGCCAAATGAGATACCAATGCAATTAATTGTTGGAACAAAAGTGACAGCTAGGCTACGTAAACCACAAGATGGACTTTTTACTGGTTCCATAGATGCTGTTGATACATCCAATAATACTTACAGGATTACATTTGAGCGCCCAAAATTAGGTACACACTCTGTACCTGATTATGAGGTACTGTCCAACGATCCTCCTGACACCATAAATCTTGCAAGTTTCCAACAGAAGTTCAGACCTAGGAATGTTGTCCAAGAAATGATGAACTGGTGCCAACCAAACTTGTCTTTAGACCCACACAGAATACAGGGTGATCCTCTGATTGGATGCTCTGATATAACAAACTCAGACATGACAGTTGGGAGCTATCCATTCCCCTTCTTAAAGCTTATTGTAAAATTGAAGAGAATATTGAATGCTAAAAAAATTGAAATAAACAGATTGAAAGAATATAACTGTGAAGCAGAAAAGAGAAAATCTTTTGGACAAAAAATGCCTGAAGACTTCGAGAGGAAGTATGCAGCTTGTGTGATAGATTTAGAAAGGATGAACACGGACTTGCAAGGGTATATAAATGACATACAAGACTATTGCCAGCAGGTTGCTCCAGGCCCAAGCTTAGCTGCCATGCTTGCTCCTTCACATCTAAGGGAAAAATGCCACGATGAGGCACTTCTATTGGTCGAAAGAAATAACCATGGGACTGTCAAAGACCCTAAACTATTAGAGTTGATAACAGACCTCACAGCACTCATGTTCCAAGTGAGAAGTCTTTCAGATTCTGATCAGAATGCTTATGAGTTGAGTGTACTACAGGGTACCATGGATCAAGTCAAAATGAAGTTGGAACCTAAACACCAAAGGCTATTCCAAAACCATATAGAGACTCATATGCACAGGATACAAATGGGGCTAGGCCAGATGAAAAGCAGTGTTCAAGCATCATAATCTTTGTAAATATTATAATACTTAGGTAGTGCAATAACAAAAATGTTATGAATTTGTGGAATTTATTGCAATATTTTATTTTGTGACTATGTATAAATATAAGGTTACAATGTATCCAAATCTTGTCTTTCAATTTTCAACAACCTTTTTATTGATAGACCAGGATCCCAGGGCCCCTAGACTGTTTTTTCTGACATTTAACAATAACTTAATTTATACCTTGCACACCAGCTTATGCTTTATCAGCATTGAAAATCCATTTTAGATCTCTATACATAATAACATTTATTATTTCTGCAAAATAATTTTAAGCTATGCATTGATAGATCAATAAGTGACGTTTTCCTCTTATCTATACTATTATATAAAGAGGTAATACTAATATATTGAACTTCCTCGAGACTTTATAACAGACAGTTATTTCAACTGACTAATATAAACTGAGCCCCTTACCCGTTCATAAAGTAGCATGTGATTATAGAGGTATGACCACACACACCTACACGGCAGAATGGTTAAAAAAAAAACAATTGTATAAAGAGTAAAGCTGTGCTAGCTTATAATATTGAATGAGAAGTTGGTAAAATTTAATAAAAATACTCATCCAATCCTACATTGGTCAGCAGAAAATGAGTAGTCTGGAAGCCCTGTGATTTTATAATAAAACAAAACATCCTCTATTTAAATCATTATTGCCAGATACTTAAAATTATTGTATTGCTAAGTCCAGATATGGGATATTATGATATTAAATTATTTAAGTAAATAACAAAGCCTATGTAAGTAATATAAACAATCACTTTTATTAATGTTTTAAAACAGGGATATAAATAATAGTATTATGTAGGTCAATAATCACCTACTTATTACACGAATTCAAAAGGAATAATACATTTTCATATTATTAAAATTATTATCTTATGAAGAATGCCTAGTTATAATGTAATACAAAACTGATAATATTCCTATACTGTGTGCTTTTTCAGTGTTTCTAATAATTCATCAGCATCTTCAGTTGTCTTGACTCTTATTAGAACAGGCGTCGGTGGAGGTTTCGCCTCAGGAGTGGGAATACAAACCAGCATAACATTGTTCTTCCCAGCTCTTTGCATTGGAACTGCCGAGGACAGTATCAAATTTAGTAGGACAGTTCCCAAATTAGTGTTTGCACGAACCAACAACTGATGTTTGCCACTTTCCTCAACTTTTTTCACATACAGTGTGCCCACACCTTTATCAGCGAAGTTGCCATCCTTTTTAACAAATATTTTACATGTCTTTTCATAGACACTATTGTCTTCCTTCACAGGCGTGTATTCCACTTTCGGTGGTTCATCTTCAGTTTCTTCTGTGTTTGTTTTTTCTTCTTGGGCATCTGAATTTTTTTGAATATTATTAGGACTAAAGCTAAACGGTTTACCTACACCAAATGAAAATGGTGCACTATTTTGGGCTGGACTGGTATTAGTTAGTGAGAATGGAGAGTTTGTAGTGCTACTAGCGGTTGAAGTAACCCCAAACGAGAATCCTGAGTTTGTAGTTGTTGTAGAAGCATTACTGGGGGACTTCATGCCAAATGAAAAATTAGAAGTTTTGTTGTCTGATTCTTTTGCATTATTTTGAGCTCCAAATGCTGGTTTAGAAGGACTTGAGGTACTACTAAAAAGAGACGATCCTGCATTAGTAGCTCCAAATACTGATGAAGATTTACTTTCAAGAACTTTTTCAGTTTTCTCAGGGGTTGAATTTTCTGTCTTTTTACCATCACCTTTATCTGAACCTTGATATTCATCCATAATCTCCTTTAGATATTTATCATAATCTTTAAAAATGGGTGACAATATGCAAAGAGGAGTTTGTGCTACGTGTTTGCTAATCCAGTCAGATACTGACTCATTTAGGCCTTTCAATTTAGCATAATACTTCATTTTGTTCTCGTTCGGCTTGTCATCACCTTTTTTCTCTGGAGCGATTGTTGGGGCAGCTGGGTTAGTTGATATGCCAAATGTTGTTTGAGTTGTGGTAGTACTTGACACCGTTTGCATTTTGAATGGCGAAGAATTTGCAAGTAACGGTTTGTCATTTGCTGAGGAAGATACAGCAAATACATTAGATGGGAATTGAGGGGATGAAGTTAATTTGGTGGTCTTACTGTCGTCAGTACTAGACACTGGCTGCATTTTGAATGGTGACTCATTTACGGTTGAATCAGCCTTTGATGCAGTAAACAGAGAGGATTTTGATGAACCAAATGGTGATGTGGTAGGTGCTGATGATTTAGGTGTGTTATTAGCAGAATTGCTAAACAACCCACCACTTGAAGCAGCCGGTTTTGTCCCAAACAAGCTTGATGAGACGGATGTATCACTGGAGCCGTTGCTTTTATTCTGGTTGGTTAAGTTGGCCAAGAAGTCAAAAGATGATGGAACAGGTTTATTGAAGTCTCCAAATTTTGTGTTTTGGAACACACTTTTCTTGGGCTGAAACAGAAAATGTGATGAATTAACATTTACTCATTATTTTGTTAAATATTTAACTTCCACAGAAAGGTTTGCCAAAATTTTTCTTCAACTTGTTCATAAATTACATGAACTTATTTAGAAAAAAACTTTTGTTGTTTCATATTAGTAATTTCACAAGTGTGGTTAAACTATGTAAATTTCATTAAAATTGGTCAAGCAGTTTTCAAGTTATGAATTCAGTATGAGTACATGAGTATCACCCTAGCTTATTGAAAGTGAGATTGAGGTTGGCTTATTATTTTCTTTAATCCACTTATTTACAACTACGATTATAGTGCATTTTGTAATACATAGGAGTTGATTTTCTTTATTAACATGACCCCCATGGAACCGGATTTCAACCCTTGGGAATCCCTTATATAGCAGTATAATATGTAAGACTTTACTGCAAACTACTATAATAAATGTGAAAGTTTAATTACATATTAATTTTGGCATTAATAGTACAGAATTATTCGAACTTTCACATGATATTATAGTTTTAATCAATTGTGTAGGCATTTGGATAAAGAGATCATAGATGTAGCAACAGAATGCTATGACTTGTTCATGTCTATACAGCAGAATTAAAATTAATTATGTAGCTTAAATCCTGGCAAACATTATGGTATTTTTAACACACTGTCAAAGTGTGCTCCTTCATAGAAACTGCTTAATCGTTTAGATTGAAATTTGGTATATCTGCAGCAGATTTTATTACATGAAATACTTTAAATGAGAGTACGTAATAAACCTAAGAGTTTGTAAAACAAGTTAACGAGTTTAATAGGGAACTTTAGATATAAGGTTAGTTCTGACATTTTTTTCAGAGTGATTTTTCTTATATTATGATGTTGAACGTATTCTAGGTTTAATATTGGTCAGTTACTAGAGAAGCGTTACCTCGTCGCTGGAGATTGGCGCCCTTCTCTTGGCTGTTCTTATAACCCGTTTTTCGAGCACGTCTCGGGATGCAGCTCTGAAGGTTCCAATTTCATTATCTTCTGCAGGGTCTTCTTGGTCCCAGTTCTCATGGTTTAATTCAGTGGTAGCTTGGCGTTTTACAGACATGTTGCCTTGATTTTTCCGGCATAGATTAGGGGACAAATTTTAATTTTGCGCGTGGCGTTATCAGTTACCAGAGATTATGGCGAATCGTTTCATCTTTCCCATGCATACATATATATGGCTATATCAAATTTTATAACGAAATTAAAAATTTCAACTACACGTTATGAAGACAATGTCGCAAAATGAACTAGAAAATTGCAAAATATGCAAAACATAAAATACCGCACACTTCCATTCGTAGATCAACCAAATGAATGAATGATTTATAAAATTTGAAATTTGAATGAACAAAATTAAGGGACTGTCATATTTGAATGAAAATATTAATAGATAAAAAATTAGCCTCCACAAATATTTCGTTCAAAAACAGAGAGTCACTCACAACTGTGCACTTTTCAATTTCTACTTGACTAGTGTAAATTGAAAATAATGCAAGTAAATAGGCAGTAGGCAGGTATATAAAATATAAAAATGATATAAAATGTATAGCACTTTACGACTTGCTAATTTTCTTCAAATCAAAAGAAAAACTGAGTAAAGTACTGAAAAACTCTATATAAATTGTGTTTTATGTAAGCCGTGGTGTAAAATATAGTTTTATGTCGATTTTTCAACTTAAATGAAGTTTCAGAAAGTGTTTCAAGAGTAGCATTGTTGTGCGCTTCCTATTTTTGGTGAAAGAGTTTATTATAAAAACTCGTAATGAATTTATCTTATTGAATATTAATATCTGCTACATATACTTGTTGTTTAGGATATCTTTGTTACCCGTTGATTTAGTAATATAGTTAGTGTATAAATAAATTATGGAAGTGTCCAACGAAATTAAGGAAGACATTCGCAAAACCCAGTCGGACTTGAAAAATGCGATTCGTGTTCATCAGGTATACATAATTGTCTTATGTTTTTGGCAAAATATTTATATAATATCAACTTTTTTGTTAATTATGTTATTTCTCGTCAAATATTAATAAATGTGTTACAATTTACCAGGTTTGGGTCGCGCGTCTTCACGAAGATAGTAATGTAAGAAATTAATTATTTTTATAACAAGTACCTACTTATCTATGTGTAGCCTTCAACAAGTTTCACAATTTAACAATTATTTTTCAGAATATACAAATAAAAACAAAAGTTCATGAAGCCGAAAAGGACATAATAGCCATTGGACAAAATCAAGTAAGTAATTAACAATTATACAATTAAATATTATTAGGCACCTGTAGCATTACCTACCTAATTTTTTATTATGACCTTACTGAATAGATAGTAAGAGGTAAAGTCTTAAATTTAAGGTAATGGAAAAGGGCAAGAAAATAATGAAGAAATGGATGAATTTAATATCTATTAATTTATATATTATATCTATAACTAGCTGCACCCAGCAGTTTTACCTGCTGTACTATAGCCTAGGTTTTAAGCTACCTCTATACCAAATAATTAATAGAGGAGCTACGAAAAGATTTTAATTAATTGTAATTGTTTTTATTTCAAACTTAACATTAATTTACAGAAGCTAGTGGTAGAAAGGCTTCGTAGAGAACTAGAGCTTTATCAACAACGTTTGAAGGCAAGAAATAAGCAAATAAACATAGAAAACGACAATCATTTGATTGCACAACAATTAAGGGACCATCAGGCACAATTCAAAAGGGCGAGAACAGTTTCTCTATTAAAAACCTCAGTGCTTAACGAAATACAGATAAAAGCGGAAAATAATGAATTAAAAGACTCTGATTCGGACGAAGCTAAATTAAGTGAGAAAGAGAATTCTAATCTCAGTGAGGAGGAATATCAAAGGAATTTTTCTCAGTTGCCAAATAGTCAAGAAAGCAATAATTATGCTGAAGCGCTCAATAAAGTTAAGGAGGTGTTTATGTAAGTGTTATGTAATTTATTTATTTTTAGACTTAATATTATAAGTTACTAGCTGCGCCCTGCGGTTTTACCCACTGTACTATATAGCATATGTGTTATTCCAGGGTCTAAGCTATCTCTATACTAAATTTTAGCTCAATCGGTCCACCCGTTTAGGTGTGAAAGAGTAACAAACATCATGACATCCAGACATCCATTCTTACAAACTTTCACCTTTATAATCTTAGTAAGATTATTATGATATAGTTGCAGTTTTAGTATTCTGTTTATGTAGAGAAGGAAGGTTTTTGTCCTACAGTGGGATGTAACAAGTTAAATAATATTTTTTCTGTTATTATAATGTTGTGTACCTGTAGTTGTGAATCATTGTGAACTACTTTCAAGGGCTGTTGATATTTTACAGCTCATTCTCTTGTTTCCAACAGAACAGCAACTTTTTGTTCATAATTGTTAACATTAACCTATTTTGACACCATAATTTATTACAAAACGAGAACATTAAAAATACATTTAAGTGTAACAATAATTATTATTGATGGTCTTATCACTAATAGCGATCTCTTGCAGACGACCAAGTATAAGTAGTATTAAGTTGTTATTTAATGTATTGCAGTGGTAGCAAGCAATCTACGGCTGAATGGAGGGAGAGAGAACAAAGGTCTGATTCGGAATCATCTCACGGAGCTGAGCTATCACCCACCCCATCACCGCCACCATTGCCTGGGCCCGCTGATAATGTCACGCAGGAGTCTTTTATGAGGTAATGTGGAATAGAGGTATTGAAAAGGGAGTTCACAATTGAGTGTTCTCAATTCTTGTGTATTTTATTTTACCTTTATCATATAATGTACACGTACCACTTTAAAATCTCTTAGTTTTGAGAGAAATAATAGAAGAGGCTTGAAAAAATTTGAATCATAATAATAATATGTTTGTATCTTAGACTAAGTAATTTATTTTAATCTCTTGTGGATATTTACCAAGAGAGATAATTTGGTCACACGTTTTTGGAATGTCAGTTTATCTCTTAACCGATTCGTTGCGTATGGCACGTTTCAGTGCCATCACTTTTTTGAAATTACTTGAAATTACTACAAATTTTGAAAATACTGTTTTCTTTTCCGCATGCCAGAAGACACATGCGTGTCATCTAATCGTATGGCGCTGGGCACTGAACAGTGTCACGTTATTTTTGTTCGACGCCACATTTAAAAGTTAGACGTCGCAACGAATCGGTTAATATGCTAGATCTGTGATTTATATTTATTATGTTTGTACTCACTTTTCTCCGAATCGGATTTTGAATGTTCTTTAGACAAATATACTATGTATTAAAAAAATATATACACAACAGGAAATTTCTTGTTTTTACAAAATATTGTTACTTTCAGATTGATCGGTCTTGTAACTCCGTCTCAAAAGGAATGCATAGAAAAGAAAAGGAGTGAACGCAGAAAAAGGGCCACCACAAGCACAAATAGAAATGATTTCCTTTACGGGAACTTTGATAATATGTTTCCTGTAAGTTACTTTTCATTTCATTCTGTAGCGTCCGTGGCCCAGTGGTCATACGTCCGGCTTTTAAGCCGGAGACCTTGGGTTCAAATCTCAGTGTGTGGCAAAAAGTTCGCCTGGACGCTACCCTGTTTCGGAAGGCACGTAAAACTGTGGGTCCTGGCTGTTTCCTATAAGATATGTAGGAGGCAGTCGTTAGGTCATGTTGCAGGCCCTGTAGTAATCTTGGCGACCTGAAACTGCAACATATAAATTGTGATTTGACTGTGACAGTGTAATTAGGGTAACCTGTTCTGTTGGAGTATAAACCCCAATTATTATTATTCATTTCTCATTTATTTTATTAGTCCCTTGCTAAACATAGGCTTCTTTATATTTTCATTTCTCTCCAGTTTTTTATAGATGGAGTATGCATAAGGATACCAAAAAAATTGCTTGTTTTGTTACAGAAAAGGAAAAAATACAACCAGTTTCCATATTTGCAATCTTCTAATGATCCACCGCAAACAAGATCTGCTAAACTCCGAAAGCAACAGGTAACAATAATGTTGAATTATCTTCTTTGGAATATACATATAAAAAGAAAGCCTAAATGACTGATTGATTAATTAATCTATCAACACTCAGCTCATATCACTGAATGTAGAGTCTACAATTTAGACTTTAGACATAAGAAAGCATTTTCCATGTGAGCTGAATTAATTAAAAAAAATACCCTTCTCCTTTCCTCTCTCCATTTCCCCTATCTATCTTCTTCTCCCCTTCTCTTTCTTCTCAACCTTTTAGCAGAAAGCGAGATTTCTGTATCCAAAGCTTTTTTATTAACTTTTCTATATACTTATTTCAGAATCAAAACAAATCATCACGTGAAGGCTCACCTTCGGGATCTTCTACAGAAAATAAAGGTAAAGTACGCCGGTACACAGGTGACATGAGTTATTTTACAATACATCTTTATAGCAAACCTGGTTACAAGAAATTGTTTCATAAGTAGACAATACACATAAAGCTAAAGGTATACAATCGGCGGTCTTATCGCATAGAGCATTCTCTTACAGACAACCTGATTGTAGGGAATATTGAGAATGTGTACAGAGGCGATGTGCCATACTTCTGGAAATAATGCTATCTATTGTTACAATAATGAGATAATTTACACAATTAATATTATGTTTACATTTTGTTATTTTACACATTTTTTTATATTTTAATCATATTTATTTTCATCTTTGTAAATAAACGGCATAAACTCACTTGTATTTACTTCGGCTTCGTACCGACCGTTTCGATCCTGTGCGAGGATCTTCTTCATATTTATTTTGTGTTTCAGGTTCAAATTGGGGCAACGGCAAGCCAGCTTGGGCCGCCTCGCTGCCGCCAAGTCTTACTGTAGAGCCGGTGTATCCCTTGCCTAAGAAAGTCTGCCAAATATGCGATAGAAGTGGTAAGTGTGCCATATAATATTGTGCCACTACTCTCGGGAAGGAAATTAAAAAAATAAAAAGTAGAAAAAAATCATGCAATTTTTAATATATCAAACTGGTAATACTTTTATGATGTGTGCAATAATAATATTGTGCAGGGTTTCTCTTACGGAATTTTTAAAAAGTTAATAATGAATTTGTATTGCAAAAGGTATCAAATAGGGCGAGCGAGAGAGCGTCCAATTGTATAAGCGCTCTTAAGAGCGTATAGGGAGTAATATTGAAAAAAAAAAATCATAAAATCTCTACATGCCATTTTATTATATCAAACTGAAAACACTTAAAATGTGTGTAATATTGTGCGGTGCTTCTCTTGAAGAATTTTCAAAATGTTAATTCTATGAATTTATGTATTTTTTTTTATGTAATGAAGTAGAAGACGAGCAAGACGCTCTCCTGATGTTAAGAGATAACGGCTGCCCATAATCAGTACAGTGTTACCTAGGATTTCACAATTATGTGAAATTCTAGGAGCACTGCACCAACGCTTCTCACTCAAGAGTCATAAGATGTTAAGACTCTTTAGCCCAGTAATTTCACTAGCTACAGTGCCCTCCTACCGGAGCACAGTAATGTTTGCACATCACTGCTCAGGCGGTAGAATAACTGGCACTGTATATTGCAAAAGGTATCAAATAGTGCGAGCTAGAGAGTGTACCATTATATGAGCGGTCTTAATATGTTATGTTATTTTCAGACGTCCCGTCCCTACTAGCGTGGTGCGCCAATTGCAGCGTGTGGCAACACACGGGATGTGGCGACTCCTGCGCACAGTGCAGGGATACTCTACGCCCTCAACCCGCCCATCATCATCACCCGCCGCCTGCTCGCACACATATCACTGGTATGTATACATCATCATCACCACCACCATCACAATTACTATTAACACCACCACAATCATCACCGCTACCATCATCAACAACCAACATCAAGTCCTGCTACCACGCATCATTTGGTCGGATCGCAACCAGGTTTTTCCTTGGATTGTTACGATGCGATGTCATCGACTATTATCATAAAGTCTCAACATCTCATTCCACGTTTCATCCTCAAATATAAAACTCAGCATCTGCGACTCCTGCGCACAGTGCAGAGATACTCTGCGTCCTCAAGCCGCACATCATCACCATCCGCCACCTGCACGCACACATATCACTGGTATGTATACATCATCATCATCACCACCACACCATGTGTATAAAGTCTCAATAACTCAACATCTGCGACTCCTGCGCACAGTGCACAGATACTCTGCGTCCGCAAGCCGCGCACCATCACCATCCGCCACCTGCTCGCACACATATCACTGGTATGTATACATCATCATCATCACCACCTTCATAATTACTATAATCACCACCATCATCATCAACAACCAACTATTGGTACTACACATTTTTGTCTTGGGCGGATGGAAACCAGGTTTTTCCTCGTTTTTCCATCGTAACAGATGCGATGACATCGTGTGTTATTATAAAGTCTCAACATCTTAATCTACATCTCATCATCAAACTAAAAAAACTTCACATCTGTGATTCCTGCGCACAGTGCAGGGATATTCTGCGCCCGCTCGTACACATATCACTGGTATGTATACTTCATAATCATCATTACCACCTTTACAATAATTACCATCATAACTACAATCCACGACATAAAACACGACCATCATCATCAACAACAACCAACATAGTCCTACTGGTACCACGCATCTTTGTACTTTAGCTTGGGCAGCGAAACCAGATTTTTTCTTGAAGACATCGCCAGCATCGTAAAGTCTCATGAAATCAATATTTTGGTTATTAGAACCCTGAACCCAGTACCCAACGCCGCGCCTGCCTTCTTTTATTAACTAGGCCATAGTGAATGAAAATAGTAGGTACTGATCTACCAATTTCCATGTGATTTTGTATGTGTCATATTTTCCCCTTAATTTGAAAGGGTGTCTCTTTAAAAAATGTGATTTGTTGTGCCCTTAATATGTCATGTTATGTGCCTTTTAAACGTGAACACTGTTTCATAACACCAAAGCTACCACATCTAAGTATTAACCATCAAAATCCCCTTCCAGACAAACTACTCGAGCGCAGAACCCTTCAAGAAAAGAACATCAAGCTATGCATAGAGCTACGCAAGTTGGAAGCCAGAGCGGCCAATCTAAAGGCCAGTTTAGACGAACATAACGCAGAGAAACGTCAGCTATTGTCCGACCAGATCAACACGCAGAGAAACCTGCAGAAACTCCTCGATTTCATCAGCCATTTTAAGGACACTTCTATAAGTATAAGGTCCACTTCTGCTAGTGAATCAAGCAGTGAGATTAGTAAAAGCAATGAGGAATGAAATGGTAAGTAAAGACACAATTATTCGATGGTTGGCTGCGCATTAAATATGGGCAGCTGGTACTGCACAGCCAAATAAATTATAAATCGCTAAAATATTTATGAATCAGCTAAAGTTAGCCGTTTGTCAGCGCAGTAGCCTATTAAATATTATATTTTAACAGCGCCGCTAACTACAGATCATTCAAAAAGATTTGCGCGACTAATGTATGTCCATACAGTTTTCATAGCATGTTGCATAATTTCTGTATTGTACAGTTTTAGTAGTTAGTATTAATTCCATGTGTTACGACATGACTAGCATTTCAGGCGTCTAAAAACATTAAGCCATTTCGTAATAAGCCGCTTAAATTCTTAATTTTCAGTTACGATGTTATAATACGTTTTTACGCTATGGTTGGCGGATTTCAGATAATTTTTGTTGAATAGATTTGAACATGCTGATTAGCAGTATTTATACATACACATTTTTCAAAATATCCATAAAGCTATTCCTTGTTCCAGGTGGAGTTCAGCAAGCGTATCTCTACGCTGAGATCAGTCGTTAATTTTTACTGTAGACAGATAAAACTAGAGTAACAGAGACAAGTAACTAAAAGAACAACATTAAATAGAACTAAAGAATAATTGCTTTTATAGACTGCCTACATTGAGCAAACACAGGATAGAATAGAATTATTCTATTGCATACCAAAACACAAGAAATAATTCAGCAGGGATATTCACTTATCCGTCGGGGAACCGAACCGAAGACCGACTTGTCAAAAATGTATGAAATGACGTATTATTAAATCGATACGACGTAATACGTCATTTCATACATTTTTGACAATTCGGTTTTCGGTTCGGTTCCCTAACGGATAAGTGAATAGCCCTGCTGAACATAATATGACCAACTTAAAACTTGAGGTAAACAATCGGCGGTTTTGTCGCATAAAGCAATATCTTACAGACAACCTGTATTTATTTATTGTTGTCAACGTGTGTAATAGTTTTGTCTGTCTATATTTTTTATAGATGTGATTGTTGTGTCATGTTTAGTCTGAAATAATGTTAATTATTAGTTAAATGAATTTGTAAAATGTGAAGAGTTAATTATTGTTTATTTTATTAGAGGATTCCATACTTGTGCGTCGTTTTTTCTGCGAAAACAATTAAAAAACTTGTTTGCCGTTTTTGTTGTTTTAGTTATGGAGAATACTCGCGATAGTTTTAAAAATCGTAAAAAAAACTTTGTTGTAATAAGATTTTTTTAATACCTGAGAGTTTTATTTGTAACTAGCTTACATCCGCTTTGCTCATGTTTAGTAATAATTTCTAAGTTGACTAAACCAAGATATTATTATTTGTAAAGATTAAATGTTACTTTTATTTGTGCTAATTATATATTAATTAAAGGTTACCTTTATGTTAATTATTACGATTTTACAACCCATAATAATGTTTTTCCAAAACGCTTGATCGTTGAAGCATTCTTAGCACTCAACTTTGGCAGTGTATTTTTTATAATGTTTTATCAAAATCAGTTCAGTATTTCCAAGATTTGACTTGCGTCTCGTTTTTTTTAAAAGTAAAACTTGTTTATTGTTTAACGATTTTATTGTCTTATTAACTTTTGGTTAAATCCAGTCTTTTTGATTTTAAATCTTAGTACAGTCAACTACAAAGAGATGTATCCATGTTAGGCTTACAAAATGAAGTAAATTTTCATTTGCCACAATGAACTACCCTTGGTTCCGTGACATTTCTAGTAGCAATCAATTATCATCGACAAAATTAAATTATCATCGACTCGTTTAATATGCAACAATGATGTATCCCACTACTTTTCCTTAGGTGATACATAATAATAGCATTTAAAATGAATCGAATATAGTATAAGATTTGGTGGATACTGAAAATGTCACGAAGTAAGGGTAAATAATTTTTGCATACTAAAAGTTCCTTCATTTTGTAAGACTAACATGTATACATCTCTTTGTAGTTAGTGTACATAATAATATTATGTAAGTATTGTAAAGAACTGCGAAATTAAAATTACATATCAATTTATTTGATTTTACATATTAGCCTGATTGCTCAGTTCAGTTGATTTTGAATCTCATATATTGGAATAATATAAAAAAAAATTGGTCTTCAGTAAACCATGAACACTAAAATTATTATTACGTAAATAAATTTGCAAGCAAGTTATTCTTACATCAAAGATTTATTTTTCTAACGGTTTCTACGGTAAATTACAATTATTTTAATAATTGATTATTATCTTTAAGTTACCTTAATTATTAATTTTTAATAATTGATTTTGTTTAAGTTACCTTATTTCAATGATTAAATTAGAGAAAAGTTTAAAATGATTTTTTATAATCAAATTGTTAGCCAAAAGAGAAGTGTTCAGTATTTGATTCTAAATTATAGTTATTGTGTAATTTTTAAGGCTACACCCACATAAGGGTATAGCGACAATGTTCCATTATCGAAGTGACACTTGGCGACACACGCCAGTCGCCCGAAAAGTCTCAACGACAAAGCTGAGGTTGCGACTCTTCGATGATTCTTTTCGCCGTCACTCGCTTAATAATCGCTGACGACCAATGTGGGGTGGGCCTAAATTATTTCTTTAGGATAGGGTCAAAACTTTGTTAAGTGCTATTTAATCAATTGCCTTTTATTAAACTTACTATGTTTGTATTACCAAGTGTTTAAGAAGATGTACCAGTATTTAAGATGGCGCATCTGTTCGTTAATCTGACCAAAGAATCTTTACCAATATCATAAATGAGAAATGTTGTATGGAATAAGTGTTTGGTACTCTTTCACGCCTAAATGCCTGGGCCGATTGCGCAGAAATTTGGTATGTAGGTAGCTTGATATAACACATAGGCTACGTTATGGGTAAAACCGTAGCTTGTTATTTAAAAAGTTTTGATAAGCTACATCGTGGATCTGCACAGTGTGAATACATTTTTATCTTTTGTACAGGGAACGGTATAAGTATTAGATACTACTACATCTTTTTAAAACATGACTAAGGGACTGACTCCACGAGCGATTTTTGAGACGTTTTCCGTGAACGTTGCCTAATGTTACGAAGTGACGGGAATGTTTCCACTTAACGAGTTTTTCCTATTCGAAAATCGTCGCGTTACCTACTTCGCTTGTGGAATTGGTGCCTAAGCCTTTAGTTTAAGATTTTTGCTCAGAGTTGTTTTAAATGTATTAACCATGAATTAGTTTATATTATTAGAATATTATGCTTAATTTTAAGTGCTTGAAAATATGTTGTTCAGTTTGTCTTAAGTCTTAAGGTGCTGATAAACTTGAGGGGTCACTTGTAACAGAACAACGAGCATTCGCCGTTTTTAATGAACAGAGCCAAACATGTCTATGAACAGTTTCATGATCATTCCAGTGAACGCTCTTGTCGATGCTCGTCAATAATGGTAAGGGACAGAAGCTAGGCTCGGCAAATCTACTAATATTAAAGAAAGTTTGTAAGAATGTATGGATGTCTGGATTCTGGATGTATGTTTGTTACTTTTTCACGCTTAAATGGGTGGACCGATTAAGCTGAAATTTGGTAGAGACAGATAGCTTAGACCCTTTTTTTTTTTTTTTTTTGACCCAGGTAAAATGCGTTACGCATCATCACCCCACGCTGGGGGGCGCGGGGCGGTATGTGGGACACCCCCGCCAAAGATGGAAGCGGCGGGGATACCCACTAAAAAACCTGGGGGTGTTCCTGCGGGACGCCATAATGTCGGGGTAACGGGTACGCCGAAGCATTCATCCGCTGCCCCGACGGCGTTTGGTCCTCACTGACAGGAGGACCCCTCCGCGGAGATAGCTTAGACCCTGGAATAGCTTAGACCCTGGAATAACGCATAGGCTACAATAAAGGTGGTAAAACCGCTGGGCGCATCTAGTAGGTTATAGATTAGCACGTAAAACTGTGGATCCCGGCTGTTTCCTATAAGATATGTAGGAGGCAGTCGTTAGGTCATGTTGCAGGCCCTGTGGTAATCTCGGCGGCATGTAACTGCAACACATAGCTTAGCCACACAACTTATAAATTGTGATTTGACTCTAACAGTGTAACCTGTTCTGTTGGTATAAAAAAAGGCTCAAAGCAAATTTACTGCCCTTTCGCTATATTGGTCGCTAAAACGCTCTCGTTTATTTTTCTGGGATGTAACATACGTAGAAATGTTCATTACAAGTGAATGCTCAAGTTTATCAGCACCTTTAAATTTAGGTTAAATAATTCTTAAGTTACGTTAGCCAAATTGTTCAATCAATTATTAATGTCACTGTGATACAATTAGTTTCTCTTCTAGGTTGTTGATTGGTGTGTACAAACCAGGTTTAGTGTAAATAAACATTCGTAAATTCGTAAACGAGTTTTTATCCAATATATTGACACTACAAATTAAAATACCATCTAAAGGTTAACAATGGTTCAAAATAGGGATGTTGCCTAACGAAAAAGTGACGTCACGCGACCCTACCCAAAAACTTACATCTCGTACATTTTTTTAATTTATCCACAAACTAAAAAATACGCAGTATCTAATATTTTGTTATTAATGTATAAACTATGGGCTTATTTGTAAGTAGGTATTTAAAGTTTTTTGATTTTGTCAATATCCCTATTATGCCATCTCCAAAACTTTCGTACCCTTGCTAATGTCTTTCCTCAACTGCTCAATGGAACGCTCTAATAAATAGCATTCGTAAGGGTAAAGATCGGTATATCTCTCCATTTCTCCAGCTCCATCTTTAGTCACGGTTACCAACCCCGAAAAGTAAGAAGTTCCAAAGTCATTGTTTTCTACGTAAGCGTTTACTTTACTCGGGTGACCTTCCAAAGCGTTAATCAGGTTGCGGACGAAAAGAAGGACGCTGTAAGCGACTGATAATGTCGGCGAAAAACCCTTCTTAGCTTTTGTGACAATGTAGTCAAATTTTCTCACTTTTGCAGTAAACTCTTGCATACCTTTCTCGTCCACTCTGATGACTGGGTCCGCTTGTGACAGAAGCGGGATAGCCGTTTTATGAGAATGCCCCCCGATTACGGGCACCTGACAATCACACGGGCTGAAGTTATTCTCATTGGCGTACAAACACTGTGCACGAAGGAGATCTATGGTTGTGATTCCAAACAGTTTTTTCCCATCGAAATCTCCGTGATTCCTCATTATTTCCGCGGTCATGGGTACCAGGCTGTTTATTGGTTCAGTCACGATGCCAACAAAGGGCATCGGTACGGTTTTAGCGATTGTTGCCGCCACACTTTTTATGAACGCTGTGTTTGCAGAGAACCAGTTCTTTTTTGTGAGGCCCGGTCTGGCTGTGACTCCTCCGGTAGCTATTACTATGTCAGAATTCTTTAAAGCTTTCTCTAAGCCTTCGTCGCCCATGTATCCCATGACCGTAGACTGTGAAGGGATATGAGCCAAGTCCATCGTTACCCCTGGTGTGTGCTCGGCAGTATCGTAAAGGTATACCTTCGAGATGCAAGGTTCATTCTTTAACAGCAGGCTGGTACATTGTCCTATTTCGGTAGCTCCTCCCAAGATAGTTACTTGATAATGCCGAACAGCTACTGAGTTAGCTGTGTATATTTTTCTCGCTAGTAACATTGCTGGCTGTTTCGTCTGCAGCTACTTTTTTACGTAGCTTTTCTACTTCTATAATGTTTTTTAAATAATAATTGATGATTTTTTTTGTTACATACAAATATTTTTGATCACGCTTCCGCTACCACGTGCTACCACGAATAAAACTGTCAATACAAAGAAGTTTATGACGGTTCTATTATTTGTGGATCAGCTATAATCTCTGCTAAATTTTCAAGTCAAAATGACAACATCCATGATATCCCAACATCGAAAATGTGTTTATAAAAACTGTAAAATATGAACCATGTTTACTCGCATTCGAGTAATAAAGCAATTCCTACTTGTGGATCAGTGCGCTCATTACAAAATTAACTTGCAAAAGAGGAATGTTCAAGTCTCAGTAATAGGCGCTGCCAGCGAACTCGGGTCTAGTGTAGCATTGTTATTGAAGCAAAATTGGAAAATACAAAAACTTTCCCTGTACGATGATGATGAGAAAGTCAACGGCATTGGAACGGAACTGGCATACCTACCGGGAGGTCCTGCAATATCGGCATATGCAGGAAACTGCAATTTGGGGGCTTCGATACGAGGATGTAACATCATTTTGATGACAGCAAGAACCCCTCGTAGACCGGGAGCCACTAGAGAAGAGATGATAGCAGCCAACGCCCCAGCAATCCAGTATGTTTGTAGAGCCATGATCGACCAGAATCCTGAAGCATTCCTCGCCATTTCGACTAATCCGATCAACTGTCTTGTTCCGTTTGCTAGTGCCCTCCTTTACAAGTTTAACTGCTACAATCCTTACAAGATTTTTGGCATCACTCATATAGACACCGCTAGGAGTCGAGCGTTTGCTGGAAACGCCCTGCAAATTAACCCACGCCATCTTTACGTACCTGTTATAGGAGGTCATTCTGACGAGACTATAATACCACTGTTCTCTAATATGACGCCGAGCTATTACAGTTTGGATCAATGCCAAGCGGACACTTTGACGCGGCTTGTAAGAAAAGCGGGAACAGAAGTGCTCTGCCAGAAGCAAGGCGTGGAATCCTCAACGCTAGCGATGGCTTGGTCAATAAGTGAGTTTATTGATGGACTGGTGGATGCCATCTGCGGAGGTCAAGTAGTTTTGAACTGTTATACAGCAAATCCACATTTTGGAACAAGATTTTTCGCAGGACCAACTAGTATAGGTTGTTATGGCATAATACAAGCATGTTGTGATTTGCCGATGAGCGACTACGAGTCCTACCTCTTAAATTGTGCAGTGCCAGCCTTAAATCGTGATGTAACAAAAGGCGAAGACTATGTAACATATATTGCGACTTTAGGAAGATAATAAATTAGTCAGTGTGTCTTTTAACGGCCTAATGTATTTTTATATTTTACTGTTTTGTAAATAAAATTTAATGTGTGCTTTTGCATATTATTATCTTGGACAATCCTTTGGATAATTTTCTTACGGTATGTTTGTGACCGTATGATAAGGACTTTCATTGAACCCAGTAGTCCAATGAAAACAGTTGTAACGGTTAACGAGGACCGACTTGTCCCATGCGCAAGGTGCTCGTTTAGTTTTTGAATGTAGAGACGCAAAGTGGCCATCGGCTACGCTACGTGCCAACCACAGACTATTCAACTATCTTAGAGCACCTTCGCACTAGGTACACCCGAATCAGTGAAATGACGGTTTGGGGTAGCTCTACATCGACGACGGAAGATAGACGCCATGGATGGCCTCAGACTCACCTAGTAGAAAATGATGGCCGAAGATAATATAGGAACTCACCTAATCCTAATACTGAGGTACCCAGTACCCACATATGCAGGCCTAGAAGAAATTTGTTTAATACTTCGCTTCTATTTGAATTCGCTTGTCATACATCTTCCAAACTTGAGCCAGTCGTTGTTAATCGTCGTAATGTTATTCAAACTATCAAAGTTCGTCCCCATGTGATCACATCAACATTGTTCGGTCTACGAGACCGCAAATAAGGATCGTAACGAGCGGGTTAACTTGAAGATAATCGCCGTACGAGCTACGTACATTCACTTTAATGTCTCTCGTAAGGACTTCACTGTCAAAGATGATTGTTATAGAGCAGACGCCGCGCACTAAATAATTAACTTAGATAAAATTCAGTAATATGGTGGTAATATTTGGCAGGCGGGTTGGCGCGCGCAGTTTTTTCTTTAGTTGGTAAGAAGCCGGGATATGCTTGTGCCCATCTCCCGGTATATTCCCTTAGCAGGCTCTTACTGCAACCACGGGACGATATGGTGGGGGACTATTCTAAGGCCGGTCATCATCATCATCTCAGCCATTGGACGTCCACTGCTGAACATAGGCCTCCCCTTTGGACTTCCATATGTACCGGTTGGAAGCGACCTGCATCCAGCGTCTTCCGGCGACCTTTAAGGCCGGTCACCCCACGGCAATTTATTATTATAATTTCTTGTGTGATATAAATAGGACGATGCGGCCTTAGGTAGCAGACTAAATCTAGAAGATGGGATAAATCCCTCCCTGGCTACACTGAAGATCATTCCAGTTACCGGAACACGGTCATAATGACCGCTTGGCCACATGGTTTTGTACACCAGTATAAAATACTCGTTGAAAGAATAAGGTATAGAAATGGGGCAGAATTTATATTAATTACATGCTATCACCGATTAAATTGCTTATTTGTGCCAACTTGCGAACGACTTCTAGGTTTACTTACATGGATCAATTTTATCGGCTAAATCTGTGGCTAAATTAAACACATCTTGAATCGTGTAAATTACCACGACGAGAGCTACAAGAACATGCCTCAGTTTTGCATCGCGGAGTATTTTAGTCCGCTTTTATTTCAATCGTCAGTTTTCCCGGCTACCTCCGCTAGGGGAGGACGGACCAGTAATGGCGATCGGAATGGCTATTTGTTGCAGTAACCATTTGATTGTGCCGCGTTATTAGCTGTTTGGGTGTTATGAATTGAGATAACGTTGGGTGTAGTTTGAATCACGTTAATGATCATAGGTGATGGCAGTATTTGCAAGATTCAGGACCGAGACTACGGGTGAGGCTTAGCGGTAAACGAACGTGAGCTGATGATGATGATGCATACCTATGCAACGTGTTAATGATGGTCTTTTAGAATAATCTCCTCTTTTCTTGCCAGCTGATTCATGAACATATCAGATTTTTCTCGATTAATTATGGATTTCTTAATCTTAGAAATTGACCAAGCACTTATAGTAGTCGAAAGTCAGTCAATAATATATTTCTTGTACAAATATTTTCGTTTGACGAGCTGTCTATAATTTCGGTAAAAACTAACATTGATAATTTCATCAGAAACCAATAATTTTATGTCAATTTCACGTTCACACGTGCATATTATACATATGTTAATGTTTTCCCTTTAAGAAGTTTCCAGAAACATCAAGAAAGGTACTTACCTACCAAGATGTGAGTGCAAACGGCGGCAACACGGTAAGTAGTCTCAGGGGCGTCGTTGGACGTCTTCAGACTCGTCGGGTCGGACAATGGCTATGTGTGAATGCTCCTTTATTTTCACTGTACTTACAGGGATAAAGGTGAGAATCTATAGGTGGTCTGTTGAAAAACAATGCCTTTACTGTCATTATATATTACAATGTATAATGTAGATACTATACAACGTACGAAATGACTCAAGGCAGCATCCATATTGGACGGTTATTGACGACATTGCCGCGACGTCTCAGCGTCCTCGTCGCGACACTGGCGACCGGTACGACGCGACGTGGGTGTCGCCGAGTGGTGGCCGCGACTTTTTGACGATCGACGTGTGTCGCTGAGTGATTGCTGCAACCACGCGATGTTGACTAGAGATAGAGTTCGTTGTCACCCAATGTTTACGGGTTCTAAAATAGTATCCAGTATCCAATAATTGTAACAACATTTGTTCATACCTACCTAATCATTTAATTTATTTTTGAGCCGGTCAATTAGACCAAATTTTTGTTTAGGTATAAACATATTTTAGCCATTAGGTATAGTTTAAAACCTAAAAGCATTTCGACACAAAAATGTCACCAAACAACATGTTAAGTGTAAACCACAATTGTTAACAACTAACTTCCAAAGAATGCATCGCCATCGCCAACCCACAAGCCGTTATCTCGTTTGTTTGCCTAAACTCCCACCAAGAATTGCAAATGGCGATAATTCTAACTACACCAATAAATCTACAAGACCGTTCAAGTTTTTTCCTCGGGGTGCGAGTTCCACCGCTTGCCTGGTGATTGATCGCTCCCCATACTTAAAGTTTGAAAGAACATGTGTTTCTTCAGTTTCGGCAGTTTTATGTATTCAGATTGTTATAAGGATTATTTTGTCATTAGGAATTTTAGCATTTTTGTGAATGAAACATGAAGAGCGATGAACAACTTCTTAAGGTAGGTAGCCCCCGTCACTATGGCATCCCGCAGGAATACCTCTAGGGTTTTAGGGGATATCCCCGCTGCGCCCATTATCTGCGGGAAAGTCCCACAAACTTACATAATATTTGGAAGATCAAACGGAAGACCAGATGGAAGTCACGTGATCAACTCTACCGCTCTACCTAACGCTTAATAACTCTGAAATCTAATATTTTTTCGAGGGAGGGTATCAGAATATTGTTTTTTTTTTTTTTTTTTTTATAGAAGACTAATCAAGCGTTTGACTGCAATCTCACCTGTTGGTAAGTGACGATGCAGTCGAAGTTGTAGCACGCTTGTTTAGTAAGAACCTATTCACTCTTGATTTGAACAAACCCACGTTATAGCATTCGGGAAACACTGAGAGTGGTAGCGAGTTCCATAACTTCGCCGTTCTCATAATGAAAGACGAAGCGAATCGCTTAGTCCGAGCTGCTGGTATACTCACCAGATATTGGTGGCGCAGTGCCGTTTGCCTGGAAGTTCGGTAGTAAAAGGGTGATGGTGGAACTAACCCGTGGAGTTCTGAGGAGCACTCTCCATGATGGAGCTTGTAAAAGACGCACAGGCTGGCAACTGAGCGTCGATGTGCGAGATCCTGTAATTTGGTCTCAGTCAGCCTCTCATCACCAATTATTTTACGGGCACGACGTTCAATGGAATCCAAGGCCTCGAGCTGGTATTTGGCTGAACCGTCCCAAAGATGGCAGCAGTACTCCATACAAGATCGGACTTGAGCTTTATAAAGTGTAAGAAGCTGTCCAGGAGTGAAGTAGCGCCTCACTTTGGATAAAATACCCAGCTTTTTACCAGCTACCTTGGCTTTGGATTCAATGTACGTGCCGAAATTCAGGTTTGATGAAAGGCTGACACCCAGAAGATCCAGATGATCGGTCACAGGAATCGAAATGCCATGGAAAGTGGGGGAATGATTAAAAGACGCCTTTTTAGCAGAGAATAGACATGCCTGCGTTTTCGAGGCATTGAACTTGACCAAGTTGAAGTCGCCCCATTCTGACACTTTTACTAAGGTCGAGTTCAACCTCTCCACCATCGCCGATCTCTGAGCTTGAATAGCGTCACTACCAGCTCGTGCATCAGGCATACTGTACCTCTCAATAACTGTGCTGTCATCTGCATACCCATAGATACCGGGACAGAGCAGGTCATTAATATGCAGCAGAAAAAGCGTTGCTGAGAGAACAGATCCCTGAGGTACCCCAGCGTTAATCGCCATTTGATCGGACGCGCAGCCCTGGAGGACCACCCGTAACGATCGTTCCCTCAGGAAATCGGATAGCCAATTGCACAATTGGGCTGGTAGCCCGTAGAGAGGGAGCTTTCCCAGAAGGCTGTCGTGCCAGACTCGGTCAAAAGCTTTGGAAATGTCCAGGGATATGGCGAGAGCTTCCCCATGTTTTTCCAAAGCTTCACCAACAAGATGAGTGACACACGCAAGAAGATCCCCAGTGGACCGGTCTCGGCGGAAGCCGTATTGGCGGTCACTGAGGAGGTCGTTGGTTTCAAGGTGAGCCAGGATCCTGTTATTGATCACTCTCTCCATCGACTTACAAAGTAAGGAGGTGAGAGAGATCGGACGGTAATTTGAAGGGTCTGCACGACTGCCTTTTTTGGGTTGCTATTGTTGTCGTCTATCGATTTTTAAAAAAAGATTTTGAAAAAAAAAATGGCCGACCAGTAACAGGCATACCATGCTACATACAAAAGCTTATAGTTCAATCTATTTAGTTTTTAAATCTGTTTTTAGAAAAAAAATCATCTTTCTACGGAGTAAAACCAGTGGGTGCAGCTAGTAAACTATAAATAACCGGTAGTCACAAGAAAAACAATAAATTAGCCATCGATGACGCCCCTGGGAGAAGATCACTATTATGGCGATTTATAGACTGCGCTAATTGCCCTCAATAATGCCGCAGTTATAGGATATACGAGCAGAGAAACTAGTTCAATTTACCGAGTGCCTACGTATTATAAGAAGTTTTATGTCTTTACTTATTATCTAACTCTAGGTCTTAACCTTGTACACAAAAAAAATCCTACGTTTTAGGTACCTACGTAGGTGTTGCCGGCCCTTTGGTTACAATCGTTTGTTGTTTGGGAATCCCCCTTGATGATTTTTTTATTCCATTTTTAGTATCTGTTGTTATACGATCAACAGAAATACATTTTCTGTGAAAATGTCTACTAAATAACTATCACGGTTAATGAGATACCCGGTGACAGACAAACATACGGACGGACACCGAACATACATATTATACATAGATCCTACATAGGATAATAGGGTCCTATTTTACCCATTCGTTAAGTATGATTATCTCTTTTCAGTTTTAGCTCTACAAAATGTTAACAGCTTCAGGTCCCTTCACCAAGTTTTCAATTTTCCAGTAAATAAGTTCCTAAATAACCTAGGTTCCCTTTCACAGTGGGCTCAGTAATTCGATGTAGCAATTAATTAGCGAAGTAAACTGCGTTAGGTCTAGACATCCGTTGTACACGCCTTGTTATGATTCCTGCCTTCATTAAATTAGGCCGCACATTTTGTTTGCTTCGTCATATTTCACGGAGACGTAGGTTCGTTTTGTTTGTTCGTAAGTTTGTTTTGTTATTTTTTTCTATGTAAAAGTAGAATAATAGAGTTTTGATGACGATTCCTATTTCTATGTTAAACAGTTAAACCAATATGGCTCGTACGTGAGATTATTTTGTTAACGCCGAGAACAAAAATGCGTTACGCATAGTTTCTTAAAAACTTTTTCCCCGCCTTATAAAAATCATTGAATAAATGGTTTTTAAGCTAGCCTGCTTTCATCTACGTCGTATCGTCGCGTCGTCGTTAGATCATATTCAGGGCTTGTAGTCTTGGAGACCTGAAAATTCAACGTACAGGTTGGCTACACAAACTATACTTAATACTTACCTACCTAACAAATTGTGAATTAACTCTAGCAGTAGTGTTATAACGGTAGGTAGGTACCCTATTCTGTTCGAGTACTTATAAACCCCCAATTAGGTATTATTTTAACACGAGGCGAGGTCTCTTTAAACAGCCTACAGGCCTTTGCTCACCTGTACATTAAAACAAGTGAATTAAATTAAAAATTTTAAAAACCCCCAACGCAATATTTAATTCACCATTTTGTGGTGGCGGCCATCTTGGATTTTAAATTTACTATAGTGGGTTGTATTCTACTAGTCAAGCCCTTTCATTTGATACCCATATTGAGGGGTCGTGGAGAAAAAAAGTAATCCGCCATTTTGTAGCGGCGGCCATCTTGGATTTTAAATTTACTATAGTGGTTTGTATTCTACTAGTCAAGCCCTTTCATTTGATACCCATATTGAGGGGGTCGTGGAAAAAAAAAGTAATCCACCATTTTGTAGCGGCGGCCATCTTGAACCGATTTCCACCAAACATGGCTATGAACACTCTCGACTACTTTCAAACAAAGAAAACTAAATCAAAATCCGTTCATCAGTTCGGGAGCTACGATGCCACAGACAGACACACACACAGACAGACAGACACGTCAAACTTATAACACCCCGTCGTTTTTGCGTCGGGGGTTAAAAAAAAAATTTCCATCAATCCTCAACTTCAGTACCGCCCGGTTAATATGATAAATTTAATTAAACACATATCATTCATTAGCGAATGTATCAATCGCAACATTTCACCCCGACCAGACTCGCTCGGTTTAATAATCGATTTAATTGAGCCAATGAACAATTTAATTAAAATTCTAAAGACACGGCGAGCGGATCGTGGGATGCTCTGTAATGTATTATGCTACTTTCATTTATGAACTTTGGCGTTTTCTGTAAACCCTAGAGTAGCGAGTAGCGATACCTACTAATGGGAATGACGAGCTTCAGCAACTAATAGCAGATTTTTTTATTTCAAAACACTGGGTGTCTTTTATAACTCTTGTAATAAATGATATGTTTTATCATGGTTTCATAACGTTCTGTTGACATAGATACTAGATACTTAACCTACAGCCTGAAGTAGCACAACACAAGGCTTTTAATTGGGATGTTGACTAAATTTTTTTTTTCGTCCATAATGTAGATTATTGAAAAATATTAGACACGTGTTTTTTATTTGTTAATCAGGTAAAAAACGTGAGAGATACAACGAACTAAAGTTGCTTAATCGTGACGTCACACCACTCAATCTAGTGACGTCACGCGTCCCAACACAGAATCTTATAAGCGTTATATCTCCGCCAATTTTTTATTTTATTTGCATGAAAAAAATACGTATCGAATATTTTTTATTAATAAAAAATACGGACTTAGTGTATTTTAAAAAAATTTACCTTGTCAACAATAAAAAAAAGCCCAACAATAGGGATATTGTTGGGATTTTTCCTGCTACGGAAAAGTTGTAATAGAAAAGCACAGATTTCTTGTTTATTTATTTCACTACAGTCAACTTAATAAATTAGATCACTACAGCATAATATTATTATGTTGTAGTGACTAGTGACCTATTTTGTTGAAATATATAACCCCAAATTACCTACTATTTTATTAGGTAAGTTAATTTGGCAATAAAATGTCCACTGTTTTAAAGAACTACAACATTAAAGAATCATTGATTTATCTTCGAGATTTTATTCTTTTACTTAAAATCATTAGACATTGAAGCTTGGCAAATTGAAGAAGCGTCGAACTCCACTCAACGGCAGCAACATTAAAAAATATGCGATTATTAAAATGTCGGCAGTACAAATGAGCAGGGTGGCGCGCGAGCTATGCAGGTATTTACGGTACGGGTTACTGGATGGAGTCTGTCTCCATTCGAGCTCCAATTCGATCTCATTTCGTCTCATAATGCAATTACGGGAATACCTTTGTAGATATGCTCATTATTTTAATACTCGTACATGATGTTTTTCGCATAGGCTTTTACTAGGTAATGTCGTAACGAAAGAATGTGTAAGGTGATAGGTAGGTAGGTACTTTATTTGTAACCTGTAAGTATTTCGGTTTGAGATTTTAGGGATTTCGTTCGAAATACAAAACTTGGTATTACCATTAGGTTACCATGGTAATACCTAGGGTTTAGGTTACCAATTACGTTTTACCATTTTTATAGGTGTTGATTGTACTTAGAAACAAGATTTCATGGTTTACTAGGTGTAATAAATGAAATATAAATAATTATTAAGGCATTGTAACACATTCAATCATATTGTAGCTTACAAAATATGTGTAGACGTAGGAGTTAGTCCTACGACGCTACGCCCTACTACTACGCCGAGTCGTCGCACTTCAGCATGGATAATATACATAATTTGTATGTAGTATAATAATTTATTATTACGTTATTTTTCTAACTAACTAAATATTTATTTTGTTACAAAGTATGTTCTGTCCATAAAGAAGTGTGGGTAGAGCATACTTACATATAGTATGTGGAGCATACTTATTTCCGATTGAATATTAAAAATAACACTAGAATGTGCGTCGGTCGGAAGCTGCGGTCATTATGACCCCAACGTTGCCAATGTCACACGCACTCACGAGATAAACCACGGAGTCGCGTGCGACGCGCGTGCTGCCATTTCATGCCCACTGTAGTGTTATAGATTCACGAATCACTAGACTTGGCATACGTGGCCTTAGTTATTTGGTAGGCTATATGAGCGCTTAGGTGATTGCATTTATAGAAAATAAACTTAGCATAAAAGCAGTAAAATAAAGGTATAATTAATAACCACACCTATGGATATAGATGATATTAATACCACCTATAGATGAAATTAATGCAATCGAGCACTACGAAAGTTGTTTATATTTTTATTTCGCGTGCTTTGTTATAATTTAATTTATTTCATTGTAAAATGGCGTGTAATTCATGCTGCTTATGTTAATTAAACTTCTTATTATAAATAATTTATAAACGCTATTATTTTTTTAATTTATTACATTTAATTATATGAGTAGGTACTACTTAAACTAAATAAATTACTGAGAAACAGATTTTGCAATTTTTGAGGTATTAACAAAAAGTAGATAGCTACACCCAGCTGTTTTACTAGCTGAAATGCACTTTACGTGTTAAGTATTTTAGAATCTCAGCATTTGGCATATAAGTAAGATAAGATAAGAAACACTTTATTGATCCACATATAAAGTATAAATTTTACAAATACAACAACTAAGTAATATAAGGCCAAATTTCAGCTTAGTCAATTCTACCGTTAAGCTCAAAAAGTGGGGTTTATACTATAACAGAACAGGTATTTATACCGTCAGAGTCAAATATTTTTCACTTATTCACTAAATTGGAGTTCTATTTGTTAGTAAATCAGTAGCCGCGAATGTGACAGCGCGATCATTTCGCACGCGCGCCTTATCTCCGATCTGCGGGTACAATCGGCCCGCCAGTGCGGCCGGTGGCTCTAATACGTTAATGAACGACCACAGGGTTGCGATTGAGGCGTAGAGTGCTGCGCAAATACACGCAATATGTGTTGGTTTTGTACTATTGATTCCGAACTATTGTCGAGATTTTGTGCCACTTATCGTTGCAAGTTTTCATGTACATACTTATGATTTTTTTATTACCGCAAACGCATGCGACGCTTGCTGTTACGTGTCAAGCCTTCTTTATTTGTAAATTAGATTCTTGTGTTTCAAATAACTCGAAATTGTTACTATTCCTTTTAACCCCTTTCACAAAATTCACAATATTTTCGTTTTTATGTTAGAGACAGACACACGTCACACAAGCAAAACGTTCACCTTCATGGTAAGCAAGATAAAAGTGCGTTTTTGTGTTAACTCCCTTTCGATCTAAATAGATGTGCGATTTATTCAATTGTGAATAATCTTGCAAAGCTCTGGCAGAATATGGTCATACCAAATCTAAAATTAAGTTCATTAGAGAGATTCGCCAAGAAATCACAAGAACAGTCTAGATCCTTTGAAATGTAAATGCGCGTCGAATCAATGGGGCATCACAGCTAATATGACGTGACGCAGCCATTTCGACCCCAATCTTCACCGCCGTTAATACAAGTCGAGGATTACACGCCATTAACTAGCGTCGGTGACTAAACCGCAGAATAAATAAAGATTAATTTAACTGTAGTGTAAGTGCCGTGAGAAACGTTTTGGCACTAGTCATTATGTAGGCAGAAACTATGGGGATCACAGACTAATTCATGAAATTAAAGGTCTGCGAAAACCTGCGTGGTATTTTCCGCTATCCAGAGTGGTGGCAAATATATCGCCTAGGTTTGAATAGGCCTTAACTCGATCATTTTTTTATTATCCACACTTATTTCTCTCAGTTTTATTCTTCATCAGTCACAGTCAGTCAGTCAGTTCAGTTTTATTTTATTTCAATTAGCTCGCTGTTTAATGCCACAAATTTTTGAAAAACTATTTATTAGCTTTGTTCGTAGTCCAAAACTATCGGGATCATTACAAATTAGATACTTAATAAAATTAAATCAAACTTCATAAGACTGAGAATATAAAAAACGACTTATGTTAGGAATACTTATATTTAATATAATGTATGTATATTAACTCCACAATAGTTTATAATATTTTCTACCACGCTGCGCAGTGATTTTGACCCTAACTCTCAATTTCCGTGGGCGATTGTGGTTGATTTGTTTTGGAGGGTTAACTTGGCTTACTTAACATAATACGCTATAATTCATCGCTTATCACATCATAACGTTAAGCCGTAACTTATTTTGCTTCAATGCAACTCCTTAACTTTAATGCAACTAATTTTTTTAGAAAAAAAAAACAGTCCATTATAATTTGTAGAGTTAATTTATTTGTAAAGACTTAGAGCTCACTATTAACCAACAAAATACAAAATGTTCTTTAGAGTCACAGAGTGCTGAAAGTATATAAGAAGTTCTCAACTTTCTCGCGTAAAAGGCTTATTACACTTGGCTAAATCTAAAATTAAGATTCTGAATTTAGTTCCTAAATTCAGAATCTTAATTTTAGATTAAGTCAGTCAGCAACGATACTTGCTTCTGAATTTGGGATGCTAACTTGCTAAATGTGATTACACTTGACTGAATTCAATAACGACTGAATTTAGGCTTCTGAATTTAACCAAGTGTAATAAGCTTTTAACCCGACAAATTTATGAACGTCAATAGATATATAACCTTACCGCTCTATGACTCTATAATATGATACTGTAAGAATATTTTATTTTTGCAGGTTCATAGTGATGTTCACCAGTGCACGATATACCTACAATAATTTTATAATAATCAATAATTTCATTTCCTAATCTGATTCATTCATATAGGTTCACACCTACAGAAAGCACATCGTTTTGTTAAAAATAAGTACCTACTTTTATTATAATATGTTATTTTCTAAATTTCATTTCATATTGCCCTTAACATTGAGTAGAAAAATCGTATATATTCCAATCCTAGTAAATACTATAGAAACTGCCCAAATCAGTAGGAAAACCGTAATTACAAAGACATATCTCGCGATACCAAATCTCGTATTTCTAATTAACTTCGGTCAAACGTTTAGACCTAGATGTAAAGCACTTTTATTCTCGAAGCCCGAGGACGTTAATCTTAGATCTCACTTATCATTTAATTAGATCCGCTTAGAGTGCCCTTGCCGCTTCAATTTTACTTCACAACGTCATACACACGTATCTCTGCCACTAAACACTGCAAAATTATAACTGCTATGAACTTATCTTTAATTGAAAATAACCTCTATTTGTTAAGTCTTTAAAGTTGCATTTTATGTGATTGGATAGGGAGGGGAATCGAAGTTGTGCTACATCCCTAATGTTACTGTTATTCTTTTTGCTACTGGCCAGTTCGATACGGCAAATCAGTAGGGTTGCCAAATTTTAACAAACTTACATCTTAGACGTTTTGTTTTTTTATCAACAAGTTTAACAGAAATTTGTAGATATTGCGAATTGTAACCTAATTAGATTAGGTAGATTATTTTTAAATACCGCTCTATTCTATGATCTGTAAAAGTAAAGCGTGCGTGGTTGAGAAGAGAGGGATACCTACTTATGCAATTTTGACAAAATGCGTAGGGCGTTATATGCGTGAGGCGTATGTACCTACTTTATAATTTGAGAAGCGTCACATATTTCAACAAATACAACAACATGTGTGAAGTGTATCTTTTGAAACAAAGAATTGCATATGGGTAAAGGCCTCTTTAGGCAATCGATGAATAAACTTTAAAAATAGATTCTGACGAATTGTGAGCCTTTCCCGTTTATGAAGTAGGTTAAAAATAAATCATTGTTCATTGCTGTTATCTATTAGGTGCCAACCCTACTAATATTTTAGAGTAGTTACCCCAAAATGCATTAGATTCGTCTTGCGCACTACGCATCCCTACCGGATATTAAACCCCTAAGATAATCACAAATACCCCTCTCTCGACATTATTAAAACAGACATTTTTTTCATACAACTCATTACACTTTTTAATTCCCACGATTTTTTTGTGAAGTAATGCGTTCACGCTGCATAATTTCGGAGTCATTCAAAGCTTCCATTTTTAAAATTGAATGAATGAACCCTATTCAGCTTTTGCGTAAACGACAAAAGAATTTAACGCACATTTAATTTATCTATTCAGTGTTATTTTGATTCGGAATTCGTGACCTGATTGTTAAAATCTGTGCTTAATTATTATGGTATACTTAATATATTTTTAAAAGTTTAAAATTTCCTATTTAAAAATTTCAAACAATGTTATTCTTTTTATCAATGGACCCATTTTAAATTTTAACCGCAAAACCTTTTATTTCGTACCTACTAGCTACATTATACTGGTGTTGATATATAAATCTACGTATTTGTCAACGGAAACTCGTGTCTTAAAATCAATTTTAATTTTTTAACTTAACCTTACTTCTTAACAGACATCTACAAATCCAATAATTTAGTACTAAATGGAAAGTCTTCGTATTTGTCTAAAAATCAATTAGTTTTTTCATCTATAAACATAAAACTATAATATGTACTTTTATTATAAGAGTCACCTGCAAAGTCAATATATTTGTAGTAGCAACATTGTTTATTGTTTTTAGATTTAAGCTTTTGTACAAATTGTAATTGTGGTTAAATAATAAAGAGTTTTCTTATCTTATCTTATTGTCTGTATTATGGTAAGGCTACGTAAAAATCTTTTCATGCGAACAAACATAACCTTTAACCTTACTCAATCTTTTCATGTTAGTTCTATGTTGTACCAAAACCACCCAAAGTGTTGGTTTTAAGGTAAGCTTACGTAACGTATTTAGATGCAAATCTCGTGTCTTTAAATCAATTTCCATTTATAAACATAACCTCACTTCTTATTATTTCCTAATAGAGACGCCAATAACCCCAATCATTTCTAGCTACATTGTACCCTGGGTGTTGGTCATAAGGCGGTAAGGCCTCGTATTTGTCAACGTGTCGGCTCCCAGTGACGCAATCTTAAAATCAATTTTCATTTATTCGCGGCTCAGCCTCGCTGGCTACTGCGGATTATGATGTAGAGCTTAGAATCTTTAGACAGGGTTTTTTAATGAAGACTGAACATGAATAAATGACCGACATGGTCATATCCAGGCCTGTGCTATTAAAATCACAATATAGTAGTTTTTTATGCAAAGTAAGAAGACGAGCAAGACACTCTCCTGATGGTAAGAGATAACGCTCCGCTGCTCATAATCAGAACAGTGCAACCTAGGATTTCACAATGATGTAAAATTCTATGTGCGCTACAGTAAGGCTTTTTTCTTAAAAGTCAAAAGATGATGACTCTTCAACCCTGTAATTTTACTAGCTTTATGTGCGACGATAAGCATTTAGTAAATTAATTATGGCTTGTTCAAACCTGGGCGTTATGTGCCGCTCTGGGTCTGGAAAATTCTATGCAGTTGTGTATCTTTGTGTAGGTTGCCCTATAAAGATATTGAAGCTATAAAATAAGTTGCGTCGAACATGTTTTCCTGGTTCTTGCAGAAAGAAAGCATCTGTATTTTTGAATGAGAAATGAATGAGACGAGAGACGAGATTGACATTTGAATGTTGGGAAACTTGTTTCATTCAAAGTGTTAAAAAATAAATAAATAATGTACTCGTAATATACCTACTACGTATGCACTATTATATAAAAAGTATTAAGTTTTAAAACCCCGTAGTCTTTCTAGAACAGGTCTTTAAAAAAAAGCGTTTGAAACAAGTGAATTCATTCAAAATTTCTTTTGATGTAACTAAATGTATTTTTTTTTCTAATACAACTTAGTAAAAAAATAACAGCCACGTCTAATTCTTCATAGTTCTAGAAGAACGTATGGCCACTCCGTAGAATAGCGTGGGCCGCAAAATCTTTACAAATGCGGGCCGTTATCGTGCCGGCCGATTGACCGGTGCGGGCCGCCCGACCGCGCATTTCTCAGCCTGAAAAATAACGGATTTATTTAATTTTATGGCCCCGCCGCGTGCTGAATGGCCGATTGGGCAGCAACAGTCGTGTAACACAGACTTTTGCTTTCGTTATTTTCAAGGGAATCTTTTTAGGGTAGTTCGAAGCTAAAATTACAATTAAATTATTTCCTGTGCAATTAGACACAAAATGTAGACTTGAGGGCCTATTGGGCATTGACCCTTCTAGAAGTGCAAATTGGCTTTAATTTGAAGAAGACAGTGTTAACTCATGAAAAACTCAATATTCTTTAGGGTTACTCAAAACATGTAGGAAAATTTTAAAGTTTGTCTCTAACCTACTTAGTATACATTACTGCATTCTTCTTATTTTTTTATTGTATAAATTTGTCTTCTCATGGTGCATTTAGATTTAGATTATTTATTTTTTTCAAAGTCAATAACATTTTGTTACACGGAAAGATAATGCAACAAAAATATGAGAAATTCTTTTATATATATTTTTTTTAAAAAGAGCTTTTTTGTTAGATTGAAGAGTCTGCAACTACTAAGTAGGAAGATATTTTTTATTTTATTTTCACGAGAATAAAATGTAATTTTACGTACTGTCTCCAACTACAGATGATTGTATGGTGACGCGAGGGTTCACTACTTTTTATATACAATGTAGTTTTGTTCTTGATTACAGCTGTTTACGGAATGGACCGAGAGAGAAACAAACTCTTGATTTGTGGCGGGTCATTCCTATTGGTTAGGGGTTTTGCAGTTTTATTAGTAAAAGGGTAGGTTATATGTTGTGGCCTGCTGAGAGTCGGAATTGGTTAAGTTCACAGAAAAAGAAAGTAGTCCGTAGTCAAGTTAGTCAACTTCAAAAAAGGAAGAAAGGTACGTGTCTTTACTCCAAGGATATAAAGCGTCCGTGGCCCAGTGGTTATACCTCCGACTTGTAAGCCGGAGGTCCTGGGTTCAAATCTCAGTGTGGCAAAGATTTTCGCTTGGACGCTACCGTGTTTCGGAAGGCACGTAAAACTGTGGGTCACGGCTGTTTCCTATAAGATATGTAGGAGGCAGTCGTCAGGCCATGTTGCAGGCCTTGTAGGAATCTCGGCGACCTGAAACTGCAACATATAGGTTAGCCACACGACCTATAATTTGTGATTTGACTATGACAGTGTAAGTAGGGTAACCTGTTCTGTTGGAGTATAAATCCCAATTATTTATAAAGGATGTTACAATTGGCGGTCTTATTGCGGTGGCTTTTGGAAAGGCTTCTAATGATTATTATCGTCGATTTAGGTTCATTGCTTCTGAAGACTTGAAAGAAGGATTGGTTTTTTTTCATAAGTCTCACAGGTCACATTTATTTTTTATCGAAATTGGCTGTACGGGTTTAAAATTAAGAGGTAACATGTCCATTGTTTATTGAAAGCGAGCTTGTAGCGTGTTAAAAATTACATTAATTTAATAATATAATTTTTTTAAATTTAAATTTAATGCCTTTATGTCAAGTACAATTTGCTGATCTCGATTGACCAGCACGCATCTGTTTACCATATTCAAAGCAGCGTGTGTACTTTACGCGCTATTTATCAACTAATTGGGCATTAGGTATACGTATCTGTACCCTCAGTTCACAATGTTTACATTTCCCATGCGTTGGCCCAACTGTACGTACCAATAGGGAACAATCCCCAATGATCTCATTATAGAGCAAGAGCCTGCGATCGGTGGACCTTCGTCAGTTTGTAGCTTAAACCACCGTCGTCCGAAATTTATTTTCCTTTACCTGCTGGTCGTCTGTATTAGTGATAACCACTCACACGTCCGCGCTTGACAGCTGAAAAAGCGTCGAACGTCCGCATCCGCGATCCAAATAGAATCGCGTCGAGCGCTCACTACTGATACCTACTAAACGTCTATTTTCTAGCAAACTATTGAACCATTTTCTATGAAAAAATAGCATTATATAGTCTCACTGTTTATAATGTAGACTGTTTTTACATATATAAGCTATAGTACAAATTGTGGTGAGTTATCTTATAACTCAATATATAATATTATTTTTGTTAGTTAGCTCCAATAGAGGTAAGAACTATCCCCAAATATGAAACCTGAGTATTTTTAGCAGATATTAGGTCATAAAGTTGTATGAAATTGGCTCTCAAATTCTTTTTTAGCTAGTTTTTATATATTTTCTTGGTAATTACATTAAAAATTACGCCCTCCATCGGCAGACAGTACGGTTCCAAGCCGCTGACAGACAGCCTTGAACTATTATAAATTTGATGCATATACTTTCATTATAGTATAAAAACTTTTTTATATATATTTTCATTACAATAATATTAGAAATCATGCCATCCATCGGCAGCCACATATGACACCCGTTAACTTTTTACCGGGGGTAGACTTCCTTTGCAGGAGGTCGTCTAGGTGGGTACCCCAACAGTACCAGTTATTCTACCGCCTGAGCAGTGATGTGCAAACATTACTGTGCTCCGGTAGGAGGGCACTGTAGCTAGTGAAATTACTGGGCTAAAGAGTCTTAACAACTTATGACTCTTGAGTGAGAAGCGTTGGTGCAGTGCTCCTAGAATTTCACATCTTTGCAAAATCCTGGGTACACTGATTATGGGCAGCGTTATCTCTTAACATCAGGAGAGCGTCTTGCTCGTCTTCTACTTCATGACATAAAAAAAAAAACTTGCGCGATAAGTTTCGATAAAAAAAATAACTCAAAAATGACAAAGGTCTGCCGATCTTCGGCTCTTGGGCTATTACTTTAATCCCCGTATAGAATGAAACTCGTTGATTTGTCACGTTGGTAGCTCTGATTCGATTTGCACGATTTTTTAAAGGTTTTAAGTCAGAGCTCCGTATTCATACGGAACCGAAACGGAGTAAGAATAATTAAATTTCTCAATGCATTAGACGGGATCAGGGACTAACGGTATGCTGGGAATCACAGTACAGCCATCTATCTTTTAAAAGATTATAATTTTTGTGTATTTTGTTGAGAGTTTTGAGTTTCACTTGAAATTTATAGTTACTATAGCGATCTTTATAATTTGTACATATTAATCAGCCAAAGTAATATTTTCGTTGTATAAGGAGCAGAGGAGATCTACATTATATGATATTTAACTAGTTAGAGTATGATAGTTTTCTCTAATAATTATTTTTCCATATATTCACGCACATAGAATTTCACATCATTGTGAAATCCTAGGTTACACTGTACTGATTATGGGCAGCCGTTATCTCTTAACATCAGGAGAGCATCTTGCTCGTCTTCTACTTCATCACATAAAAAAAAAAAAAAACATACAACTCCAAGTATTTTTTCCAAGCATCGTTTGTTTTTGCAGGAAGCTCGTTTCCAAGTATTTTTTTACAAAGTAATTTATTTTATTTAATACTCTATCAGGGTGGCAGGTTTGAAAAGTATCTCTATGAGAAGAACGGGCAAGAAACTTGCAGGGATCAAGAAGGAATTACTCTGAGAGATAAGACCGCAAAACCAACTTTGTTACCTATACTTTCCCGTATTTAGAATTACAGTGGTAAGTGTCAATAAAGAGTAATCTAACTAAAATAAAATAGCACTGAACTGTGAGATTACCAAATCAGTTTAATAAAAATTAGGACATAAAAAGTTTAAACGCATTGTTGCAATGGGGCCACAGTCAGATCTCGGAGAGTTTTTGTTGAGGTTTTTATATAGTTTTGTAATTATCAGTTATTATTGGTTTAGGTAAACAAAATAGAAATTAGTGTTACATTGACCTGTAAACACTTCTAATTAGAAGCTATTTATTAACTATACTTAAATATAACCTACTAGTTATGTCCTGCGGTGTTACCCGCGATAGAACAGTTTTTATTCCTTGAGATAAAAAAATGGAATAAAAACTATCCTATGTCCTCAGCCAAGACTTAAACTATTTCTTTTTCAAAACTCATCTAAATCGGTTTAGTGTTTCAGGCGTGAAGAGATAACAGCCAGACATATTCGCATTTTTGTAAAATTAGTCATCATAATTATCTTAGCTACAGGACGTCCACTGCTGAACATAGAAGGGTAAGGTAAAATTAGTACCTATGGATAATATTATGTGTTTACGTTTTCTTTTATCTAACAACCTTTGTTAAAATATTAAATTAGCAACATTCGTAAAATATTATATTTAAATAAATTATACCAATTTACCAAAATAATGTAAATGACTAATTTAATAATAACACTGAAAAGTTTTAAAATGTTATTTGCAAATCCGGTAAACTCACGGAGTCGGAAGGCGTGTTGTCGAAATAATTCAAGCAAATAGTCACAAGTTATTGTAATAAAAGGCAGATATCTAAAACGCTTCATAAAACTAAACTGAAGCTGTACAGTTAATACCTAAGATTACAAATACAAATACAAATATTTATTTGCAAGAATGTAGGTAGGTACAATAGGTCTTAATAAAATAAGTCGTTATAAACTAGGTCCGTTACATTCTCGGTGTTGGAGGAGGTTGTAATGTCTGAATAATGGAACAGGTCCAGCATTGCAGCCTTCTTCAAACTAATCTCAACCATTGCGCCGCAGCACAAGATCTGCTAATGCAGACTATGGCGCAATGGCAAATAGACTTGGCGATTGCCGCAGAGCCATATTATGTTCCGCCCCATCCCAACCCTTGTTGGGCTGGAGATCTAAATGACACTGTGGCGTTAGTAAAACGGGCTAATAGCATCCATCCATTTTTGGTCCAAGAAAGGGGATCGGGATACGTAGTGGTCAGGTGGGGAGAGTATGCAGTTGTTGGTGTATACTTCTCCCCCAATAGACCAGTGACAGAACTGGAGATGTTTGTCGACCTTCTATCTGTGGTAGTGAGGAGACAGGCACCTCATCAGGTCTTAGTCCTAGGGGATTTGAATGCCAAAGCTCGAGACTGGGGCAACCCTTTCACTAACTCTCGAGGGGAGATCGTTAGGGAATGGGCAGTTGCCACGGGGCTAGTTTTGCTTAACAGAGGATCAGCCCACACATGCGTGCGACACAACGGGGGGTCCGTGGTGGATCTGTCGTTTGCTACTCCAAGTGTTGCTTCATGTGCTCAAGGCTGGAGGGTAATGTCAGAGGTAGAGACCCTTTCGGATCATAAATACATACAATTCGAGATCTCTTCCTCTCGCCAGTCAAGGTCTTCACTAGTGGAAAGAAATATCTTCCCCCGTTGGGCAATTGGTCAACTAAATGTCGAATTAGCTAAGGAGGCAGCGATCGTTCAGCTTTGGTCAGCTGGTTCCATGCACCCGGAAGTAGATGTTGACGCGACCCGCTTTAGAGATGCAGTGACGGCCATATGCGATGCGGCTATGCCGAGATCTCGACGTCGCCCAGATCGCCGTCAGGTTTACTGGTGGTGTTCGGAGATTGCAGAACTCCGTTCCAAATGTTCGGAAGCACGAAGATCTTACACCCACTGTAGGAGACGACGAAACGGTCGAAGAGATGATCAACTCTCAGCTGAAGAATTAGCGGCTGAGAGCCAGTTATACAGCGTCTATACCAATGTTAAGCGGGAACTTCAATTGGCCATCAGCCAGGCCAAATCAAAAGCGAATAAAGAAACGCTAGAAGGTCTGAACAGAGACCCATGGGGACGTCCTTATAAGGCGGTTCGGAACAAATTCCGTGGCCAGACTTCTCCAGTTGCAAAGTCTCTAGACACGGAGTTACTAGACCGAGTGTTGGAAGGCCTTTTTCCTGAGACTAACTCTAACTATTCTCCTCCGACGATGACGACATCTATTGTAGAAGAGCAGTTAGATCTGACGCCTATCCCACCTATTTCAGAAGCGGAAATGGAGGTGGCAGTTCGACGTCTTTCCGGTAAGAGGACAGCGCCGGGACCGGACGGAATCCCAGGGCATGTTCTTAAGATATCTCTTGGGGAACTGGGCCCTCGACTTCGGGAGCTGTTTGATAAATGCTTCTCATCAGGACGGTTTCCAAAGCTGTGGAAAGATGGTCGACTGTGCCTTATTAGGAAAGTAAGTCGACCAGAATCCTCCCCTTCCGGATATAGGCCTATAGTGCTTCTGGATGACACAGGCAAGCTTCTTGAAAGAGTTATAGCCTCCCGTGTTATTCAGCACTTGCGTGAAGCTGGACCTGATCTTTCCGAAGCCCAATATGGGTTTAGGGCGGGGCGTTCGACTATAGATGCCCTTCTTTGGCTAAAACAGTGGACGCAGGAAGCTGTAAGGGAGGGGCAAAGGGCGTTGGCTATTTCTCTTGACATAGCCAATGCTTTCAACAGTCTTCCTCATGGTACAATTGAAGAGGCGCTCCGGTATCATAGAGTGCCCTTTTATCTACGAAGACTCTTGGCTGATTACCTCCAGGACCGCGATGTCTTGGTAGAAGGGCGAGATGGCTTGAGACGCCGACGAATCTGGTGTGGAGTTCCACAGGGGTCTGTGCTTGGGCCGCTCCTGTGGAACATAGGCTATGACTGGGTACTCAGAGGCACGCTACCTGCCAGTGTGCGGGTGGTGTGCTATGCTGATGATACCTTAGTCGTAGTCAAAGGTAGAGATCTTTCCCAGACTATACGGCAAGCCGAGTGGAGCGCGGCCTTTATAATTGACCGCATTTGCACCTTAGGACTGGAGGTCGCCTTGTGTAAGACTGAAGCGCTTCTCTTTCATGGGCCTCGGAAGGGACCCCCTCCAGGTCTACAGATTTGTTTGAATGGAGTTCCAATCAAAGTCGGAACCCAAATGAGATATCTGGGTCTCGTACTGGATGGAAGGTGGGCCTTTGGGTCCCATTTTACCCAACTGGCTCCAAAAGTCGTAGGAGCGGCGGCCGCCCTGAGTAGACTCCTGCCCAATATAGGTGGTCCAAATGCTAATTGCCGTCGCCTATACTCCGGGGTAATCCGGAGTATGGCCCTGTATGGGGCACCGGTCTGGGCGGACGCTCTAAGTCGGGGAAACAAAGTCCTGTTAAGACGCCCGCAACGGATTATAGCGACGAGGGTAATCCACAGCTACAGAACGGTGTCCTGGGCTGCGGCATGTGTATTGGCCGGTGACCCACCTTGGGAGCTCCAGGCGGAGGTCCTTGCTGAAGTATATAACTTCGTGGCTGCCAGGAAATCCCTTGGGCAGCCCCCAGGATGGGATGAGGTGAAGCGCCTGAGGAAACAGGCACGTGGCGCCGTTTTGAGGCGATGGCAGGAGGATCTGGCCCCACCGATCCCTGGTCAAAGAACTGTGGAGGCCGTTCGGCCAGTCCTCCAAGGGTGGGTAAAACGGCGGTTTGGCTCCTTAACTTTCAGATTGGTACAGATACTTTCTGGTCACGGTTGTTTCGGTAAGTATCTGTACCAAATCGCTAGAAGGGAGCCGACGCCAGTTTGCCATGAATGTGGGGCGCTTGAAGATACAGCGTTCCATACGTTGGAAGAGTGTGTTGCATTTGGACGGCAGCGACACACATTGACAGCAGTCATAGGAGGTGATCTCTCCCTGCCAAGCGTGGTAAGCGCAATGCTCAGCAGCGAGAGTTCGTGGCAGACTGTAGTCTCCTTTTGTGAAAATGTTATGTCTCAAAAGGAGGCTGCGGAGAGGATCAGAGAAGAGAACGCTCTTGCTGATCCTCTCCGGCGCAGACGAACGGGGGCGAGGAGAAGGAGATTTGCCCACCTCCTCCCGCCTGTGTAAGTGGGTCGCCGGTGGAGTCGGGGGACTCTACCGGCTTGCACGATCCACACATGTCTGGGGATTGATCTTCGTGAACAAGATCAGTCTCCCAACGGGTACTGAGGCCTAATAGTCCGGGCCTACAGCTAGGGTGAGATGGTGAATGCTATCGCGACCCCATCTCACCCTGTTCGGCGAAGGATTGTTCACGGAGGGTTTTTAGTGGGTGCAAGTCCCACACTCCCCCTTCCGTCACCCCCGTAGCGGAAGGGTAGTGCGAAGGCATTTTCCCTCCATAAAAAAAAAAAAAAAAAAAAAAAAAAAAAAGGTCCGTTACATTCTGCCTCATTAGAGGCGTGCAAAATTTCACTTGATTATTTACATAAAATGTTAATCTTATTATATACCATTTTACAATTTAAATTAGTTTTAATATGTTGATAAAAAGTAAAAATAAAAAGAAAAATAATAATATTAAAATAATAACAATGTCAAGTCAAAAATCCTAATAATGTCCTAAAATTATGTCAAAAATTACCTATATTATGTCAATCCGCCAATTTACCTAAAATTTATTAAAATTAAACTCAAATAATATCTATGTTCATGAAATAAGTATAAGGTCAAGTTGAAATTTACATTTAACGATTGGATGTCATAGATTATAATTTTACAATATTATTATTTAAAGTCCAAATATTCTTTGACTGTATAAAAACATTTGTCTTGAAGCCATAATTTCAATTTTCTTTTAAAAATGTACATTGATAAGTTTTGTTCTTTAAATTCTAACGGAAGTTTATTAAAAATAGCAATGGCCTGAAAAAATGCATTTCTTTTGACCATGGTTAGACGACATGGCGGTATATAGAGTCTATTTTTGTGTCTGGTTTGCCTTGATAATACCTCGGCATTCCTCTTGAAATATTCCGGATATTGTTTGACAAATATACACATGTCCTTAATGTACATGCAGGCTAAGGGAAGTATTCGATACTTTTTAAATAAAGGCCTGCAGCTTTCCGTACTCCATGCACCACATATAGCTCGTACACATTTTTTTTGAAGTTTGAAGGCTCTCTCTATTTCGACTGAATTGCCCCAAAGAATTAACCCGTAGGCTAGTACCGAAGAGACATACCCGTGATACGCGCTTAGTGCCGCTTCTACTGACACTTTTATTCGTAGTTGACGTATCGCATAAACAAACCTATCTAATTTTACACACGTTTCATGAACGTGTTTCTTCCAGCTGCAGTGCTGATCCAACCAAATTCCTAAAAATTTTGCTGTGTCAACCTCTGCAACTGGGGTGTTATTATGTCGAATCAAAAGTGTTTCTTTTGTTTGTTTATATGTCCCAAATTGAATTATGTTAGTTTTGTTAATATTAATATAAAGGTTATTTTGTGTCAGCCATGTGATAGTTTTATTAAGAGCATCATTAATATCAGATTCAAATGTCAACCTATTTTCACCTCTTATGATTAATGTGGTGTCGTCAGCAAATAATATAGTTTTATGTCTTTTGTTTATATTTGGAATGTCATTTATATAGATAAGAAATAGAAATGGACCCAACACGCTCCCTTGAGGAACTCCAAATTCGTAATTCGTCGATTGTGTTCGTAGTCAGTACAAACCCTTGAGGTGGTCGATGGTTGAACCAAAATGTGGAAGCTTGTGACTATATTTAAAATTTGATAGAAAGGATACGTGAATCTCACTTCCTTTGAATTAATTTTGTAAAAAAGCTTTACGGAAAGTTTTTGAGCTGCTACTGTATGTACCTATAGGTACATATTATATAGTATTATAGAAAATTATTTACATGATTTTGAGCTAGCGTACCTTGCACTCCCTGTACCTATTCGCCACCACTGTACCCATGGATTTTTAATTGAAAGTATGATGCACAAGGTACGTGCATGGTATCTGCCTTTATTTCAATAGTATGTCACCAACATTATTCAAATAAGCGAGAACTTCATCTGGGGTAATGTTGTGCATACCATTAACTACCTAAATTATTTTCTTTATAAACACAACAATACTTCAGATTAAAAATAAACGGTATACTCTCGGATTTACATTATTTGGAATTATGTAAATGATGGTTCAAAATTTGTGTTTAACCCACAAAGAATATATTACTTTTCTGCATACTCCTATTTATTTATTTAAGGATAAGGCTTACCTTATCCTGATGATTAAGGATACATTCGTAGTATAAAATATATATGTCTTCCTTACCTTATATGCATATAAGCTGCGCCCAACGGTTTTACCCGCTGTACCTATGTGTTATTCCAGGGTCTAAGCTATCTCTATACCAAATTTCAGCTCAATCGGTCAACCCGTTTAGGCGTGAATGAGTAACGAAAATACATTCCATACATTCTCACAAACTTTCACGTTCATAATGCATAATATTAGTAAGACTAGTAAGAAGTAAGATTGTTAAGTTGCATAATACTTCTAACCTAATGTATAGGTGATATGAAAAAGATTTTATTTTAGGTTTGCGACAGCAGACGGCCGGCTGATAAAAGTCTCTAACATAAAAATCTCTATCTACTTACCTATTTATAGGTCCATTTTAAAGCTTACGTATTAACCGTTCAATGTAGCGTCACGTGACAAGGAATCGGTTCGCGTGAGAGCCTTTAAGTCGTCATTAGCACACTCGGTAACTGGCAAAAGGTGCCTCCTTAATTTATGCAAATTCCCGTTTCGTTGTTTTCTTTGCTAAGTTACTAAGGAGGGTGGAGGGTGTATGGCCTCGTTAAATTTCTGAGGATTGTCACTGGGTAATTTGTTTTTAACTGCTTTAAACTGCTCGTGTGTAATATTTTTTTACAGTTTATACTGTTCAACTGCTGGGCAAAAGACCTTCCCCAAATTATTCCACTTTCTCACACACTTACACTTCCACTTATTCCTTTCCTCACTACCTCTGCCCAGCCGTCCTGGTGAGCGTCGAAATCGTTTCGCCATCGTTTCCAGAATCAACCTCGGAGCTGTCACTTTTGTCTTGGTACATATTCACGTTATATCATGTTACGATTTTTTAATGTTTGCACGGGTATACCCACTAAAACAACCCGGCGGCACTCCCGCATCGTCTTTGGGACGGAGGCCTGGGAATCGGCAGAGCCTTGCATCCAGTCCTCCGTCGACAACACAAGACGGTCTGGTCCGCCTGATCGTAAGCAGGTATCATCACATAATCGACGTCTGCACCACCAGTGGGTTGCGAATGTGTTGTCAAAGTAGGCGGAGTAAACCCCTGGCTTCAATGAACATCATGCCAGAATACGGTCATAGTTTTTGTCCAGTGGGTGGTATCCAAGGGATATATATACAGCTAAAACTAACTAACAACACCAACCGCCAACTGCTAACTATATAATTTTGACTTAATATTGTACTGAATTAATTTAAAATTGCATGTCAAGTTAATTTGGCAAAATGTGCGCACATTCATTTATTTTTAAGACATTATTGTATACACCACATTTTATGCAATAAATATTTCTATTTCTATTAACTGAAGCCTACCACTAGTAAACATTAAAAATAAGAGTGTATAAATATAAAAAATATATATATTTCAGGACATTTCACACAGCTAACGCCAAGCTAAGCAACCTAATGCTTGTGTTATGGTGGTTAGGATAACGAGTAAATCAGATATCAATATCAGCAAATTATAATCTTTGTTGGTTATGAAATTACACTGATGTTCAATGTCGTCCTTTGACGATAATAATAACTTAAATAAACAGATAAACCAGCCACGATAAATCGCATCATTTATCAAAAAAATTATAGCACAGATCGCAAACAAACTTCCAAAGAGAAAATCACGTTAAAAACGGAGCTTATCCGAGAGCCGTGAAAAAATTGGGCGAGCGTTTCCTTTGGCTTTCATTGAATCGACTTAAATCAATTAATCACTCTTATCAGGTTGTTTCCTTTGAGTTTTTCAACGGAGGGCTGACCATTGAAGCTGGGGCATTGTGAGCAGTTTGGCCGCACTATTGTGAACGATCTGCCCCATTGTTGGGAGCTATTGTGGTGTAAACGGATGCCGAAACTGACGATTAGTCTTGCAGAATAGGTGAGATTCGATTCAACGCCGAATCAGATCGATGTGCTTGTCAAAGACGCTTTGAATTTTTGTTGACTAATCTGAATGCTTTATTGAAGCTAATTCCGATTTGTAAATAACGGTGTCCCATAATTTTGTCAAGCTTTTTGAGAGTGTCCTTTAGTTTTTTATTTCGGCAATTATGTTAGATTCAGATGTGAATGTTATGCTTTTAAATGTGCTTACTTCCTTTGATACGTCGGAATTTTTATATGGTAGGTATCTACCTAATAATTTTTTATTAAGTTTTTTCACCAATTACTACTGCCGACTGCCTAAAACTTTTATTGGTTATAAATGGTAAACTTCTCAGGGAGTCATTAAAATTTTATCAAAATTGGTTAAGCGGTTTTCAAGTTATGAATTAATATGCGTCTCTCGCCCTTATTTGTTGAAAGCGTGCTTGCTAAGTCGTTTTCATATTTTTTAAATATTATTATTTTATTTATTTCTCTATTGACCCTGTATCATATTATTATTATAATAAAAGAAAAAATACTGAATTATGCCATGCATTTACAAACATATTTTTGCAAAGAAACTTATAAAAACAAAAACCTTGTATTTCTTTAAAAAAAATCGAAGTAGCGGTATACAAAATCTTTAAAAAGCGTATAAAAGATGACCCAAATTATCTTCAATAGCGTCAGCTTACGTCTTAACATAATAAAACTCTGTAAACAAAGTGTCCTGAACTTTATAAAGGCATAATAGAGCATATTCCGGTTTTATTTGTTCGATACGCAACAAAATTGTCCTATTGAACTTTATCTGGGTGGATTTTAAAGGACTACTGTTCATGAAGGTCGTGTATACGAGTAGATGGGATTCGAACTCGCAACCTTCTGCGTCGCAAGCGGGTGTTATCCGCCATAGAGGTCATCAAAATAATCTCGTAGTATAGGTACTATAAGCAAAGAATAAGTGAGATTGGTAAGGTACTTGTAATAAATATACGCAATATTATTTTCTTCTCAGCCAAATATGAGAAGGGATGAAAGATTGCGGGTGGGTAAGTCGAACTAGCCTACACACTGAATAAGACACTATATAATAAAAGAAACTAAAAAATATACTATACCTAGCTACTAGTTATGCTTATGCAAAGAAATCCTTTCTTAGCGAAAGTCCACGTTAATATCTTTCTTTGAAAAAAATAATTCATTAAAAAATTCTTTAAAACAAATTTCATCTCAATTCATTGAAAGTTTTCATCATAGATCTGTTAGTAAATGGTCTATCGTTTTCCTATTATATTTAGGTACTTATATACTTACCGACTTTGAATTCTATAAAATGATTAATGTGATAAGAAACATTTAACCTAATAAGTAACATACAAGTAGGTATTGTATGTGTGTTGTAATACAAACATTTATACAAAAGTTTGTAAATGTTGTATTGTAAGATTGTAACCCTTTCACCAAAGCTCGCTTCCAAGTGAGCGACATTCAAAAAGCGCTTAGAAAACGTACACCGCATGCTATTCTAATAAGACAGATACCGCATTCTAAAGATCAAAAGTGAAGTGAACCTCAATAATAATAATTTAACTTATTGTTTAGAAGTAATATGAAGGCTTGAATATATACTATTGTTCATAATGTCAAAAATTTAAGGCCAAATAGGGATTGGGGATTTTCTTTTATATACGATACTAGCTTATGCTCGCGGATTTGCCCGCATGGCAAAATCCTTTCTTAGCGGAGGTTTACGTCATAAAACCTATCTGTCTACCAAATTTCAACTCAATCCGTTCAGCGGTTTAGGCTGTGCGTTGATAGATCAGTCACTCTTTCCTTTTATATATTATTGAGACTAGCTTATGCTCGCGGCTTTGCCCGCATGGCAAAAACTTTTCTTGGCGGAAGTCTAAGGCATAAAACCTATCTATCATCCAAATTTCAACCCAATCCGTCCAGGGGTTTAGGCTGGGCGTTGATAGATCAGTCAGTCAATCAGTCACTCTTTCCTTTTATATATTTAGAAGAAGATTATGTTTTACTTTTAAATATTTATGATCCGTTACTCCTTCGCTTACTACTTGCTCGGTAAAGCTATATGATAATGAATAAAAAAAAATTAAAAGATAATAATTTATTTTAAAAATACAAGACGTTAGTGTCTTTTTAGGCACAGAGTCTGCTTTTATCACTACAGTATGTGGCCTTGTTGATTTGTGAACGCACAAGTCTCGAGTTACTCGGCAATAAATTAAACTCGTATAGAAATGAATGCGTCAATATGAGCCGCCCTAACTCGAACGGATCGCAACACTGACTAGGGATGTATCGCGTGATTTATCGAGCTGTCGATGTCGATGGAATAGGAGTGCACAATTATTACAACCGGTGGCGCATTTTGGAACTAATTCTGAAAGGTCGCTATTTAGTTTTCAGCTACAAGAGCAATAACTACGATTATGAGGTAATAGAGGCGAGATTTTTTTGTTTTAGAGAGATTTTCAAAAGAAATTGAGTAAGATTTGTTTTTCATAATTCGTTTGTAAAATTAACCGAGTTAATAAATATTTTTAAAAAGAATATAACTTATCGTAAAACATCTTTAAAAACAAAGTCTAATAATGTATTTAGTGGAAAAATTGCAAAAGGTGCAATTGAACCCTAGGAATCCTGCCGAAGATACGACAATAAGAATTACCAATCATGCATATTATTGTATACCTAAGATTCGTAACCCCAGTGGCGCTAACGCACTCCACGTTATACTTGCTGCATTGTATAATCCCATGTTTAACAAGATGTTATTTTGACGTGTAGAGACGTAATTGACGTGTCTACATGTTTTTATCATAGTGATTTATCTGCTCCATTGATAATATATTTTATTTGTTTAGAATTAACGTCTTTAATAATTAATTTAATTGGTTATTGAATATGTTTAACTATTTGCACCCTGTGGTTTCATATCCTACTAATTTTATTATTACATACCACTTTATTTCCCTAATTCGTTGATACCACTATATTATCTTACTTATAATATTATAAACGTGAAAGTTTGTAAGAATGGATGTCTGGATGTTTGTTTCTCTTTCACGCCTAAACGGGTGAACCGATTGATCTGAAATTTTGTATAGAGATAGCTTAGACCCTGGAATAGCACATAGGCTATATATATAATACAGTGGGCTATAAAACCGCTGGGCGCACCTAATGAATAATATAAATGAAGCATGACTAGTCAGTCATCACACACAACTTAATATATTAACTAATAATTATAACATCTTATAACACACAACTCAAACCGCTGAACGGATTAAGTTTAGTCATGTTTTCCTTTTATATGTAGGTGACAGATAATAATTAATTATCTAAATTTAGTGAGAATAAATATAAACTTTTGCTTAAACTATGTAGTTATGAATACTGGTTCTATGATAATTATTGCTGATTTTTTTTTGTACTTGTATTTACCTCTATATAGCTTACTGGCTTACGCATGCGGCTTTGCCCGCGTGACAAAATCCTTTCTTAGCGGAGGTCTACGTCATAAAACTTATCTGTGTTCCAGATTTCAACCCAATCCGTTCAGCGGTTTGTGCTGTGCGTTGATAGATCAGTCAGTCAATCAGTCACTCTTTCCTTTTATATATTTAGATTTTAGTTTATTTTACTAAACTTACACGCAGTACTTTATCGTAGGTACAGTTTTATGTATACGTGTAGTAGGAACCTTATAAGATTAAATCTTTGATAAGAGTTCTTTATTTTAATTGCATGCGTAGCAACAATTTTAAACTGTGCCTATATAAACGTACAACCATTTCCTTAGTGAGCTCATTAACTCGACATATTAATAGGCAGCCATTGGTTAGTTATTAGTCAGGAATGTAATTACATGAGCAACAATCAACACTATTTACCTACTTACAGGCCGTATTTGTACCACCAAATTAGCAATACTGAGAAAATGCCTTCTAATTAAGAGGCTATGTGTTAAGGTCGGCACACACATGTGTTTTTGGGAAGCACGTTCGGTTCCTTGGTATTTGATTTAAAGTTTTTTTTTTCCATTTTCTTACTCATTGTGAAGCAAGCTTCCTCCAAATACCGCCAAAATGTCTCTACTAGTCTCTATATTTAATGGTGGTTTGAGGCACATGGATTTGAAGCCTCCAAATGGATGAACGGATTTTGATCTAGTTTTTAGTTTAAGTAGTTTTATTTTTCTCTTTTTTGCAAGTTTAAAAATTAGAGTTAAAAATGTTCCACTATATTTGGTTTTCGTTCGGCGAAATCGGTACATTTTCGGGACCCAGCGGTGCCGATAAACGTCAGCCCAAATAAGTGTATAACGTCTCTTATAAACAATGTTTTTATTGTTCACTTAATAATGTACACTGAAATACTTTACCGACAGCAAAATAAATACTATTTCTTTGCTTTTCAAGAAACCCGTCATACTTCCTATAGGTACAGTTATAACTTCATAATACAAGTAGAGTTAAGCCACCTTTACATTGTAGGTCTTTCTCATAGACGTAAATAAAATTTGTTTGGTCAGTACGTGCAATTTAAAAATGGTTAACTACCTGATCTCATTAGTGATTTCGTAGCCTTTATACTGTTTTAATGAACATACCATTTAGTATTTATTATTATTAGTCATGTTAATTGTAAACCATATTAACTTTAGTTAATTAACACAAGTAGAGTCATAAAATTGCCCACATGTGGTATGATTGTGGCAAGTTTTTAAGTCGTGAGAGATAAGTAGCTTTAAAGATATAATTTAACCTTTTATCTCAGACTGTATAACAAAACAAGAAAAATAATATAAACTGACTTCAAGCTTGTTTTTAATTATCTTGCTATTTAACTATTAACTCATATTTCGAAAAAAAACTAGACCGACTTTGATGAAACTATTGAAGTAAACAAATAAAAAAAATTATCATCATAAAAAAAAACATCATGTTATCGATAATTTACGCTGTCGTAAAAAAGTGTCGATATATTTTTTAAACATTTGCCAACACTAATTTTTGCGGGGTGCGTACTGAATGGCTCCAAATTGGAATAAAACGCAAGGCGTTCCTTCCGATTTGTTTATTAACGTAAATTGACTGTATTCAACGCAAGTGACTAAGGCTTTGTTCAGATCAATGGATACTTTATTCTATGTGGCATAATTATATACCAAAAGGTCCTCTTGTCTCATTGGAATCAACATTAAACCAAAATTTCTGATTAAGTCCGTGGAGCAGACGTCACAAGATGACATATTATTCAGTACCTACCGTCTATCGCCTTTTTAGGCTTTCGTAGTCAACAAGAAAGCCTTAAATAAAGTTTCGCTTGTCTGTCCGTCCATCCGTCCGTAAAATTCTGGTTTTAAAATATCTGAAAAAAAAAAACAAGAATATGGTTTCAGCCATGACCTTTCCTGGAAAACTATAGGGGTTTAAGATATCTTTATTAGTTTTAAAGATATCGTTGATGAAAGTTAAGGCCGTTAATTTTCGATTTGCCTACTACGGAAGCCTACATTGCGCGTAGCCCGAATAGTGCTTGGCCTATTTATTTACTGTTAATTTTTTTACTTAAAGAATAAGACACTTCGGCCTAATAATTTGACTAGCTACACTGCCCTCCTACCGAAACACAGAAATGTTTACACTGCTCAGGCGGTAGAATTTGATGAGTGACTAACATCAGTGCGCGATAGCCAATAGCCAGAGAACTATTATTACAGAGGTAATAGTCAAAGCTGCACTTGAAGTAGGCCCTTAAACTGAGTGATTCCCAGCTCGTCCTACAAGCCTACGGCCCAAATGGGACGAGTTGAAGAAAATCTAAATTAATTCTATTTTCATTGCACAACTCGTCCTACAACTCTTTTTGTGTGGAACTTTGAACTTTATTGACGATAAGTACAGTCAGTAAGACATTATTTTAGTGACACTGTTTCGTAATTAACCTGCCGTATGCCGTAATTCACGAGGTGGAAATGAGAATAGTCCAACGGTATAGTTACAAAGTACCAGGAAAATAGAAACTAGGAGAAGGTATGTAGTAATGGGTACTTTTAAACTTTTAATGACTAATGCATCAATAAAATAATTACCTATAATAATCGTATCCAGCTCATTTTTCACCTGCTTATATTAAAGATGCTTGCAAACCGTTTTAAACACATTCACAAACACCAAAGAAGGCCTATAACGCATTCAATTATACAACAGAGCAATTAAAAACTACCCTATTCAAGAGATTAATCTACGCCCTACCTGTGCTGAGCTATTTACGTTCACAGATTGTGTGATAAATGCAGACACCGCGCATTGAGAACAAAAGTGAAGCTATTTACAAGCTTTATTACAAGCTTTAAGTCTGTCTGTCTGTCTGTAATCAAATCTTGCAAGTTTGATTTGACCCACTTCCCGGTTTCCAATTGAGCTGAAAATTTGCATGCGTGTGTAAATCGGATGACAATGCAATATTATTATGACATGGAGCTGATCTGATGATGGAGCTGGAAGGTGGCTATAGGAACTCTGTCATTAAACAATGCAACCCCATCGAGTTTGGGCTCATTTGATTTGTCTTGACGAGTACTATATGATGCAAGATGGTAATGATAATTAAAGCTTGTTTTTAAAAAGTATTTTTAAAATTTCACTTGTTTAATTATATTAATCGGGACTTATCGCGTAATTATTTTAATGTTAGTTTTACTCAAACATTTATTTTGTTTTTTGCCTTCTCGTGACCACGGTTCATGTAACTGAGTCGAAACGTCGAGGTTGGTTTTAAAATGTTTTTGTAATAACTATAAATTCCCATCAATACAATAAATATGAGTTCAAATCGCGAAATTTTAAAGTCTTAAAATTGAAGCCATTTGGCTTTACTACAAAATACTGTAAGTACAAATACGTATATATATATATATATAATCGTAATGTTTTTGTAGTTTTTAACCCCCGACGCAAAAACGACGGGGTGTTATAAGTTTGACGTGTCTGTCTGTCTGTCTGTGTGTGTGTGTGTGTGTGTGTCTGTCTGTATTCTGTATGGCATCGTAGCTCCCGAACGGATGAACGGATTTCGATTTAGTTTTTTTTGTTTGAAAGTAGAATTAGTCGAGAGTGTTCTTAGCCATGTTTGGTGGAAATCGGTCCAAGATGGCCGCCGCTACAAAATGGCGGATTACTTTTTTTCTCCACGACCCCCGCAATATGGGTATCAAATGAAAGGGCTTGACTAGTGCAATACAATCCACTATAGTAAATTTAAAATCCAAGATGGCCACCGCTACAAAATGGCGGATTACTTTTTTTCTCCACGGCCCCCTCAATATGGGTATCAAATGAAAGGGCTTGACTAGTACAATACAATCCACTATAGTAAATATAAAATCCAAGATGGATGCCACCACAAAATGGTGAATTACATATTGCTTTGGGGGTTTTTTAAATATTTAATTTAATTCACTTGTTTCAACAATAAATACACTAATTAAACGCCTTATTAATTTAATTGGGAAATATAAGAGATAAAACATAATAATATTATGAACTTAGGTATTATATCCTTGTCTATCCTTGTAGTTTTTCGTGTTAATAGTTAAGAATTAAATAACTACTAATTTATATTTTTTATCGTTGGAAACGGTTTTGCTGGACATTATAATATCAAAAACGATAAGACCGTCGCTTATACTAAGATTAACATTGCCACTTACTCTAAGATAGTATGTCCTGATTTTACATTGTGCTATGTAATGTGTAAACAAGTTTTTATAACAAGCTTTTATTATTATTACCATCCAGCACCAAAGTACTCGTCAAGACGAATCAAATGAGCCCAAATTCGATAGGATTGCATCGTTTAATTATGGAGTTCCTATGGCCACCTTCCAGCTCCATCATCAGATCAGCTCGATGTCATAATAATATTGCATTGTCATCTGATTTATGCATGCATGCAAAATTTCAGATCAATCGGATACCGAGAAATGGGTCAAATGAAACTTGCAAAATTTGATTACAGACAGACAGACCGACAGACAGACAGAAAATAGACAGGTGAAAGTAAATTAAAGCTTGTAAAAAGATTTCATCTATCGTTTGACAATTTTGTCGGGTGCGTGTGTACTGACGTTAACAAAAATCATTATTGAGAATATCATTATTGATGTGCGTTGCCTTTCTCCACACAGATACTGGTAGACTTTTTTTCCATTGGAATTAGTTCTGGTGCCGTTTGCCATCGGTTTTTTTCTAAGATCTACTTGCATGGCATCTGATTTGTCTGTCTAACTATATTCCTATAGTACGTGTATAAACCCTCTTGAAATATAATTAAAAACTATTATGGTCTCCGTCATAAATCATTCTTTATTGCACCCCTTTTTACGTGGCTTAATTGATTCAATACAGGAGTGCTACCATAAAAATTATAACAAGCCAATATTGAGGAGAACGTGTACTTGTTATACTTATGGTACATGTTACGAGTAACCGGTTATAGATCCCATGTGGATTTTAAATTAAGCGCAAGAAAAAAAATAATCTTTAAAATAAAATTGACTTCAGACTTGTAATGTGTTTCTTTTTACATTAATAAGATCTCTTAAAGTTTTTGGACGCCTATTTAGTGCTAAACTAAAATACGAGTCCTAAAACAAAATCAAAAATCACGACAAAACGTAACATGAATAATTATACATTATTGAAGTAGGTATTTTTTTATATAAAAAATAATTTTCATAATCGTGATGTGATTTTATTTAAATTAAGGGTAAAATACTTGGGAACTGTAATAAATTTTGGCTATCGATTGGTGGATGCATCAGGTGACCAGAATGCTAGTTTATATTTAGCCCAAAAAAATATCATTGAATGGGGCAATGACAATGTACGATTTTGGAAACTACCGTCAGTGTTATCCATTATAAATATGACACGTTGATATTCGTTTTTTCGTTGAGATATGTCTCAACCACGGTTTCAGATAATTACGATGTCCTACGTCAGGAGGAAAACCGGGGGGTTCAACCCTGGTTGAGACATATCTCAACGAATAATTTACGCGAGTACAGCCGTGTCGTATTTATAATGACAATGTAAACTAGCATTTCTTACCAGTGGTCCACTAAAGAAAATATTCTTACTTGAAAATGGCATATCTGTACGATTTTTATCTAAACAATATTTATTAGTATTTAGAATAAGGGTTGTCTCACGGCTCGCGATGCGACGCGACGGCCGGCGGCGCGGCGCGGTGAGTCGCCGAGGGTTGCACAATGGATGAGGTGTCGCCAACTAGTTTTATCAATGATGAATGGTGACAACCCTAGCGTCCCCATTTATAATTGCATACATTCAGAATAATGCCCACACTGGTTTATTGATTAAGTCGATTGAAAAAACTAAAAAGTCTTGAGCTTTTTTTATCATGTGTTTCAATTAAGCGTCTGCAAAATTAACTAACCGTCACAAATTTATTAAATAGCTGCAACTAAATTATTTAATCCGATAAAATTAAAAAGTCACATGCTAATTAAAATAATCATAATTTCGTTCGGGCCTAAACGCAGGACCGCAGAAAATCTGCCCACTTACAGAGTTAAACGTCGCTCCACGCGCAAAAGGTGGTAAGTGCCGTGAGTATGTTGCGCGAAAAGCTTCGCGGACGCGAGCTTTCGTGAGCAAAGGAAGGGCATCTCACTCCCCCAAAAGCTCGAGCCTTCTCCCGCTCAAACCGCGCGTCGCACATTCGCTCACCGGCGTCCGTACCGAGCACACGTATCCGCGTCAAGAGCTCGACGCACCGCGCGCGATCGCGAAAAACTTTTCAGAGTGTAATAAACATTTCTCTTTGCATAAAAAAAAAAGAATAAGGTTTTCCTGTGTTGTGATATTTTACCGTCGGTGTAAGAGGGCTAATAGTCGTTAAGAGTGTTTTCAAAAGGCTAATTACGAGTTGCTAGGCTAATTGGCGGGGCCGGCGTTTCATGAAGGTGAGTCGACTTTTATTTCCGTTCGACAATCCCTCTAATTGCGTCAATTAGTGTAATGCGGTGACAGCCTGAAGAGGCGTTTTAATGATCTTCAACTTTGCTTTGAAAAACTATTGGCTTTTGCCGTACCGGGAACTGCACTGATGCTCTCCAATTTAAATTTATAGCATTCGAGGAAATGTGCTATAAAATTGTTGTATTTTTTTGCAATTTGATACAAATTAATAAAATCAGAAGATCTAATAAATCTGTATTTTTAAAAATTTTAAAATTTAGTTTCTCACTGCTAAAATAAAGTATAATAGGAATATTATGTGAGCATAAACATATTATTATTATATTTAATAGGTTCTGATAGTTTTGAGATAAATAATTCAACAAATAAATAATTCAACCGCTTATTCGACGTGGTATAGATTGTCACATATTTTTTTTAGTAAACATAATATAATTGGATAGAGCGCTCATTATTATTATCTTTCATAAATAGACAATCTCTATAACAACAGTGTATTTATAAATTATTTGTGTCACTGTCTAATAAGCCCTACGACTAGCCGATAACTAAAAGTTTACGATAGTTATAAAGTAATATTATTGATGATATTAATGATCATCAAAGAATTATAAAATTGTTTAAAATATTTGTTATTTTAAAACTGTTTTAAAAGAGTTTTATAAAATGAGATACCGATACCGTGTAACAAATAACAAAAAATGTAATTGTTAAAAATATAATATTATCCTCAAACAAACCTACCTCTAATTAAAGTAATATTTAAGCATCAAATAACATATTATCACAATTTTCAGAAACATTATTCAATTTATTTTGAAACATTTCACTCTAATTACGAACATAGATAATGATGTCTGTGTTTTTCTAAAAAGACACCAGAAACTTGGCTTGTCCCAAAAGCCAATTAGAATCCTGTATCCGCCATGTTTATTCACTAATTAGCAAGTGGTTCATTAAAGCTACATCACTAGTACGATGCTTCATTCGTTTTAATTATATATGTACAGAGTTTCTTCTGTAATTACACTGCCAATTAATGTAAGAACCACGTTGTTCATTGACGTATGCGCCTTTAGTACGTCTATTTCTTATTACATTGTAATAAACTATTTTTGCTACAATAAAAATTATTGTAACGAGGGAATACTTTCCACTAATTGTGCTATTAAAATTAATTAATACATTTTTCTTATTATGCACTGTAATGAATAGAATTGTAATTGATTAGCAATTTAGTATGACGATTATTGCAAAAAAGAGCAGTATGAAAGATGACGGAGAAAAAGTTCCCAGATTCTGATAAGTAATGAAAAAATGGTTGTTATTCATATTATACCTAATATTATTACGTCGTACTAATATTATTATGTCGTGCTTAATTTACTCAAATTAAGCACGACATTAATGTTTAACACAAGCACAGAAAAAAAAAACGATTCGACAACCGATTACAGTCACTGTTATCTAAAATTTACCAATCCTTTATGCAAGAAAAACGCTTGCCATTCTGAGACATTAATCACCTATCATTATTAATTCACATATATTTTAAAAACAACTCTGTTTTGCTTACTAAGTTACAAAAAAATAAAGGTAGTAAAACTAGTAAAAAAGTGCTCAGTAGGTACATTTTTCCGCATAAATTCATTTTTACTGGCCACTGAGAAGGGTGAATAGTGAATATCATGCATTAAGTTAACAATATTTCAACACAATAGTGCATTCGTTAATTAACTAGCTAATTAATAACAGGCTTAAGTGCGAGGGTGTTACACAAATTAATCAGTTGATTGGTTCATCCGCGAAGGCTCTAAATAATATTAGGTTTCGTATTTTAGCCGTAGACTGTTGTAATAAAGGTAGATACCGCGTGCGATACCAAACTGAATTACGAGTACCTCCCCTAATGGGAAATTGACTATTGAATCTACTGTTAGTCTATTGAATGAGAAATAAAATGACTTATCAAAGTACTGATATGTAAAATTAGGATTGCATCAATAATTTTAAAAGACTTATTTGAAATAATATATTATTTTAAGTTTATATTTTTAAACTAATGCTAATGTGCAACAAACATAGGTACTTTCTATTATTCGAGCTTTTAATTTTTTTTTCTGATTACGCTGATGTAAAAAAAATGCGGCATAAATTATACGTACATTTTATTTGATTGTACAACTACGCTTTATTACGGGTACGAAAACAAATGCGTAAATTATTCGGTTCGCTCGAATTGAGAAAAAGTATTCCGCTGTTATTGTATGCATGGTGTCACTTTTATTTTCTAAAGCGTAGTATCTCTCTTTATTACAATGGTGTATTCAGATCGGTCGAAAGGCATGATCTAATTTAATTATTGTTTTGGATTACTAGATAATTGGGTTGTTTTGGTGCGTTGTTATTTTGTGACGCTAATAGAGCCTCGAGAGGTACAGTTCAATAGGTTACTGAACTACGTTAACAACGTCATTAATTCAATTGGTCATTTAGTTATTTCATGTTTTAAATATTAATTTGCGTATATTAATAATAAGTAAAATAAAGTTGCTTTCCTATTTATAATGTCGGAGGTTTTCATTAGAAGCAGGGGTATGTTACTAATACATAAGAGTAATATTTAAATTTATCGCGCTCTTATCCCCGATAACAGAAAAAACACACAAAAAATATACTTGCAGCATTTGTTTCATTATTGCAAGTTAAGATAACAGTTTACAAAAAAAAATTATTCCTCGGTCAATAGTGAATAATTGACAGAGTTAAAGAATTTAATTTACATAATAAATAATAAGTCAAATAAAAATCTATGTAGTACACTAGAAATATAAATTATTATTCCAAAATATGATTAACATGACACACGAGTGTACACGGGCCGTCATTAGGACGCGGGGCTCGCGAACGAAACGCTCCCTACACTAATTGGCTGCTCTCGGCTACTCCGCTGCGCTTCATACAAACAAATTAGTGGCAGATATGAATGTCGCCACTGAGTTAGGGCTACCACTTTTATATTAACAATTTATTTTGTACACAATTCTTATTCTAGCAGGAGGGATGTGTATTTTAAGCCATAATTAAAATAAATATATTCTGTATATTCTATATACTTGCTGCACCCAGCGGTTTCACACGCTGTACAGCAGTAGCCTATATGTTATTCCAACGTCTAAGCTTTTAATATTAATAGTATTTTTTCACCTTTATTGACCACTCTTATATTACCACTAGCACTCTTATATTACGAAAACCATATTTTTATCAAATCAATAATATTTTCAAAATCACACGAAAGAAAAAAGCATTACGACTTTATTCTCAACTGCGCGGTCGCATTTAAATGATGAAAGCTGAAATATAATTTTCAAAGTCAATGTCCTAAAATAAAATGGAAAAAAATCTCTACGTGTTTTAAAGCCGGCGCTCCACTTGGCACAAATTTTCAAGCGAAATGCGAAATTCTCAAACAATAATATCTTTTTTTTTGTAAAAGAAGATTTTGCACTCAGACATTTGCACCATTAGGGTTGCCTCTTAGCATAGGAAAAGTCACGACATATCCAATTGTCATAATTAATTAGCCACTTCCATCATCATCGAGCTCCCTGATAACATCTAATGAAATAATCCGATCCCTAATGGCGTTTAAATTCATTTACGAGAGTGGTATCGATTACAAAAATTACTCTTTAATTGATAACCCTAATCCAATTAATGCGGGCCGCTATCAAATATGCCCTCACGAATTTAAAAAATAAAGAATTGAGTAAAAAAGTTACAGATTATAGAAATATAGCCAGACTTCGCGTACTAGGACGGTAAATACTTCCTTGTTAACTAACACCGTGTCGGAAATGACCGACACCGGGTCCCCAATTAATACAGATACTCAACTCTTTATTTAAACACCACATGACAATAAAAACTTTAAAATATTCGCGGTATTATCGCTAAAAGCGATCTCTTCCAGAAAACCGTGCTGGGAAAGGACCAACAAATAGTACACTTGGTTAATGGTGTATAATAATGTAACTAAGTTATATAAACTAAATTAATATCTATAGAATATCTCATACAACTAGTGTTGAATATTTATCTATAGGTAGAGGTATTAGCTCCATCAAATGGGCCATCTGCTTGTGTGTCGATCTCGAATCGAATAACAAAATTACGCTTGCAATATAACTAAAGTAAGCAGTTTTTTGTACATCGGGTATTGGTCATGAACAAAAAATGTACAAAAAAATTAAAGAGAGTTTTTTATAAACGAATAAAATCATGGAAATTACTCTACTTACTACTTAAAAAATTCAAAGCGAACAATAAAGATAACTCAATCGAACTTAACGTCACTAGTCACTTTTACTTTTAAAGCCCGTAGCGCGTCATCTGTCATTCTTACAATAAACTGTATCCATACGAATTCGTTATGTAACTAAAAATACAGAAAAAAAGTAATAAAATGTGTATCAGTCACCGTAACGGCTTAATTTGCAAATCCAATTTGTTTCCAATAACGTTCTGTCGGTGGAATCTATTGAATTTTGATGATGTTATTTTTACTCAAAACTGCGAAAAAAGTTTGCGATATAGTTCAATTCTAAACCAGTTTTCACTGATCTCATTAATTCTACATCGGTTTACGTCCTTCTGTATACATTTTAAAACTATTTTTTGTGCGCGAAACTGTACGTAAACACTTCCACCATTTTGTTTTTTGTCATAGTATGTAGCAAACAAAAAGACAGCATTTTTTTACTGGAGCTAAAATACACACACACACACACACGTTATTTACTTTTGAATTTATTGTTGCATATATGAAAGGTTTAATAATATAATAATAAAAAAATTCTTTATCCTTGCCTTTGACCACAGCTGTGTGTGTTTTGTCTTTAATTATAATTTATATTAATATTAGTATTGTTAGTTTGTTTTTCTCAATAAAGGCATTTGCCACAACAAAAAAAAAATTACAATTAAAAAAATATATATATATATATATTACAATATCATAAATATTAGAGCAGCACTTTGGGCACGATGCCGAGGGTCCTACTTAAATTTAGTTAAGTTTTAATTTTGTTTTATTTGTATATTTTTAATGCGAATAAGTAATAAGACGAGCAAGACGCTTCCTGATATTAAGAGATAACGCTGCCCATAATCAGTACAATGCCACTCAGGATTTCATAATGATGTGAAATCCTAGGTGCACCGCACCAACGCTTCTTACTCAAGAGTCATAAGATGTTAAGACTCTTCAGCCTAGTAATTTCACTAGCTACAGAGCCAGAGCCCTTCTACCGAAGCACAGTATTAATTGTATTTATTTTAAATATTTTTTAAGTATTATTATGTAGATTGAATTATAATAATATATTATTATTTTAAAGTTAAGATGCAGTAGTGGGTAACCCTATGTCTGAAGGTCGCCTGTAATTACATTGTTCGCGAGCTTATGTTTTCAGAGACGCCGCCTCTTCCCGTCGGTTATTTAATTAGGTGCGGTCTCTTGAAGTTTATTCTACTTACTTTAATTATACCTAGAATATTGCTTATTTGAATAATTATTATTATTAATAACAATAAAATTAACAATTTTACCGAATTCTAAAACAAATATATAACACTTTAAATCTAAACCAAGTTTTTTAATACTCGTATAAAAATCGCAAATGTGATTTGTTGTCAAATTCTTATTTCAAAAACCCTCTTCACGTTATGTTGACGAAGTGAAGTGGGGTCTTATCCTACTCAACTGATAATTAAAATTTGTTGACACATTATTCAGATCTTAAAGACAGACAGATATAAAATAACATATCATCATTAATGAACTGTACTATACCCGTGTCCCTACTCCTGGATTTTTTGGCCCTGCCACAGCCCTCGATTAGATATTGATTTATCTAATGCAAAGCCATATAGGCAAAAGCGGAGTATTATTATGTAGCTATTGTTGAATTGAATTTTAAATTTTATTTCATTTCAACAACAACAACGTAGAGCACCGCTGCGCGCACGCATTTCAGTTTCAAAATAAGAACATTTCAAGTCTACGCACATGTTAGTGTCATTCGAAGTTCAAACCGTCATGTCAGGCAGTCGTTCGAAACTCAAAGTGGTATCATAATTAGAAAGTAATGTAAACCGCTCATTAGAGTATCCTGCCGATAACCTCGTGGCTTTGCGGTGGCGTGACAGGGAATGTGACGTACACGCTGTTTGTACACAATATTCATCATAATACACGCTATTGAGGGCGCCACCGTCTTCCTATCACATTTTTACAGAGGCTGTAGAGACAGCCGAATGTTAGTTCAATTTTTTGCCGCAATCGAAGACAATGTGTGGAAGTGACTTTTTAAATATGCTACTGATAGCGTAGAGTCGAACTGCACTCCAAAAGATATCTTAAAATTATTGTGATTCATACGGAAGGAAATGTTTTGTACTGAATGAAGAGCTCTCTACATAATAACACAGGGATTTTTTATGGAATATATAATGAAAATTTAAAGATAATTTTTTCTGACATATTTGGGTATAAAATATCAACATAATATGTTTTATACAAATTTACAAATCCGTTACAAAAATTGTATCACGAGTTTTACAAATTTTTAAGTACACACGATTAGCTCGCCGATTTTTATTATACTTAACTGTAAATTATTATCATCTTAGAACAAAACTGGCAATTTTAATTACCTTCAAAGTAAGTAGCATTTATTATACTAAATTCGTTACGGATCCCCATTCGCAATAATTGGCTAAAATGCAAATAGTCCCTTATTAAGCAGTTTAATTAAAGAGTTATCGGGTAATTGCCCGTCGCGGTACACTACGTGTGCCTATGGTTCATTCAAAACACTACTAATTAAGAAATTCCTTCATCGAGCTCAATTATGAGTTGCGAGTATCGAGTTCACGTCAGACATTTAGAGTGAGAACCCACGGTTATTAGACCTCACTTATTTTCTGATAGGATTATTTTAAGGCAAATTCATGCACGCTTGGTAAGTAGAACAATCCACAAATTAAAAAGACTTTAATAGTGTTAATTTTCTAAAAAAACTGATCATATTTGTCACATACTTGTAATGCCGGCTCTCCAGTTCGAGCGAGCTCTGTACTGTGTCAAATTTTTATTCATAAAGTGCAATCATTGACGTGTTGTTTTGTATGAAAATTTAACATAATTTTGCGCGTTCATTTTCGAGATATGCAGGCCTATAATAAGCTGATATAAATAAGCTGTTCGTGTTTGCGGTTATATATTTTTTTAAAGAAGCTTATCTTAAGATTAGTCTTATAATTTTTAAAAATGTGCAAGCGCCATTCTCCTCCTTTCTTTTTTAATTATAAGGAAGTAAGTAAAGTCTGAAAGCATTGGGATGTTAAACTATAAGCACTGCGGCATAATGAAATAAGTTTCCTTGTATTTTTATTCTATATTTGCCTCTTCACAATTCCATTCAGTTTCTTTATTACATAAAAAAAAGTAAATTTTATCTGATTAAAAATGGAGGTTTTAATGCATGTTCTTTGATAAATCGGAAACGACTTGGAAAAAAACATCAAAGAAATAATTATATATTTTTTAAATTCACGACAGCAAGAATAGTAACTAGTTTTACCAGGGGTAGACTTTTTTGCAGGAGGTCGACTATAGGTACCCCAACGGTGCCAGTTATTCCACCGCCTGAGCAGTGATGTGCAAACATTACTGTGCTTCGGTTGGAGGGCACTGTAGCTAGTGAAATTACTGGGCTGAAGAGTCTTAACATCGTATGACTCTTAAGTAAGAAAGAAGCAGTGCATCTAGAATTTTATATCATTTTGAAATCCTAGGTAGCACTGTACTAATATTATGGGCAGCGTTATAATTTCTTACCATCAGGCGAGCGTCTTGTTCGTCTTCTTACGTCTTTGCTTAAAAAAGTTAGGCTGATGCTTACTACGGCGCAGCGACCCAAACTGAGTCTTGGCTTACGATACAAGATTACGCCAATCTCCCCGATTCTGGGCCACCTCCTGCCTCATGGCAGTCATCTGAGCTTGATGCGCTTTCAGATCCCTTTCCACTTCATCCTACCAGCGATCGCGGACGCTGATGGATGCAATTTAAAAATGGTTGAACAAAACTAATTCTTATTATTCGGTAACGTACGCAAATAGTTAATGAAGTTATATTAATTAGATATCGATAAACTCTTGGCCTTTATTTGCGTTAGCGCCGCGTTATTCGTAAAGATTATTATGTCAACAAGACCTACCTACGTAAGGAAAATAATACTAGTAGGTAATAAGATTAATTATTTTAATAATATTGACAATATTAAGTGTTTTCTACTTTTTTGCTTACTTTTTTTATATAGAAGGTTCTCAATTCTCTTTTATCACGTTGTTTACGCATAATTTTGTTATTACTGATTTAGGATTTTTTTCTAGAATTTGACGAATTTTTTTATTCCTAACTATACTACACCGTCTCCAAAATGAGATTTTATTTTGTTTCTGACCCATTTTTAGGGTTCTGTACCTCAAAAGGAAAAAACGGAACCCTTATAGGATCACTTTGTTGTCCGTCCGTCTGTCTGTCTGTCTGTCTGTCTGTCTGTCTGTCTGTCTGTCTGTCTGTCTGTCTGTCAAGACCTTTTTTCTCAGGAACGCGTGGAGGTAACAAGCTGAAATTTATAGGAAATACTAAAGTCTATTGCTTCTTAGAGCTGTGAAAATTTCAAACTTCTAGGCCAACGCAATCAAAAGATATAGTCGAATATGTCGCAAATTTCAGCAAATTTTCGACATTACCAAATAAATCAAAACCTACGGGGTCCTTCCCGTGAACTCAGAATCTTGAAATTTGGCACGAAGTATCTCCTTAGAGCACAAATAAAGGAAAAATTGCGAAAACCATAAATTTTTATTTGCATCATATGAAAAAAATATTTTGAATAATTTTATACCTACTACCCCTTTTCTCATGAACGCGTAAATGTATTAAATTGAAATTCATATCAAATACTCAAATCTATAATACCTTTAAACTGTAATAAAATCAAACCTCTATGTCAACGCATTCAAAAGAAACAGCAATTTTAGTCGCAATTTTAAACTCTCAACTACTCTCAAAAAATTAAAACCTACAGGTTACTTCCCGTGAACTTAGAATCTTGAAAATTGGCACGAAGCAACTCCTTAGAGCACAGATAACGGAAAAATTGCGAAAACTGTACATTTTTAGTTACATCATATAAAAAAATATTTTTAATAATTTCATACTTTCTACCTTATTTCTCATGAAGGCGCGTGCAGGTATTAAACTGAAATTCATATCAAATACTTAGGTCTATAATTCCTTTAAACTGTAATAAAATTAAACCTCTATCTCAACGCATTCAAAAGAAACAGCAATTTTAGCCGTATTTTTTTAACGCGCGACTACTGTCAAGGGAATCAAAACCTACAGGGTACTTGAAATTTGATACGCAGCAACGTCTTAATAAATCATAGGCACAGGAAAATATCGAAAACAGTAAATTTTTAGTTTCATCATATAAAAAAATATTTTTAATAATTTTGTATTTACTACCCCTTTCCTCAAGAACGCGTACAGGTATTAAATTGAAATTCATACCAAATACTCAGCTTTATAATAACTTTAAGCTGCAAAAAAATCAAACATCTATGTCAACGCAATCAAAAGAAACAGCAATTTTAGCCCCATATTTTCAAACTCGCTAGTACTCGCAAGGGAATCAAAACCATAACAATATAACCGTATATAATATTATACCCACTTTTCCTTAGGGTTCCGTAGAAACCCGTAGGTTTGTACGGAACCCTCGGTGCTCGAGTCCTACTCGTACTTGACCGGTTTTTTTATTATAAAGTTGTTTTTGTTTAAAATGTTAAAAATATTAAGATTTTAGAATGAACAGAAAAAAGGTTATTCTTTCATTTTTACTATCTAAATACTTCCAAACACATATAAAGTTATTTGAAAATATTGCTTTTTTTCTTATCTTCTTATGAATATTATTTTATCATTAATCTGTCATTAAGAGCCTTATGTGTGCCCATTGACATGGCTTCTTATCGAAAATATTAAGTTTCAAGTGCTTTCGACTGCGCCCCTCGGATTTTTTGTTAATTTCGATACCGATATGAAAAAAGTTCGGCCTTTTTAGGATCTCGTAAAAGACAGATGGGTTCGATATATTAATGATGTTTTGAGAAAATGTTTTAAATATAACGAATTTTGAAATTTAATTATAAAAGGTAGGTACCTACCTAAAAAAATGGCTTAACGTTCGATGGACATGGTGTTACAAAATTATTAGTAGAATGTAAAAGCAACTATAGGTAGCAGATAATGGAAAAATTACTATATGGTATACTATATGGTTAGTTATTAAATATTTCTTGAATTTTTTTTAGTTTAATCTTCGTGTTACAATGTATGTCCCATATTTAAATTCTATTAATAAGATTTTTTGGGTATGTAAGACATTATTAGTAGGTAATAATATTATGTTCTTTAGTATAATTTCTTCATTTATGTTTTTTTATAAAAATGTACTTAAAATCATATCTAACGCTAACGTACCTTATTTATAGCTTTTTCATGTTTATGAAAAACTTTACAAATAAAACATTATATATATAATATATAGCTTATGCTCGCAGCTTTGCCCGCGTGGCAAAATCCTTTCTTAGCGGATCTCTACGCCTCAAAACCTACTTGTATGCCAAATTTCAGCTCAATCCATCCAGCGATTTGGGCTGTGCGTTGATAGATCAGTCAGTCACTCTTTCCTTTTATATAGGTATATTTAGATAATAAATAATTACTTTCATAATTATTAACTACATAACATTTGATAAATATTGCAAACTTTTTGTTATAATGAACTCAATAGATACCTTCGTAAAATTAAAAGTGAACTTTTTCCAATAGGCTTCAAAGTCAAGTCCAAAAATTGGGGTGTACATTTATAGCTCGTTTCGACTTTAGTGCTTTTTAAGAGGCCAAAGTTTGTTTCGGTGACCGTCGATTTTATGCAAATGACTTTAATATTATGTAAGAACTTGTCCAGGTTTATTAACTTTTTGCTTTTTAAGTCTTTTAAAAGTTGATTTTTATATTATTAAGTCATCAGGTTTTCTAAGTTATATTTATTTATTGGAGCACAGTCCCTTAAGTTAGTTAATAAGTATCAACCTATAAATAGGTTAATAACATTAAAAACCGAATCTTTTATATGAAATTAAGGCGCAGCTGTAAAACATGCATTTATTGTCGCTTTAATAAAAATAAAAACACATAACTAATATATATTTTTCTAATTGTCCGTAGAGTTAATAATATATACGTATTATTTTTAATCAAGAAACAGTTTGATTTCAATGTTTTGCAAGTCTATTTAAATAAACGAATTTACTACTACGCAGTTCCTGGAAAACGAAACCAATTATTCCCGTGAAAATTGGATACCAAAGTTGTTAGTTATTTCAGAAATAAAAATCCATAGATGCATAAAAATCTCGATTGTAACTGTACTCTTTAAAACACGGAATAGAGAACCAATGGACCGGTCATTCCGCATCAAAACATTGGTAGGAGAGTAGGAGGTAATTTATTTGTAAAGGCTAAGCTATCCTGTGCTTTCGGCGAGCAAATAAAACGGCCTAATTGGGCACTTATGTCCTCACTAGTTCACCCGACCAGCTTACTTTGACCTACACGTCATTCACTACTCTCCTGTAAACCCACTAAAAGCTCACTTCATTGTACTTCCTGAGGGGTCTCAGTGGCTGGTCGTCCGATGCTTTGAGACTGCGAGTGTTGATATATCCAGATGGCTGTTAAATACATAATACACTTTAAGTGGTGAATTTGTCCTTTAAAGTGGGAATTCATCGTTAAATATTATATTTATAAAAAATGTAGGTATAGTAATTACTACTAGGATTAAGAAATTATATAACTACTAATTTCATAATTAGAATCAGAATTAAGTATCTATGGGTTGCTTCTTAATACAAGCAACCCAAGCTATTATCTAATCACCCACCCCCACCCTATTATTTTAACTTTGTTTTTGTTCTAATGTTAAATTAATAATTGTGAGTATTTTTAATTTATCGTAAGTATTATAAAATTATTATGACAATTGTTTTTAAATGAAATAATAAAGATAGTATCGCAACAAAAAGTAATCTGTGCATTTCGTAGTGCGAACAACTTTATATTGCGTTTCTCATCAGAGTGGGCATAATCTGAGAGCGTGTAACCAGATCAGCTTACTTAGCTTAATTAGTCTTCAACACAGGCGTATAGGTACCTATTACCTATTCTTCTTGTGTTTCAAGCGAACGTTAGCTAATCGACTGCGGATCGCCTTTCAATTTAGCAGAATTTAATAACGGCGGAAGGTAAACAAGGTTGCGCAAAAAAGCAGATGCAGCGCTGCGAAACAAATCGCCAACTATCTGTGGCGTAGTTACAATATATTGGGAGATTTTTATTAGTTTTGTGGCAAACAAGCTGCATGTGAAATACCTTATGATGAAGCGTGAATATCAGTCGCCTATTTGTGTAAATGTCAGAGAATTGAGGAAGCAACGTACACGAAATTTGGGTACAAATTATGGTTAAAATGTACCTATACCTGCTACATTTACGTATTTACAACATAAGTGTATGCTTAGGATTATTACATAACAGCTTCTGTTGAAGAGATCGTTATTAGCGATAAGGCCGGCAATTGTAACACGATTTTAATATTAAGTGTTTTTAATGTTAAATATTTTGTTTGTTATTTTGATGTGGATGCATCAAATGAGTTATCTAATCTGTTCTTTATTTCGGGTTGCAACTGGCAACCCTGTAATATAGTAGTACATTAAATAAAAAAATACATTATAAAATTTTGGAAACAACCGTTAACACTTGGATTTTCTTTAGATTGGCTTGTGGCCGATCTGTGGTTAATAAAAGTGTTCTTTACTGCTGTAACAGTAGTATTGTAAGTTTGTTTTTCTCAATAAAGTAAAAAAAAACCGTTAAATAAAGATATTGGTGTACAACCGACATGAAAGCAACCTAATTGGCTGCAATTTCACCGCTTTCGTCAAAGGCTAAAGTTTGGAATAACAGCGTTAATGGCAGCAAGTCCAGGTCAAGTGTTCAGATAGTGACCGCCTCGTCAAACATCAGATCCAATTAGAACTGAGCGAGAGTTAGCACACTGCACTTTATTGCACTGTGGTAGGCTACGTTACAAAGGTACACTGACATCCAGATGGGAAACTTAAATAAAAATGACAATGTTTCATTGATTCTTTGTAAGAATTGCTCCGCTCATTGCACGAAATTGTATTCGTCTCATTTGTTTTGGTGGCAACTGAGCCCTTTAACTTGCATTTAATTACAAAAAAATTAATGACACGTATCAAATTTCAATTATAGAAACAACCGTTAAATAAATACATTAAAAAAGAAAAAAAAAGTTATAATATGGTAGTTCTACGTATTGTGTTGCTTTGTCAATATAATTAAAAGTAAAACTAACGCTAATGACGTATTGCAAACCACATTTCAATATAATGTTTTTCACGTCACAGCTCATGACGTGCATGAGCTGTGACGTCACGACCAAGTTGCCAATGCCAGCCAGCCCTTTAATTTATTTATTAATTAAAATTGTGGTCCAGTAATTATTATTACGTCAATATATTTTTTTAATTTGTGTAATTGTCAAGCACCCAATTGTTTTCTAAAACATGACCATTATAATACCAAATAAAAATATTAGAGGTAGTTAGTTCACTGCACATTATTACGCTATGGTTGCTACGTGTAATTAACAGTAGGTATTAGAGTTTCTGTGTTAATCTAGACAGAGATACAGAGCTAGATTTACCATGAGGCCCCAGGCTATGAGAGGTTCCCTATCGTCAAAGTCAGAATCACAAACCATTTATATAAATAGGCTTCAGTGGAGCACTTTGCAAATCAATTTTTATAACTAACAGTAAAATGTGAAGAAATATAGGTCTGTACTAATTAACTTTGAGTTTGAGAATGCGAGTCTCTGGGAATTTGTCGTTAAGACAATTATTATTATAATTGTTCAAGACAAAAATAACGAACAATGATGTATTATTATCGGTTGAAAATAAATTTATCAATGCAATAAAATAGGTCGACAGTTATTATGTCAAGTAGTATAAGTATCATCTAGAAAACAGTTCCTTGGAATCGTTAGTTTCAATAGAAGCGTAGGATGTGAACGTTTCTAAACAAACTACTTGGAACTAATTAGGTACTATTTTCCACTTTGTATATTGTTACAAAATATATTGGTAACTGTTAACCGTAACAGATATTAATTACGAGTATGGCCCTTTAACACCAACTCCTGCCTATAAAATTATGTTCCAACATAAAAAGTAAAAAAAAGTAAAGTATAAAGTTATATGTTGTTATGTGTTTACCGGGGGTAGACTTCCTTTGCAGGAGGTCGTCTATGTGGGAACCCCAACAGTGCCAGTTATTCTACCGCCTGAGCAGTAATGTGCAAACATTACTGTGCTTCGGTAGGAGGGCACTGTAGCTAGTGAAATTACTGGGCTAAAAGAGTCTTAACATCTTATGACTCTTGAGTAAGAAGCGTTGGTGCAGTGCACCTAGAATTGCACATAATTGTGAAATTTTGGGTAGCACTGTACTGATTATGGGCAGCGTTATCTCTTAACATCAGGAGAGCGTCTTGCTCGTCTTCTACCTTCTCCACAAAAAAAAAAGTGCCACGCCGTGACGTCATGATTCCTCTTATTTTTCTTTGTACATAGTATCCCTATCACTACAACGTAAATTTAGTTATAAACCACTAAAATAAAACATATAGATATGTTTTATTTTAGTGTGTGTATGACACATCACATAATATTATGACACATCAGTTGATCTTTTTGCGATTTCAACGTAAAAACTTGTTAAAAATGAAATTACTATACAATTGCCATTAAATGTCAACTTACAATCAACGACTCTATATTTATACAAAGTTCAAATAAACAAGCTATTTCCATTTTACGAAGTGTGCTCGTACCTATTAATGTGATGTTTCAAAATGTTCCTAGAATTGTGCGATTCCGTTGAACTAATTCGAGTTTCCCGGTAAGTATTTACCACAGATCTTTTATTGAGCTTAGATCGGCTGTCATTGGATTTATGTATTGGAAAAGGGGCGGCGAGGCCAGTAAACTTGCGAGCGTTTGAGACTGCGCAACTGAAGTGGGACTACCTTAGATGAGGCATCCAATGGATCTGAGAGATTCCCCGTTACCCAAAAAATGAGGCTGCTGGGCATCATATAACTAAAGTCCTTGTGTGATGTATGTACTTTGTGTGAGTATATTTTATGCCCGTTTTATGTCGTAGTGACGTTATAATATTGTTGTGCGTTAAAGTAAACCCCAGCAAAACTTGCAGACTTTTTCGCATAGAAATTAGTAATAGCCTCTAGTCCCGTTGTTAATTTGTCTGAGGTGATTGACAAACTGCTGCCTTATTTGTAAGATTATCCGAGCCGAATCTATTTCTTATTTTTTCTGTGGTATTTACAGAATGTATTGGTTTAGTCGAATGCATAATGACTGGAAAAATGTCAAGCGTAAGTGTATTAAAGTTGGGGCCAGGCTGCGTGCCTCGCTTGATGTATGGCGACGTGGAATTGAATCTGGAAGAAGGGTCATTGTTGTATTTTTATTTTTTATACTATTGTTGGCAAATAAAACGGTCTAATCGTGAGTAGCTAACTTCAATTTTGTATTACAAGACACTAGTTCGGTCAGTTTCTGGTTTTTAAGCGCTTCTTTTGGCTTTTTACGTTTTGTTATGATTTGACATAAAATTCCGAGAACTAGGATATGTAGCCAGGAGATATTTACGAGTAGTTTAGTGTCATAGAAGACGCATAAGCTGACTAAGAGTTTGTAGGGATATTGTTTAATGATCTTCTTAATGATATATCTCAACTTCTCACCAACACGGTCGACCAATACTGTCGTCAGTATGAAGTATTTAAGCAGGAGGCATTAGGTTAATACTCCAGATTCTACAGCGCATTTAATTTGTTTACGCTAAATATTGTGGAACGATGAGGTGGTAGACCTCATAAGTGATCTACCCCTTGATCTTGTGCCCTCTACCTTTTCCTGCACGAAATTACGATTATTGGCTAGGTATTTGTTACCTCGTATAGCACAGTGATGCTCTTTAAATTTGCAGTTCTTTCCTCCTAATTTGCCACTGACCATTGCAACCATGACTTATAACAATTAGATAGCTATCAAGAATTTTAAATAGAACAAAAAAGTAAAAAAAGTAGCACATAGTCTCGTAAAAGTGGGTAGCTAGTTTATGACGGTTCTATGTTGATTCGTTATTGTAACAGGCATGGGCCGACAAATTGGAAACAGAAAGCAAATGGTCCGATCGCGGCAGTGCTCCCGCAATAGCATTTATGTTCTCTCTAACAATAAGGGAGTTACGTTCTATAGATCGTTTCATAAACCTTTTTAAAGCATTTTAGTGGTGGATACTTGAGGAAACTTTGTACACAAATCTATAGATATTATTATATTTATACTTATTATAATGACGTAACTGTAAATAAAACACTTGTGGGAAATTGATGAATGAGAGCGGTAAGCGACGTGGCATTATCAAAGGGAAGTCTGCAGAGGTATTCACCTACATATTTGTCAGGGAACTGCATCGAAGACCGAATTGTCAAAAATGTATGAAATTACGTATTACGTCGTATCGATTTAATACGTCATTTCATAAATTTTTGACAATTCGGTTCGATCCCTGACGGATAAGTGCATAACCCTGCTGATCTGATAATTATATGATAATAACAGTTTTAATTATTGTAGATGAAAAATATACATTAATGTTTTCAATAGAATATTTATAGTATTGTAGTTTTTCTAGATCATGTACTTTACACTTATTTAGAAAACCAGCTCACTAAATGCAAAATTTAAAAAGTTATGAGCCTTAAAGTCTGCCTTGGGGCGTATGACACCCCACGTGACCAATTAAGGATTAAACGATTTTTAACTATTCACATAAAAATTATAATAAAACAAATCCTTAAACAACATAAATATGAACATTTTTAAAAACACACTGTTTGCAAAGTGTTTTCAGCTACAATCGCATTCAATATAGAGTTTCGTTCGCGCAGAAAATGGTTTGTGGGACGCGTGAGCGCGCCCTAACTCACCCTCGGAATTGCACACGAATGTTTCGCTTCTTTCGAATTAAACCGCGATTTGTATGGACTGTTCATACTATTTACTATGCATTTTTAAACGCTTTTTATTGATAAAAAGAGAGAATAGACTAAGAATTTGTTGTTGAAAATGTTGTGTTAGGTATTATATTAATAATAATATTGAACTTACCATCTGCAGTACCTACTTACTGTCTAAATTAACGGGTTATGCCTAAACGTTTTGAAGAATAATTTTAAAAATAGGTTATAATGCAAATAATATAAGAAACAAGGGACTTAGAAACTTAAAATGTCATGAGAAGCAATTTGGAAAAAATATATTTTTTCAAAAAATCTCTCATTTTGCCATATTTTAATATTTCAAACTGAAAACGCTTTTAAAACGTGTGTAATAATATTGTGCAACGTCCCTCTTGAGGAATTTTCAAAAGTTAGTTCTATGAATTTATATATTTTAAAATGTGTCAAATAGTGCGAGCGAGAGAGCGTAAATAAATAGACCTCTAGAGTCTAGCTTTATTTTCTTTCTTAGTTCACTTCTACCAAAAAATTACTTCGCAATACGGGTCAGCAAAAATATGAAAACTTGTTAACAAGTTGGTATCTTAAAAGTTTCATCAAAAAAACAATACAAAATTATCTTATTGTCATGAGCAACACTACAATATATTCTCAAAACAATATAAAAGAAAAACGAAAGGAAACACGGTAAAGGGTGTCTGTCCCTCACAAGTTAGATTATATAAATAAGGCGGTCGAAATAGTGTCTGATAGCGATCTGAGGCCGGAATCCCCGGTCCGGTCGAACTTGGGGCCGGTTACCGGACAAACGCAAATTGACTCGGTTTTACGTAGATTTTTTTACTAGCGTCATTATATTACGCAAATAACACAGTCCAATATAGACAATCTTCTCGATCTTAAATAAAGCACTCACAATTTTATATTTGGTAACAAGATTAAACGTGGAGTTTTGAAACAGTTGATATGACTGAAAAAATATCTCAATAAGAAGTACACTTTTTGATGGAACTTGATGAATGAGATGAGATTGGCCATTCAACCTAATGCAGTCCCAGTGTTATTCTGGTTTCCTATGGTATTCCATATTATAGTCCTGAAATCCAACGTAACTGCACTGAGATCATTCTAAGAAACAGGATGTGTTAAGTTTGATAATTCCAATAATTTAACGATTTGTACTCATAGACGTAGAAAATAAATGTGTTACGTATATTTTAATTTATGTACAATTATTTTTATGTTAATCAATATTTATGTAAGGTTTAATTAATGTAAGGAATACACTGCGGTTTGGTTCGATACCTGAGGCAGTGAGGTAAGGCGATAGCACCGAGACGCGTGGCCGCCCACGACTCTATGGTCTACTCCCGTTTCTAGCCGGCCCACTGATACGTTACAAATTAATACGAGGACACACCGTATCGTTTTACTGTGCCAGCTCATGCGAATATGCACTACGTTCATCTAGCTCAAAGAAATTATATCTCAATTTAACTTTACCTTCTCCAATATAACTCTATTCATAGATATAAAGAATACGGAGAGACGTGCATGCAAAATTTCCAGATCAAGATCCGAGTTAGGTCTCGAATAATATAACACTCGGAGGCAAAAATTCGGTTCAGAAAATGAGAAATGCAATCTTGTTGTAGAATCAGTGAAATAGCCGCGGTATCTAGTGACCGTCGGAACAGTAAGAGCGGGCACACGGCTCCGCCCGGGGTGGAATCCAATCAACGAAACTAGCTCCACTGATGCCTATCACTAAACTTTCACATTCAAAGATTTGTTTCTCGAGATTAAATCAAAGGCGAATTACAGTAGCGGCGAAAAAGAAATATGGCGAGTCCGGCCCCGCTCGAGGGCGGGGTGTCCTGCTGAAATTGCTTTTCAATCCCTCGGACTTTGGACTTGTAAAGAAGTTATTACCTTCCAAGGAGATAGCGGCGGGTCCGGCGATACGGATATATGTCTTTTTCATATGTAATATTCCTTTTTCGCGTTTTATTAATGGAAAATGTTTCGTGGGACAGTGCGGCCGGCTCTCGCCTCGATATTAAAAAGCCACAGTCGACTTAGTGCGGCTTCTTTTATGAGATTGTCGTAATAGTAGTTTATGTTTGTGAGGGCGCGATGTGTCGCCCGAGACTAATGTTTCTTATTTGAGCGTCGCTTCGAGTTAACTAACTTGATAACGTCGTATGCATTTTGATGTCTGGGTTTGGACTAGATGAATGGGAGTGATAGCATTTTAACAGAATTGTTCAAGTCCTTTTTCTTTTATTTTAAGAGACGTTTAAAAGAATAGAACTATTGAAGATTTTTATTATAAGATCAGACTGATCCAATGCTTACATTTGAAATTTATTTAATCGATTTCGCCAAAATTTGGCTGAGTGAGCTACACTTACGATACAATAAATATCTCTATTTTTATTGGTATTTTATTTTATCTTATCTAGTTTTAAAGACACCACGCAATCTATAGACTTTAAATCACTTGATCAGTCAGATATTTCATCATTACAAGAAAAAAAATACAAGTAAATGCACTTGCATACATCTTTAGCCGAACTAGGGGGCGACGCACGACGGACGACGTATTTACTTGTAAACAGATCACTACAAGAAGTATGCCTGATGTGACGTTTATTTGTGCAATCAGTAGTTTCCGTTTAATTTACTTGAAAATACTTTAAGGCTCTGCGGAATACACTATCTACTAAAAATAAAAACTAAAAGAAGTCCAGTTAAATAAATAGCCAGTGATTGAACAAATGAATGTGAAATCAGACAGAGTTTATTAGTCCGTTACAGAATCTCGTCGCTAATAGATACGTGTATCGAATATGACATGAATCATTGTTATGAAATATTAAATTCCCCATTGTTTTAGCATGTGCATGTGTGCGTCCGTGATGCATACTCTAATTAAGTACTACAACCAATGTTTGGAATTAATTAGTGTATTGTTTAATTGGCATCTCTTGTTATCTGTTTGTTTTGGTTTATTTATTCATTAGTGGTGTTTGTAGCTGCAGTCATGGGAGACGTCGGCTCCTGTTACTGTTTTATCTAAACCTTTTTTATCTACTGATCATACATATAGGGATAGTAATAAAAAAAATTATTAATCGCGATCGTCCCACTGCAAGGCTGAATACTTTCTATCATCTATTTATTTTAGGTCTCAAGCTATTTCTTAATAAATAAAGAGTGGGACATTGTGGAAGGGAATTTTTAGTTATTCTTTGAATCGTTTTACTTAAACTTTAAAACTCTCTCACTAGGTGGAAAATATAATCAATTATTTCAAACCAAAATTAAATTTACAAGCAATGGGTTAACTTAAATTTGACATGAAGTAGGTAAACATTTAGGTAGGTACGAATCGCTGCAGGGTAAGTGAGCACCTATCCCCGAACTAAGTGTAGACTTGTATCTCGGAATTTTCTTCATAATTTAAACCTTTAGAACAGTAACACAAAAATGTAATTGTAAACTTGTTACATTTTCAAGTAGCTAAATACGGTCCAGCGGTGTCAAACCGAGGGCCCGCTGCGCTGCGGGCCGCAATAAGCTCGCAGATTGATTACACCTGTCTGTCACGATTAATAGAATATTGTGTGTGATTGAAATTGAATCAGTGTCCATTGTCGGCCGCGTGCGTTCGCATTGCTTATTGAATATTTAGTGGGCAATTTAGACCGTGTTGCTGTACTGTATTGATGATAAGGGTTCTGATTAATTAGTTTAATGTGTGATTAGGTTTCCTTTCAATCAATATGGTCAATATCTAGTAATTAATTTGTCAATATTTAGGTAGGGTATTTAGGTGGGAGGAAGGGAGTTATCCAGGGAAAAGTAGGTACTGGGACAAAGAATTACGTCTATAAACAATTAAGTTAATAATACCATGTGTGCCTTATAAGTGCGAATGCGATAAAACAAACACAATTTTCATGTAGAGCAGACTTCTACTGCTGAACTTAGGCCTCCTTCCCCTTCGACCACCAGAATGTCGTATGGAACGTTTTTCTATTTTCTATCATTGCGCACTTTTTGTAAATATTTTCAATACTAATTTATATAATATTTTGTGATATAAAAAGGAAGAAAAAAAGAGGAGATAAAGAGAAGAAGAGAGAGATGAAGAGAAGGAAGACCGAGGACCGAGTTGAATGGAGTATTTACCATGGGAAAGCCTTTATACAGCAGGATGGACAATATACCTATGTATATTATAGGTTAATGATTATGATGACAAAAATGTTATTTAATCTTGCATGAAAAAACCGTCACTTAATGTATGGATTAATTCTACCAATACTATATTATACTCTATGAATAATATAGTGAGACTATTTTTTGATGAGTTGAGCAGTATAAAAGTAAATACAACGGGGCCAATGTTTGATAAGTCTATTTAAAATTTACGGCTGAGTGAATATGTTTGCCCAGCTGTGGAGTACTTTGTTGGTATTGCATTTAATACTTCTATTGTTTTGATTAGAACTTTAGAAAGTTGGGATTGTAAGACAATTTGTTTGGTCTTATGTTGATCAATGTTTAGTTTGGATGTTGGATTTTTTTTGGGAGGTGCAAAAAGTGCTTATAAATTAAAGAAAATATACCATGTACCTACTACCTATCTACCTATACCTATCATTTCAGAAAAAAAGGAAAGAATAATGAACGTTCTTTAATTATAATCTGTATATCTGAAAAATACGAGTTTCTTTTTGCTCGTTCTGCTCATACCTCGGTGCCTTGCGAACGAGCGGTAGAGTATTATATAGGTATTTATTTGCAAAAGTGTTCCATTGTAGCTTATTTGAAAAAATGAATTTTGAGTATTAAGTTTGACTTTTCTATTTACACATTGTATAAATTTAATTAGTCAAATCAAATTAGTACTAAACCTGATCCGGTATAAAGTGGCCCAACCCACAAGGTATATCAAGTGCTCGTACTTCGCCGGTAACACAATATGTTTATGAAGCAAATTCGCATGGAAGATCTACGTAATTAATCCACTTAACCAGGAGCTTTGAAACTCTACGCCTGAAACTCGAGTGGCTGTAGCCCTTTTGTTTAACTTAACCCGTGCTACCGTAAACCTATGAAAACTTTGGACACTTTCTTTAAAGGTTAACTTTTGACTTGTAACTTTACGCGATGAAGATGGTATTTGGAACGTTGTGTTATTTTTTAAATATTTACATTTCTAGCTTTATAAAAATCGTCATTTTAAACCAATTTCATCAAATTCGTTAGGTATTTGAAATCTTTTTTTTTGTAGGTTATGTTCACATATTTACGCCTGAACCGATTTGGTTTTTTTTAAAGAGTAATATATCTAATAAATACTACCCTTTAGTCCACATCAAGGAAATTTTGGTTTTAAAGAGGAAAAATGGTCATATTTTTATACCATTACTATACTATTACATTCTACTAAAACACTGCACTTTGTCAGAATTACAAGAAAGACATAAATATCGGTCAAGTCCTTAAAGAGTGCGATAACAAACTGTTGTTATGTAAGTAAAATACCGGGGGTAGACTTCCTTTGCAGGAGGTCGACTAGGTGGGTACCCCAACAGCGCCAGTTATTCTACCGCCTGAGCAGTGGTGTGCAAACATTACTGTGCTTCGGTAGGAGGGCACTGTAGCTAGTGAAATTACTGGGCTAAAGACTCTTAACATCTTATGACTCTTGAGTAAGAAGCGTTAGTGCAGTGCACCTAGAATTGCACGTAATTGTGAAATTCTGGGTAGCACTGTACTGATTATGGGCAGCGTTATCTCTTAACATCAGGAGAGCGTCTTGCTCGTCTTCTTACTTCTCCACATAAAAAAAAATACTTTAAACAAACTTAAATTATTATAAATATTATGTAGAGCTGATTTTAATTTTGTACACGTATTAACTTGCATAATTTATTAAATAAACTTTTCACCGTCCACAGTTGAACTGTTACTCTAATTGGTACATAATTAACCGGTCGACTAGGCGAACTAATCAAATGAATTAACAATTAATAATGTTTTATGAAAACGAATAGTACCGCCGTTAATGCAATATTTCATATTTATCCACCATTTGTTTACACGGACTGATCTAAAATTTATGTTATTTCTAATTGAATGAATCTGTGTTGTTGTGTTATTTATATTATTTTAAACAAAAGTTTTTGTTGTGTACTAGTCTATGCTCCTGGCTTCGCACTTATGAGGAAATTGCACGAAAAATAGTTTTTGTCAACACTGCAAATAATCGCAACTTTTTTTTTCCCATCGTCAAAGCGTTGACGACTGGGAAATATCCAAATTTTCTTCGTCAATCCATCTTCTCATCATAAACGAATTTAGCACTTTAAAAATATCACTAATTATAATAAATCGATGTAATAGAGAAAAAATCGAGTAGATTGCGGGTTTCCTTTACATTTTGGGTTACATTTTGGACTTTATTACATTTTTATTAGAATATACTTTCTCTTAACTACGTTCCCCATTTCTGTTCATTCAATATAGTACCTAATAGATGCACAATATGCTATTGTGTGCGTCCTTTACAAATAAATGGATAATTAAACTTTTTTTATGACCCGATTTGGGGAACGAATATTGAATAATTCACTGATTGTATTCATCTTTATAGCGAGTATCGGAATTAGGTGAATGTCGACTGATGAATCGAACCATTGAACATTTTGTGGAATTTGACGCCTTTCAACTGATTAGGCATTGAAATTAGTGCAGTTCACTGATATTGAATGTATCGGTGGTAAATTATTATAATTTTGCAGTTTGTCATAGACAATATTATTTGTAGTAGTTGGAATTTGATATTTGGGTGCTTCCCACTTTCATTAACCGATCTTCCCTATTATTGTAAAAAGTCTTGAGACCGCGGTTTGCATTCTTTTTTTAAAATTTAACACACTTATTGGTGGGTGGCTGTTGGGTGTAACTAATAGTACTAGTTTAAACTAACAGCTATAAATATTTTACGCATTTGAATGTCAGATACTGCCGTGCGGGAGGTTACCACCGACCTTCTGATGCGTGCCCGGAGAAGGGGGCGTCGGAGGCATCTCTATCACGCCCTTCTCCAGCCCCCATAACATGGGTCTAGGCGGCAAGTACGGGGGTACTTGTCGCCGTACCAACAGACCCACGAGGTGGCGCGCGCGGTGTTTCCGCGCGCCCCTTGAGAGGGTGGGGTGAAAACTTCTCTTCACCCCACCGCGGAGGGGTCCTCCTGTCAGTGAGGACCAGACGCCGTCTGGGCCGCGGACGAGTGCTTCGGCGTACCCGCAGCCCCGGCAATATGGCGTTCCGCAGGAACACCCCCAGGTTTTTTAGTGGGTATCCCCGCCGCGCCCATCTTCGGGGGAAAAAAAAAAGGCGTAAACTTTTATCGGATGAATAAAAATTTAAATTTTCACAACAACGTGAGTTGTGCCATTTTGTTGATCTTCCTTAAAATTTTTCTGTCTGCTCAACCCCATACGATCAATCGTAGACCAGTTAGGTAGTTAATCGGTCACATAATCTCTTCATATATTTAATTATAATTATTATTATTTTTTTTAAATTCTGTTTAGTTTTAACATTCTCTGTATATTTGTGGTATTACAATAAAGAGTATTCTATCTTTCTGTCTATTTTATATAGAAGATAAGTTATGTAAATACATACATAATATATGATCAGTACAAGATAGTACACGAGGCATTTAGTCAATGTTGAAACCGCATCGGTTAAGCATGCGCCAATAATACGCTCAATTAATTAGCGGCCGACTGACGTGTCCGTACTTACCTAATTAATGTCCCAGAACTGTACAATAACACGGTTATTATTACCTCTGACTGCAGCTGATTGGGTTATCTGGTACGTCTAGGTATACATATATAAGTAGGTATTCTATTGGGATTTCATGTTTTTCCTATTCTATACGATATTGTTCTAAGGATGAGCGGTTTTTCCACTCGCTGTACTGATGGTAGGCTTCGGCCGTGGCTAGTTACCACCTACAGGAATAAACCGTCATTCTGAACGTGTTCCGACATGTTGTTTGTAGCATCCGTGGCCCAGTGGTCGTTGGTCCGGCTTATAAGCCGGAGGTCCTGGGTTCAAATCTAAGTGTGGCAAAGATTTTGCTTGGACGATACCGTGTTTCGGAAGGCACGTAAAACTATGGGTCCTGGTTCCTATAAGATATGTAGGAGGCAGTCGTTAGGTCATGTTGCAGGCCTTGTAGGAATCTCGGCGACCTGAAACTGCGACACATGGGTTGGCCACACGACTCACGACCTATAAATTGTGATTTGACTCTGACAGTGTAAGTAGGGTAACCTGTTCTGTTGGAGTATAAACCCCAATTATTATTATTATGATGTTCAGTAAAGATTGAGATTTATCCCGCATTCTCGCTTTAGTCTTCTACACAATCTTTGCTTCTACCATAATAAGGCTGCATCGTCTTATATGACAGAAGGTCGAGTTTAAATCTATGATGAATATAAAAAAAATCTTTATACTCCTATAACGACCCTGACATTAACTTAAACGTTGTGCACTTTTTAAAAAGCCAAGCTCGATGAATCGTTAACAATTTTTTTTGCAATTACTTTGCCGAAATTCCACATCAAAATTCACATACGTATATACATACTCAGTAAATGGGATAGGTTCGGGGAAGTAGGACAAAATCACAAGCTTTTGTTAACATATGAATAGGTGACCAATTAATCAATAAAATAGAGCTCATAGAAACGACAAAAGCTCTGTACGATATTAAAATGTGATTTAATTAATACCAATTGAATTCATTTTCGGAACGCGTTACAATGGGGGATTAATATTATTACGAGAGTAATATCATAATGTCAATAAGTCACCTTCGAGTAGGGATGTACTGATGTTGGTTTGTGTCGATAATAACTATCGATACTTTGAAGTTCTCTATTTTTAAAAGAAATAAATACAATTTTAACCAGGCGTAGGCCACTTAATGGAGCCCTTTTGCAAGTCAATATTTATTAAGTTATTTATTTTATTTTAAGATTCTACCATACAATTATGTACCCAGTTTACGTAGCACTACGTAGTCGTTTTAGCTAACTTCAAAAAAGGGGTCAAGGTTTTCAATTTGTGGGATTTTTTTCAATGTATGTTCATCGATAATTCAGAAATGCCTGAACCAATTTTATGGTTGAAAATGGTATATTGTACCTACTTTTTAAATTTTATCGAAATCGGTTGAGTATTGTTCAAGGCATAAATTAAAACGTGTTAATCTCGCTTATTGAAAACGAGCTTGAACGCTTTAAAATTTTTAAAATACATTTTTTGCTGAAAACGAGCTTAAACTCTTTAACATTATAAAAAATACATTAGTTGTCTCAATAAAGGTTTAGCTACATTTTATACAAGACACATCGATAGTGACATTCAGTACACTCATATCCCATCCCTATCGGCGAAATCCAAGGGGCGAGGGGAACAATTTACCAGCAATTTTAATAATAAGTCGTCGGTATTTCTATTATAGCCGGGAGGCGATCAGGTGGGTTGCTTGGAAGGTTTAATAACTCACGATTAGCCTATTGGAATAGCTCGCTGAATGTTTGCTATTTTTTCTATACTATGAGTACGTATTACACTAGCTGCTTGCGCCGGTTTTACGTGCTGTAAAAGGCTAACTATATCATTTATATGGCTATTACATTTAAATTAATGACTTTTCTGTACTTTGCTAGAATATTATATTTTTGGAATAGCCCGCTGAATGTTTGCTATTTTTTCTAGCTGCGCACGGCAGTTTTACTTGCTGTAAATGGCTAACTATAACTTTTATAATATAATATTTTTAATTAATAAATTTTCAGTACTTTGTTAGAATATTTTTGGAATTGCTCGCTGAATGTTTGATTTTTTTTCTATACTACGAGTACGTGTTGCATATTAGCAGCACACGACGGTTTTACTTGCTGTAAAAGTAGGTATGCGTGCAGAGTTTAATTTTATAGAAAACTTGCAGTAGTTAAAAAAATTCGTAAAGTCGTAAATTCATTCATAATATTAAATAATTATGAATGAATTAACGATACTTGTAACTCTTTATTGTACACCACAAAATCACAGAATTACTCAAAAAATATCAAACTTAATGAAATAAAATCACAATTTTGTTAAAGTAGAGCCGCCTTACGAATATCACAATAAAAACAAGAAAAAAAACGTATTTTACTCAAACGTAGTAAATTTCACGTGTCTCCCAAATATGTTGTCATTACATTTAGTGGCGGTACGAAAATTTTTAATTAAAAATGATAACGCGTAATGCAGTAGAGCAGACGTCGCTTGCACTAGGGTGATTTTTAATTATTAAATTTGTACGCCGCCGGCACCGGATCATAATGCTTTGATATCGATATGACTTTGTAATGTGTATTACATTGAACCGATTTCATAGAAGAAGGTTTTTATTATTTTTTTTATACAACAAAGTAAGAAGACAAGCAAGACGCTCTCCTGATGGTAAGAGATAACGCTGCCCATAATTAGTACAGTGATACCTAGAATTTTACAAAGGTAAAATTCTGGGTGCTCTGCGATTCTTACTTGAGAGTCATAAGATATTGAGACTCTTCAAGTCCAGTAATCAGGGTATTCAATAGATACATTAATACGTGTTTTTTTGGAACTGTTAAGATATACAGAAGATAATCCTTCTAAAGTTTAAAAATGTTATAATCTAAAAAGTATACAAAATTTAAGAAGTGAATGTACTTATTATAATGCTTATCTTCAAATTTCTCCGAAGCTTCTGGTCACATTAACTTATGAAGTGTATTAAATTTTTAACAAACTTTAATAAATGGCTATTAGGATACGTCTTTAGTCCAAAAACTTTGTGCCATAACTTTAATAATTTTGGGAAGTTTAGTCTGAAATAAAAATAAAATCTAAAATCATTATAATTTACATAACAATAATTAATATTATCCCAATAGTTATTTGTTCCATTTATAATATTGAATTATATGTGTATGAGTTGCCATAATTCAAAAAATCATACAATTTGATACAATGACTAATACACTAAACGCAGCAAGTTAAAGTACAATAAGCTTTAAAATGTACTAGCTCGAATATATCCCGTCTATTCATAATGCAATATGAATATTTAGACGGCCCCATTGCAGTCCGCGCAATGAGTATAATAGCAGAATGTTTTAATTTCTGCGAGTGACAGGTCACGTGGTCCCCCCCCGACTCATCGCTGCCGACAATTAGCCTCACGAGATTATGTTTGCCAGATTTTTTACACGTACTTTAGCTACGACGACAGACGCCACAATTTGTTAAACATTGAAGCTGAGTCCGACTTTTAAATACTATTTTGTTGATATATGTTTTAAAAGTATGGTATTTAAGTCTCGAGGTAGACCACCAGCCCAAAGGTCAGACGATATTGTCGAGTTTATCGGAAGGAGCTGATGAGACTCGCACTGGATCATAAGGTGTATTCAGCTCTTATTCGTTCACCGCTGGGTATATGCATCCTTAGAGTTGCGCCACATCTTCCAACCCTGTGTTATTTTAACATTACCTAAGTATCACTTGTATATTAACAAAAAATAAAGAATTTTTATTTTATTTGCTTATCTTTTGCTACGGTTTTTAAGTGCACGATGTCTGCATTATTCAAGTTTTCGGTGAGATTGTTTGCTAGAGTTTTTATATCATCGCCCCCGGCTCGAGTCGGAACCAATGAATAGCGGATGCATGACAAGCATGAGTAGCTAACTGACACTTTGTTCACATGAGCTATCACTGTTTTTGCTATGAATATGACGTGTATGTTGGTTGTGTGATCATCTTTTGTAAACTTAAAAATGTCTGTAAATCTAGTTGATTTTGAAAAGTGGCAATTTTCGTCTTATTTTGATTATATTAAATTTTTAAATAAGTAAAATAGAAAGATTTTTAAAAGGTTTAAGGAAACATTATACCTAGTGTAAATGAATTAGATAATTTTAAGAATTCGTGATAAAAATCTATCTTTTACTGTAGAAAATGAAAGTTAATATAATAGCTATTAGATTCTTAGCAGATCGCCATAAGTGATATAAATTGTTTCTAAACCTCAAAATCTAATAGCCATAATAATAATAGGTATATAAATTTAGCACCCGGATTAAATAAAATATGTATGTTCACTCATATGAATTATGAATCGTATAATAATTTTAAAGGATTTCATATTTAATCCGCATCAATAAAATATTTAATGGACACTGCACATCAGATTAAAACGCCAAGTCTATATTACGTTAGTTGAAAGTCCATGTACCAGTTAAACCTTTAATTAATTCACACAGCTCGGAATGGGATTTCTTCACGTTTCAATTTAGAGAAGTGATTACCAATGAGGGTACACGAGCGGAAAATTAAATACAATTGTTGCAAGTGAGAGAGTGACTTGTGAGTGGCAACCCTACGTTATGCGGGATCGCTTCAAAATCTACTCCGTATTCATTGTTCTTTGGTCATTGTTTTGATACTCATATTATATTTTTAGGCATTAGTAAATGGACTGTGCGTTAGGTATGTTCGTCTGATGTTGACCAGCGGGCGTATTGGCTATTGGCTATCGCGCACTACGGGATTATTCCGGTACCAAAATCGCCTCTCTTCTTGCTAACGTCCACTGTAAAATCTTTACAAAATTTTGAGAAATTTCTTGAAAATTCTTACGCCGCGCCGGTACAAAATCAAATGCAACTTAATTTTTTTTTAATTTAGCAACTTTTGGTAGCTTTAAAGTGGAGTTTTTGGTAAATAAACTACGTTTGTATAATACTATATGTTTTCCTGCGCCGTCATCTCTTTTTCGTGAAGAATCTACATGCTGTATTCATTATTCTTTAGTCATTGTTTCGATACTCATATTAGTGTTATCTTTTTTTGCAAAAGGAAATGGCTGAATGGAGTGCAATAATACGTTCTCGTTATATTGATATTCGTAATATAGATTTGGCTTTTCATGCAAGAAGAGGAACAATACGGATACCATATGCTACACAGACTGGTTCTCGAATTTTAGAACAATTAAGATAAATAAGAAGTAACTTATGTTACTTGTCTCTAGGAGGCAGCTTTGACCAGAAACCTTTGGCCTGGTCATGATGTTACCGCCGATGGTGCCAGCGGAAAACCAGCGTAGGTCCTTTTTGACATGCATATGCTGGGCTTATATATTACCTATACTGTGCTATCTACTTATTCGCTAACCAAATTGTAATTTACCATAAATAAAGCATTTTTTCTTTCTTTAAAAGAAATTAGATAAACTCATGAACACAAAAAACTAAAAACGTGGGCTTTAAAAAAAGATGCGTAATCTTTCTCAACAAGCAACAATATGTAAAGCCCTTATCCTCGCAGATACTGGTTTCTAAAGTATCTTTGTAGATTTGTTGCAGTATGTTCTGGGGCTAATTAATTTTAATTGGCGTGGATGCAACGTCTATTACCCGTCCGAGGCTTTGACCAATTCGCTTTAGTAACTAAGCTTCGTGCAATATTGTAAGCGTACAAATTTACTCGGCGCTAATTAGAGATGTGCTGTGTTTACAATCATAAGTTGATGGTGGCTGTTTTTGGAACTAATCTTATGAGAGTTGATCAATTGAATTTATCGGTAGAGCAATGATACACAAATACCATAGAACATGTAAAAAATAAAAAGTACGTAATAACTTCATGGGAAGCATAATATAATGAATTCCAAATTAAAGTTTAACAAATAATCGACTTGATCGGTTCATTTGCATGGAAAAGCAAACATTATTTTTGAGAATTTGGAATTCTGACTTATTAAGCTGTCCTGTGTGACAGTTACTCATTACAACTACGACCTTAAAAGTATTTCAAATTATATACACGTTGTTCTTATATATTAGAAAAAAAACTATAAAGCGTCCGACCAAAATGTTCGCCTTCTTGATTTGTTACAAGTAGGTATAGTGGCGCCAATCTCATCAACTTATGCTTGCCACAATGTACATTTGCCATGAGAACACCGATGAGCACAAGCTTCAGCAGTTCTCGTTTTAGATCCAGTTTGCAATTAAATTCGGATCGGTCTGAATGGGGGTATGTTATCTGTTTCATTTTGGACTCACTAATGATCTACATGTTATGTGGCGATACATGCATTGTTGCTAGCACTCATAATATATCGGAGCCAAGTTTAAAGTTGAATAAATGGTCTTATTATGAATTTAATTATACTTTTATAAATGTAGTTTAATTATATTATATAGAAACATACAAGCAGACGGCCCACCTGATGCTGAGCGGTTATCGTCGCCTATATAGGAGACATCTACAACTAGTGGTGATACCGACGCGGTATTGTTCATTGCCGACATAATGTGGGAAGTAGACGGGGGTAAAACCTCTTCCTACCTTCTTTCAACTCCTTCCCTTAAACTTTTCCTTTCCTAAAACTGTTTTTATTACAAGATTTAGATCTTGCCCAGTAAGGGTTCGCCGCGAATTAACTCGCGCAATCTCTGTTTGCGCGTGAGCTTACATCACTTAATGCTTGTGAATGCAATGTAAGGGCGCCTTTCATCTACGCGTGAGTTAATTCACCTGTAATGGTCTGAAAAAAAATTAGCTGCAATACAACTGGTTCCATAATTAGGTTCGCATTGATCGAAAAACGTATGCATACACTGTAAAAATTTTCTAGTTTACATAATATAACGTTGGTGAGTAGTATTGTAATGAGCAGTATTTCTTCATTAACCTACTTAGTCGTTATAACAAGGTACATAATATTGTAGTGAAGCGTGTTTGAGTCTCAATGCTCAACTCTTGTATTTTTACTTTTCATTGTGATGGTATTAAATGTTTCTTTTTTTAAATCAAGAAGAAAGATTTCACAGTAAAAAACCTAGTATGACGTAATTGTATTACTAGGTGACCAACAAGCAGATGGCCTACTTGATGGTGAGTGGTTACCGTCACCTATGGATAAAATGGATAGGTACTTGCATAATCAGGGGTATTGCTGCAGCCAGGCAAAGGGCTTTCAAGACTCTGTGTCTTTGGAAGAGTCCTATGTTGAAGTTCGGCGGAAATACCACAGGTGGAAGCTAACTCTATTATGGATTCTACGTAATCCATAATAGAAAGACATGGTTTGTTTAATTTCTTTCGCCAATTAATTGTACAAAAATATCTTGGTTTTTCCCATCTAAAGTCTACAATAGACAAAAAAATAGCAATGGCCGGAGACGTTATAAAATATCAGTTATTCTTGTCCTCGATTCATCATCGTTACGGGTGGGGACGTAGTTAATCATAACCAGAGAGATTGCCAAAATAACTTGTATTTCACACTAATATATTGGAGTAGATACCGGCAGTGGGTTTAATCGCGTAAAAAAAAACAAACGTGTTTACCGCTTTCCCTTGCTAAGTATAATAAGAGTCATTTTAAAAAATAATGTAATAATTGAATGCTAAAAAGTATACATTTTTTTGTGAAGATTACCGTGGACCCGTCTAACTTATAACTAGGGCTAGTTGGGACTATTATTGGCCCTGGCAGAATTAGTGAATATTATTTTTGAATGAGATTATGACACAAACAATGTTGGAAATGGGTAAGTTATCAACAACACATTGCAAGATTTACATACAATTTCTTTTACAGTACGTTTTTAAACATTCGCACTTACGATGCTTAACGTGACTTATGCAAATGATGTTATATTTCTTTAATTATTTGAAGGGAGTTTTATTAGGTTAGGTGTATTTGAATTGAATTGAATTAAGAAATTATTCTAACGGTTGATGTATGGCCGAGATTAAAAGTGTCATCAAGAGGATTGCTCCACTTTTTCACACGTACAGTTTATGAACTCCCGGCTTCTCTTCAGATATATTAAACCTGTTGTATTCCTTGTACCCGTGATTTATGAAGACGTATGTTAATTAAAACGGTGTTACTTCGTTAGTCGATAGTTATTGATTAATGTTTTTGCTTCTCGTAATTAGATAAGTGATTTTTATGTCCAATTAGATTTATTAGTAGTGTAACATTTGTGTCGCTTTTTGCTCGATATTACAAAATCAAGGGAAATAATAATTCATCGTATGAATAAAAATTGAATGAAATTAAAACGCAATATGAGTATAAATTGTTATCTGATAATTTTATTATTTATTGCGAAGTTAAAAAAACTCGTGAATGTAAATAAGAAAATAATTGAAATTAGGTAAAAACTGGACTTAGGAAATTTGACGAAAATACAAAAAAGATGATGGGTTAAATTAAAACTGTAAAACTCTGCACTCTACATGGGTACTTACTTTAACAAGTAATGTTTTTCACGAATGACAATTGATAACATGCATTTTAAGAGTAGGCAATTTCTACTGTATAATGTAACTCATGACAGCCACTAAACGAATATGACGAGTTCAGGTGTTCCATATAAAAATCCAAGCAATTCAATTAGCGAGAAAGCAGGGCAGAGGGCGAGAGGGCGTCGCCTAATAAACATAATATAAATAATCTGCCGCGATAAATCTGCACCAGTTTATGGCAGGAGTGGGTTGTCACTCTGCCTAATTAGCGCTAGTGGCGCTGAGTGCGTGACGCTAAACAGCGGGACAGCGCTGCATGCGACGTAGCGGGAAAACCGCTGGATTTAGTATTTTTGCTTACGTCTTCCTATGTTAGTCAGAAAACGGTAATATATCTATTTACTGTGGTCAGAGTCTGTTCTTTAAGGCATGGTTAAAGGGTGTATGGTTTTTTAGGCTAATTGAGTGCAATACAAAACTCTGGCTAATTAGCGCTAGTGGCGCTTAGTGTGTAACGACAGCAAACGCTACAGCCGCTGTATGCGCTGTGACGTAGCGGGAAAACCGCTGGATTTTATTATTTCCTTTCGTTTTCCTATATTAGTCCGTACTTTAGAGGACATAGTTTTCTTAGGTCAATTCAGTATAATACAAGACTGAATAATTGCCGTTGAATGCATGACTCCAGGCAGCACAGCGCTGCATGCCATGGGACGTAGCGGAAAACCGCTGGATTTGCTTGCTTACGTGTACCGAGGATAGATTCAATAGTTCATAAGTTTCAAATGTGAAGAAATTAAGCTCGTATGGTTTTCCTCAGGACTTAATCCAATAACAAAAAAATAATATTTATTATGATAAATTATAATAATTAAAATAATACTTCTTAAGATAAATAAACTACAGTTAGCTATTTAGTACAAATTTTACGTCATTCATCGTCAACCGCATCTGCTGTGCTTAAAACCCATTAATAAAAACACATTTTTAAATTGCACCTTCAACCGAAGAAGTGGTTGAAGTCCTTATAAAAGTGTTTTGTGGTGTAGGTAAAATCAAGGAAGATTGTAGATTGTGTTGTCGTTCTGCAATGCATTTCTCCGTTTCGCGGAATCACGAAGTGGGTAAATTTAAGACGTTATAATTGGCCAATATCCCTTTTATAAGTACAGTCAATTAATTATCCGACCACAAATTGGCTATTTTGTGTAATAGAAAATTTCAATCATGCAGTAAATGAACATTTTTCACATTAAATAAGTACGTTATTAAAATTAAGTGAACAATAATTAGAAACTTGTTGCAAACAGATTTTCATTAATTTTGGTTAATTGAGTAGACGAATGAGTTTTTGATAAACTAAACAATCGCCTGAAAGTTCTAAATTGTATTTTTAAATAACTGGGCATATTATTATTAAAGTGTAATCTAAATGAGCATAAAATGATTAATTAGCTGATCTATGGACGGATTTGGAATTGATGGGTTTTATAATTTGGACCTTAGCTAAGAAAGGATTGAGGCAAGCGTAAGATATAAGAAATGCACTCAGGTTATCGTTATTTTTATGATAAATAATATATATTTATTTACTGTAATAATTATTGCTGCCCTTTTTCAGGATTGTATTCTCGATACTTTGGATTATTTCCGCTTTCCGGAGCAGGACTTACTTACTATCTGATTTAAGTTTCGAGAAAAAGCGCTAAAGCGGCTGGAATGACGACGCGAGTTGTCAAAGCACTCTTCATCAGGCTTAGTTAATAATGGGGAGGTATCAGCTTTATTATAATTACTCATTTTAATGTGACTGCGCCCTCACTCGTCGGTACACATTGTATTTTATATGAGCTTTTACATAGAAAACTGTAAGTTACAATTTATTTCTAAATTCAATCACACCTGTTGCAAAGTGCATCAAGTTAAGAATCTAAGCTTATATTAGAATGGGCATAATACAAGAATAACTATAAAACTTTTTAATATCAATGCTTTAACATGGATTTTCATAAGAAAATCTGATTAATTAGAATATCACAGATTATAATATATAGGTATGTACTAGAAAATATTGACCACTGGTAGAAATGCTATTCTAGCATTAAGTAAATCCTAGTTTTGTGCTGAATAATAAATAAATAATAAAAATAATGAGAGACTACATAGGAAGTTGAAAAAGCGAAAGAGGTGTGTCAGAATCGTACCAAGTGGTGGGAATACGTCTTTGCCTACCCCAACAAGGCAACCAGGCGTGATTATAATTTGTATGTACTCGAATGTACTAGTATATGAGTAAATCTGATAATTAGCAAATGATGGTAGAGCAGTGAGAGTGTTGGGTGTTGGCTGGTCGAAACGTGTACCGGACTGGTATCACTTGCACGCACCATTACCTTCATAATTTAATTAGTTTCGAGTGATTCCATTAATAGAGGCGATATTTGGCGAGCTCGCACACCCGCGCCGGCGGCTTTGTCAATTTTAATTAAAGCCCGATAGGTGGACCGAAATGTTGGAATTCTTCATTAATTAGTCCGGCAAGAGATTTCTAATAATTTAATTAATGGCAGTTAATAAGCCCGCGGCCGTCCCGCCGGTATTCCTGTTACGCGACGACGTTTGCACGTTCAGTTATTACAGATAATTTAATTTGTTAAAGGAATGTCTGATGTGACACGTTGGCCTTATTTATATACGAGTACGTCTATGTATTTTGTTTTATTTAGGCGCGATCTGTATAGTTTAGCTGAGTAACACTTTTTGTCATGAACGTGGGGATTAGCATAAACTCTTATATTATTTCCTAATTTATTGGGAACGGAGAAAAAGCACAAAAATTATGATTTTTTAAAGTTAAATCTGGACAAATTATAAGTTTAATAATCTAAATCTGGACAAATAAGACAAATAAGTTTAGTAATGCAAACTTGGATGGGAAAAATTTTGCATTTTATTCCGATGATAATAAAACTTTCGAGACAAATTACTTCACGGAAAATCAAACTATTATGTAGGTACCTACTATAGACCTACGACGTGGCTATATACTACAGACGTACGTATGAATGACGTGGTCTAGACTTTTAAATTGTCCTAGTTTACTAACTACTCATATTGAGGAAGACCTGTAGGTAATTATTTTGTCGTAAGATTTGTCATATTGTAGGTTAACCTACTAATATGAATAATTGTAAATGGATGTTTGTACATATGTATGTGTAGACCTGTAAGAAAATAGAGTTTGATAGGCTAACTACCCATCAACGCACAGCTTAAATTGTTAAACGGATTTGGAACAGCGATAGATATAATGATGCTGAGTTATTTTAGACGAAGTTGCCAGCATAAAACCGCGTCTCCAGATCGTGTTTTTTGTCGACACAATCAACAAGAATATGTCAAAAGCACGTATAAAAAAAACATAATACAACATTAAAAAAATCGCAAAAAATTTTGTAAAATGTTGAGATGTTTTTGTTGATTATGTAGACCAAAACAGGAGCTGGAGACCCGGCTTTAGCTAGTCCTGTATACTCATATTATGATGCTGCAATAAATAATATAGTAACGCAATTATTATTTTATTCAAAACCGCAATAGGATTATAATATTAACAAAACAATGTATTGTGGTTAGGAAAAACAAAATGGCATTTAATCGACGTAAGATAAAGTGTTGCACAATATTTACACATAACATAGTTAGGTATTTGGTTCTATTTGATAGTCATATAAACCTGTCAACATAATAAAATATTTTTGACACACACATTAATTTAATAATGTGAAAACTGCTCAATCGGTATTGGTGAAATTTTAAATAAATAATTCTAAAAAAATTTTTAACAAAACAATCTTTGAAGGGGTCCTTTGAAGTCTGTTAAAAATATGTTTTTTAATTAAGCAAAGCTAGCAAGACTTATACAAGTTTCACGTCATCTTGCTATACTTTCATGCGACTTGATACACGAATTATATATTAAATGCTGATATTATAGTATTAAGTATAATGTGTAGTCGACTCTATTGTGAATATCAGTGCCTCTATATCGATTATATAAGAACATAGATTACCTACTAAGTAACACACAATAATTTTGTGCTGTTTTCTTTAAAATTACCGGCAATTGTCGAGCCCTTTGTGGACAAAATGTCAAGCAAATTGTGGGCAATTTGAGTTAATATTTGAGTACATATTGTGAACATACGGGGTATGGTTGCTAACTTTTCGATTGACCTGACGTACTTTATGTTACATTCGATAGGCCAGATCCATTTCACGTTAAAGTTCGGCTAGGGAGGGATTTCTCCCACTTTCTAGGTTTAATCTGCTACCACCTTCGGCCGTATTGTCGCTTAAAATCACGCAAGATCGTGGTCAAAGATTTACCTTTAATGAATAAAAAAAGTATTAAATTCTCAAACAAAACACAATGTAAAAACCATTTTTAATGAGATTTGCTTGAAGTGCAGCGACATCTGTATTAGTGTATCATTTTATATTAAATCTATCGACGAGTATATATTGTAGAGTATATAGTGTTTAGTTTAGTCGGCTAACTTTCTTGAAGTGTATATCCCATATTATTAAATTCATAGTTATTAATAATATTTTAATTATTTCAGGTAAGCCAACCAGATCAAAGACGGTCCATCATAATCGTATCACAAAGCCTTCTTAAATAGACAAGCCTAAAGGTAAATCTCTCTTTGTGTCGACCATTTATAACATGTCCCTATGTCAGTAGATGATCATAGAGGTCCACTATAAAGTCATACTAACCCTTTACTTAGGCTATATTTTAGAGGCTTAGCTTTTAGAAGGGGAGGTGTGAAGTGAATCTCGGCGAGGTCCATGAACACGCAATTCACGTAGTGTAAACCATTCACTTACACGTAGCAGAGGTCACTAAAAAGTTATATTTTAAGAGGTGTTGCTTTTGCTTGTACAAGAATGAATTTTTAACTTCGCTTTTTGAAATTCATTGATGAGTTTCAGTTAACAGTCACAAGTAACCATTAAGTGTCAATATGAATTTTTTTGACCTCTGTAAAAACAAAATTTTGTATTAGTTCGCGAGTTTATATATTACATGTGTTTATACTTTACTTCACCTAATTACATAAACTAACAAATTATTAACTTAATGTGTTAAATTGTTTAGAAAGACAGAAATAAAAAGAAATTAATTGACAGTAAAAGCCGAACATAAAAGATAGAAAATAGTAGGTAAACAGTTTGAATATAATTAGTAGGAGTAGTAGTTTGAGTAGAAGTTGGTACTACTAGACATCTCTCTTTGAAATCTCTACGACTTGTACCCACTATTTATTATCCTGAATCCTCTATCTAACCCTACGCCGCCGGCGATGTCCCGTTCAAAGGAACTAAACCAAACACTCGGTAATAAAACATGCTAATATTTGACTTCCATGCCACCGGCGACGGATGTGCTCTGTCCACAATTAAGGGATAAAGCTACTGTTCTTTTATAAATTCGTTTACTTAACTGTATGACAAGGTTTATAAAGATAAATAAACCTGGCCAAGTGAGAGTTCGGCGGGCACACGAAGGGTTTCGTACCGTTCTCTATATATTAAACAATTTAAAAAATCACGTAAATATGGAAGCCCCCTTTACCTTTACTATTTTTAATTCTGTTTTTAATATTTGTTGATATAAAGGCAACAGAAATATGATCATGAGATACAACCAATAATGGTGACGGCCAGACGGATGGACGGACAGAGGAGTTTAGTAATAATAGGGTCCCTATACCACTTTGGTATGGAACCCTAAAATGCCCCTTAAGCATAAGCAACGTTCTTCTAGACACGTTGTCTAAGCGGAACGCTTAACTTTTCTACCACAATTTTCTGGATATCTGGACGCTATCATGTTTCGAAAGGCACTAAATCCTGTAGGTCCCGCTGTATCCTATTAAATATTATGTACAATAATATAAGTTATTATTTAGTAATTTATTATATTATTTAATTCCTTTATTTATTTATATTTATAAATTAAAGCTATTTTTAAAATGGTTACTTCTACCTTTCTAAATTTGTTTTTACCTAGTTTTTGCGGTTTAAATAGTTTCATAAATAAGTCTTATAAAGGTTGAACGATCTTAAAGAGCTAAAATTAGTTTCAAGGTACCGCTACAGGTCTAGTCTAGAATTGAAAACGTGCGCCACGCTAGTAATTTAACGATTTCACGCAATCACTGATCTTTGACATAATTTTGTAATGCTTCACTGATATAGATAATTTGCAATTATGGTAACTTTATAATCTTTATTAAAGCTGACGATAGACAGAGGCGGGACGGAGCGGCAAAGTAGTCGCGATCTACATTTTGTTCCTGTCTCCCTTCGCTTTATATCTGACAAGTTACGTACAAATTCGAATATTACAAAAATACGGTCCTGCATCGCGACTGCATTGCCGCCTGAGTGTAGCTTCACCTTTAGTAAGATAATATACTCGTATATGAATAGACTTTGTCCAGCGGTTTTAACACTTAAAAGTTACCAACAAACCAAATAACAAACACACACTCGGCTCATTTCAACAAAAATTAAATGCGATCACCAAAAAATAGAGAAAATAAATATATTTTCCTTTAAAACGAAAAAAAAGTCGTCTTCGAGTAATCGTTGAATATCCATACTTAGAACATAATATTAAAAAAAACAAATTGTGAACATTTTCTCCATTAACAAATAGGTAATAGGTAATAGGTAATAGGTAGTAGGTAGGTATTTATATTCATAAAAACATGCTAGGAAATTCAATCAATCACAATAATTAAGTAATATGATATTAACGTGGGATCACATTTTCAAATATTAATATCGTTGTGATGCGAACGTAATATTAAACTAATTATTTATTGGTATGTGCCAATGTACCTACCAATAACGTTTATTACGAAAAAGACCAGTAATTTTGTGGCTTTTGTCTAATAAAGACCAGTAATTTTGTGGCTTTTGATAAAGCAACATACGTTGATGTTTTACAAATCAACAAATCTATTCCATCAGTTTAAAACGTTCTACGGGTTCTTCAGCGAAGCGGGGGTTAATAAACTCGTCTTCTAGGTTTAGTTGCTGCTATCTTCTGCAGCATCATCGCTTAAGATCAGGCGTGATCGTGGTCAAAGGCAAAGTAATATAATAAATTTTAAAATCTGCACACCAATTATTCTATTATTTGTATCAAATAATTTAATCGATTCCGCCGCGAGAATGCCGAAAAAAGCAGGATCTGGTTTGTCACCATTATTCTCAGTAGGTGACTTACACTGTTAAGCCATCAAATAAAGGACTGGAGAACACAACTGTTGGGTATCAACGTTCTTCATGGCAGCAACTGAAGAAACTTGAACTGAAGGAGGTGCGGTTTCTTAAAATAGCGAACGAGATGTCTGTATTTGAAAGGCTGGTTGATGTTGTTTAAAAGTCGGTCAAATTGGAATCAGTAAATCAGAGCGGAGTAAAAGCGCTACAGCGATATATAGGAAGTAGTGGTGCGCGGCGTTCCGCATCTAATCCTGCGGCGGACGCGCCGCCAAAATGGCGGAAATTGAAAATAAACATTTCATCTGCGCCCCGGCACGCACTGCCCAAATTGACAATACAACCAATTTGCCGCACCGCGCCGGCCACCTTTGTACGAGAATTGAAAAATAATATTACACTTTTTTACTACCACACTAGCTGTGCACATAGACTTTGGTAATAATGACAGATACTGCGTAATATAAACAGAAGTGAAGCCATGTTTATAATAATAATGATACATTACAAGATTTCTTTAAAGGCGCTCCTAGGAGTTGTGTTACTCTTGAAATGTTGCACAGCATTTATTATCTAACTTTTATTCATTATTTTCTTAACAATGTATGTATCAGCTATATAATATTTTATATATCATTATTCATATACTTTGTGAAAGCACTACACAAGATAATGTCTTATCTAGTTCATTTTCCACAATACCTCCCACAAACGTTTTCCAACTTAGGCCGCCTCATACATAACAGCTGTTGATATTGCCACACTCCTGTTAAATCTACTTTAATAAAATATGATCGTGTGGATAACACAATTCGATGAGGAAACCATATTATAATTTTATTGACGTCAATATCATTTTGTATTTCGAGCGCAGTATCTGTATTTATTACTATAGTATGCATAGGCGTACCCAGCTTCTGGCCTAGGGGGGGGCAGGCCAGGGCGGATTTAGTTTTTTTTCTGAACTTGAACTTTATGCCTGTGTTATGTGCCTATATGTTTTAACGTTGAGCAGGTAGGACCTTTTTAAAGGTACGCTATACTTTGATTTCGGCTCGCACAGAGTGGTAAGAAAATTAAAATATTCTTCCTTTAAATAGCGCGAGCAGCTTGCTGCGAACGCCGAGAAAATGTTATATTTTTAGTAACGAAAAGAGTGCGGTTAACTTGCTCCGAGCGGTTGGAAAATTAAATTATTGTTATTTAAAAAAGCGCGAGCAGCTTGCTGTGAGCGCCGAGAAAATTTTATATTTTTGCAACGAAAAGAGTGCGGTTAACTTGCTCCGAGCGGTTGGAAAATTAAATTATTTTTATTTAAAACAGCGCGAGCAGCTTGCTGCGAGCGCCGAGAAAGTTTTATATTTTTGGCATAGAAAAGAGTGCGGTTAACTTGCTCCGAGCGGTTGGATAATTAAATTATTCTTATTTAAAACAGCGCGAGCAGCTAACTGCGCGCGCCGAGAAAATTTTATATTTTGGACTACGAAAAGAGTGAAGATATATTTCGCTGAGGGGTTTAAATATTCTGACATATAGGAGCGCATACAGCTTTCTGCGAGCGGCGAGAAAATTTAATATTTTGCATAACGAAAACGCGGAGTTAATTTGCTTCGAGCATTAGGAAAATTAATATATTTTTCCGTAAAATAGCGCAAGCAGCTTGCTGCTATTGCCAGAAAATTACTTTTTTTTATATTTGACAACGAAAAACGTGCAGCTATCTTTTTGTGAGAGGTATTTTCATTTATAAGAGCGCGTACAGCTTACGAGCGCCGAGTATTTTTTATATTTCTGACTATGAAAGGTGAGCTAAGTTCGTTGCGAGCTGCACTAAAATTGAATGTTCTGACTAATAAAAGCGCAAGCAGTTTGCTGCGAGCCGAGAAAATTTCAAATCTTGATTATGAAGAATGTGCGAACGGCTTATTTCGAGCCCCAAGAAAATATCCTATTTCTGACAACGAAAGTTACATGTAAGAGATATATACTGCTACTACCTCTATAGCTACCTACCTACAAACTTGGTGCAAGTGCCAAGAAATTTTATAAATATGATGACAAAAAATGTGCATTTAGTAGGTACGCTCCGAGTGGTGAAAAATTAAATATTGTTACTAAAAAGCTAAAAAATATATAATTCTGACTACAAAACGTGTATGATCGCCTTATTGCGAGCGCCAAGAAAATTTTATTTCTTATTCTACAGATATATTCTACAGATATAATATAAGACATTCGATTTCCAGGGGGGGCAGCTGCCCCCCCCTGCCCCCCCCTGGGTACGCCTATGATAGTATGTGAAACAATCTCCAAAATAAATTATGATTCTATGATCCTTCATCTGTTCTAATTTTTCGATTTTCTAGACAATTTAAAACTAATATGGGCTGTCGCTTACCATGCGATTGGGGTAGCAATCGATTGTATTGCTGATTCGATAAATCTTTGAGAAACAATATGCCTTTATTTTCGTAATGGATTTTTCATTGTACGTTACATTGGTTAGTGATAAATTTCGATTAACTTTATTCATCTGAATAACCCTTGCAATTTGTTTTGTTTCGTACCAATTTTACCGTTTAAATTAATCGGTTAAGTTTAGAAGTGAAGAGATAACAAATATCAATAGGTACTTTCACATTTATAATATCAAATCAGATCAATTAATTAGTAGGATAAATATAATCCTAATACAATTAAAATAATTTGCGTCAAATTCATAGACTATGCTGAACGTGTATGCTACTGTAAGAAGTAGGAGTAGATATAAAGTACAAGTTTTCTTGGAAAAAAAGCTCTACACCTATAAATACTACGGTATAAATAATACGGTATTAAAATTATTGACCAAGTTAGAAAATCTATTTGTACTATTCTCAACTTTTTCTCCGAATTAAAACTGATAATATTTAAAACAGACTTCCAAACTGAACTCCCATTGAACTAGAAACAAACCATTTTACAACTGCATCTATCACTTAAGCAAAATGTTCCTGACGTCTACACGGACGACCTGCAATTTAAAACTGAACAGTATAACAATGCTATTGACAGTGATCTCGTCAACCGGAGGCTCGTTATCAGTAACGACAGGAAGCTCACGATAGAGACTCATTAGTTTTTGACCACGGACCTTAATGTAAACACGCGTTTATTTAACAAAAAAAAAAGAATAACGCGAAAAAAGTTTGTTGTTGAGAACGTACTGGCCGTAAATATTAGAATTTAAAAGATTAGATTTTTTCTCGTATCTCATTTGTTTTTATTATGACATCGTGATTAATTATTTATCATTTTGTACCAATTATTAGTATTTTTGTGTTTAAATTCTCATACAATTCATGTCTAATTACAACATATTTTGCCAATATTATAATAATTTCCATAAAAGTACGACTACGTAGTTTGGAATTAAAATGAATGATCAGGTATGTTATAGAATTAATTATTATTTTTTATTTGAAATTGATTTATGTAAATACTAGCTGACCCGGCGAACTTCGTTCCGCCTTAGAGTAATAAAATTACCCAATTTTGCTTTTTATTTCAATTAATTTAATTATGTGGGGTAGTGGGTGATACAAACTGCTAGGCGATGCCTTATACATACATATATTTATTGTATCAATACTTTACATCTACAATGCTTAGAGACTATAGTATCCACGCTAGATATAACAATACTAAAGCCAATGAGTGGGCTGTGTGACTACCTCACTCAATAGCCAATTGCTTTCCGAACTATGATAGTGATACTCTCCATTCAATGGATTTTTCATTTTTATATTGAAATAATATCCATCTTCTCCTTTCCAAAACATCAGCGGGTATTGCAACGTGTCATATTATGAACGATGTGTTTCTGATATTTTTTGCAGTTGCCCATTATAGCGACGTGACAGCACAATATCTCTTCTATCCAAGTTTTCACCAACAATCAGGATAGCAACTTCATCTATTGTTGGAGCGTTAAAAGTGCGTTCGTGCGTTCCATATTATGGTCGTTTATCAGCTCTTATCACAATTTTGTAGTCATCATTTGGCATGCGCTCCAAAGCGCTCTTGAACAGTCGTATCAACGCATGATGTTCATGAAGTAGTTGCTGCAGATCGTGAAGAATTGCTCTTTTCATTGCTTCATTGATCTCCTGACGTCGATCAAGTTGTTCCCCCATGTTGCCCATGAAGTATATTTGTAAAAATCTATGCTGTGCATCTTCGACAGGTTGCAATGATCCAATTCTATGGTGAATCTGTCCTTGTATCTAAAAAAAAATAAAAATCCTTAATTTGCGCCTAAGTACTATCTTTGCTCAATAAACAATTTTTTTTTCTTAATTTTTTTAAAACTTTTTTTTAAAGTATGTGCTCGTATATCTACGTAACAATAAATACCTTAAATGTCGGATTAAACCCTCGTTCTTCTATAATGTCTGCCCCAAATGATCTGGAGTTTCGCCACGAAGCAATGAATGTACCTAATGGCTCAGGTGGTGGAGTCAATAATGGCAATTTTACTTTCCCACTAAGGCAGCATAATCCTTGCGATTCTCCGGAAAACTTGAATGCGTCACAATACTCGCAAACAATGTCCATTGGCCCAATTTGAACGCTAGTATGCAGGCAGTAATCAGTGGTGCAATCGTATTGAAACGTTGCTCGATTTAAATCAGGACTTGATACATTTCTTTTTGTGCGTCTTACTTTATCTAACCGTTCAACTCTGAGATTTGCTCGATGATTTCGCATTGCCAAGCGTGCCGTTTCACGGGCTGCCTCTCTTTGCTCTTGTGATTGATAAGTTTGCAGCCGAGACATACTAACGCGGCTCTCTTCACGTGCAATTTCTTGTTCTTCATCTGTCCTTTCATTCGCAATGTTTCGCATCCTAGTCGCATTTCGGCTTTGTCGGTAAAGATTCGATTGTCTTGGTCGCGGCATTGTTAATAAAACTTTCTTTACTATCTGCAAATATTATATTTTCCAAACAAAACAAATCAAACGTTAAACTTCAAAATTTATAATTGTCATTGTTTTTATGACGTTTTGTTTTACTTCCAGCAAGTAGTTTATAATAAAAATAAATTCAAAAAATGAGCCGAACATCTTCTACGTGTTTCTGGTGTCCTGGTACTTCGTAAAAAATTCAATACTCATAACTCAAGAACGCCTGGACCGATTTTGATGATCTATGGTTTCTTAGTAAAATTTCTACCATTCAAATTTAATTCACATTCAAAAAGTTACAAACCAAGTCACCGACCTCCTTATGTCAATAACGTCAAATTTTGAAAATAGAATACACGTCAAAATGACAATCAGCTGTCAAATTTCGGCAACAGTCATTTGTTTTTCATTCATAACTATTTTTAGTAAGAATTTTCTTTAAATCATACCAATCGGGATAAAAAGTATCCTATAGCACGCCCCCGGTCCTAAGCTACCTCCCCACCAATTTTCATCCAAATCTGTTCGGCCGTTCTCGAGTTATAAATAGTGTAACTAACACGACTTTCTTTTATATATATATATATATATATATATATATAAAATATAATATAATAGATAAACAAAATGTTACGTCCCTAATCCCTTGTTTACACCCTAAAATAAATTAATCGAATATAATTTAGCAAGTAAGCATTGTTGATTTGTTAAAATTTTCACAAACCCAATTGCCCTAGTTCATTAGTTGAAAAAGTAAATGGAAATTTTATACATACCTTCGTAGAAATGTTGGTTGAACACTTGAGCTAACCACCAACTAGAGCGAGCTCCAAACTAAATATGTATTTCTAAAAAGACAAAATTATTAATAAAGAAAGTAATTAAGCCTATCTAGATAATATAGTAGGTACGCTTTATTGTGTCCTATATAACAAAAAGTACTTAAAATTACTATGAAAATATTATCTATGAAATCTAAAAGCTATGAAAGCCTCATTGCCCAAAGCGATTTCTTCCAGGCAAACAACTTTTTGACGATATAGGTATGTGATTATTAAAACCTTAAATATTAAATTTGTTTGAATTTTTAATTATCTCAATGGCAAACTAATTTGAAGTAACAATTACATAAAAAGGCTAAAAATGTTTAAATTGTAATGGACACCGCTCGATGCTACCACTAATGAATGAAACTCCCCACAAATAAAAGCAATTTTCTTATAGGCAGCACCCAGGCCTAGGGTGGAATTAATTTAATTGGCTCATTCTCATGGAATCGATTCTCATCGTCACCTTCATGGCAATTCTTATTTATTGCTTATTTGTAATGTTTATGTATAATATTGTATAGAGCTGGATAACACGAGTAAACTTTTATATAAATGATTTAAATCGTACGTTTCATTTCGAAGAAAAACAGTTTTGAAATTTTCGATGCCACGAAAGTGATTCAGTCATTATTTTTTTACAATTTTTTCAAGTAAAACCCTTTTAAAAGACTAAATCTACCAAAAATGTACAATAAAACAACATTCTACGTAACAACAAATCTCACTACAGAAGAAAATATGCATAATGTGAGATATTACTTTACCTTTCACTTTACTTTTTTATTAGTCAGAAATTTGGTATGTATGTTTTTAAACCCTAACATAACAGATGAAGTACTTTTTAGTTGATAAAAAGGCTCTTTCTAAACAAAACAATACAAAAAAATCACTTTCGTGGCTTAAAAATCACCTTCATGGTAAAAAACGCTATGAAGGTGATGGCACGCTGGTGACGAAAATATCCCTTTTTGGTGAAATTATGGAAAGTTTAAGTATAATGTATAAAATTAAATACTACATCTTTATCTCGCACATTTTGGCGTTTTGAAAAGCTATCTCTGATTTAAATAACTAAAATACAATGCATAAAAATGTTGTCCATGCAAATGATCGGTACACCAATGGATAAATTGAAACTTAGCAATTATATTTTTTCCCACGGCTCGATAAGCCCTAAATCCTACTTCTAAGATCGCAGAACATGGCCATCATTGAAATGAATCGAACTCTGTATTGGATTGTTGATGTTGTGTTTAACAGCAGCCGTTAAACTACGCAAATTTAAAGAACCTAAAAACGTGTGACCGCCACATTATGTCATTTTAAATTCAAAATAATAATAAAAGGCTTTTTTTAGACTATATACCGTAAAGTGTATTTATTTGCGCAAATTTTGGTATACGTTATATACAGATACACCGAAATTTGTTAAAGTAGTGCCCAAATGTTTCACTGCAACGGAAAGTGTGACACCATGAGAATACGAAAAATGGCCCCGTTTTTGACCTTTCATGTTAAATTTTAGTATTATTTTTTTGCGTCTATTATGACAATCTTTATTTGTTTTGTAGCTTAATATATGTTTTATCCACCTATGCAAAATTCATGTCTCTTTCTTAAACCGTTTAGGAAATATAACCGTGTGACCATCAAATTTGAGCTAAAATGAGAATGAGCCAATTAATGGATCGCATTGCTCTGATTATACTATGCTTTATATAATTAACTGAATGGTGTCTTGAAGGACCTTAAAAATTATAGAAAACGAGACGAGCATGAGCTCAGCTTATCTTAAGCAATAACACCAGTCACAGTTATCACCACCATCATCATCATTAAAATACCACTGAACAGCCACATTAGGAATAAAACAAATACCCTTACAAACGAAAAGTTTCAAAAGTTTTTAATCGGTTCAGAATTATACTTGAAAGCACAAAAGCTTAAACAAATAGAACCTCTTTTGTAGGTAATTGGTTAAAAAATATACACCTATTTATCTATGTCATGTAATTTCACTGCTTTTCCAAGACCTAACATCCATAAGTAAGTAAAACTAAGACAAAACTGTACAAAGTTTAAACGAACACAACCCATTCATCAAATGCACTTCTCACTACTTCGTTAGGTATTCTAGTAAAGACCAAAGCAAACAAAACTTCAGATTCAAGAATAGGCGACTTGCTCCAGCGCGGCTTCCAATAATATCACCGACATTTATCAGGAGGTCACTTAAAATATTACACGGAGAATAGCAATCCAATAAAAGGTAATAAATAAAACATCCAATACCTCCCAATAGCTTTTGTCTAATCTAATAAATGTTTAATAAGAATTAGATAAACCACTCCATGTATAGGCTGGGGTATGGCCTTTGGTAGGGGACTGCACAATATCAAAATTAACACTGTCACTGAGGCCTACGTAGGAAATATTGCAACAGTCCGATCAATAATTGACTCGATACTCGATACACTCCTCTCGATTCGTAAATACTAATAAAACTTATCAGTAATGGTAACTGATATGACAGCTTTAAGTGCCACGAAAGCAGTACGGAAACCTACTTGATAATTCCATCGGCGAGCCGTAGAATATCGCATATCAAATGAGTAGTTTAATCTGTTTGATACCTCGGAATGAGCTCGAGCAATCTGCATTTATCGACACAACAATTTTATCGGCGAAAAACTCGTTCTTCAATTAGATAGATTTACATCTCGATTGAATTTTAATTGAGTCAACGAGCGAATGCACTCCAATAACCGAGTAAGTTAATTATAAAAGGCAATTGATTTAAAAGGAGCCTTGTCGCGGCCGCGGTATGAGTAACAGAAAAACTTTTCAATTTCACTAAAAGGGACTGGTTTGTCTCAGAAGTCTCGTCTGGTTATCGGCTTGTAATGTATGAAGTCGCTCGCCGCGGCTTTATTTTATAACTCACTTCACGTAATAGGCTCCAAGTTGCTTTAATTCACTTTACCCTCCTCGCGCGACTCGTTTACTAATTTGCTTTTGCACTCATCAGGTAAAAACATCGCCGACTTTCGACGATACAAAACTTGATAGAGCGCTACTGATTGGCGGAAGGCGCTGTATCTGCATGTATATTAAAAGCATTAACGTTATCGAGGCATAATTAAGTTGAGATATCAAAATCAGAAATTATGACTCATTAAAATGTTCTCAATATCGGTTCAATTTTATCACGTCTGTCTCAATTCAATAGTTGTCGCGTAACAGCGAGATATAATAAATTCATCCATAAACATGGTTCATAAATTATGACGACAACGATTTGGAACATTTTACAGCAGTCATCAAAGATTCTTTACGATCAATGGGGATGTGATGTGACTGCGTCCCATAATTAATACGAGACGTTTGTTTTTATAATGTAATAAAAGATCAGCAGTATCTGCGGATAACGTTACATCGTCATCATAACCTAGCGCAGACATGTTATGTGTATTTTACTAATCATAAAACGCTTTACATGTCGTTATCTTGTATCGATACTTCAGGCGTGACTCGACACTCGTAAACCATCACTCGGTAATAGAATCAAGTAATATGAACGACAAAAGAAAAAAAAACAATAAAAAATCTGAGTGATATTTGTGTCTGTGAGTTTGTTTTAACTATAAACTACTGTGGTCAAACTCAGCCCTCTCTACCTTAAAATGAAATTCTCTCGTAAAACTCATACTATGTAACAACTTGTCTAATAATGAAGTTCTTATAATTTCTACTTTGATTTAAGTAGTCTCGCAATCACTGTGGTCCAATACGAGTTTGTAGAAAAACGATATTTCTAATAAATGTGGATGATATTAATTAATCTCTAAATTGCTTAAAGTAATTGAATAATTCAATTTAAATAACTCGCAGTTTAATACTTCCATTAACTACGAGTATCTCTTTTAATTAAAACATATCTTCATGGTTTGGATATGTTAAAATTCAACAAAACCAGAAAGCGATATGAGTCCATAAGATATGCACCTTACGAGGAGAAGATCGTAGTTTCAAATAGAAGTTGTAAAAGAACTACGATCCAAATTGAGTTCGACGTTTCAAATAGATAAAGCGATATCTACCCGTTATAAAGCAAACTTTATAGTTTTGTTTTTGGCAGTTTTGACACTGGTTCTATCTACTTATTTGTTCCTTTAGCTGCATCTAACTGAGGTGAAACTTTTAACTTCCCGACGTATATTCCACCTGAGTATCACTTACTTTCCACTGTTTTGAGACGTTGTTTATCCATCGGTTTGTTTATAGATCCGTTTATTTCAGACTAGTACCTATTTATTCACAATATTCCTTGTGTAAATATTTTTAAAATGTTCTTTTCGTTCTATTTTGATAGGAATTTTACTCGTTATTGTAATAAAAAGTACTTTATTCGTAAATGTATAAAAGCGTGTGGTAATTGATGGTCTTATTGCTTAGAGTGATCTCTTCAGCGAGTGTTTAAAGCCTTACAAAGAAACTAAAAGAATACATTCACATTGATAATATTACCTGAGATTAGGATAGAGTTGAGACAATCTTTTTATACCGAATAACCATTACCAATAACATTTTACGACGTCGTTAGTTTGATAAGCCGTCTTGTATGATAGGTACCTATTGTACCTTCAGACATCAGACACCTGAAAACAATAAGCACGAAATTGCGACAATAATCGGCCCTCATGATCGCCGGAACGACTGTCAGACAATAGGGCAGATTACGTGATAGGGGCTTAACCGAATAGCAGCTAACTCGATTATGCGGCCATCCGTGATTGTGTTTGAGCGTATTAATGTTTGAATTTCGTTATATTGCGGTGCTAGTGGTGGCGGTAATCCAATATGGGTGGGCATTAACTGGAGACTGGCTTTCTGGCTCTGCGGCTGTACAAGGTATTACGAAAAGGTGTAGATAATGCATATATATACCTCTACACTTGACCCTCTACACGTGTCACTTTATAGTTTTTAAAAGTAGATTTAATTTAAACTACAAATAAAATTGGGAAAAAATATTTTATTAAGTTGTATAAAAACATATTTTCAGTAATTTTTCCTATAATTTGTTTGATACATATTATGAATCATTGTTTTTGGTTATTTCTGCGATAAACACTCATAACATTTTAGAATTTAAATTTTGTTGACCAATAAACATTTTAATATCTCTTAAAATTTAAACAAATAAAAAAAATAATGACTGGATGATGATTTTATTTTAACCAGTAAAAAATTAAAAGTTGTGCATAATATGTGGCCGGAAGTGTCCGAATAGAAATATAGGTCGGACTGACTCCCACATCTAGCTTCAATGAATATCTGCGGCGCGGCGGCGGACCACCACCGATATTGTTAGTGACATTCCTGTAAACTGTAATTAGCCACCGACTCTGAACCATTGTCATGTTAATTAAAACCACTCGATAACTGCCTGCTTCTTTGTATCGCTCCGTAAAGGTTGGAAATTGATTACGTGTGTATCGTAGATGTATGTTGAGATGTATGTACTTATCTATTTCCATTATCTACATATTATTATTTTATATAATAAGATGTTTGCTTGCGAGTAAGTGGCGAAGTTTAAACTATTTAATATAGTCAACAAAATAAGATTTTATGTCAAAGTACCTAAATAGATAATGGTAATTTTGATTAATGTTGTTTTTTTGGCAATTAATGATGTTTTTCAAATTAGGTACACCACAGATAACCTGTGTATATATATGAATAACAGATCAAAACGTTTGAAGGCTAGCCTATCCATGAGACAGTTTACAGAAAAATATATCATAAAAAATACTTTATTTAACACCACACGCACACACACGTAGAAATTCATTACAACTGGAGAACATCCGTCCTCCAAGGACATATCACAAGTACCTAAAACTTCAATAGTCCCTTAAAGCAGACTCATCCCATCTCATCTCAAACAACACTTGATGCATGCGTGTAATTACAACACGTCTCTAAAGATCAGTGCATCGGAAGTGCAGGGGCGGACGTCGTACCTGCGTTAAAGAACAACTTAAGGGAAAGCAATCTGCTAAATAAGTACCGCGCCGGATGAGATGCGAAGAAAGGTGCTCTACTTTAGATTTGTACCTGGACTAGATTATACTCGTGACTTCGCTCGTTGTTGCAACATATTCGACGTAAACGTCATTTTTTTTTTGTTAAATAATATGTCTTTAAAGTACTAATAAAGTACCTCTACACTCTATGTCGAATATTTTGCAACAAATTTTATTAATGGGTATAGGTTTTTTACGTACATAATATATAATTTTGTGTAGTAATTGTCACGTTATTAATAAAATATTATTATTTAATATTGTCTAGTAATTAATCGCCTTCAAAGTTAAGTGAATTCTGCATATTATTATAACATTTTAATCAGCATTTAGCTAGTAGCTGCCTACTAATAAGTAGAAAATTTAACGCCCTCAAGTACTTTAGTTAATGAAATGTGTAATCACGTGAATCACGAAGGTAATAAACAGGTATGATATTATTGTTATAATTAATATCACTTTTCATTTTGTACCAGACCTTGAAAACGTAAAATATTGTCGCACAGACTATTGTAATAAAGAAGATACCGGTCAAAAAAAAAACTCAGAAAATCAGCACTCATAACAATTGAAAATATGGCAAAAATATTTCGTTTGATTCTTCAACCTCAGTGGCTGAACCGATTGAGCTAAAAGCCTATATACGTAGCTTATATCGTAGAATACGCATACGCTATTTTCTGCTGGTAAAAAACCGCTGACCACAGCTAGTTTTACACCATTGCTTTTGTGTTGTGGGTCATGGACAATTTAGGGACAAATCATTTTTACATAACATTACATGAAGGAGGCCTATACCTAGCAGTGGAATGTAGAATACTACCTACTGTTGGTTGTGATAATGATCATTTGATGAACTGTAGATGAGCACGGCGTCAGTTATTTTTATTGAGCGCGGTATCTGCCATGATAACAAGTCTGTGTATTATTATTATTACTTAGATATTTATAACACTAATCATTATATAATTGGCAATTAAATAAAATACCTACATAAATACTAATTAATGAGCCCGCCCACTGTGCATCTACTAATTAAGTATTAGCCATTTGAGACAATTACCGGTAATTGTGTACAATTGCTAGGCTATTTAATTAATTTATATTACGCGTAATTATAATGGTTAACAAACGAATAAATTAAAGGCAATATTATTTTAATAGTAGTTATTCTAAAGGCATAACACCGTAATGGGATATGTTATGGGACTAATTAAAGAAATATATTGGATAAGATGATACTAAAGATAATGTAAAGGACAAAGGGACCGTGAAAAACATTCTTAGAGTAACTATTATTATAGTGAACACCTTCGTTTGCTTAAACTTATTGTTTAATTACAACTAATGTAATTTTGTACACGGCTATTAATTAAGGAAAAAATTGTTTCTGGTTTCAAAAAAGGAGGTTGACTAGCTACTCATAAAATAAGTGTTATTTTTGAACTCTTGGAATTCGCGGAAATTGTAAAATACTTCTATTTGCTCAAATTGAAGCTAGCTTATTGAGGCTGACGCAAACTACAGCGAGTGGATTTTTATTATGCGTTGCGTTACATGAGGATTACCGACAGTAGCCTATAAGGGTTCCATTTTTCTTTTGGAGGTACGGAACCCTAAAAAAACATATCATGCAAATAAAGTCTTGATTGATTAATTATAATTCATAGTTTGAGCTAAACTTAAGCTCTTTGCACCAATTCCTGTCAATAAAAAAATATGTGATTCAAAGTAGAGCAACACACAGTTCGTAGTTAGTTGGTTGAATTATTTAGCTCGTCTCGTTACTTTGCCGACGTTTCCGCAGGTGTGGCAATCATATTGTCTCTCTCGTCGCTGGGGGAGTTCCCTCTATGCGACTCTTATTCTTTAATCTCGCTGATGAATTATGATTAGCGGAGTGCACTCAATCCGATTAGCGCTGTCTGCTTTCAATGCTTTGGATGACTAAATTTTTTGACAAATAACGCCAATGTGTATCCTGTTTTGAATAAGGAGGCATTGGTATACGCGTATTTAATTAATATGCAGCTTAATTAAAAAATAAGTGAAAATTTACTTGCAAAGGTGCTTCATGCTATGCAACTCTTATTCTTTAATCTCACTGATGAATTATGATTAGCGGAGTGCACTCAATCCGATTAGCGCTGTCTGCTTTTAATGCTTTGGGTGACTTTTTTTGTCATTGTCACTGTATACCTATCGGTGTATCCTGTTTTGTTTTAGGAGACACTGGTATATTTTATTTAAAAAATATAGCTTCATTTAAAGTAACATTTAAAATAATTGATCTGTAAAAGTGCTTCGTTGAATAAATTTATATACAGTATTTGTATGAAATATTTTTGTTTTGGATTTTTTGATAAAGTTGCATTTTTGTATATATCAAACTTATCTTTAATCCTACTAATATCAAAGGGAGTGCTTAAACGAGAGGATTTTTAAACGTTGTTGGGATGGATGATTCTAACCTCTTCTCGCAATAAATTATAATAAATTAATGAGCCGATTGGTCTGAAATATAGTATGTCATGTCCACATAGTTTGGACAATGAAATAGAAATACACAGAGTTTTAAAAGAAACATAAATGTAGTAACTGAAAACGTTTGATTGGCTACAAGTTTAAATTAAACATCGATTTAACGATCAAGCAAGTGAAAAGTGTTCCGCGAAAATGTTAATATAACATTAACGTTGTACATCATTGAATTCCCCAAAAATGTTCCGAATTCCGACATAAGTAAATTACGCGCATTCACCTGAACATAAAATGCATTCGCATTAAAACTGGCCAAAAAACCTTTATGAGCGGCGCGGTGGCACGTAATAGCTCGCCGTGGGACCACAAACTCCGATTATCCGTGCATAGAGCTCCCGAAACAGCTCTGTGAAATTTTAACGTATAATTGATTATGAAGTTGGCCACTAATGGGCGAAAATAGTTTCTAATTTGGTGTGTGGCGGCGTATAATTGGGCTCGGACGTCTGTGTTAATGATTAACGCTGGAGCGCCGGATGCGAGGTCCCTGATGGCCCGCGATGCTAACCATCCTTCAATTTCGGCTCTCTACCTCTCTCACTAACTAACCGTTTTAATAATCTACTCTGTTGCTGACGGTACGCAAACTGCACTTGAATAAACTCGTACTACATTTTACGATGCGAGAATGGCCAAATAGGGAGGAGAACTATGCCTCGCTGTGGAAATATGTCTTAGAGAAGATTGGCTAAAATGATAGAATAGAATAGAATACTCTTTATTGCAACCAAAGAAAATTACAGTTAATGATGATGATTAAAAATATTCAATATATACAATTATATGTACTACATAGGAGTATATTTTTTTATTCGATCAGCTAACCAAACAAGATATTCTTGACGTCTACGAAAACGATCCCCTAATTGTAGAGTTACAAATACGACAAGTGTTAATAATTTTGTTTTGGGTATATAAGCATAAAATATACGTATATGAGAATAACTCAACGTAATGTATGACACTCACGGTAGTTTCCAAAATTGAAGTAGAAGTTGTGGTATCGTGTAATATTATAACAATCGATACCCATGAATGAACTTTTCCTCATGCAACGTCAAAACTTCACAATAACCGCGGCAACAAGCTGTTAGAATAGAAATAGATAACCAAGTGTAACTTTCACGTAGTTAGCAATGTACGCCAGCATTCAGATAGCTTTTAACGTCATCAGTTTTTCATCCATACAAGTTAATGCACTTTCGCGAATGCTGCGTTCTGCCACTACGGTTTTCGCTGGACGCTTGTTAATTCTAATCTGTGGTATATTGATACAGTATGTACGTTATTTTTTACAGTACCTTGGTTCACGGCAATATTAAAAAACTTCAATTGAATGACGTTGCCATTTTAAGATGAATAAAAATATTTGATATAGAATATAGTAACAAAAGAGGCTAATATAATATAATGTTTCTCTGTTTTCCTATATCTTTATAACCACCGTCATTCTAAAACTTGTATTTTTCCTTTCCTGCTTGGTTGTCTGGAAGAGATCGCTATTAGCGATAAGACCACCAATTGTAACATTGCTTAACTGAAATTATTTAGTGTTTATTGTTTTCTTTGTTGCAATAAAGAGTTATCTATCTATCTATCTAACTAATCGTTGCAGTGGTACTAGGTATACCTACCTATATAAAAAAAAATCATAGGTCCAGTCCCATGCTGTCCTATCTTCTTAGGTGAGTTCTATCCATAGTCGCGCAATGTTAAACTTAAAACTGTCAATGTAACAGAACAATAAGATACTACCTACTACCATCGATATGATTTTTCTCTGAGATTTTTTATAGTAATACTAAATACATACTTAATCATGTTTCTCGATACGTAACTTTTTAGTGACGTCTTAACTTCTTGAGCAAAAATTTCTGGACAGAATTTGCTTGCCACTTTGTTTAGTATCCTTAGCTGCTAAAATTCTACAGACAACACATAAGTGCGCGTAATGCTTGGTACAATATAAATTTGACAAAAAGTGAATACAGCGTTCATTTGTTTCAAGCTACTGTACTGGTCTTTCCACAGCGTAGCATTGACGTTTGGAAAGTCACGCTAATGGAAGGCGAGTGAAGCTTTTTTGCTTGAGCCGCGTCTAATCTGTGTTGCATTCGGCACGGTTTGTTGCGAGGCGAGTGGAGTGGCGAGTGGCATGCCGTGTTACTGTCACCGATCGCTAATTATTCACAAGCCTCACTGACCACTGGAACGGAAAAAACGCCAAATAAATGGATTGTGTGCGTTTTTAGAAATTTGTGGCTTTCGTGAGCTATGACATAATAAATTAGCCATTCTTCAGACGGAACGCGAGGTCGATTATTTTTTAAATTGGGAAGGAATTAGGCAACGATTAATTTAGCGTATGTATTGGATCACATATCATTACGTAGGTTGGAGATTAGTTTCAGTTATCTACACGTCATTAGATATTTAAAAGTGAATCTACCTTAAGTTTTATGTCATTTCCGTTTGATCTACTCGTAATTGTTATATTAAAAACGGCTGTTATCTTTTGATTTAAGTAAATATTAAATCTTTTACTCGAACCGTAACAGCAGTCGCATCCACAATCACCCCAAATTAAGTTACCATCGTCGCTTAAATTTTATAACGCTTTTATCGGCACAAATGAATGTACAGATGACGACCGAAATCAGTTCATTTTTAAGTGCTCAATTAATTTATTTCCTCTGATTTCAATGTAAAAACCCAACATTTTTCGTTGGAATAATAAAACGTAATTTTTAATTGGAAATATACTCAGTTTCGCGTATAAACCTAGTTGGCAAAGTTTGGATATGTAATATTTTCATAATGTAACCGCAGTGCTTTTATTGATATTAAGTTTTTAACCGAAGTGGTATTGCAATAATTTATTGTTGTTAATAATTATTCGGGATATGACCACTAATTAGTAGTTCCATGCACGCGGCGCCGTTAAACGCGAGCTGCGATGCAAATACCTTATTTTCATTTATACCAGCCGAGGTTGGTAATAAACTATTGTTATTTAAACTGCAATTAAAAGATTGGTCACCGTCGTTCGACCGATCGAGGGTTCAGGCAGTCGATTAGTTTCCTCCATTGATTAAACAAACAATCGTTGACACAATTTGTTGGTACAGCGCATATACTTCCGTTCAATATCCGTGCACGCCATTATTTATGGGAGCCGATCGGACGTATTCTCGAAAACACAAAAATAAGAGCGGCGGCCATTCGTCACGGACCTCACAATAGCGGGCATTGTTTCAGGCACGTTGCCTCCTAATTCCGTTCCGTTGTACCAGAAAACTAAATGGTACGCGAGAAAAACGTCGCTTGAATCCGCCGCAGAATAGTGCGAGACTCTTGCCAAATTGAAACGTATTTAAAATATTAATTAACCGTGACGCCGTCGCTCCGTGCTTGACTTTATTGCTCACAGCTACTTTTTTCGCCGACACGATCTCAATTACAGTTTTTATTTGTTACTTATTGGATATTTAAAGGTCCATAATTTGTTATAGTTCAACGGCGAGTCGTGTTTCACGTTCTCATTAATCGCTTGAGTAGTTGTGCTAATTTTTTCCAGAAATATTATTACAGGCGATAAATTTCATGGTTTTGGATTTAATGCTGCAACATAAAATGGTCTCCGTGAGTTTGCAGTGTTCGGAGTTGATTGGTGTAACTTATGGATTCATTAAGGAGCGGAAATCGATACGAATTGTTACGCTCATAATGATATTCTTGAATGAATCACAAAACCATTATGAGGTTATCCACATTAATATGGCATACTTTCAGTAATAATTAACTATGGCTTATTTTTTTATGATAAGTGAACTAATTAGGTAACAGAGTAACTAGAAAAATATAATATCATACCAGGGAAATCCCTTACCCCTTTTTTTATCTGGACTGGTAAGAAACCAAAAGGCCCATCCGTTAAACCTTCATGACTGTATAACTAATTCAAACATATGCACCTATCGCTTTTTAAGCATTATGAGAGGTTTGAAGAAGGTTGCTTGTGTGGATTTTACACAAAAATATAAATGGTCTTTCATCATCAGCCTACATTCGTAGACTCCAACCGCTCCCAGCGACCCTCCGGATATCTTCGCCCCATCTCGTCCATAGGCGCCCTACACTACGTTTGCCGAGACTCGGTCTCCACTCCCAATCAAATGGTCTTTATAAGACGTAAAAACTAAAAACTCATATATTTGTTTTTGTTCCAGTGCGAGAGGCGTACGCCGCAGCAGGCGAGCAGCGGCAGCCCGACCCTGGGCTCGCACCTGCTGGCCATGGAGGTCACCAAGGAAGCTCGAGCCTCTCCACTCCCACCCACCTCGCAGCCGTCCACTAATGGACCGCCACAGCAACCGCCGCCGCCACAGGTAACTTCATTATAATCAGCAGAAATGCCTTCACCACTGGTGTTAGAGACGTATCTAGACGACGGTTACCACTCATCATCAACCAGGCCATTTGCTTGTTTGTCGGTGTCTAATCTAAATATATAAAAGGAAAGAGTGACTGATTGACTGACTGATCTATCAACGCACAGCCTAAACCACTGGACGGATTGGGTTGAAATTTGAAACACATATAGGTTTTATGACATAGGCCACCGCTAAGAAAGGATTTTGCCATGCAGGCTAAGCTAGTGTATAATAAAAGGCTCGTCTACGGTTAAGCGACAAAACAATAGAGTTAAAGACGTGTGACGTGTGTAGAGAGGACGAATATAGGCTGATTAAGGTGAGCTCGCCTGATGGGGTATGTTGTCTACTGATATGAGAATCTGATATTTATCACAGGCATATTACAATTACTACGTTTGTATATGGTCATATTAACATCAATGCTTCTATAACACCAGCTTAGAGTGAAGTCAAATAAAAAAAAACTTGAGGGATTTTCCACCTCTTCGGTTTTACGGCCATTTTTCATGAACCAAAAATATTAGTTGTTTTAACTCGTATAAAAACAAGTATGAATAAAAATGTATTTTGTTCTTTATCACAGATCTGTGCCGGATGCAGCAAAGTGATCACAGAGCGGTACCTGCTGAAGGCGCTAGACCAGCTCTGGCATGAAGACTGCCTCAAGTGTGGATGTTGTGACTGTCGCCTCGGAGAAGTTGGCCACACCCTGTATACGAGGGCTAACTTGATCCTTTGCAAGAGGGATTATTTAAGGTATTCAAATAATTAAAGTATTCATTTATAAGCAAGATTCAGCTTCAAGGACTTTATTCAGTTTCCACAAAGTTTCTTAAAAAAAATATTACAAATTAGATTACAGTCATTCGAGGAACCTGGCGGATGATAAGAATCAATAGCTCTATAGAAATACTATTGCTGACCAATAGGAGTCATATAGGTGTTGGCTATTTGGCTTAGTCTGCTCCCATTTGAGTAATATTTGTGTAGAGGTAGAGAGTTGGCATTAGGTAAAAGGATGTAAGTAAAATCAATAAACATGCCAACATCATTTATTATGTTGGTAAAAAAATAAATAAGATGAGATCAGAATATTTTCACATATTTGTATGCAAGAAACTGGAGGACGTATATTATTTAATGTACTTATTTATGAAAATGGCCGCTTAGTGAATTCCTTATTTTCCTTTTCTTTAGACTTAGATTCCATTTAAACGTCTATTTTATTGTCCAGGTTATTTGGCAACACCGGTTACTGTGCGGCGTGCAACAAGGTGATCCCCGCGTTTGAAATGGTGATGCGCGCGCGCAGCAATGTCTACCATTTGGAGTGCTTCGCGTGTCAGCAATGTAATCACAGGTCAGTATTCTTCTGTCTCAATGGGTTAGAAATTTGAATTTAAGTGTTACTAATATTGTTACAATATTTGCCACAGTAAAAATTTCATGGCAACACAAAAGTATAGAGCTATGTTATTTACATTTTACCACTAAACACAATCCTGTTTTTTTTTCATTGAAATTTTACGAGGCTAGTGACATTGGTATAGGATGAAAATAATCACGCAGTAAAAATTGGTAGATTTTCTTTGCATCGACTTTATAACTTCATATAAAATAAAGATATAGACACATCAAAAATAAGGATATAAACGTGTCTGTCATGACAATATTAATTGTTATATAAAGATGTCCTCAATGAAAACCTGGTAAATAATATTCTCATATATTCTATTATTGTCATTGTTTCCCCGTCGGGGTTTTTGATTGATATAACATGGGAAAACTTTATTAGGACCTGATTCATTCATGGAATTCATTCAATAATTCTTTGCCAATTTTACGCTGTTACTAATGTATTTGTTGACAATACAGGATATCCTCTGACATGTTGTTTCCTTATTATGTTGGGTATTATGGCTGTTATAAAATAATTCATATTTATCAATGGATAACTATTACATAAATTGTTTTAATGTAAAGAATTTAACTTTGGTAAATTTACTGTAGGTAAATTTGTAGCAGGAAAACTAGAAATACGATTTATTATCATTTAGATGAAAGAGGAAGATTTCAAGGAATATTGTTGGTAGAGTTGATATAACAATAAATATCAGATGTGTTTTTTTAAAAAATGTAAGGAAAAATTAAAAGAAAAGTTATTTTTTTTGTTCTGCATCACTAGTGCTCTCATACAAATAAATGTTCTATGTCCTTAAACATAATTTGTATGAGTTTTTTTGCCAGTTCTTCGTAAAGGATAATTCACTGATTGATGGTAGAGACTCAAATTAAAACATAGCGTATTTTATTACATGCTTTTTGGTTTTAATACAGGACAAACTTCATTATTTGTAATGCCTTTGAACACTGAACACTTTAAACACACACTTGAATATCATAAATCATCATGTTCACGATATAGAAAAAGTTAAGCAAATATTGATATTTATACGAAAAATTCATTAAATTTCTATGTAATAACATCCAAACCTATACCAAACTAACATAAAAACAGGTGAAATCTCAACGATGTCAGTTTTCGAACTATTTTATTAAACAATTCTATGACATGTTCGTTCGTAGTGCCGTCCTAATAACAATGCACGTATCATGTGTTCTCGATTTTATTTCTATTTTGGATGTAAATGTTAGCTATGTCACACGTCTGTGCTGAAACAATCCGGTTTTTGTGTAAAAATGTTCACATATTTCCTTTTAAAATGTATTAAACGTTTTGGTAGTATTATTATTGTATGTCTAATATCACAATGTTGGAATTTCTTATTATTGTAAGCAATTACAACTTAAATTTGCATCAAAACATTAGATATTTATATATTTCTAACCGTTTTATATTCAAATAAATGAAAAACATATTAAAGGGTAAATCCTGAGATCGGGCGTATTTAAGTGATTTCCGTGGCAGATTTTAAATCAAAGTATTATTGCATTTTACATGTAAAACATCAAATTTCCCATAATTATAAGCACATCAATCAAATAGGCATCATTATAACTTGTTTTGTTCAGAAGATATTTAAATTTAAATTTTTGGTGCCACGGGAATCAATAAAGTGTGGCATGGGAATCAAAATTAAAACTATTTTGTTTGAATTCTATGTTATTATTTAAATATTGACCTCTACATACTAATCATATAAAATAGAAATGATTAAAAACGGTGGTCCAAACAGATATACACCAAACATAAAGTATTTAAAAAAATATTGGCTCTCTATATAGTAATCATGTAAACTAAATAAAATCAACGTATTGCTGTCTTAAACAATGTAAAAATATTGAATATATAGTCCTAGAATATGAGATTAAGTTCTCAGTCACAGTCACTGACAGGATTCACTCCAGAAGCTGTCATCAGATTGTACATTTATCATTAGTTAGATTAATCTGGACTGAAGTTGCAGTCAGCCCATAGTTTCGTTTTATTTTTTCATCATACATCATCTCAGCCATAAGACGTCTACTGCTGAACATAAACCTGCCCTTTAGACCTCCATCGACCTACTTCAAGCGTCTTTCAGCGACCTAAATAAGGTCGTCTGCCACACTTGTGGGTAGACGTTCTACGCTGCGTTTGCTTGCCTGTAGTAGCCACTTGAACACTTTTCGACCCCATCAGCCATTCGCTCTACGTGCTATGTGGCCTGCCCATTACCACTTCAGCTTCCTGATCCGCGGAGATATGTCAGTGACTTTGGTTCATCTCCTCATTCCTGATTCGATCACGTAGAGAAACCCCGAGTATAGCCCTCTCCATAGCTCGCTGAGCGACTTTTTAATGTGGGGATATAATGGTGCCGCATAAGCCAGAGCGGCTGTCTACTATAGTACAATATAAAAAAATCTGATGTATACAATATAAAAAAAATATCTGAAATAATGAAATATACAAATATAAACTGTCCAAATCACTTCCATACCTGCGGCTTCACTATAGTTGGGTAAAAAGTGAAAGAATGCGCAAGAAAACTCAGGGGAAAATTGATCACCGTGGTAAAATGCCATGAGAATCAATACCATGGAAATCAAAATTGTATAGTTTTTTGTCAATATTTTTAAATACCATAATTATAGACCAAAATTAATAAAATATATGATAAACAATACCCTTTTTCTAACTGCACACCCTAGTCAAAAAACCGTAATGGATAAAAAAATATTTTTAAACATGGAAAAGGTAATCAATGATCTAGTGAACCAAAACCACGGTAATCAATTTCTCACCTTCGTAAATCCAGTTTATAACAACGAGAGGAGGAGCCTTTCTTCACTATGTTTAGAGCGCAATCGAAGTTAGCCAATAGCGTGCGTACAAGCTTCTAAGTATTGTGGTTTGTGAAATGTGGGTAGTTATGTCGCGCGCCATGGGAATCACTTTTTGTCCGGGGACAAACCTAAATTTGTAATTTTTTCTAAAACTACGCTGAGTACAGTATTCGCGTATTTTTTTGATCATATAACAGTTCACCCTTTACAGCTTTGATCACAGGAATTAATTAAATTCCTTTTATAAATTAATGTAAAAAATATATTTTGTTCCGAAAATGTGTAAGGGACAGCCCACGGTAATCAAATTTCAGGGCTTTTACATTTTTTTTTAGATACTTGCAGCTAAATATAACCTGATGTCTATCATGCATTAAGTAGATTGAACCTTAGACTAACAGGAAAAAAATACCTTTGGGTAGAATTTTTATGTTACGGGTAGTTTATTCCCCCAGACACGTAAAATTTTGACTCTCAGGAATCACCCTAAACTTTCAATAAAACTGTACGACGTGAAAGGTAAAGATGTCTTTTCATTAAAAAAAAAAAAAAACATTTTATAGAACTACCCCTGACCTTATTTCTGACCCTTTTTCATTCCATAAGAAGTACTATCAACGTAAAGAATAGAAGAACAACCAAGACATAAAAAAATATTTGAAAAAGTAATTTTATCAAAAGAGTCTATACTACCTACCTATACTATCAAGAATTAAGATACATAGTAGGGGCGTTAGACGCGAAAACGGCAATTTTCAGGTGTCCGTTTAAATAATAAACAACCCGTGAAGATTGGAGTCGCCCTGAATGGTTTATACGTCGCTTGTGGACCTTTCTACTGTTAGCACTCGGCGACAATCTCGACGAATTATATATTCATTGAAGTGCCTGAATGCGGATTCAACAGTTGGCAAGCGCGGGTAGCGGGATTAGTTCATGTCTTCAGGAATATTGTATTTTTATTGTAAGCTGGGATTTTATAACCTTGCAATGTTGTTTTTCGAGACAGCGAGCTACATCAGGACTCGTGCTGCCATGGACACTTTTCTAGGGTCGTCGTCTCTAACATTTTGAAGGAGGACTGTTATTTTCGTATTATTATTATGGATTTATTCATAAAAATGTTCAGTGTTCTGAGGAATTAATAATTTGCCCTAAATCGGAATTTGTCTTGTTTGGAATGTAGAGCTAGGTTCCTATCATAATAAGATCTGTTTTAAAAAGCAAAGTTAAGTAGGTTACACGTGTAGAAAAATTTTAGAACATGTTAGAAGTTTAAGCATAGTGAGCTGAAAACTATAAGATTGACCTTACCATATTGTAACTTTATTACCGTTATAAAATCCCTTTACTATAAAGCACATTATTGCTAACCTTAAGCCTTAAATTGCTACAAAAAGGTAAACAAGTTGAAACGGCGATGACTTGATTAAGGATTTCAAGTTACCGTGCGTGTTTACCAAACAATACGGCGTGCTATTAAATATCACGTTCAAATCAATTTCGACGGGCGGCAGAAATCTGAATCCAATTTGCGGGCTGTCCGATCGGCGGACGAACGGTATCACGCTCGAATATCGCTAAACGGCTAAATAATTTAGCAGCGCCCACAGGGTTGTCTCTTGATACTTCCGATTTAATAACAGTGACCCAATAATATTGTCGCTAAATTAACAAAAGAAAACTACTCTACAAATCTATGTAAGATTTATTATTTAGCAAATTTAAAGAAACGTCTATTTGTTCATATGTTAGAATAATAGACACTTTATTTTATAAAAGTGATCCTATGGTTTTTAGGATGTCATATAATAAAAAATTATAGTGGAAATGACAAAATTGTTGTTTTTGTTCGATCAAATGAATTTTCACGAGCGGCAGAAATCTGAATCCAATTTGCGGGCTGTCCGATCGGCGTACGAACGGTATCACGCTCGAATATCACTAAACGGCTAAATAATTTAGCAGCGCACGTAGGGTGCACTTTAATACTTCCGATTAAAATAACTACAATATCAAATCTACAGAAATTTCGTAGTGATATTATATTACAATTCATGTTTCTCAAGGGAATCTTGCCTGTTTTAGAATAGAATAGGCAGGTAATGACTGCTCCATAGGCACTCGCACTTATTTAATCAAAATTTAAATGTGCCTTGAGTCTTTTTTTAATTACTCATTTTTGCGTCGAAGAGAAATTATCACAAAATTGTCATTTTTTTGTTGAACTATTTAGCGTACAGATTTTTCTAACTTTTAATAAAAATATGATTTTTGAATTAAATTATTATTTTAATAAATAATTTTCTAAAAATCGTATCAATGACACAATTTAAAGTTGAAAATGCAATAAGTGCCTTAATTGAATTCTGGCAACCCTAGTTTCACGAAGGGAGCGGATGTGGACGGCCGCGGAAGTCGCGCTGCGGTCGGCCATCTGTCGCGCAACTATCGCTCGGGTGCGGCCCGTCTGTCACATCTTCACGGTACAGCCCTCGTATCAACTTGATTAAAATTTGGGCGACATTGGTCCCGTAGTGTTGCAACACAATATAATTTAAGATAGCTAGAATAGTTTACTGTTATTTTGTGCAAATCTAACTAACCACATAAACAAGTAGATATAGTTAAATAGAAAAAGTAAACATTATAATAAAATTGCATGTTAGTATATATAAGTGGTTGAAAAATGTAAATTTAATTTTAAATGGTCAATAAACGATTTTTTTTATAGTTGAACTATTTTTTAAGTATAAGAACTTTTTATTACGCGATGTAACTTTTGCAGGCAATTGCAATGTTACGTGATTCAGTATGAAGTTTATGTTCAGTAGGTAATGACTAATTACCTATGGTTAAAATAAGTGCAGACTTAGAAAACAATTTAATAATGACTTAGGAACTTTTATTACAGGTATAGTTCACTAATAGTTACTTAACGGTTAACAACCAGGTCGAGGTTATTTGTAGGTCTGCTAAAAAGAAGTTGATAAATTGTAAATTACGGAAAAGTAATGCGGGCGCGTTATTACACGAGCAGGTATTAATTCTTTGCTTATTTCTATAATCAACACCTACTTCGTAATCTGAACAGAAGGCGTGGAACGGAGGACTACGGTAGCTATTGTCTTATGTCGGAGGGAACCGTCAATGGAACGTCCGCTCCTAAAACGTCAAACTTGGCGACAACGCGGCGACACAATGGCGTGTCGCACAAAGCTTAACTTGCACCCACTCATTAAAATTTCGTTTTCCATCTTTTCCATTACGCAGCTGCAGACAAAAAATAGCGAAATAAAAAACGACAAGCCCAAAACAAAAGTCGGGAACGAAGAGAACAGGAAATAAAGTTAATTAAGAGCGGCGAAATCGACTGAGTTGCGGTGGAAATTGGCCCCTTAAAAAAGAGACATTTGTAGCGGAGCTATTGCGCTTAATTTTTGTGACAAGTGAAACAAAAGAGTTGGGCGAAGGGGGGGTGGGGAGGGAAGACGCGGGACGAGGCGAGGGGAGATAAAGTCGGTGTTATCACGGACAGTTCCGGGCAGCGGCGCGCCAGCCACTGTCGAGTCGAAGATACCTTTTGTTTCGCCACATTGAGGGATGCACGCTCGCGTGACGTTATCGGCCCTCCTTACTGCCGATGACCTTTTCACTTTTGATAATAAATTTCTTTCTAAGCTTCTTTCATGCCACTGATAGTAACGAGTGAGTCGTAACAAAGCAAGTGTGTCTAATTAAATTTACTTGGAAGCCTTAAACGTGGGTGGTATTACTCTACAGTGGAATCACTAATTGGATCTTCCTACGTTCGCTCCGAGCGAATGCATTTGATCCGACTTATAAATCATAATAAACACATAGATAACAATTAGATGCGTAGATCAATAATCAATACATGGTAGTTGCTATAGCAATGATAGTGTACTAATAGGTCAGTTTCTCAAGCTAACCTTAAGGAGCCATCGCCTACGCAAACGCCTGCCTGTGGCGTATATATCTTATCTAGAAATTACAATTTAGTTAAGTGCCAATTAGGAAAGCCAATTATCATGATATGCTTGTTTGGATGACAAAATGAAATATGCCTTAATGATCTCATAAGGGACACTGCAAACGGATATAGGATAGTATCTACTTAGATTAACGTGATGAAAAGTTAGTTTTTGCATCAGTGGGATGTCTAGAAGAACTTTAGGCTGTTTCGGTTTCTATTAAATTAATCATACATTGAGACTCATTGATTACATTGGATGCTGAACCAATCAAGCTTAGCAATTATCACCTATTACAGTATTCTATGACTTCTGTTCTACGAGTTCTACGACAATGATCGATGACTTAAAAAACATAGTAACTTAGATTTATATTATCGGTCTTTGGCAGACCACTAGTGTAATGGGATCAACAATACGCCTAGATCACAGTTATGACCTAAATGCGATCCATATTGGACTGGAGTATGCCACACGAGGAAGGGTCTATAGGGTCTATATCCCAGAGAATGGTCAACATGTCCAATGACCTATATTAAGTTTTCAACGTTTTCATTAACTTATTTCCCAAATCTGTAATTTTAAGGTAAGGCTATTGTAATTATTCTCGTTAGGCCCATGATCCTTTTTAGGGTTCCGTAGTTTAGTATTAAATAAACATAAAATACAAACCAAAGTCTAAAATCAAATCAATCGACTAAATTAAACACCCACCATCCTATAAGGTTCTAATAAGCTTGACGTGAATTATTATAAAAAGGTCTTCGGAACTTTGCTTCAGAAGGCTAAATAAGTCTTGGGCCACACGAGATCCAAAGCAAGAGCAAGGTGCGAGGTGTGCAATTTTTAAGAGTTATCTAATCTATACAGCATAAAATCTACTATAGAACATCCAGTCTAAAATGAAGTGTTTGTCAACAGATTCTGCGTCGGTGATCGGTTCTATCTGTGCGAGAACAAGATCCTCTGCGAGTATGACTACGAAGAGAGGCTGGTGTTCGCCAACATGGCGTATAACCCACCACCACTGGCGCATCTTAAACGGCAGACCACGCACCTGCCTCCACCACCGGTAACTATATTTTTTTTTTAGATCGTTGGTATTTTGAAATTGTAGTTGGCATGTAGATTTTGATACTTTTAACTGGAATGATTTTGACCTTATTGGTGTCATTTAAAATGGGGAAAATATGAAACCTAGAAAAAAAAACTTTATTTCATATAATGAATAGAAAATAATTAATAAGTATTTTAGAGATTTTTATTTTTTCTAAGTTTTTTTTTATTTTACCACTAGATACGAGTATTAGATTGATATTGTCTGATGTTAAGAAATGGTACAAAAAAAAGATAAAGAAAAGATACGAAAAAAATATTCCATTACTTTCAGTTTCAGTTGCATTACTACTCTACACTGTACAGCTATATTGATTTGTAAACTAACATTATCATACCTTTTCAGCAAACAAGTAACGCAATGAACACGCTAATGAACGGCTCGAGCCGCGCCGGCGACCTCAACAACAACATGTCGGGCTCTTCCCCCGCGCCCTTCGTCCCTCCCCCGCACCTCAAGCCCCTTGGCCTCTCCGCGTCCAGCTGAGACTATCGCGCGTGAGACGCGGCCCACCCGTACGCCAAGTATCAAAACTGATCGGGCGCGCTATACGGGACCGTGTGTGACACTTGACTGGAAATATAGTGAGTTCGATGTTTCTACTGCGTTAAATGGAAACTCATAGATTCATACTTAACGATTGCCAACCTGTAGTTTAATACTGGCAAGTTATGTGTAGTGAAAAAGATTGTATATGTAGGAAAATATTTAAGAGTCAAAAAATCATACTTGGCAAAAATATAATACACAATATAAATACACACATAATCGCGATATTGCAAAGCGCGGACTTACGATAGTAAACTTAGTACGTGGTTTAGTTCTGGTACAATTGTTAGTCCCACGTTTTGTAATAACATGATAATAAGTGTAATATTTTGATAGCTGCTAAGTAGGATTTTAGGGGTCGAAAATATTTTACCACACAAACAAATTCTACTACATAATTCGTTCCAAAGTATGAATCAACGGTTGTCTATGAGAAAGTTTGCAGTATCGATTTGTCGGCAATGAACTATTCAGTGTTATAGATACTAAAGTGAATGCCAAACTGTAGTTTAAAATTAAATAGATCTAATTCCATCGTATGATATTAATTTAGATTAATATTGTAAATTTAGTTATTTAATTTCAAGATTTGATCTCACGTAATTTGCTGTACCATGGATATTAAATAGTCTCAAATTAAATTTAGTAAAGATTGTCCGGTTTTAAAGTTTACGCCATTTTGTTATATAAAGTCAACTAAATGTTTAAGACAGGTGCATTTTAATACTGGACGATTTTTACGAGTATATTATTGTCATTTTAAAGAAATTATCTTGTGATTTATTAATGGTCTTGCCATACAATTTATAATATTCTTTTCGTAATTAAATAGTTGAGACTTTAGTTTATTTGTAGTAAAAGACTGTTTTGTTTGTAAAAAGCATACTTCGTTCAAGACAAAACAATTTTACTTAGGTAACTAATAAATAAAGATTGTCACGGTTACTATTAAATGTTGATTTCAGTATATAAAACTTATCTTGGTACATAATATAATAATCTATTATGTAATCATAAATTACAGAATTTTTTTCCTTAATAGGTTTATAAGCATCATTTTCTAAGGACCACTTTTAAATTGCAGGTCGCTTTTATAGACGTCAAATATGTTTTGATGGGATACCACAAACAATTATAAAAAGATAAACTCACCCTAATTATTATTTTGAATCTGAAAGTTGATATTGGCTAAGCCTTCCTTTTCTTACTTTTCAAATATACTTTCCCTGTAAATCACTAGATACATTTAAATTTTAAAAACATGGATATTATAATTATGCATCCTTCATGATTGTTATTTCGTTTTCTATGTAAGAAAATATTATTGTTAAGTTTATTTTTAAATTGTTCAAATGTTTGTATTATTTATTGTAAATAGCTATTTCTAAGTAGGCATATTTTATCTCAAGTAATTGTGGTTTATTACATAAATATAGGTAGTTATGTAATAAAACTTAGTCGATTGTAAAATACATGTTGATATTAATCTCGAAGTAACTGGTAGTTCAAATTAGTTGATTTAGAAATGATTTTTTTTTACGATTCGGGCAAAAATTATAGCAGTTTACGAATGCACGCGATCTTTCTATGTTCTGCAGAATATTTGTATGTGTATGGTGTTTGTAGAAATGCGTTCACAATACACAAACCAAACTTTATACACATTGTGTAAATGTGTAACACAATGTATATAAAGTTTGGTTTAACCGGACTCAAGTTGTTAATAATTTCCATACACTTCAGGAACATTTCAAATAAATGACAAGTTCAGTTTTAAAATGGCTGAACTTCACAAAAAGCGCACGCACTTTTAAATTAATGTAATTAAAACTCTACCATGTATGTTTTAAATCTATATTAATTGATTTTTATTACTTTGCCCGAATTGCCTCTGAGTATTTTAAGTCTCCAGTAGCTTATATTATCTTAAATTTTTTTTACTTGTGCAATATTGGTTAATTCTGTACCATAATTAGATGTAAGTGAAATAGAGAGCTAATTGAAAGCAAATTTAATTTCTTAGCTACGTAAATGAATTAATTAAAGAAATTAAAGTTTCTTTCATGCGTTATATGTTAACCGCTAGAAAAACAAAATATTGTTATCTTTTGTAAATACCTAAACTTACGATATGGGGGAGTGACTATTGAGGCAGTCAACACAGTACCTATTTTATAATGTAATTATTTAATACCTGAATTATATCACCAAAAAAAATTTTTTTTAAAAATACTATAAAATTATTGCAAATACTAACCTATAGCAAAAAAAAAGATTTTCTAACTATCACGATTCATGAGATATACAACCTTGTGATAGACAGACGGACGGACAGACGGACAGTCGGACGAACGGCGAAGTCTTATAATAAGGTCCCTTTAACCTTAAAAACCATTCGATTTATAAAACTACCGTGAGGTTTATTCATAACTAAACTACACTGATGTTAGAGATAATAATAAAAAAATGACACGAGCTTTAGCCAACTTTGTTGAATAATTTTTTTTTTTTTATTAATTATATAATTTGCTGTAGCTGTAATCAGCGCCATGCAACCTGTCTCAATATTGTCTCCCTTCTGTTGGTACTGTATGACAAACATACATTCCCAATACCTAACTGTATACCTTATTGTATAGAAAATATGAATGTTTAATTAAATGTGTCGGTTCTTCTTATAACCAATGATATGACCAAAGATGTAGCTCATTAAAACCTTGTTCCAAATTATATTGTTTTCTTTTTTAATACTCGTACCATTTGCACCCACATAAACTAGAAACCTTTTGGTAACTATAATATTAAATATTATACCTAAATTATTTTCTGTTTATATGTAGATACAATGCCACTAATATTAAATACGTAAGTTTTGTAAGAATGTGTATGTATGAATTATGAATGTTTGTTATTTTTTACGCTTAAACCACCGATTGAGCTGAAATTTGGCATAGATCAGCATAGACTGGATATAGGCAGTATATCAGATAAAATCGCTGGTGCAGCTAGTATAAAATATTACCAGAGCCGGATCCCCGCGATTTCAAAGAGTAAACGTTCACACACCCATACATAACGACCACCTTTATACTTTATAATAGTATTAGAATAGAGAAATTATTTTTAAAAATTATATGTTTTAAAAATATATAATTTTTATAAACCGTATAAAAGCTTTGTTAACTTTCAAATGAAAAAAAAATCAAATGTAATATAATCGCTAAAAGAGTAAAATTTAGAATAAGCTTTATTTATGAACACCAAATAAAAAAGGTAAGTACATGGATTTATCCATTCAGGTAACATAATTAATGGAACTAGGCGTTACTTTGCGGAAATCCATCACAACAATTATTAGTTATTATTTAGTGTTAATTCCGCTCTAAATTTGTGAGTCTAACTAAGTTTTAAGAGACGGCGAGGAATTCAAACGTTACCAAAATAGTAATAAGTATTAATTCCACCACCGAGTGCACCACCCTCCCTGTGGTTGTCCCTGTGTTGTGTCTGTGTTTTAGAACATTTGGAAATTTTTTGTCATCGTTGTTGTCGTCGTTTCGTATCCTTTGTTCTAGCTAAGTTTCGCTTAACCACATAACTAACACTAACAAATAGTTATAACCCTTAATGCATGCATATGCGGGAGGGCGGGTGGTGCACTCGGTGGTGGAATTAATACTAATTACTATTTTGGTAACGTTTGAATTCCTCGCCATCTCTTAAAACTTAGTTAGACTCACAAATTTAGAGCGGAATTAACACTAAATATTAAATAATAACTAATAATTGTCCATTCAGGTAACATTAATTATAATCCAATACTCCTTTTGAATATATATAACTGCATTAGAGATGTGACTGCAGACTAGAAAATATAGAAAGATATCACACAAAATTGACCCGACATCAATAAAATGAGTCAATGAAGTAAGAGCCGCTATCTTTGGCAAAGGTGAACGGAAATTTGAAAAGGTACCACTGGGCTTGAATGGAGAAGGTTCATATCGGGGACATAAAATGTCGTCGGTCGCAGCATTGTCCCTTGCCGCCGCACCGTCTTGTACTACCTAGGTGAAAATTACTGTACAGATAGCAAAAAAAAAACGTTAAATAGGTATTTTTAGTTATTTTACTTCATACATATTATTGTTTATTTGATTTGTTTGTTTGTTTAAGGAAGAATTTACTCGGAAGCTATTTATGGTATTTAAATTGGAGCATATGTGTTCTTATATTTTTTAGTTAAAAAATAATGCAGGTTTGGTTTAAAGTATTAAACACAAAATCGGACTCGGACTTGGGTCTATAATTTAAATCAAATATTAATATTAGAGCAAAATAATAAAGCTATAAATATTATGCAATAATAAAAGTACTGCTATATAAAATTGACCAGTAGTGCTATGTCGGTAAGATTTGTTTGTTCGACAATATTGAAAAAAAGCTGAATAATTATGCTGAATTTATGTTTTATTTATTTTTTGTTTTGTAAATTGAACCTATATAAGAGATGCCTTAGATGCTTCAACGTGAATTTGTAGACGAAATGTTGATTTTAGGAGTTTAGATAAAGACTGTTTGATTTTCTGACGTTACCTATAAGCAGCGGACGTGAAAAGAGGAGAAAAATCACCCCAATTTCCCGGCGCGGCTGCCCTCATTGTCGCGCAGAGAAGCTTGATAGAAATGTTATCGATGCCATCTTTAATTTCGCCTCGGCAAACATACACCCTGTACTTGTATCATATTACATTTAATATTATAACCGTGGATATAGTTTCATGCTAGAATTTTATCAATAATGGGTACCTAGTACCTTAGTTATAAGTCAAATAGAAACTATGTCATGAAACCACCATTATAGCAATTTCGAGACAGCAGAAAAATTCTGGTGTCTTAATTTATAAATATTAAAAGACCATTTAAAGTTTACGCCAAAAGCAGATGATGTACTACCATAATATTATTATGTCTCTGGATGTACTCGTACATAGTTGCAATGTAACCTAGGCATTCAATAGATTATACGAAGTCCTATTAAACGCCTAGGTAACGTTGTAACGCAGCATGAAGCAAATTTGGCTTAGTATAAAAACTTTTAACAAGTTAAATCTTTACAGATTTTGTTATAAGGGTGCTGCAACGGCTACTATTGCTAGTAGCCGGATTTCTAAAAAAAAAAACTATTTTAACCGCACGTTGCGGTACTAAACCATAAAGAAATCACCATCATAAAAGTCTTGCATAATCACAAATATCAGTCCGTAAAGATTTGCTCAATAGGTAATGCCCTCGCAGTGAAAGTGCAAAGGTTTTCCTGCAATAGATCAACAAAAAGTGGAAACAAAACACCATCGCCAATAGACAGTGACCGAAACGAATCGACTGTGTCGCATAAACAACGCATATTCAAATCGGACATTTGCAAATAGAGGTGATTCTACAGAAAATATATACTGAATACATGTCCTCTTAGCAGCATTGCGTGTCTACAGTTGGAGAATTGCTCCAACCAACAGTGAGTTAATATCACTTCAATTACGATCATCTTTGGACACATTAATTAAAAATGGTTAGTAATTTAGAAAGACGAAAAGGTTATTTAAAAGAAAATAAGTTATAAGGAAATTCAGTTCATTTTGGAAGAAATTGAAAAATGTGCACAAAGGTACACTTTAACACTAGCAAGAACATATTATTATTACCTTATGCGACAACGCGTCCACAACTAATTTTGTTCAGGCTGTACGCAGCAGCTTGTCATCCGTCGGAGCCACTTGGTTCTTCAACTGTGGACAAAAAAAATCTTCACTTAATTCATTAAATTTAAATTGTGTCGAAAAACTATGAACAGTAACACACTTGATTTTACATACAGTTTGACGCACTGACGGTATCTATTCTGTGTTTTATCTGTGGTTATTCGCGCGTATAAACCTTCGGAGGCCGGTCTTCGGAGCGTGAACTGCACAATGAGGCGAGTGAAAAATGGCACCAACCAGCGACGGCCCCACAAATCAAACACGTTACTCGGTTCCAGCAAAACAAAGCCTGGCTATTGGAGAGGGTTTGATTAAACGCTTGTCTTTATCATTTTTTATAGTTTTTCAAATTATTTAGACTGCCTGCGGCTTCACATTTCAGTAGGTCGACTTACTTTTAATATATTGCATTTTAACTACAGAAGTTGAGGCATACAGCGGCAACAAGCATACCAGATTACTAATTCTATAACAAACAAAAACTGTTAAATTTTCCGTTTTGAAATGTCATTTTAAAGCAGGATACTTATAGAGCTCCTAGCTCTATCAGGAATTGGGTGAAAAAATTTGGTACAAATTTAAAATCAAAATCTTGAAGATCACCATCATTCGTCATGTTACCAACTAATATCTACTCACACAAGTAAACATTCCATCAAAAATATAAAGAACACAGGGAACCTGTCCCGGCCGTGCGGCGCGCCGGCGTCTTGCAATAATTTCCGTTTTCAATGAAACCGTTTTTCTTTTTCTTATCACCGCATGAACTAGGATGGTTGGGAATAAATTGAAATACAAAATTGATTGTTGCTTTCTCCCGGCCGCTTTATTACTGTCACAAATAGGAAAAGAGATTGAAAATTGCCTACAGACGACTGTGAAAACGGATATCATCACTCTGTCTGTTATTCTTTGACGAACTTATTTCGTGTATGATTTCATTGGGAGTTTTCTTTAGATAAGTGCCAAGTCGTAATTTTATGCAATATCACTATCAAATTGATAAAACCTTGATATTTACGCAGAAATTTCACAACAATTCTGTGAAAGAATTGTTCAAAATTAGAAAAGATAACCTAAAGACATACGGATAAACACGTTTTAGCGAAGCCGGTAGGATCACTCTACTACATTTTTTACATCTTTTACTAGAATGTTTTGATGTCAGACGTACTAAAGTAATATAATAAAATAAAGTTAAAATAAAAGTACAACGGTTGAGATAACAGCTCACTTTTGTAAGATTTATTAACTGGTTTTACTCGTAGTTGATTCACCGTAAGACATTATCAAATCTGCAGGAATTCTTTTAGAAGTTTTTATTTAGTTTCATTATTCTGTGTGGATTTATTTTGATTGTAAAATGCACCATAATGTACAATACATTTATTAATTATAATTATTATATTAATTTTAAATAAAAAAATATATGTTATTATATAACGTTCATTGTAGTATAATGTTCTTTTTTTACATCTTGTATGTTTGTATCCATTATCCATGTATTTTAGAGAACACATAAACGTTTTCGAAGAGCTATTATGTGGTGAGGGCTACATTAGAGGGCTAAAAATATTTATATTTTTAAATAAAAAAAATCTCCCTCTAAATATAGGCGTTGGCTCAGCGTTAGGCTATGAGGCTTTATGAGTTCAATCAATCAATCTTTATTTAGAATAAATAACAAGGTTCACATAAGTAATGTATTTTTATCACGATTATTTTAATTGTATAATCATGATAAAACAGAATAAAGATAAATTTATTTATCTTTTTAGTCTTATTAACTTGTCATTTCTACATAGACTTGGTGCTAGATTGCTCAAGTAAACAAGTACAAAGTAAAATGCAAAAGAAAGTACAACTCGCGTTATCTCAATAAATAGACACGCTATTATTTTAACGAGCTATTCCCTGTTTACACTCGTTAATGCCGGTCAGGATGAGTTAACGACAGTTGGCAGTTCTTTACCCTCCGGCTAGGGATTTATCCAGGAAAGTGGCTCCTACACGAAAACCAAATAACTCTGACCCCTCAAAAGAACGCAACCTCCAACAATCCACTCCTTTGTGCACAATGATACAGCTCGAGTTATACCGGCCAGAAATACCCACGTTGCTTCTATTTTTATTCGTGTTTTAATTATTAAAAGTTTTATGAACTGCTTATTTGTTTTTATGAGATCGTTGAATTAATTCTTTTTGTTTTTTAAACTCAGTTATCAAATTACGAAAGTTTGGGATTTCTAAGGGTAATTAACATGGGTACAATCATTGTGCTTCAAAGAAAAGTGGGAATTTAATTAAAATTATAATATTATTTTGTTAGTACATTAAACTATAGCTGCGTACGGCAGTAATAAGTTACCCGTGTGTCTAACTCTTAAATTTATTTATCTATTATAGGGTCTTAAATAAACATACAAAACACGAATGATAAAATGCGAAGATTTGTATATAGATTGATGTATGGTAAATTACTCTTTCACGTCTAAAACTAAGATTGAATTTCTTTGACTGAAAATTCTATTGAACTGAAATTTGGTATGTAGGTATACATAGACTACTTTTAAGCATAGTTAGTCATAATAATATAAGATAATATTCTCGTTTATTCCAACTCAAACTCTTAGCATTCAAGTCAACACACTGAGTTATTCTAAATTTTATCTCTATCACGTTCGTAGAATATCATAAAACATTTTAAAGTCGGTAGATAGATATTCGCGAAGTCTTCATTCGCTTTCGTGGGTTCGCTGTAAGTAAATTTAACTTTAAAATATGCATAACAGTTTTCCGATGCGAACCCCTTTCGGAATTTAAACACATCTTTTCGTATTAAGATACATTTCGATTCAGTGCACTTCGGAAGTTCTGGGAATTCTATTCAATTTTAAATCGCGTGACTTTAAATTCGATGATTTTCGAAATGTTACGTACCTACACTTACTTATAGGGCAACTTATCTATTTATACAGGGTTACAGGTTATCAGCGAACATCTTTAATAGCTATGTATGAAGTAGACCCTTAAAATAGTAATATTTATTATATTTTGTAGCTTAATCAATTAAAATAACAAAACGTTATCAAATGTTTACTCCTGTGTCCTCGTCCTTGAGTCAACATTTTTCAGGGAAAGGGATATATGCTTATTAAAAAAATTTTAAGCGGACGCCATTAATTTATCTTCAAGAAATAGCGAGGACACGACTAAAATACGGGAGTAATAATTTGAAACAGAATAATTTGCCTACATTCGCTATTTTAGATTTAGGTCGATGCCATACCTATAGGTAATTTTGATTTATTTGATGATTAAAATTTGCTTCAATAAGCATTTAGGTTTATTTACTTCTTAAGATAGTGATTACCAGTAAAAGTAACCCTGTATAAAGAAAACTCAACAGACGCGATGTTCATAACAAATTAAAGCAGGCAACTTGAAGTTAAGTCTTAGTGTACTTAACCGCTACTTGTGATAATGCAAATTGAACCCTTGCTGAAGATCCCGGGCCTTAAGGGAAACTCTGCCACCCGATATGCTAATTGGCCAACAATTAATGTGTTAAGTTAATTTACATTATTTACGAATTTTTTGCTAAGTATAAGAATATAAGAGTTTGATATTTTAGGTTTAATACCTACTAAGTTTTGTTAAGGTTTCAGGCTAAAAATATAAATAAAAAATAGGAAGACGTGGTACTGACGTTTTCGACATGGTCCGCTTCAATTAGGCCCATGTGCCTACTTGAAGAGCGGAAAATGGTTACTTTAAAATTGCTTAACACAATAAGAACGCCAATTGTTTACTTTTAGTTTAAAGTTTGTCTTGTTTTTATAATTTGGTATGCAATATAGAGTAATTCTATTCTTAGCATTGTAAGTTGGCATCTTTCTGCAGATGTCTAATTCTATAGAAAATAAGCTGTCCATAATTAAATACACGTACAAATATTCGTTCAATACGGTCTGGAAACTTGTTAATGCTATTAGCAGGCGAGGCGTTAAGCTGCAACCTTACTTAGCTCTACTTATTCAAACTTCCACCGCGCCGCGCTGCTCGTGCCATCTTTTATAACTTACTCTTCTTTGTTTGTTGTGGTGCTTTCACAGTTATATGACGTTAGAATATGTTGTATAACATTAATTGTAGTTTTAACTATTATGCACCATATTTTATGGTTTATTTAAATTAATATTTAACATTGACCCTTGTTTTTAAAATTTAATTTCGGCGTGTTATACAACGTTATTTAACTGGTGTCTAGAGTGTAAAAGCATCTTCGATTTTATTAAGATTTAAATTTTGTTCCTGGCAGTCCTATCCTTCCAACCAGAGCTAATGGCGACCGATTTAAGCATTAAGAAAGCCTACTACCAAAATTTTTCTAGAAAGATTTGAGAGACAAACATTCAAAAATAATAACATTTATTTCGTGCGAAAACAAACAAAACTGCAAATCACAAACAAACTAAAACTAAAAATCCAAAAAACAACGTATCAACAATAAACATGTTTCTAATTGAAGAACTCTTTGCTTTTGCGGTCTGGTCTGTTCGAAGCGCCTTTTTCGACTTGGATTTTTTTGGTTTCGGAGAAGTTGCTTTGGGAGCAATATGCTGTTTTACATCTGGTGGGAATCTTCTCATTGGGATCAAACTGGACCGGGAAGGGATATTATCACCGAGCGTACCGTTTAGAGTAGTTAGTGTTGGACTAACAGGCTCTGAAGTCCGTGTGGTTTCTATTTCCTTCTCAACACTTTCCGTTGTCCCCTCTGTAGTAGTAGTCATTGTAGTGATCACCGTTTTATTAGTATCTTCCGTTAGTACCGTCTCCTCAGCTTCTGTTACATTTGAAAAGAAGCTCAGCGTTGTAATGTTATTTTTTTGTGTTGTTGGCACGTATTCTGTTGTTGAGGATTGATCGTCGAGGGTAGTGGGCATTGGGTCTTTGTGGGTGACGTCACAAATGCTGCTGCAATGTTCCTCGTTGCATTTGTCTTCGATGCCGCATGTGATGAAGGTATCCCAAGCGGAGAGAAGCTGGTAGAGGTGCGGCTGCTTGCAGTTGTTGTCGATGTATGTTTGGAGACCGACTACTGCTCGATTGCATATGAGTGGACCGCCACTATTACCCTGCATAAACAAATATTGTGAAGAAGATTACGTAATTCATTTAGATAAATATATATCTATACATACATGTTTGGCTTTGCTCACATTGAATTTTTTTTCTTCACGGACGTCACAATATTAATATCTGTGCTTAATTATACTCGAAATCTATCAAGAGGTTTGAGTTGAGCGTTGATAGGCCTGCTGGAATATCCACTTATCCGAAACCGAAGGTCGAATCGATTTGAAATGTCAAAGATGTATGAAATGACATATTAAGCCGTGTCGATTTACAGGACTAATCATAATATTATTATAATAAATGAGATAACACTAATTATAATCAAGAGGTTTGCTTACATGACAGAAATGTTCATGCCCATCTTGAACCTCGCCACTGTCTCTCGCGCAGATCATGGTGGTCTCCGAGAAGTGGCTGCCGCAACTCTCTATTGAAGGTGTCAATATTTCTACGCGCAGCATCGTTAGGTGTTTTTCATCTGCTGCTGTCGAATTTCCTCTTTTCTTCTGTAAATTGAGATTGCGTATTAGTTCAGAACGTAGCAACATAATAAAGGTACCTAAGGCTTGCTGCGATTATAAAAATTGTGTTATTTTATTTCTCGAGAAGAACGTTTTCACGTTAGTGCATAAGCGCTGCATTAATAAAACTCCAGCGTATCCATTGTACAAGTAAAAACTACGCTGTTTGTCGACCAACCATAGGCGGATTTAGGGGGGGAGGGGCAGGGGGCAAGGCCCCCCCAGAATCATTGTAGAGTTACGAATTTTGCACACAGTTCATAGTCAAGATTATAATTTTTTCTCGGCGCTCGCAGCAAGCTGCTCGCGCACTTATTATTAAGGATATTTGAACTTTCTAACTGTTCAGAGCGAGCTATACACACACTTTTCGTAGTAAAAAATAATATATTTTTGCTTTTCTGCACCTTGGCCCCCCTCAGAACCAAATCCTGGATCCGCCCATGCGACCAACTGTAGTTTTAGGGCACGTGGGTCACTCGAATTATTTATAATTATTTATTAATAACGATTATCAGGATTTTTTGAATATTTTTACCTAATCTTAGTGTATTTTACCTTAGACAAGAATATGTGAATGGGATGAGTTCGTGATGATCATGGGACTCACCGTAAAAACAAGTATACTGCAGGTCTTTTCAACCAAGTCCCGCTTAATGTCGAGTGTTTTGACACCGACAGCTGGAGTTTGCTTGAAAGGGAAGAGCGTCTTCATCAAGCTGATGTCAGTGGTCCACCATTGCGTCGCGCTGAGGTTGAGTGGACGGACAATTTCCACGATCTATAACAATAAATATATGCTTAAATATTTAAAAAAAAATGATTTTTTTATTCATCTGTACCTTATATACACGGGAATACTTCATCAGCTCATGTTACGTAATGATAATTTCTATACACCCAGAAATTTAGCTTTTGCAGTTTTCTACTCCAACATCATCAAATCGTAGCAAAACATTAAAAAAATGTTGTTAGTAACCGATATGGACTTATTTGCTAGATTTGCTAGTTTGTCGCACTGGCAACAACAAAGGCCTATTTCCATTCCAGCCTTTGTTTCCATTTTCTCAGCCAAGAAAGCCGTAGTTTTTCTGCTAATTCAGCAAGAATCCTTCATCTCCGTATGAGCCTGCCGCGATATCTGTTAGTAGTTACAAATTTTTTTTCTCCTACCTCACGCTCCTGTTCATCCTCATCTTCATTTAGAGTGAAGTTAGAGTCAACAATGATGGCACCAGCCCTCGCCAGGAGCGTTTTCCTCGGGAATCCATTATCCGCGTTGATGAAGGTTTCTCCCATAGCAGCCGTGAGAAGCCAGTCAGCACGGATGATCACAGCGGAACGCATGAAACGCTGCCCAGCGGCGTCCACTACTGATGGGTCAGCAAAGTATATAAAAGCCTGGAAAAGAAACATTGGTAAATTAATGTACATCTTATAGATAAAACTTCCTTTGCAGGAGGTCGTCTAGGTGGGTACCCCAACAGTGCCAGTTATTCTACCGCCTGAGCAGTGATGTGCAAACATTACTGTGCTCCGGTAGGAGGGCACTGTAGCTAGTGAAATTACTGGGCTAAAGAGTCTTAACATCTTATGACTCTTGAGTAAGAAGCGTTGGTGCAGTGCTCCTAGAATTTCACATAATTGTGAAATCCTAAGTAGCACTGTACTGATTATGGGCAGCGTTATCTCTTAACATCAGGAGAGCGTCTTGCTCGTCTTCTACTTTATCACATAAAACCAGTCTATTCAAGATACAACGTACCATATAAGGATAGTCGCCCCTTTTTATTGCTGGTTGTTGTTCTGTAAAAACTCCGCGGAAACATGTTAAACCTGTAAAAATTGTTAACGTTAAGTTACTACAATTTTATTTATAGAGGGACTTTATAAGGTTGTCAACTCGAATATATTTAGGAAATCCTTCCATCATCACCTCTGGGTATAGAGGTATAGAGTATAGGCGTTAGGAATTCCTTTACTCTAGTTTAAAATGAGTGCCTTAAAGATAAATAGCTACTGCAAAATAATGTCAAGACGATCTGCTGGACCATTACCGTTTGGACCTTTGGTACCAGCTAACACCCAATGTTGGTTATTCTGGCACAAACTGACAAGGGATAGAAGGATGAAGAATCAAAAACATGATTCGGATAGCTCGTGAGTTTTCATCTCTCCGCTACGAGTAACTACTAGTACTAACCATAATATATCACACACAGAAAAACACTTTTCATTTCCATGTTTTTATCAAATTCTAAATAAGCTATCGAAAATCCACTGAAAGGCCGGCGTCAAACGCATTCTTCTGTCAGTCATTCAAAAGAAGAATGACACATTTTTAATTCGGCAGGAAAACGTCACAAATCCGTGCGAACGATAAAAAGGTTTTATGTAAAGTGCCATTACTCTTGTAATTCCGCAGTAAAATGGTTGTAAAACGCGAATTAGTCAAGTCACGTTCCCTTATTTTTCTTCGCTATCTTTGACAAAGTTACGCGAGTTAAAAGCATTAATCAGAATCCCATCTGAGACGTATTATCCTCAATAAAGAGAAAAGAATGACTTTGCAAATTTAAACGCGTGTTTTACAGATAAGGGTAAATCCGGGGAACACCTAATTATTCATGTAAGGGGCGGTTAAGAGAGCGTATTAACGCCCGCAGCGGTGAAATATACCTACATAAGTATTTCTCAGGCGGTAGAACAATAACAAGTAAATTACTCGTATATTTATATTCTTCAAAAGTAAGGTGCTTTAACAAGTAAGCTAAGGAATTAACTTTATTCTTCTGTTTTGAGCTCAGTCAGAAATGGACTTTAAGAAGACAAAGTGATTTTAACAAAACTCAAACATAAAATAGTTCTTAAAAATAAAGGCATTAATTTTGTTGCAAAACCTTAAAAAGTAAGAAAATAAAATTCGGGTTTATTTAAAACATGAGCGGACGCGAACACGGCTTGGGCGGTGCGGGACGACAAGCGCAACATCGGTTGCGCTATAAGTCTTCCCTGTTTTTAAAACAGAATAAAATAAAATAAACAAATGAAGCATTCTACATTTTGGTAGTAATTTGATCTTTCAAATAATGTTATTTAATAAAAAGTATATTTTCTCAATGTAGGGTGTAAAATGAAAGTGTAGACTGGTTAATCTCATGCATAGGTATAAAGGCACAGTTTAAACCGAAAGCTCTTGCACCGGGTTAGTTTAAATTCGGCTCAAATTTTTGTTCTGAACGCTGCGCTGCGCTGGTCAATACAAAGCAAAGAATACTTTTGTACTTAGAGATATACCTTTTATCTGCGCGTTTTATATTAGTGGTAATACTATTATGTTTGGCGGACACACTAACTTTAAGTAGTTATACTTAAAAATTATCAAATTGTACATCGATTAAATTAATTGGTTTAAACATTAAACTACCCATTAAAAAGTAAGTACAGTTGCATTGTGATACCCACAAATGAACGGATATCGCACCCAAACCGCTGATGTGGCGACACTGAAACTACTGCTCAGACGGTTATTACACGACCAGTCAACCGAGACCTCTGCTAATGTGTATTATCTCTACTTCTAAACCAAAAGGTAAGGAGGGAGTACCGGACGGAGAGCTCTACAAGAACTGGTGCGGTTATAACGACACGAATGAACGAGCTACGTGTTTTGGCGGCTACTCTCAATTGCTTTACACGTTGTCTTTAAGCAGGGACTATAGTATTATATGCAGACATCGCGGTTAATATAACTGATATTCCAATTAGTGCTGAAGAATACTAATGAACATTGCTATTGAACATTTATTTATTTTTCAGATCCTTACCATTCTTGACACCATACCATCATGACATTTTTGACTACTCATATTTGATACTATACTGTTTACTGAAAATAAACAAATTTAGCGAGAACATTACATCACAATAATTGGTGATGGATCTGTCGAAAACCAAATTTTACCTCAAGTTGATTTTTAACAAAATTGACTGAAATATTTTAACACACTAAATAATTAGCATAGAAGTCAAAATGTGTGTATATTTCATAGCATATTATGATGTAGCTAAAAACATAGTAATATAAGTGTTATGTCTCAACCTGTCATTATTATTATCTCCATTAGAACGTACTTATTATAATTTTTTTATTAAATAAATGAGAGTCGAAATAGATTTTTCAATTATTTTTTTTACTTTTGTGTAAAGCTTCCTCTCTTGCGCGGATTCATCTGTTCTGTGCGTACCACATCCAGGACTATTCTGCGATATTATTGATGTAATCAAGCGGTGTGCGATGTCTGTTTTTATAAAGTCTTTGTTTTAATCGATTATAAACTCACGCGACATTTTAATTTAATCAGTTATTTTATGAATGCGACGAAACGGATGTTTATAGGCAATTCGTTACGGAGTCCGATTTTATTGTTTTGTTGGAGCATAAAATTTTGGTATCGACACGGTACACTAGTTTTCATTGATGCACTTTATGAATTATTTGGGGATGTACTGACATTTATAACATAGTTGTGTAGTAACGTTTGTAAAGTAATAAAATATCTATATTTATTTATTACCAACGCTCAGCTAAAATATAGCTATAATATTTTATACTTGAAACTAATACCTACTGAGCGTAAAGATTTTTGTTATTTTTATCTAATCTTACTACCCCTTTCCTCTCACTTATTTCTGAAAAGTAGTTAAGTATACATACGTAGTGCTATTTTAAGTTCTAAGCTTTAAATTTCAGCCATTTAAGAGTTATATATCGAGCGACGCTCTCTCGCTCGCACAATTTGACGAATTTTGAAATATAAATTCATGGAATTAATTTATCGAAAATTCCTTTAGACCAGCCCTTCATATTATTATTGCACACATTTTAAAAGTGTTGAGGGCTAGAGAGCGTCACTCGATATATACGCTCTAAAGGTACTGATTGGTAAGGTTTTACGTTGAATAATAATAATTATTAGTAGGTTTTTAAGAATAGTAATAATATCTTAATCTATTATTATTTAGAATTATTATAGAGCTCGTCTAAAAAAAATTATCGGTAAGGTTAAAAAAAAATCAAATCCAAAATTAGTAAAAGAGTAGTATAAAATTTGTGTAACTATTGTTAGAAACACACGAAAATGACTCCTATATCAGGTGTCCCTTTGATCCACATACACAAAATCCCAATTGTCAGACAAATGAGCAAATTTCACAAGAAAGTTCGTGCCATCAGAAGACGGGGTATCCGAGTGCCGTAGCGATCTATCCCGCGGGACCTATCGGGGAGGACGGTAATGGCTGCATTGCCATTCAAATTTTATTTTATCTCTTAATACCAACATTGACTAGAACCTTCTACGTCTAGTGCGGCTTGCGTCAGGGAAATTGTAATGTCTCCTGGAATGGAAGAATTAGCTTTTTAGATAGCTGTAAAATATGTGGGTAAAATAATGTTGAAAAAGAACCTGCAATTATTTTTCTTAGATTATTTAACTAAGAATTATTTAACTTAGATATTTTCAATGGATAGTCATTCGGAGTCATGAGGTCTGTAGATAAACATACATTATTATATAATAGATCACTTTGACAATGTCTCTGTAATTTACTTATATCATTACGACTTAAAAAGTGTATGTGATGATATAGTGTGATAATATTTTACTTTCCTTGAATATGTGTTTGTTACATACATAGTCTACAGCTGCAACGATCGACCTAGACGTTGATGTGTTGATATACTCTTAACAATAATTTTAATCGGGTAAAAAGACCTGCTAGACACATCTAGTTTAAAACAAAATTATCCATATCGTATTTATAACACTTCAGTACATAACATCAGCACCAAAAGGGAACAATTCACGAAGAACCAAAACTTCGTAGAGCTTACCGACAGCGCTGCGAGGTGATATGAATATTAAACGCTTCAAGAATTAGGAGATTTATTCCCCGATTCGGAACTTGGGCGCACTTAAATGAATGTTTAACATTATCTGCGGAGTTTTAAGGCACTTGAGCTTCTTAACAAGTTGCAAAGAAACTTTAATAGAGAGGCTCTCGGACGATTAATTCGGAGACGTGACGCAGTGGACGGGAATTCTTAATGTGAAAGGGTGGCTCTGCCCTCGATGTGTCGCGGCGTCGATAACTTACTTTACCATTTCTGATATAAGATTGAAAAATACTTGAACTTAAATGTCATTAAACAAAAAATTCTTCAGCAGGTCCGCTTTACGCTCAGCTGTTATTATCATCGCATATAGACACAGCACCTGTTTTTACCGGGGGTAGACTTCCTTTGCAGGAGGTCGGCTAGGTGGATACCCCAACAGTGCCAGTTATTCTATCGCCTGAACAGTGATGTACAAACATTACTGTACTTCGGTAGGAGGGCACTGTAGCTAGTGAAATTATTGGGCTGAAGAGTCTTAACATCTTATGACTCTCAAGTAAGCATTGGCGCAATGCACCCATAATTTTTCCTTTGTAAAATCCTGGGTAACAGTGAACTAACTATGGGCAGCGTTATCTCTTACCATCAAGAGTGCGTCTTACTCGTCTTCTTACTTCTTTGTATGAAAAAAAAACACCAGTGGATAGTGCGTTGTCAGTCAATTAGGTGAGGTAAATCTATTCCTAATTTTACTGAACCCGTACCGGAACAAGACCAGAGTAACTGCTTGGCGACACGGTTTTATGCAATGTGTCTAACCAGTCAGGGCTAAGGCCTACCACCAGTATTAAAAGTAGCGAGTAGTGATGTTAGTAGTAGTTTTGGGGAAGTAAATAATGTTGCCATTCGATTCATATAAATAACAAAACTATGCATGAATCTACGAATAAATATGGTACTTATTTCTTCGTAGGCATGAATTAAGAAAAAATATTCTTAATTCAGTACCTCCTTTTTGATATCGGTAACAAATGAGGTAGCTGATCATCGCATCGTTCCTATTGCATTGTCAAAAATAGTTGTAAATACAAGCGGCAGTGTGGCACGATCTCCTTCATGCGATTGCTTGCCAATTACGTCAGGCGCTCATTGTCCGAGGGCCGGCGCGGCGCGGCGCGTCACTTTCCGTTGTCCCATTCTATTGTACTGCACTTTATTGAATTTGATTTACGCGCCATTTTTGTAGGCTTCGGTTTTTATTAACTGACCTCGGCGCCGATGTAAACTTAATTGAATCCGCCGACAAAAGGCATCGAATGAAAAGAGCGTCCAGCGGTGTGCGATGCAGATTATAATAGGTTTTCCCGAATTTGCATGGGCTTTAAGTATTCGATATTCAATATTTGCATGGCGGTTGGACTATTGTTTCCGTAACTACCGTTTCGTCGACTGCTGCGGTGTCGATTCAATTTAACATTGACTTTTGAAGAGCTATTGTATCTAATTTTATAACAAGTGAAATTTTAAAAATACTTTTTAAAACAAGCTTTTATTGTTATTACCATCTAGCATCGTAAAGTACTCGTCAAGACGAATCAAATGAGCCCAAACTCGATGGGGTCGTTTAATTACGGAGTTCCGATGGCCACCTTTCAGCTCCATAATCAGATCAGCCCCATGCAATTAATATTGCATTATCATCCGATTCAAATATGCATGCAAAATTTCAGCTCAATCGGAAACTGGGAAGTGGGTCAAATTTTATTTGCAAGATTGAAAGAAAAGTAAATAAAAGCTTGTAAAAAGAAAGCCTGACTAATCGACTTTTTCTCCATATAAACTTTAAACCCTATTTAGCTTACTTAGAGAAAGTATTAAGGAGAAAGACGGAGGACTGAGATAAACGGCATGCCATGGAGGAGACTTATGTCCAGCAGTGGACTAACATAGGCTGATGATGATGATGATTAAAACAACCTTAACTATGATAAGTCTGTCCGATTCTCTTGGTGTATTATTAGGTATAATAAAATAATATTCACTACAAATATTATCTAACTTCGTTTAAAATATTATTTTCTCAACAAAAGATTAAATTTGAGTTTGTTTCCTTGTCAGTGCGTGACGACCGCTAAGCTCGTTATAATGATTGCCCTATAGAGAGAGATAGGGAATCAAATCAGCCGAAACAATGGAGCAATTAAACCGCGAGGGTGTCTTGGAATAGCACTGGAAAAGAGTTACACAAACGATTTGTTTTGACTCAAGGTATAATGGAAAGATAAAGTAGTACTTGATATTTTTAATGCAAATATTAGGAAGACGAGAAAGACGCTCACCTGATGTTAAGATATAACGCTGCCCATAATCAGTACAGTGCCACCCAAGATTTCATACTATTGTGAAATTCTATGTGCACTACCACAACGCTTCTTACTTAAGAGTCAAAAGATGTTAAGGCTCTTTAGCCCAATAAATTACACTAACTACAGTGCCCTCCTACCGAAGCACAGGAATGTTTGCACATCACTGCTCAAGCGATAAAATTACTGGCACTGATGGTACCCACCTAGACGACCTCCTGCATAGGAAGTCTACCCCCTGTAAAATGGTAAATGATGACATGATTCTGTGTAGTTACATTTTTTATTATGTTATATGCGAATTTTGTCCCACTGCTTGGTAAAGACTTTTCCTAAATTCCTTCATTCCTTTCGTTCTAGCACCACCTCTTTCCAGCTCTCCTGGTACGATCTCAAGGCACGCCTCGGAGACGCCGTCCATCTTCAGGTGCCCAATCTGAGGGGACCTTTCATCCATACTTTCGGTCGCCTAGATCCTACAAGGCGTCAATATGTCCTAATGTCTTACATATTATGTTATATGTATTTTATAAGCGACAACCGGAACCCACAGAAGTCTTGGTAAAAGGCATACGATAGTTTTGCTAATGCCTTGCAGTAAAAAAGATTTCACAAAATAAAGACAATAGGAAAAACATCAAACGAGATCAAGTTAAACAATAATAATATGAAAATAACTCAAGAAACAAAATCGTTTATTCACCTTACCACCCAACAGTTCACCAAAATCGAATTAAATCCAAACTCTTTCTCCAAAGGCAAATCTTTGAATACGGCGTGTTTACTTCTTAGCTCTTTGTTTCAGTTAACGAGCATAAAAAGGACCCATTCAGAGCATCCGAACCTAATTACCCGACCCTTGCAGAAAGGGGGGTTCTAATTAACGATATTATGTCAAATAATTTATTAAAGTCGACGGTTTGAATCGCGGATTGGATTGAGTTTGCGTTTGGTTACGTTTGTTTTAAGAACGCTGTTCAGACGAATAATGGGGAATGAATTGTGTTAAGAATGAATGACGATTGGAGAAGTAAATTAATTTTCAAGTTGGCGTACTTCGTGGCTTTTTACTTTCGTAAATAAGAAAGGAAAATGAGTAAGAATAACCTTTGCTTTTTAGTTTAAGACAGAAAAATAATTAACTTCTAAACTAGAATAATTCGTGTGTTACCTTTGGTTCTTATCCGGTTTTTTTTTCTGTCAAGGTGTCAAAGAATGTTAATGTGTTAAGTTGTAATATTATATTTTCTCTCTAATTACCACTAAGAAATAAGAACCACCATTAACCTTTTGACCGCCAAAGTCACCTATACTTGACAAGTACTTGCGGGTCCTGTACGCCAACGACGTCTATAGACGACAAAAAAACCAGTCTTAATAAAGTGAAATAAATATATTTATCGACTCTTGGCAACACTAGTTCTTTGGTAGGAATTTTTTTTTAAATTGTGCCTTGGCGCACAGGGCACGAAAATGCGTTTGTGCCGTGGCGTTAAAAAGGTTAAGAAATTTACTCAGTTCTACGAATAAATAATTTCTTCGTAGACTCAGTTTTAATATAAAATATGTTGTCAAAATCAACGTTGATGACATAATATCATTTATTAACTTAATAATGGTTTTTTTAACAGTTTACGTTAACTGATAGTGCCCACTCCGAAAAGGTCAAAGTCGTGGGTCCCTACTTTTCTAAATTAACAATTTGTGTAATGCTAACAAAAATCCATCTACAGAATTTTTTGTGTCTTAATACCTTTTTTATTTAATTTAAATAATTAAGGAAAAGTAAGGAGTGTTGTGCCTTAGTGACGTCATACGGTCTTCCGAACAAGTGACGTCACAAGCCAGTACCTACACGTCATTAGCATCCAACATGCGGCGTCAGCGATTCGCTGTACGCAATATGTCATTGTAACCAACTCATTTGTCATAACTATTGGCTTGTGTTAATTAAATCAATGTATATTAATAGCTGGTACATCTGTTTGCATTTATATACATAAAGTAGACGTATATAACTAGTAAATATATGTAAACATTGATTTAAAGTTACAGGATTCGCAATATCTATCAGATCGACCTTAGTCAATATCGACAATCTACTAATATACTAGTAGTTCCTTTTAAGAAAAATACTGCATAATGTTCCTAATTTCTTGCTACATAAATATGTATTTGTTACAAGACGATAGAACAATTGCAATAATTTATTACGCATATACATATTTTGCTCTCTTAATAAACAATTTCTTACAATACAATTGGGATTTATACTCCGATAGAACAGGTTACCTTACTTATATTAGAGTTGTTTCTATTCGTATTATCAGGGTTTAAAAGTTTTAAAACAGGTTTATGTTTCAGATGATTCTAAGTAATAAAAAAGTAGACAATATTCTTTAAGAAACAGGGTTGCCAAATTATTCGCATTTTCCTCTTATTTCCTCTAAAAAGAACACGGAATCTATAAAACTGGTCACTGAGACTTAAGAACTTCCACAGTCCGGGATAACACATTTGAATGCAGGTCCGTCCCGTCTCGACTAATTGAGTTAATATTTGGTTTGACGCATTAAAATTAAGTAGGTACTTATATATAGGAACTAAAATTTTGTTTGTATTGGTACGTACCAAGCCAATGATTAAAATTTCAATATTATTGCTATTTAAATAAGTGTTATCTATCAAATAATACAAAGTCTACTTTTCAGCGGGTAAAGGCTGTTTGTATACTATTTGTGAAACAGTTTTAAAAAATTTGCTTTTTCTCTCATTTTCATGAAAGAAAACCGAACTTCCAATGCTAAAGAATCTCCACAGTCCGGGATTACACATTTGAATGCAGATCCGTCCCGTCTCGACTAATTGAGTTAATATTTGGTTATCTCACACGCGCACGCGACCTCCGCGACTAATCCCTTCGAATTAATGGCGGGAATTTATCATTATTAATGCTTGATCCAGGCCGCACCTGATTTGCCCCGTTCAGGAGGTATGGATTAATAGCCTGTCATTTTGGTAACGCTACGTATGTGCTTAACGTAAGGAGATGTATGATATATGGAGCTTATGGTATTTTGAAATAAAATTTAACTGGCAGCTTCCAGAAAACTTCGATTACATTTCTAGAGGTCAAACCCCATTTAGTTATTGAGCAACATAGACATATTCTCAATTTAAAAAAATCCTCTTATGTACAGTCAACTACAAAGAGATGTATCCATGTTAGTCTTACAAAATGAAGGAACTTTAAGTATGCAAAAATCATTTATCCTTACTTCGTGACATTTTCAGTATCCGCCAAATCTTATACTATAATCGATTCATTTTAAATGCTATTATTATGTATCACCTAAGGAAAAGTAGTGGGATACATCATTGTTGCATATATTAAACGAGTCGATGATAATACAAAGTTTGATTGCTACTAGAAATGTCACGAACCAAGGGTAGTTCATTGTGGCGAATGAAAATTTACTTCATTTTGTAAGCCTAACATGGATACATCTCTTTGTAGTTGATACAGATAAGATCCAAGTGGCTGTGTCAAGCCCTCTTTTCTGTACTCTTATATGTATTTACATTACCCATAGTATAAAGCTGAAGACAGACAGAGGCGGGATGGAGCAGTAAAGCGATCTTCATTTTGTTCCTGCCCGCGTTCGCTTTATATGTGACATGTTACGTACAAATACGAACATTATAAAAAAATCCGCACCGTTTTTCCGCCTGTGTGTGACGTCACCATATAGGACTCATTGACACCATATAGGTCACATTAACATTACATCTAACGAACGTCCTCATCTCACCTTTGAAAAGTAATTTTTCTCCCCGTTTAATAAACAGAAAACCGATTTATTCGAATATCGAACCGATACACACGGGTCAATTGCATCGTCCATTCATCCGGACAGGTTTACGATGCAGCGCCAGTTTATTCACACGTTCCGCCCCGTTATGGGTTTATGACAATTTTTTATGGCGGCACTACCTCATATTTTGGCGCGGATTAACTGACGCAGTTTTAAAACGCACTATACTGTTAAACGGTTGAAATATAGAATTGTTAGGGTAATAAAGGTTTTTTGGAATGTTTTAGTTTCGATTTATGTTTTTATGGATGATTTTTTGGTTTCTGCCGTGGTTAATTACCAGCCAATGGACTAAACCGTGTCATAAAGTGGTCATTATGACCTTACTTCAGCTGCAGGGGTATTAAGCCTAGCTTCTCGGTTTAGCCTATCGCCATATCGTTGCTTAACATTGTGCGAGATCGTGGACGCAAATTTACCCAAAATGAATAATATTATTATAAAAAATTGGTGTAACTAAATTACAAGCAATCTACAGCCAGAGAAAGCAATGCTTCGTGATCGTCCAGTGCTACGAGCGAAGGTTTAATCAGTCTACGCCGTAGCTTCCTTAAAAAACTGAATAGCAATAATTGTTTTAATAATTGGATCAATTAATATTTCATATTTTAGAATTACAAACGTTAAATAGCCAGAGAGAGAGAGAGAGAGCAATGAGAGCTTCGTTTGCGCTTTATTCAGTTTTACCACTGCAGTTTTTTTTCGGTGTTACGAGCGTCTTCCAATTAATTAATCTACGCCGTACTATCGTAGCCTACTTTTAACACAATATTTATAAAAAAAATTGGTTACTAAATTACATGCAATAAATAGCCAGAGCAAGCAATGCAACGTGATCTGTGTAGCAATGCGATCGGTCAGTGTTTGCACTACAGTTCACTTGGTGCTACGAGTGTAGGCCTAAATAATCTACGCCGTAGCATTGTAGCCTTCTTAAAGCACACTTAAAATTATAATTACAAAGATCGTTTTTAAATCTCAGTGTAACTAAATTACAAGCAACAAATAGCTAGAGCAAGCAATGCTACGTAGCAATCCGATCGGTCAGTGTTCGCACTATAGTTTGCCGGTACTACGAGCGTAGGCCTAATTAATCTACGTCGAAGCATTGTTTCCTCCATTAAACACACTTAAAATTATAATAACAAAGATAGTTTTTTAAATCTCAGTGTCACTAAATTACAAGCAATAAATAGCCAAAGCAAGCAATGCTACGTGATCTGCGTAGCAATGCGATCGGTCAGTGTTTGCACTACAGTTCGCTCGGTGCTACGAGCGTAGGCCTAATTAATCTACGCCGTAGCATCGTAGCTCGTAGCCCGACAAACATTCCGATTCAGTGTAAAACAGAGATACGACTAGTGAATATGGAAAACCGATCCTTTGTAAATACAATACACTTACAAGGCTCCAAATATTCAAAGACTGTCTGACAAAGTTGTTTTAAGAGACATACAATTAGTAATGCAAAAATAAAAAAATATCAACATGATTTTGATAATATGCGGTTGATGGGCCGGGGTAAAAAAAAAATCATCGATCCAGTCTTACATCTGCAGTACATAGCCCCTTGACCACCTTCAAGATAAATACTCTACCTTACTGTTGTATTTATATTTTTGTTAATACAATTTAATTCATAACCCTAGCTCGAGACATTCGGAAGGAGGGTAGCGAGGCCTTTGCCCTGCAGTGGGATCTAGTAAGCTTATAACAATAATATGATGTAAAAATACTTATTGAATAAATACTTTGATTTGAACCGTTGTAAGTTCAGCAACTGTGTCCACAGCCACATATGCGTCTCGTACGCGATCAATGCGCAATCACAGCGCACTAATCACTCGCGAGTGACGCCGCTCAAATGACGAGCCATATCGGGTGACGTCACGCTAATGAATTAGTGGACACCGCTCGCTACCGCCACCTGGCTCGATCGGTATCGATTTGGTTGATTTAATCACATTTGGCTAATTTGTATTGAGGAATTTGACATGTGAGAGAGATTAGCTTTTTTTTATACAACGAAGTAAGATGACCGCCGACCCTGAGAAGTCCGGCGTCGTCTATAAACGACGGAGTCGTTGAAGACGATTTGAACAATTTTTACCATCTTTGATGCGCGATATGTCATCGGCAAATTCCAAATGACGAGCTAGACGCTCTCCTGATGTTAAGAGATAACACTGCCCATAATTAATACAGTGCTATCCAAGATTTTACAAAGGTAAAATTCTGGGTGCACTGCTCCAACGCTTCTTACTTGAGTGTCATAAGATGTTAAGACTCTTCAGCCCAATAATTTCACTAGCTACAGGCTACAGTGCCCTCCTACCGGAGCACATGCAGTAATGTTTGTACATCACTTCTCACTTCTCAGGCGGTAGAATAACTGTCACTGTTGGGATACCCACCTTTTTTTTTTTGACTCAGGAAAAATGCGTTACGCATCATCACCCCACGCCGGGGGGCGCGAGGTGGTATGTGGGACTCCCCCGCCAAAGATGGTAGCGGCGGGGATACCCACTAAAAAACCTGGGGGCAGTGGCGGATTTACAGTCTAGGCCGCCCTAGGCCCCAGTCCATGTAATACCTGCACCTACGTCGTATATAACATGTCTACTCCTACTTACTCCTTAACACATTCGGTGGCACCGAATGTGTTAAACAGTGGCGGATCCAGAATTTTTTTTCTTGTGAACAAGGTAGGTTTGTATATTTCAACGTTAACCTACAATTTGAATCTCTAAAATAGGAAATGTTATATCTCTGACAAGAACGTGTGCGTTAAACTCGTTCCGAATAGAATAAAATTTTTAAAACCTTGTAATGCGCGAGCAGCTTGCTGCGAGCGCCGAGAAAATTTTACGTTTCAGACTACAAAATATGTGCAATCAGAGCCGGTTTTAACATTACCAGCGCCCTGGGCGAGATTTCTACGGCGCCCCCTAAAAAGCAATTCAAACCCATACTAAAAAGGAAAAAATTCCAGGATTTTTTTCTGGGCCGATTCCGATGGGCAAAATCATGGGCGTATCTAGAAAAAAATCCACTTTTCCAGCTTTCTGCGAGTTTCGAGAGAATTTTGAATTTTTCAGTACGAATGATGTGCGTTTAGCTTGCTTCGAGCGGCAAAGAAACTAAATAAGTATTCTTATTTATAAAAGCGCGAGCAGCTCGCTGCGAGCGCCGCGAAAATTTAGATTTGTTCAACACGAATGATGTGCGTTTAGCTTGCTTCGAGTGGCAAATAAACTAAATGTCCTTATTTATAAAAGCGCGAGCACCGAGAAAATTTTGAATTTTTCAGCACGAATGATGTGCGTTAAGCTTTCTTCGAGTGGCAAAGAAAGTAAATGTTCTCATTTATAAAAGCGCGAGCAGCTGGCTGCGAGCGCCGAGAAAATTTTGAATTTTTCAGCATGAATGTTGTGCGTTTAGCTTGCTCCGAGCGGCAAAGAAACTAAATAAGTATTCTTATTTATAAAAGCACGAGCAGCTCGCTGCGAGCGCCGAGAAAATTTAGATATTTTACATCACGAATGATGTGCGTTTAGCTAGCTTCGAGTGGCAAAGAAACTAAATGTCCTTATTTATAAAAGCGCGAGTAACTCGCTGCGAGCGCCGCAAAAAATTTGAATTTTTCAGCACGAATGATGTGCGTTTATCTTGCTTCGAATGGCAAAGAAAGTAAATTTTCTCATTTATAAAAGCGCGAGTAGCTCGCGGCGAGCGCCGAGAAAATTTGGAATTTTTCAGCACGAATGATGTGCGTTTATCTTCCTTCGAGTGGCAAAGAAACTAAATGTTCTTATAAAAGCGCGAGCAGCTTGCTACGAGCACCGAGAATATTTAATTTTTCAGAACGAATGGGGCGCCACGGGCGCCCCATTATAGAGCCTATGGCGCCCCTTTTATCCGGCGCCCTGGGCGGTCGCCCAACCGCGCCCCACCCTAACGCCGGTACTGTGTGCAATGAGCTCGTTCTGAGTGGTGAGCAAAATACATAATATTCTATTTATAATTGCGCGAGCAGCTAGCTGCGAGTGCCGAGAAAATTTTATATTTCAGGCTACAAAAGATGTGTTCTGAGCGGTGAGAAAACAAATATTCTTATTATAGAGCAGAGCCGCCAAGAAAAACCCATGGCCCCTTGAAGCCTTTAAAATATTTACGTACTTTTAGTTATTTCTTGTCATCAGTGATTTTTTGTCACGATTGGCCGCCCCTAATATCTGGCCGCCCTAGGCCCGGGCCTACTGGGCCTTAGGGCAAATCCGCCACTGCCTGGGGGTGTCCTGCGGGACGCCATAATACCGGGGCAACGGGTACGCCGAAGCATTCATCCGCTGCCCCGACGGCGTTTGGTCCTCACTTACAGGAGGACCCCTCCGCGGTGGGGTGAAGATGAGTTTCACCCCACCCTCTCAAGGGGCGCGCGGAAACACCGCGCGCGCCACCTCGTGGGTCTGTGCTTTCGGCGACGAGTACCCCCGTACTCGCCGCCTAGACCCAGGTTATGGGGGCTGGAGAAGGGCGTGGAAGATGCGCCTCCGACGCCCCCTTCTCCGGGCACGCATCGGGAGGTCGGTGGTGACCTCCCGTTCGCGTTCCGCGATCTCCTTCTGCGAGATGACATTCTCACAGAACGAAACCGCGGCCTGCCACGACTCCTCGCTTGCAACCATGGCTCTTACCATGGTTGCCAGCGAAAGTTCGCCCCCCATAACCCACCTAAGTTGACCTCCTGCAAAGGAAGTCTACCCCTGTTTGACTTTGAGTTTTAAATTCGCAATAACACTCACAAGCACTCAAACGCCAGATGCGCTAGGCAGAGTGATGGTCGAAGATGATATCAAACTAGATATCGGCATAATTCCCCAACATTGCTGAAGTGAAGTGATTTGCATTACTCTTGAGCTATGTTTTGATCTAAGATGTAGACGGGATCGAGAAAAACATATTTCTTCATGTTGCGGTAGCAGAATACATCTTGAAAGTTCCTAATAAGAAGCTACATGAAGATTTTAAACCATGCAACAAACCGTATCACGACCTGTTTACATTATACCAGTTCAGCGCTGGATGCACTACTGGCACTGTGGAGACCGGCAATGCAACGTCAGTAACCCATTTACAGACTAGTATAGTAATTTCATTATTTTGTTTGTCTACTTTTTGAGCTCTACGTTTACCTAGAGTTGTTCACCTTATCATATCTTTGCAGTATCTGTATTGCTGGATTAGTTTCAATAATGAGCAAGAAAACCACTACAACTGAAATTACGTACGACCAAATCTGTTCCACCCCAGTACTGGAACAGTTGTACCAACCTCTGGAGGAAATACTTTCTAAGCTAGCAGTAACATTTTACTCCACTGAAATTGTGCAGACAAGATGGGCTACTAGTTTTTCCAGTTATTAATCCAGTCCAGTACCTACTTCTGGCTTACTGGCCTGGATGAATGTGATATCGCCTTAAGTGACATATGACAGTACGTTATTGATTGCCCGCTGCGTATGCATTGTGATGCGACGCGCTTGCTCTCCTAAATTAGCTACAGTTAAGGTAATTACTGACTAATAAGGCATAATACTATTGTATTATTACTCTAAATATAAACGTTACTAATTACAAATGTGATGAATGAATATGTATCCAATATTATTATAATACTCGTAATAATGCTAACAAACGGATGTCTAAGCGGCCCAGCAGTTCATCTAGCTGATCTGGAAATTAAATCTTCTTCTTTTCGAGTCGAAATGGATAATGGGAATTATATAAAATAAATCAATACTATCATAATATTATCATTACGATACTATCATAACTTATAGATGTTTCTATTAAGAGGGTTTGTTTATACTCACGCGAGCTACAATTACAATACTAAGTAGAATGAAGGTGACAAAAATATTGTTCCGCCCGAGAAGAATATTTAATTGGGATGTTTACTAATTTTTTTGTCCATAATGTAGATTATTGAAAAAGATTGGACGTGTATTTTTTATTTGTAAATCTGATAAATAACGTGAGAGATACAACGCACTAAAGTTGATCGTGACGTCACACTACTCAATCTAGTACATTTTTGTTTAGTGGTGTGACGTCTAGCGTCTGGACTCAGTATCTTATAAGCGTTATATTTCAGCCATTTTTTATTTTATTTGCAAGAAAAAAAAAAGTATCGAATATTTTTTTATTATTAAAAATACGGACTAATTATATTATATTTTAAAAATTTTGACCTTGTCAACATCCCTATTGATGTAGCTAGTCGTATTGCAAAAGTATGGATATAATATGTATAGTTTGTTTTTCTCAATAAAGGCATTTGCCACGACAAAAAAAAAAAACTTATATGTATATGTGTGTATATTTCACCTAAACGGCAAAACTAATTGAGCATAAATCCTGGAATAACTCATACTTTCATACTTTTTGTCATATAATTTTAAAAGTTCCTACTACTTCTAGCTATCAGCCTTCTGGCATGAACAATGCGTAGATTTGTCTTGCTGTCAAGTGAAACTGTCATCTTTTACATTCATAAAAGTGCAATGTATGGGATGATAGTTTGACTTGACAGCAAGTCAAGTCTACGAAACGTCTGTGCTTGGCCCACAGCATCTCAACATACGAGTAGTCATAATCAAATGATGCCGCGTGAATTCCGTCGGAGTGTGCAGGTTGCGTCTGTTATCATTGATCACTGCTAATTGTGCGTTAATCGCGGCTAATTACCGTGACGGCATTGTACCGTGCCGTGTCCTGCGGTTGGACGATCGATGACAGGGTATCTATGGTACATTCTATATTCAAAATTTGTCACCGTGTACCCCAATTAGCTACTACTTTTTTAAAAAGTTTGATCTTCTCAATATGAATGATAATTACCTATAGAAATTTTGCTCTAAGACAGCCTCAGTTAATGACAGGACTATTGTAAATATTTTTTTTTATTTGTAAATTAATATTCTATCCTTTAATATTAATAAAATATCTCTATCCCTTGCAAAGCGGAAGCGGGTTGGTAATCAACAAATTGAGGATTTTTGACAATCATTATAATTTGCTCTAAATTGACAGTAACTGACGACGTTGAGTATAACCACAGGTACAAAACTGATTGTGTTGACATTTTAATCCGCAAAACAATTATAAGAAACTAGCTTATGCTCGTGGCTTTGCCCGCGTGTAGTCTTCCTTTCTTGGCGGACGTCTACGTTATAAAACCAATTTGTGTTCAACACTTCAACTGAACCCGTAAAGCGGTTGAGGCTGTGCATTGATAAATCAGTCAGTTACTCTTTCTTTTTATATATTTAGAAACAGTCTCAGACCCTAAAATAACAAATAGGCTACTTTTTAGTAGACAAAACTTCTGGATACAGCTAGTATTTTATAGCTAGTATATATATAGAAGTTAATCCTTTAGCCTCTCATTAGACACGCAACAGTGACAGCGAAGCAAAAATGTTAATTAATTTAGGGACAACAGATGGATTAGTACTGAGAGAGGAACGAGTGAATTTGTTTATCTCCCTACGCCAGCTAATGTCGTCACACGGATCGCCGCATTCGGTTCTTGGAGAGAATTGTTCTGAGCCTTTATTTAAATGCTATAATAATACTGTATCATTAATTTTTCAATTCAATGCAATTCTTTGTTTGCCAAGCAACATGGTGTTTAAGTTGGTACAATACATAGTTTTAGATGTTGAGCTAACATCATTTAGCATGCAAATGTAGCTAATTAGGGCTAGGTTAGGTTAGTTACACGTTACAATAATTTCAAATATAATTAATTAATGTCAATGGTAATATTTAAACATTCATCAAATTAAAATAATAAAGATTTTTAAAATTTTAATAAAATATAAAATGTCAGTTAATTACAATATACTCAATACGTCAACAAAGAATATAACAAATAAAACAGCAGATTCTTTAAACAAGGTAATTTTTGCTACTTTGCTTAATTACATTAAACGTGACGAGAGATAGTGAAACATAACAGAATACTCTTTATTGATACACTACAAATATACAGAAAACTTAAAACTATAACATAAAATCACGATATAAGTGTACAAAATTGGCGGTCTTGTCGCTAAAAGTGATCTATAATAACCCTAAATAGGTACGTAATTGAAGCTGTATTTATTTTGATTTAAAAAAGGAATTATGACTTCTAGTGTCAATCGTATAGTTATGCCTGTAAATATGTATGAAGTGTTAATTGATTCACCACCACCTACCCATGTTATTATGATTATTCCTCTTTCTGCAAGGAAGAGAAACGATAAGACCGCCAATTGTTACACTTGTGACGTGATTTTGTGTTATAGTTTTAAGTTTTCTGTATGTTTGTAGTGTTTCAATAAGAGTTTTCTATTCTTTTCTATTCTATGATATTATGATGTTACGCGATGAATTCCTGTTCTGCTTATGCGCTTTAACTTTTACATTTCATTAAAAGGGTCTAGCCTAAGAAAATGATATAAACAGGCTATTTAATTTAGAGCTATTGAATTGTATTGAAAACTCAATACTGAGTTTTTCTCGTGTAGTTGATCACGACGAGCTAAGTCCATGCAACGTCACAACAATTAACCAAACGAGCATCGGCTGAGTTATGGCCGTGCGGGGCTAATCCTGCCCGACGGGGCTATTCTACCCGATCGATTGATTACCTTCACCAACATTTTTGCAGGCTTTTGTTTAGGACGAGCTTAATTTTATTTATCACGCTGCACCTTTCTCTGTATTCTAGGCCTGTAAAAATGCAGTCATTTAAGTTTGGAGTCGAGTTCAGCCGTTTTTAAATTACATGTTTGCAGGACAAAATGTTCTTGACGTTGAACTTCGATAACACAAAAACGCATTATAAAAACCCCACAATAACATTACTAAGAGCTGGCAGTGTCTGATATATCCCTTCTAAACTTAACTGTTATCTAAATATATATAACTAGCTTGTGCTCGCGGCTTTGCCCGCGTGGCTAAATCCTTTCTTAAAGGAGGTCTACGTCTTAAAATCTATCTGTATTCCAAATTTCAACCAAATCCGTTCAGTGGTTTGGGCTGTGCGTTGATAGATCAGTCAATCAATCAGTCACGCTTTCCTTTTTATTTTATATTTAGACGAAAGAGTGACTGATTGACTGACTGACTGATCTATCAACCCATAGCTCAAACCGCTAAATGGATTCGCTTGAGATTTGGAATGTAGATTGGTTTTATGATGTAGAAGTTATTTCAGGTAGGTCCTCATATTATCCAAGATTAAGAAAGTATTTGTCTTTTCTTTAAAAACAGATCAAAAACAAATTGCCTGCAAAATTTTACAAATTGTAGAGATATGATATATTATAAGTACTAAAGCTACCGATGACCAATTATAATCGAACCTAGTTATGAATCAGTAATTTCTGTATTAAATTTATGGAAATGGCTTCATCAAAAAAAAAACATAACTCTTACAACCGCTTTCTTCCCTAAAAAGCCCTAAAGAAATAAAAGACAAATTTACGCATTTATTCCCTTAAATTTTCCCCTTTAAAATAGCTTGGGCAATAATTGTGAGGTATCTCGGCTACATCAAAGGTAAAGGCTCCGATGATGACTCAGTTACTCAGCTGTGATTCTTGCAAGGGTTGGAATACGGGCTATACGACACCTGGGTGCGGTGTGGTAAGTAATCGAGACAATGTAAGTACAATGTAAATATGAGAGTGGTAAGTAATGACAAAATAATAAATTAGGTTTATGCGTCGCTCAATTGTATTTCAATTTATTTAGATAATTATTTACATTACTAATAACATTTATTTAAAAAACTACTATAAATAAAAAAAAGTGTCGTTCTTCTTGCTTATTTTTAGAAGCTATGTTAATTTTTAATAGATGACTATTTTTCCAAAAATAATCTTATCAAACGAATTCTATTATAACAATTTAAAAACGATGTAGAATTTAAGAAAAATAGTGTAAATCAGAATTCTAGCCTATACACACAATGACCACAATATACTACATATCAAAATATGAATACTTATTTTATTGGTCCATATTATACATGCTGCATGTAGAGTTATTTATGTTTGCTAAGATTCTTTTCTAGAATGAGTAGATAAATGCATTTAAATTAAAAGTTAAATACACTGACTGCGCACTCAATAATTTTCAGTATATAAATAAGTTTGTGTTTTATCTACAAGTTTCATCCATAGTAACAACCAGATACATACCACACAACCTCCATCGTTATTGTTAGACTAAGTATGCAAGGTGGTCCGTTTATGCCAATAATTTGCTCAAAGACATTCTTGAGATAGCGCCGCAGCAACGCTTTGTTAACTCTACGTTCATCACATTTTACAGAGATTTTGTAGTCTTTGGAACCCTTCTTTATTTAGATATTTTAAAGATTAAAGGTGCAATGATAAACATTTAGGGCAATTATTAAACTTTTCACTTCAAGTTGTAATAGCAGTGCTCCGCAGTTTCTCCTGCGTAAATACCGATCCCATAGGAAAATCGAAATAAAATCGATTTTTTTTCGATCGATTATTTGTTTGTAAAATTTACTTTACATGTGGATCAATAATTAAGTGTTTCTTATCTTATCTTAAAATGTAACCTATGTGGTATTCTAAGTGAAAGCTACACTACAGAAGTAGTTGGCAGGAGCCAACCATCTAGCTCATTTGAGGCGTTTATTTAAAGCATTTTTAGATTATGTTCTAAATGACTTAATGACTACTCTGACAAGCGAATTATTAAAATTTTGCTAATATTATAAACGAGAAAGTTTGAAAGAATGTCTGGAAGTATGTTTGTTACTCTTTCACGTCTAAACGGGTGGACCGCTTTGGTATAGATAGCTTAGCCCCAGGAATAACACATAGGCATAGTACATAGTAAAGCGGGTATTTAATCTAAACATAAAAAGAGTCGGAATCAGGTGGCCCAAATGTAGTGCCACTGCCAAGCCAACCTTAAGTACGACCATTTAAATTTTATTACAATCTGTAGAACCGTTTTTAAAAACATTAAATAAAACATAGATACGTCTCGATCGATGAATACGAGCTTGAAGTAGGTTTATTTTTTTATTTCACTTGTTAGATAATTATATTGTTATAATATTGTGTTTTGCTATAAATTATGTGAAATTGATCATTATGACCAAGCCTTCAAGGTCTTTTGTAGGTACTTCTTTATACACACCTCTACCAAGAATTTTGTAAAAGAAAATCATCTTAAAATTTTCAAATGATTATAATTTCACAAACATTCCAATAATTTTACGATCAGAGAAATATTCCCAACTATCATCCTCGCTATTTATCCAGACGAAAACATTTCATTTTCGAAGGTAACAAATTACTCGATAAAGTGTCCTTAACGATGCTTCAGTTTGGGCCCCTCCCACCTGTCACACGTTTTTCGTTGGAGTGGGGCGGGTCTGTGGTGATGGGCGGGGCTTGTGGCACTGGGCGTGGGGTGATGGAGCCACGCCTACGCGCTGACAGCTCAGTCTGTCGCCAGCTGGCCGAGGCGACGGATCAGACTTGAGCTTCCAACTTATTTATATTCAGGACTCAATAGAATATTATATTAGATTTTTATGTTTTGAAGCATTATATTGTTTACTTTTATATTTAACCTTTACGTCTTCAACACGGTTTTTTACGTACAAAATAATAAGTATTAAGCGTTAAATTAGTTCATAAAGATTTATCTCATAAAAGCACCGACGTTTAAAGAATGTTCTATTGAATAATAGTTAATCTTGGTTAAAAATTAACAACGCGTTTTAATTCTTTTTAATAAATTAACAATATTTTGTTGGGAGTAAATTCATTTTAAATGTGATTACAGTACCTAGTTTTTTTCATGAAATCAATATAACTCGTACACCTATAAGATAATGCAAATACTGAATTAAATAATCCTATTTATTAAATAAATTTAATGTCAAATTATGATGGGTCACATCATTACAGAAATAGGCATCGATCTCGATTATACCTATAGTAACCACTAAATAATGGTGGTCCGCCTATAGATATGTCTACGACACCTGTAATGGTTTAAAATAACCAATTTATAAATTTGACATATAAATCATGATAGTGATGTTGACATGGTAAAATTTTTCAAAATATATACATATGTTTGGGTTTTTGAATAAAATCAAAAATGGCTGAGATAATGCTTACAAATTTTTGTGTTGGAACGCGTGACGTCTCGATACTGTGCAAAAATGTACCTGACTTAGTGGAATGACGTCACCATCAAGCAACTTTAGTAAGTTGTATCTCTCACGTTTTATCAAATTTACAAATAAAAAAATGGATTTCACAATAATTTAAATAATGTAAAAAAAAATTAAAATTGTAATCCACTATCCTCTACATACCATGCACTATAAAAGAATTTTAAAATACGTTATTTCAAACAAGATAATATTAAATTTTGAGGATATTATGCAAATTCAGCGCAGGAAGAGGTCCCAGCTCGGCTCCGTATAAAATTATTCAGATATTCTAAGAAGTAGAGTCGCTACGCTATCTCTAACGATTATTTCATTACTCCGCGAGACTTGCTCGGTAACTTTTCAACTTAATTTTGTAATCTTTCCCGTGTTTAATATTTAAATGTGGGTGCCAGGTTTGTTTTGATTTTCAATTCAAAAATAATAAGGCTTGGTACCTTTGACGCTTTTAATAAAGGCGCTTTTCAGATGGAACAACTATTGTTGCAATTTGCACTGGCAAGTTTATGGCAACTAGATGTTTCATTTATCTCAACTCCTTAGCTAATCAAACAGGCCTTAAATTGGCAAGTTAAGTGTTTTAAAACAATAAAAAACTTTACGCTACATTTTGCTGTGTAGGTTAGGTATACCTAGTCAGGTCATAAGTATTGTCACACAGTAAAAACTTTTCTTTTAGAATGCTGGCCACAAAAAAGTTTATTGAATTCGAATTTCGAATTGTTCATGAAAATAAAAATGTATATTTTTTAGAATTTTACTCATTTTTAAATATGGAGTGGACGCTTAAAGAAGACCGTGTTGCAGTTATTGCGTTGCATCGTTGCGGTTACGCGCCAATTCAAATTTTTGACATACCGAAAAATTTGAATATAACCAAAAGATTCGTTAATCGTACCATCAAACGATACAATGAAGACTCTAGTGTAGATGACAGGTCAAGAAGTGGTTGCCCTCGGTCTGTTAGGACTCCAGCAGTGATAAAAGCTGTGAAGGCGCGAATTCAAAGAAATCCCAAACGTAAGCAGAAACTGTTGGCTCTTCAGATGGGGTTAAGCAGAACCACGGTGAAAAGGGTGTTAAATGAAGACTTAGGGCTTCGGGCATATCGAAGAAAAACAGGACATCGTTTAAATGCTCGTCTAATGGACCTGAGACTGAAGAGATGCCGCGCTTTGTTGAAGCGGTACGCGAGAAAAAAATATCGAGAAATTCTTTTTTCGGATGAAAAAATTTTTACCGTAGAAGAGAGCTACAACAAACAAAATGATAAGGTGTACGCACACAGTAGTGAAGAAGCGAGCAACCGTATTCCGCGTGTCCAACGAGGTCATTTTCCATCCTCGCTCATGGTATGGTTGGGAGTTTCTTATTGGGGCTTAACAGAGGTACATTTTTGTGAGAAAGGTGTAAAAACGAATGCAGTTGTGTATCAAAATACAGTCCTGACGAACCTTGTGGAACCTGTTTCTCATACCATGTTCAATAACAGGCACTGGGTATTCCAACAAGATTCGGCGCCAGCTCATAGAGCGAAGAGCACACAAGACTGGCTGGCGGCGTGTGAAATCGACTTCATCCGGCACGAAGACTGGCCCTCCTCCAGTCCAGATTTGAGTCCGTTAGATTACAAGATATGGCAACACTTGGAGGAAAAGGCGTGCTCAAAGCCTCATCCCAATTTGGAGTCACTCAAGACATCCTTGATTAAGGCAGCAGCCGATATTGACATGGACCTCGTTCGTGCTGCGATAGACGACTGGCCGCGCAGATTGAAGGCCTGTATTCAAAATCACGGAGGTCATTTTGAATAAACTTTATTGTCATAAGAATCTATGTTTTGTTAAGTTCATTTTGGTATATAAATGGTTACATAATAAATAAACTTGTTCCAATAATTTTATATTAAACATGTGACAGAATTTATGACCTGACTAGGTATATACTTTGCATCTAGAGGATAATAATATTTTGGTCAAGGAATCCCAGTAATTATAGATTTTTTCATAACTGCCCCTTTAACCACTTACACTTACACTTGGTTGGTGGTTACACTTGGTAATTAAAAAAATAAATAGAATATAGTGGAAAAGAAAACTCTTAATTGAACACCACAAAAATAGTAGAAAATCTGAATTACACATTCCAGAAAAAGTGGTACAATTGGCGGTATTTAACCATTTAATAAACATACAGTATTTTTATCCAAGCGCTCAAACTCTCGTATTTAAATATTAATCAGATCTTATAAGAAAAATGCAGTATAATTAAAATAACAATCAGTGTGGCGTCTTAATTTCAGTATATTTTTAATTCGTTATCTGAGCTCATATTTTACGTTTAATCTGAGAAGATTTATTTGCATTTCAGCGAAGGGCACGCCACCCGAATATTCATCATCATATTGTCTTAGATGTTTTATTTCTGAGCAGAGACTGATTCAGAACTATAAATAGTTTATTGCGCTCAGTTTCGCGTAAAGGGATATTTTAATGCGCAGTAAACATTAGAGATGAAATAATATCGATTTTCATTTTGTGTATATTTCTCTACCTATTAAATTAGTAAAATTTGCAAATAAAAGATATCGTTAGGTCTTTACATACAAGAATTGCTGACTAGAAAATAATAGAAATATTGTATTATTAATGTCCTTTTATATAAAAAAAAACACTTTAGGTATTGTAATGTTATTATAGATAGATAGATAGATAAACACTTTATTGCACACAAAAAAAAATACAAACAATATACCTACAACATAAAATACATTTGAAAAAGAACAGTGTTACAATTTTTGTTGTAATGTTATATTAAGCATGTAGATATTTATCAATGAATCAGTTCAAAATGTAATCATTACCTACAGCTTTATTAATACACTATTACCTATATTATTATGCGGGAAATACTTTATCACTATGAAAATATAATTTGATAATTAGTTTCTGCGATCCAGGAAAGTGCCGGTAGACGTCTGATTATGATATATATATTGTAATCTATTGGTGCGGTAGTGTACTCATTATTTTCCAGCTTATGGTAAATGCTTATGGTATGGTATTTCCCTTATGGTATAAATAAAATAAAATATTTTGCCCAAAACATCAGTCCTAACTACGCTCCCAAGTGAAAAATTAGCAAAAGTAATTCATTAACCGCCCGCAAAGATTGCGCTAAGTCCTTTATTTCGGAGTGGGCTCTCGTATTTTTTAATTCCACCGCGTCCGCATTGTCTACTTGATTTACGACAGTGTACCGCCGACGCAAATATACCTGATAATGGGCCTTTTTAACACCTTCATTAAAAAGTACAAAGCTTAATTGATGGCTCGATGTTCATTATCGCTTACTACTTAATGTTGTGGGTATTAAGTTTAATGCACGCATGATGTGTAACGTGTGACGTTGTAGTAATGTTAAAAAAAATTAAATCATGTTGCATATTTAATGTCTCATTATATAGGACGTAGGTATGTAAACACCTTCGATCAAAGTTGGTAAACACAAACACGAATAGTATTTCCAACGCGTTGTCGGTTGAGTAAGAAGAGTAAATAACACTCTGGCCTCACTGAACATCGTTCCAGGCATAATAAAAAAATAAACGCTAGCGATTGGAAAACTCTCACATACGAGTACCTAACTAATTATAATAGTCACTGTTGAGAGCCAGTGATGCGAATTCGGTGATCCTCAATACGAAATAACATCTGAAAAAACTTAGCGGTGTTTTTTTATGTGATGAAGTAGAAGCCAGGTGTCCTGATGTGCTTGGTTTTTCTTTGAATAAAAATTTTTCGCATAATAATTACTTTTTTGAAGAACCGGAGAGCATGTATGATAAAAGTTAAGAAAGTGAAAGAGATGGTGTGTCAGGACTCAAGTGATGGGAAAGAGACTTCCCAACGGAAACCAGGCTTGATTATATTATGTACATATGTAGAGGTATATTTTACTAAAACTGAAAATATTCGTGTCAAAGTAATACAGCTTTTAAAATATAATATGTACCTATTACAGTGATACTCGTATGATAGTGTTTTCTACTAAACGTTAAAGAGGAAACTCAACGATTTACTGGTAGCTGATATCTCACACGTTGTCTTGTTGAGTTAATGGGACAGATATGGGGTCGGTCAGGAACCACCTCGATCGTACTTATCTCTTGAGTGTCGATCGGCGGTTTAGATGTCTTATGTTATTGGCTATTGACGCATTTTATGTGAAGCGTTATTTATATGGGTATACAGTAGAATCCGTTTATTATGACTCCGCCTATATTGACCAACCGGTTATTATGACGTGATTACACTACGAAGTTTGGTTTTCATATAAAATTCTTTATAAAAAAGTTGGATATAATGACTTCCCTTACAGTGACAAATCGCTTATTATGACCCATTTTTAATAAATTATGTTTACCTACCGCAGAAGAGGCATTAAAAGCTGCAGAATTATTATCACGATTTGTTCACAGCAATATTGAAAATGATAATTTGACCAAAGCTATGTCTTCTATACACAATAGTATTAGATACTGTTTTTACAATAAAATGAAAAAACATAAGCAGACAAAAATTACAGATTACTTACAGTAAAAAATACTCTTGTATGTGTTATAATGTGCTGATTACGTGCAATTTTGATTTTGATTTAATATGTATGTATACATATGTAATTACTATGTTAATTACTATGTTGTATTAAAATACTTAAGTACAAACATTTTTACATAAAAAAGGTTTTTCATTTCACAAAATGCTTTGTATGACGTCCGCTTATTATGACGTGTTTGTCAATTCCTTTCGATGTCATTATAAACGGATTCTACTGTATTTTTCTGAGGTTATGGTATAATGTACTATAACATTTGGTTGGTCATTGACCACAGGGCTTAAATTCCGGCCCCTTACCAATAGTTATAACGTTCTCATAACGTTATGTGTGGTTTTTCTACACATAACACTATCGGTGGGCTTTGTTAATGATATACTTATATATTATATCACTTGGTCATTACGAACATGTTGTAGTACGATATTCAATGTTCACGTGCCTGAAAACATGAAGAGATTTGTTTTCTAGACTACTTCCGTTTTTGACCACATCGCATCGTTGCCTAAGATGTTTAAAATATTATTGGTTGTCAAATAACGACAACTTTTTAAAGATAATAAAAGAAACTAATTTGTAAATAATTTATAAATTAACTTTTTTAAATAACGTTCTCCTGAACCAAAATGTGTAAAATAGGTAACTATGTACTATTTAGTTTCATTTAAAAATTGCTATCAATGATAATTACTGTTTACCAGGTCAATATTATTGACACAAGTCCATCAGTTCAAAAGCTCAGCTCACAATCATCATTGATGGAAACGCTAATTTAGCTGCATTTAATTAGTGCCCGAATATTGCAGGAATCACCGTTTCTGCTGGCAATTATCGGCTGATATGCAGGGAATAATGAGCAACGTGGAGTAAACTCATTAAATACTATTTACAATATATTGAATTTATTTTATTTCTGTAGGTACTAGAATACCTGTATCAAGGATGATATTTTACTAATAGATAAAATGAGTCGCATATTTTTTCGTTGTATTTGACCCATAACTAAATCAATAAAACTGCACAAATCTCGTCTGGTATTGCTGAGAATATGCAGATGCAGCTTATATGAACGATGTCCTTCACCAGTAGTTCACGCCTGCATTTTCCGACTGCATGTAGTGCATTTATTTATTTATTTGCAACAAACATGGTACATATAAAGATCTTAAAAATATATTATAAGAACATGCATGTTATTATAAGAACATGCATGATCCTGGCC